>CM035444.1:4338805-4938805 GCA_020310875.1 Ceratopteris richardii
CATGGAGAGGAGGTCATCTCTTGTTCATGGCAAGAAGACTTGGTCATTAGCAGCTTGATGGTGAGGATCGCCCATCTACAGGATGTATTTGAAGATTGTCTTCTACAGGAAGATATTAGGTTGAAGATTATCTTCTACAAGAAGATGTCTGGCTACTTCAAAGACATTGGATGGGACCATCTACATGGCGTATTTGAAGATCATCTTCTACAAGAAGATCTTAGGTTGAAGATTGTCTTCTACAAGAAGATATCTGGCTACTTCAAAGACATTAGATGGAGTTTAACCTAAGATTCACATCTTATGTTAAGTATTCAGGTACATATTCTCTTTATGCACACAGGTACTACTTGAAGTTTATGGAGGCTGTGGCGTTCATATCAGGAGGAGTCCTATTCGGCATAGGTACAAGAGAAACAGTACGTATATGCTTTATGCATATTTTATGAGGTGTTTGAGAAGGTGTGTTCACATGAGTTTGAGGATTTCCGTTCACACTGATCCTTCCTCTTCCAGTCACTCATATTCACTCTTCTATAACCTATAAGGTCACACATCTCATGTATATTCAGATTACTGCCCATACATCTGAATATGTTTGTTACATTGTACATTCACTCATTCATCCATTTCTCATCAGATAGAGTGGTTGAGAGATATGCTCCCACATTGTACATTGAACATTGGTATATATGATACTATGAGTAAGCGATGGCTTACGTAACACCTTACACATGTCGTCTATTCTTTCTCTATCTTTATCTCATCATTTGTATGATTAAGTTGTGGTATGTTCATGTTTTGTCAATATGGAAGATTGCTGGAATTAATGTTGTACATGACTGGAACTATGGAACCATGGACCTATGACATGAGCCTAAGGGCCTACCTCACTTCCAACATTTGGTATCAGAGCACTAAGGTTTTGGTTTCAGAACTTTAGATCTTTGGCATCAATGCATTAAGGCTCATTCATGTCCTAGGTTCCCAGTCTTCCAGATTTACAACATATAATTTGAAAGCATCTTCTAACATTTGACATTTGACATACACACTTAATCTAGATGAGTAGAGATTTGAGAATTAGACATTTCAGTTACATGTGTATTCATCAGTGTGGAGTATGAAGTTGATGATCTCTTAGCAGCCGAATATTTTTGGAAGAGTACGCAAATACTTTACAAATTTATTGTTTGAAGACCCAGACTTGATGAAGAGAAGACTACTTCAAATTCAAGGAAGAACAATGGTTTAGAGAAGATGAAGGAATCAGATCAACATCAAATCACAGGTATCAGTTTCTACTATCAGATTATCACTTGCACGTCATATCTTAAAAGAGCAGTTATGAAGAGATTTGAAGAAATTCAAGGAATACTTTTATACACTTTCATCTTTTGAAAGTTAAAGGCTACATCAAAACAGGTATCTAGAGGTTTTTCTAGAGAGTTTTGAAAGATCTCTTTCATGGCAAGAAAGTTCATCTAAGAAGACAAGTGCAGAGATGAGATGAGTTTTGTTTTCAGCCAATTTTCTGTTGTAAGTTGGTTGGATATCAAGGTACAAATGTATCTAGAGAAGGTAACTCTAGAAGGGTAATTCATCATTCAGACAAACGATTGGTGAATTTAGTCATTTCAGACATTTGAAGCAGAATTTTGATTCAGAGATATGAGGAGATGGTAAAACATGTTTCTATATTCACTTCCATTTATATACCATGTTTGTTTTATCTCTTACTCTTAGTATTAGAGGAAGAGAAAAGTTCATTCGAAGAAATCAAGAGTGTTTGCTACTTGAAAATGAAGAGAACAAAAGGTATGGAAGAGAAGTTTGAAGATGTTGACATCATCAGGTGGAAGAAAGATGCAGAAGAAGAAAGTCCATCATTTCCAAAAGAAAAGTAAGACTTCCTTTTCTCTCATATTTTCCATATACTTTTCCTATTTTATCCTCTACATCCAAAGAAAAGTCTACGAGAACATCTTGTTTAAAGAAGAAGCAGTTTCTTGTTTTGCATTACACTTGGTCATGATTTAGTAGATTTGACAAAGAATTGCATTGAGAGAATGAAAAGCAGCAGATATATGTTTTAACTCATATATGTATGAGTTATGTTTTGGTTGAAGCTTTTAAGCAGGCAGCTTATATGTTCCCTCAAAGAATTCTTGGAGTGTCAATACAGAGCTACTTGGTATATGACAAGTTGTAGAGAAGTATATTTCTTCTTTATCTAAACTCTTGAGGCAAAAGAGTTTTTTGTAGCAGATGTTGAAGACTTGGGTTGAGGTTTTATGTTTGGAAAAGGTTACCTCATATTCAATATTTTCAGAAAACTTCAGAAAATTCAGACTTGTTGATGTACAAGTCAGTTGAAGAATCTACTTTCTATGATTGTCTAGTTTTTTGGATACATGCTTGTATTCAAAAAGGTGTTCCATTAGATCCTATAACTTGATTGAAAAGTGGAGTTAGCCAAAAGAAAGTCAAGCAGGTACTATCACATTTCACCTGGGTAAAATATGAAAGTTATGAAGTATCAACTTGCAGCTTTTGGAGTTCTCAAGGTGAGAAGTTTGTCCACTTATATTTCAAGTAGGAATTGCAGAATCCTTGAAGGATTTGTTTGAAGAAAAGTTTTACAACTTTTTGAGAAGCATGGACACTTGGAGACATTCAGGAAGTAAATCAAACATTCAGTCATGAAGGTTTGATGACAGCAGATTATACACAGGAGAGATCATTGATCTTGGATAGATCTTGTATGATCTTGAGCATTTATGAGTCGGTTGTCTATCCTTTGTTTATGAAGATTCTTAACATTTGAAGAAGTCAGTCAAAGATTCAGATTCTATCAAATTTGTGTTGCAGAGAGATAGAAGATACTTGTTATGTTACAGAAGGTTATGAATCCTATAAAGCTTTCAGCAAGGTTTTGTTATGTTAGGATCAGCTAACCTTATTCTAGATTTTGGAAAGCTGAGGAATGACATGGAAAGCTATTGGCATCTGATCAATGCTAATAAAAAGGGTTCAGAATTTTTGTTTCAGATACAGGTATTGATCATTGAACGTCAGATTTATGAAGGAAGACGTTCCACATTTCATAAAGTCTGATATATTTGAAGAATACTGGATACTAGTGTTAAGTCATCCAAGGGGGTGATGAAACATGAAGACTTATTTTCAAGCCATATGTAAAAGAATGCAGATTCATACCTACAGGTATTCCTATTTCAGGTATTCCTATATTTCCTTTGTCAGGTTCTCTTTATGTTCCAACTTTGTAAGAAGAAGGAAGAAGAAGAATATTTGGAGAAAGTTCCTGTTAGGATGTTCCTGTTCAGGAGAAGGTTCCAGAGTTCTATTTGAAGAGAAGCTTGATATTTCAGAAAGGTATATTTCAGACGTGCGCACATATATGTTTATACCAAGTTCTGAAGGAAAGAGGTATGAAGGATTTAAAGGATGAAGACATGACGACATCATAGATTTTTACTCATATTTCAGTTGATTTCAATTGAGATGAGTTGACATGACTTGAGTACAGTCAGAGATGAACCAGCAGTGTTCATAATACACTAAGTTGTGAGTTGACAGTCACAGGTTCCAGGATTCAGTTCCTGATTTTGTTTAGTGTATTTACATGACGCAGTAGAAGTACGTTGAGAAATCTTTTTGGAAGGTAAATGCAAATATATGGATCCTAGTGTATGTTTTCAGGTTTTTGAAGACAGGAGATAGCAGGTGCAGAGACAGTTCATGCTATATTTGTTGTCAAGCAGTGATTGCTTGATGAGTACACTATTGGATATCTAGTTTGCATATTTTCTCAAGTATTATGGTTCATATTCAGCAAGTTCAAGTTTTTTGAAGGAAAGTCAATTTCAGTTTTGAAGAAGACTTTTTCTGAAGTATCGGAAGTACAAGCTTGAAGCTTGTGGTAATTTGCAGATTATAAAGTTTGCAGATTCAGTTCAGATTGTACCAATATGACATTGCAGGGGGGATTGTTGGAATCAATATCCTATTGGTCAAACAATGTCTCAATAATTATTTTTGGTCAAATTGTACTCCATTTATAAGAGCTCACTCTTAGTCCTTCTTAAAGGAAATGGGCGCGCACAGAATGTCTAGCTGTTCACTTAGCCCTTGTACAAGCAAAGACGTTGGGCGCCGTGGTTAAGACAATATCCTCTCAATGAGGCCACCCGAGTTCAAATCCCAACGGCAGCGATCGCGTTCATTTCTTTTTTGAAAAGCATATCAATTAAAACAACGAACGGAGAAAACGCGAATGCATAGCGATGGACAGCACCGAATATGAAATCGCGTAGAGCTTTTCGTAGATCATAGATCGTAAAGATTTATGCTTTATTCGCTTTTGGCTAAGCTTTTCAAGAGGAACAAACTACTATATAAACACATACTTGGGTCACTTGTAATCATCCTTCACCTAGGATCAACACAAGCTTTGGAGCTTGGACCTCAGTAGAGGTGGTGTTTCTTCTAGCACATGGGGCAGCCATGGTGCTAACTTGAAGCATGTTGAGGAGCAGCTATGGAGTTCTTCTTGGTGATTCTTCTTAGAGAAGATGAAGGGTGTGCTCACACTCTACCTCATGGAGAGGAGGTCATCTCTTGTTCATGGCAAGAAGACTTGGTCATTAGCAGCTTGATGGTGAGGATCGCCCATCTACAGGATGTATTTGAAGATTGTCTTCTACAAGAAGATATTAGGTTGAAGATTATCTTCTACAAGAAGATGTCTGGCTACTTCAAAGACATTGGATGGGACCATCTACATGCCGTATTTGAAGATCATATTCTACAAGAAGATGTTAGGTTGAAGATTGTCTTCTACAAGAAGATATCTGGCTACTTCAAAGACATTAGATGGAGTTTAACATAAGATTCACATCTTATGTTAAGTATTTAGGTACATATTCTCTTTATGCACACAGGTACTACTTGAAGTTTATGGAGGCTGTGGCGTTCATATCAGGAGGAGTCCTATTCGGCATAGGTACAAGAGAAACAGTACGTATATGCTTTATGCATATTTTATGAGGTGTTTGAGAAGGTGTGTTCACATGAGTTTGAGGATTTCCGTTCACACTGATCCTTCCTCTTTTAGTCACTCATATTCACTCTTCTATAACCTATAAGGTCACACATCTCATGTATATTCAGATTACTGCCCATACATCTGAATATGTTTGTTACATTGTACATTCACTCATTCATCCATTTCTCATCACATAGAGTGGTTGAGAGATATGCTCCCACATTGTACATTGAACATTGGTATATATGATACTATGAGTAAGCGATGGCTTACGTAACACCTTACACATGTCGTCTATTCTTTCTCTATCTTTATCTCATCATTTGTATGATTAAGTTGTGGTATGTTCATGTTTTGTCAATATGGAAGATTGCTGGAATTAATGTTGTACATGACTGGAACTATGGAACCATGGACCTATGACATGAGCCTAAGGGCCTACCTCACTTCCAACAATAACAACTAGCCTAGTATGAGTCAGAAAAAGCATGCAAATCTAGCAGTAGTGATCCCTCCTTGGGATAAAACAACCCAGGTAGCTGAGTACCACTCAAGTAGCGAAAGATGCACTTGACCGCCTACCAATGATTGCCACCTAGGCAATGCATAAACCTGCTCATCTGTGAGACAACAATTTGAATATTTGGCCGAGTAATGCAGAAATAAATAAGGCATCCAACAACTTGCTGATACATGACAGCATCAAATTCATCTCCAATTGTAAACTTGTCTCCATAGGAGTGGCAATAGGCTTACAGTCTTCAAGGCCAAAATGCTACAATAATGTGTCATCATGGGACTTTATGAACCTCAAGCCAAATGTGTGGGCTTGAATTTTGCACCAACAATAGATTTAGTATATTGTCTAGTTTATAGCTACAAAATCTCAATATCATTGATTCTCTCAATCGTGAGATATAATCATCTTTGGTCTATACTCTAATGCATCCCGAAAATGTCGGGGAAGTCCTATGATTTACTAAACATCATACTTGAAGTATTTTTATGGCGTGCACCACACTAGACTCTCCTTCTCGAGAGCTCCACAACGATATGCTCAAAGTAGAAAAACGAGCTCCTGTCGCCACACACAGTACTCCGCACGGATGTTGTATAATACGTAGAAAACGCAGTACACAGGGAGCACGAAGACAGACTTCTTAGGTCTTACAAATGCGGTCGAACTTACAGTCCGTGACTGACCAGGCCACTATATGTTTTATTAAAGAACATATACAAAGAAGTGTCCGGTGGCCATTTGGCCTTTCACATGGACACTAACGGTAACAATCTCCCACTAAAGGCCTAATATGGCCAGAGTAACTATGGGAGAAAAAAGAAAGAATGATAAAGAATACCTGAGTGTAAGTATACAAACTATACCTCCCACCTGATGGGCATGTTACACAATATACAAGTGACTGCGTAAGATCAAGAATCAAGTAACCCCCATCAAGTGACAACAGTGTCGAAAGCTATCCTGTGGTAGAGCTTTAGTCAAAGCATCTGCAGCATTATCTCGAGTGTGAACCTTCTCAAGAATAATGCTCTCAGTGGCTAAGCAATCTCTAATGAAGTGATACCTCACCTCAATGTGCTTGGTCTTTGCATGATAGACCGGATTCTTAGCCAAAGCAATGGCACTCTGACTATCACTGAGCAAGTGAGGTACATGCTGAGGCAAACCCATATCACAAGCAAGACGAGAAAGCCACAATGCTTCCTTACATGCCTCACTTGCTGCAACATACTCTGCTTCTGTGGTGGAAACAGCTGTACATTCTTGAAGACGAGATCTCCAAGAGATAGCACCTCCAGCAAAATGAAAAATGTACCCTGATGTAGACTTACGATTGTCTACACAACCAGCATAGTCAGAATCTGTGTAACCAATAATGGATGCTTTCCCTCTACCTAAGCATAGACACTTGTCCTTAGTGCCACTCAGATATCTCAAAATCATTTTGACCGCTTCCCAATGTTTCTTGCCAGGATTAGACATATATCTGCTCACAACTCCCACTGCAAATGCAATGTCTGGTCTCGTAGCTACCATAGCATACATGAGACTACCAACAGCAGACTGATAGGGAATTTTGGTCATGAATTCCTTTTACTCATCTGATTTGGGGCAGTCATCCTTGCTCAATTTCACATATGTGGGTAAAGGTGTACTCAATGCCTTTCCACCCTGCATATTGAATCGATGAAGTACTTTGGATATGTACTCACTTTGAGACAAGTATATGCATCTTTTACTCCTAGCACGAGTAATGCGCATGCCAAGAATATGTTTGGCATCCCCCAAATCCTTCATATCAAATGTCTGACTCAACTTCTTTTTGAGAATTGACAAATCATAAGAGGACTTCCCAGCAATCAACATATCATCGACGTAAAGTATCAAGCATATCAAGCTGCCATCAGAACATCTCTTTGTGTAGAGACAATGATCCTCATTGCTCCGAGAATAGCCTTGGGACTTCATAAAAGCATCAAACTTTTGGTACCATTGTCTAGGAGACTGTTTAAGTCCATACAAGCTCTTCTTGAGCTTACAAACTAGACTTTCCTTGCCAGGAACTACATAACCCTCTGGTTGTTCCATATAGATCTCATCTGTAAGATCTCCATGCAAGAAAGCTGTTTTCACATCCATTTGGACTAGCTCTAAGTCCTCCATTGCAACGAATCCAAGCAACATGCGCAAAGTAGTCATCTTGACCACTGGGGAGAAGATTTCCTCAAAATCAACACCATGTTGTTGCTTAAAACCCTTTGCAACAAGTCGTGCTTTATATTTTGGAGAAGCACTATCTGATGTGAATTTCAGCTTATATACCCATTTACATGGTAAAGCTTTCCTTCCCTTTGGCAAAGGTACTAAGTCCCAAGTACCATTCTTGTGAATAGAATCCAACTCACTCTTCATGGCACGCTCCCACTTGACATGATCCTCTGTCTGCATAGCCTCTTTGTAGCAAGAGGGCTCACCGGCATCTGTTAGCATAACAAAATCTAAACCTGGAACATATCTATCAGGTGGATATGAGACACGTGCAGAACGTCTCAATGGTTGCTGAACAGGAACATGTGCAGACTGATCTGAATGGACATTCTCTTGAACATCCCTATGTGCAGCATTTTTATGCATGCTAATCGGAGGACTAGTATCCTCAAACACCACTCTTCTCACTTCAACCTCCTTAATCGGCTGTTTATGCATCTTAGACTCATTAAAAATGACATCACTACTTCTGATCACTGACCGTGTTTCAGGATCCCATAAGCGATATCCAAATTGTCCTTCTCGACCATATCCAAGAAAAATGCATTTCTTTGACTTATTGTCCAACTTCTGTCTAAGATTCTTGGGTATATGAACATATGCTTCACACCCAAAAACTCGAAGATGATCATAATATGGTGGTTTCCCTGTCCATAACTCTTGTGCCACTTTCAGACCTTTGGCAGTACTAGGTGAAAGGTTAATCACATGAACTGCAGTCAATACTGCTTCTGCCCAAAAACCTTGTGAGAGGTTTGCATGATGCAACATAGAGACTACTCTATCTTGAATAGTTCTATTCATCCTCTCAGCTACACCATTCTGTACTGGGGTATAAGGAGCTGTAAACTCTCTACGAATCCCTCTACACTGACAGAAAAGGCTGAATTCATGTGAGGTATACTCACCCCCATTATCTGAACGTAAAGCCTTAAGCTTAGTTCCTTTTTCAGTCTCAACTGAAGCAAGCCATTTTTTGAAAGTAGGGAATACATCATCCTTCGATTTGATAGGATATACCCAGACTTTTCTAGTAGCATCATCTATGAAAGTAACAAAGTAAAGAGAACCACCTAAGGACCTAGTGGGCATAGGACCACACACATCTGTATGAACAAGATCTAAAGGCTGAATTGAAGAGTCAATGTGCGTTTTATGCACATTTCTGGTTTGCTTTCCATATTGACAATGCTCACAAAATGAAAAATCAGAGAAAGATAACACAGGTAAGTAGCCAGAACGAGAAAGATTTTCCATTCCACTACGAGATATATGGCCCAAACGACCATGCCAAATACAAGCCATAGGCTGTTCAGTAACAGCTAACAAGTGTTCTTTCTGTGATACAAATAAAGGGTAAAGTGAGCCAACTTTCCTTCCTTTTGCAATAACCATATTGCCCTTTGATATACGAAAGGACTGAGCATAGAAGACCACCTTGTAACCAAGGTCATCAAGTTGACCAACTGACATCAAACTGCGTGATAACTGAGGTACATGGCGTACATTATGCATAGTAAATTTTGAACCGTCAATGAACTGCACAACCACATCTCCAATCCCCACAACATCACACTGGTAAGAGTCACCAAGTCTCACGGTACCAAGAGACTTTGCTGCATAATTAGAGAACCATTCTCTATGTGGTGTCACATGGAAAGAAGCACCAGAATCTAGCAGCCAGGTGTGGGAAAGAGAATCAGCCATAAGTGCCTCAGATGGCACAGTGCTATCAAGTGTCAACACATCAGCATCATCAGAAATAGCATTAATTTCTTCAATCTTCACAGTCGAAGTAGATGGTGCAGGTAACTGTTTAACATGCCCATCAACATTCTGTCCTTTACCTTTAGCATTCTTTAATGCATAACAGTCTTTCTTCATGTGTCCTTTCTTATGACAATAATGGCATTCAATATCCCTCTTCCTTGATTTACTTCTGCTCTTATTCCGTTGACCATTCTTTTCCTTGTTCTTGCTCCTGCCACATTGTTGATTCTTTCCTTGGTAAGAATCACGAACATTATATGCATCTCCACTCTGAGTGCCAACCATAGATTTTCTACGAATCTCCTCACTCAAGAGTGCTCCACATATGTCATCATAGACGAGTTTACCACCTGGTGCACTATTGCTAATAGCTGTGCAAAATGTATCCCATGATGATGGCAGGGTGCATAACAGCAATACTGCTTTCATTTCATTGTCCATATCCATTTTCTGAGCCTGTAACTGGGAGAATATGGCATCAAACTCATTTAGATGAGCAGCAACACTATCTGTGTCCTTCATACGAAGGTCGTATAATTTTCTCATCAGATATACTTTATTTGATGCCGTCTCTTTTTCATATGTATTGCATAACTTCTTCCAAAGCTCCTCTGCACTTTCACAGTCTAATACTGTAAAGTAAACATTATCTGCTAGGTGCAAGCGAATGGTAGACCTGGCCATTTCATCTAACTCATCCCAATCATCTTCATCCATGTCAGCAGGCTTCTTCGGTGATCCATGAAAACCAAGGAGAAAACCTGGGGGGGCGGGATGCTCGCTTCGCTCGCACAAAAGGAACAAAGCTTTTTGCCTCGAACTGCTCTGATACCAATGAAGTATTTTTATGGCGTGCACCACACTAGACTCTCCTTCTCGAGAGCTCCACAACGATATGCTCAAAGTAGAAAAACGAGCTCCTGTCGCCACACACAGTACTCCGCACGGATGTTGTAGAATACGCAGAAAACGCAGTACACAGGGAGCACGAAGACAGACTTCTTAGGTCTTACAAATGCGGTCGAACTTACAGTCCGTGACTGACCAGGCCACTATATGTTTTATTAAAGAACATATACAAAGAAGTGTCCGGTGGTCATTTGGCCTTTCACATGGACACTAACGGTAACAATACTTAGCATGTATTTCATCTTTTTTATTGAAATCACTCATGATTGGTAGCTATCTAAGTATATTAGACACCAAAAGGAATTAGACTAATTGCTAGCAGGCTCAAAGTATTGTTCATTATACTGAACAAGTGTAGAGACTAAAATAGTAAGTATATGACCTTGCATTAATTTCCTACTCATTTGTTTTAATCCATTGATTAGTGGATCATGTTCCAAAGAACATAGGTGACTATTTATGATCATTAGCAAGCTAAAGAGGCCCACTACACTCTCCATCACTTGTTCTTGGCTGGGGTGAAGCAGGTTTTAGCAATACCACTTCATCTTTGAAGACTATCCACCATCTCCTCCAACAAAAATATAGGTTCCTAGACTATTTTGGAGGCTCAAATGCGCTTTAAAAAATATGAAAATTGATATGTGGCTTCTTCTAATATTCCTCAAGCTCAAGGACTCCTAAACTTGAATAAAATGGAGTGGAAACTATAAAAGACAAATAATTACAATGATGTGTAGTGATGAAAATGAGTGTTGAATACATGATTGATTTGAAGAAAATGTGTGCAACCGACAGTAGCTACAGACATTGGTGCAAAGGAAGCATGTAAAAGGGAATGTAGGAAGATTAGAATGGGGGAATAGATTCATTCTTTTTCCAAAAGAGGTTGTCTCATTATAAATAACCAAACTCCCAATAGTGATCTTTATCACTCATGTAACATATCTAATATAGAAAACCCCAATTGTTTCATGAGATGCTCCATTTTTTTGCCAGACGAGGAGTGCTTGAGCTTGAGGAGCCTAGATAGAGTGCTCACACCAAATTTTTTATTTTTTGGAGTTAATTTGAACCTCCAAATGAGCCTTAGAACCTGATTTTTAACTAGGCGAGACATTAGGTTTGAAATCAGTCAAAACTGGTCAATAAAACTATAAAGAGAGCCAGAGAGATCATTTTGAGAGGTTATAAGGATTGGAAAAAGTGACATTGCAAGAGTGTGAGTGTAAGAGCTATTTTTGAGTAATGCAATTTTGATTCTCGCCTTCCATTGTATCTCCTCTTATCTCTACCTTGCGTGTGTATGTGTGTGTGCACTTGTGTGCTTCTTGCCTTCACCTTCACACACATCACTCCTTCATGATCTTCATATCACCCTACCTCTTGCATGGATTGACAATAAAGGAGGTGGAGCTTCTTGATGTGTTACTTGTATATTGTCTCATATCCATTTGTTGTCCACTTTATTTCAAAATGAGCAATGTGATAGTTTGCATCTTGCTTTGAAACTCCTCTGAAATATGGTGCTTTCACTTTGGGATTTGAAGGTGGTTGCACCATGGGCACTGGTTGAGGTGTATGCCTAGTTCTTTGACTAGTCATCACTCCAAGTGGGTCAAACTAGAGTCATCTTTTAACTCCTACAACTGCTTTTGTTAGGAACAATGCTCCTGGTATTCCACCCACCAGCCTTACCTCTATTGCATTTGTTCCTCCTTCCTCCTCTTCAACTTCAAGATTAGAATCATCTTGTGCTTTGTACCAATTGTAAAATTCAAAAGATGACTCCATGTTAGCTACTTGTGCTTGCATTCTTGTGTAGTAAACTTTACTAAATCTTCGTCTTCTTCCCTTCATGCATTTCTTGCTTCTTTAGCAAATGCAGTAGGATCGCCAAATGTGTTGGGGTTCAACAACACAACTCTAGTGACTTAGACCATTCACTCTCCTGAACACTTCCTATCACAAAGATATTCACACAAACAACACAATCACTCAGATAGCAAATTTTTGATTCACCATATTCAGATGAATACAATACGAGAATAGAACATTTAGGATAGAGACAAGAACAATTCAAGTTTGCGCAAATGAACAAGAAAGATGTTACTTCACGATTGTCTTCAAAATACAGATATTGGCGTGACGAGAATACAATTTTAGCCTTTGCATGTAGAATACTTCAAGTATGAATACTTTTAGCCTATGCAAATACATGAACAGAGCCTTTTCCACTTCTCTAGGCCTTTTTGTCTTCCTCAAATGCTTCCTCTCTCCTTACTTATCCCCGCAAACAAAATTACAATGATCTTCTCACATGACCTACCTTAACAAACTTATAATTGTTTCTTTTTAAAATATTCGATTGACCAAAATACGTACTCAACAACTTTTGAGTCTACAAGATTCCGATTCAGCAACCTTTAGCAATCCGACTCAGTACTTATCCCTGCACTTTCTCTCCCCTCAACATTGTTTGTAAATACTTCCTACCATTATTTGGTACCTTTGTGACTTAGTAAAATCTCCTTCTTTGGTCCTAACTCTATGATTCTTGGGTCCACAAGTGAGAATGGGGAAAATTGGCTTGGCCCATTTAGGCACTACTTCAAGATTAAACAAATACGCATTTGGTAAATCATCAACTATCCCTTGAGGGGCTTCTCCAATAGTCAATCATGAAATATGATCGGACCTAAGGTGAGTCTTCCCTTTTTTTGACTACCACCTCAAAATCATACTCCATTAATAGTAGGAACCATCGTAAAAATCTTACCGTATTATAAGGCTTGTTGACTAAGCATAGCAATGCTTGATGGTTTGTGAAGAAATTAAATATGTTTGCTGATAAGTAATGTCTAAATTTTTTTACTGCATAAATCGTTCCTAATCCTTCTCGCTCAGTGGTGGTATAATTCCTTTCTACTGCATTCAATTGCATACTTTCATATGATATAGGAAGGTCTATATTACCCTCACTTGAAGATTGTGCTAGCTAGCACACACCCGATAGCATAATTCAATGCATCCACATGTACATGGAATTGTTTATTCCAATCTGGTGTCATCAGAATTGGTGTTGAACACAAGCATTTTTTCAATCAATTAAATGATTTCTCACATTCATCTATCCACTCAAACTTAGTGAGAAGGGCGTACAAAGGCTTTGCAAGATTGCATACATGTGTATAAAATGTTAATACTAAACACAATGCCCTATGAAATCTTATACTTCCTTAATGTTCTTCGACCTAGGTAGGTATGCAATCACTCTAACTTTCTCTTTGTTTGTAGAGATCCCATTCTTTGACACGATATGTCCAAGAATCTTGCCTTACCTGACCATGAAAATGCACTTTTCTGAGTTCAGACAGACCTGATATTCTCGACATTTGTCAAAAACTTGTTTCAATTTAGGGATGTGGGTTTGCCTAATGTTGGAATGAGCACATAAATCAACAACATAGACTCCCAAGCTCTTTCACAAGAACTCCTTAGAGACATGATACATCAGCCATTGAAATGTAGCAACAACATTTATAAGCCCAGATGGCATCACACAAAATGCAAATATTTTGTGGCAAAAACCATTTTATGCTGATCTTCAGGAGCAATGGCTATTGATTGTAGTCAGAGAATCCATAAAGGAAGCTATATACTTCCTTGTTGGCTACTCGCTCTAGTAGGTGTTTAGCGATAGGAAGCAGATAACTATCTCTAATAGTGGTTGCATTGACATTTTTAAGGTTAATGCATACACGTAGCTTTCCATTCTTTTTGGGCACTACCACAATGGGGGATACCCATTAGGTATGCTCAATCTCATAGATAAATCCAACTTCTATCAAATGATCTATCTCTTCCTTAATCTTGGAAGCATAATTGTCATTATAAGTGTATGGTTTCTATTTTGAAGGCTTGGCTTCTTGAGTCATGGGAATTCCATGGGAGCATATGTCTAGATTTACTCCTTTAAAATCCTTGTAACTCCATGCAAACACGTCTCTATACTCTCTCAATAGGGCTATCAATTCCGCTTCCTCTTCTTCTATCAAGTCATGCCCTATATATGTGCATTTTTCTTCTCCTTCTTTGATTGTCACTACAATCCTTTTAGTCTTCTCTCAATTTTCATATGCTTCTCCAGTGCTTGCCTCTCTCTTAGGCATTCTTACCGTAATTCGTCTATCTCCTATTTTGTTAAAGTTCTCTGGTACTTCCGATGGAGATTCTTCTTCTCTTGTCCTCAACAAATTCTTTCTTTCTTTCTTCTGCTTATTATCCTTGGTCTCTAGGAATGTTGTGATCTGCCCAATTTGATTCTCCTTTCTTACCTTAGGGTTGGTAGCCTCTACAAAATAAAGATATTCTTCCTCTTAACAAAAGGGTTCCATAATAATGGACTCTAGATCTCTACCACTTATCTCATCTGGCTCTAAGGTCCTTCCAGTACACTTACAAAATAGGCTCATCTTCCATGGGATCTATTATAAAGATAGAGATATCATAGCCATTCTCATCGTAGTGAGGGGCCCATTGTTCTTTGTTTACCGCAATGTCCATGGTGGCAAAGATCTCTGCCCAGCCGTGAGCCTCAAGTTCCTGATCTCGAAATACTATAGGTGCATAGGCAGGATCTTGAAGGATAACTGGGTATCATTCACAACCTAAGATTTGGGCTTTTAATAATTCTTCCTCTTGTTTAGCTACCTTACACATCCATAAATGAGTGTCCTTGTGCAACCATGAAGGGTCTGACTCTAAAGATTGAACTGATTTATTTCTTCAGGTGCTTTATGGATGGAATTCCACTATAGTGGGGGTACATCACAATGGGAATAATCCTTGCTTTGGTTGAATTTGGTAGTCACTCCCAAATGTTGACGGTACAAAGAGTTGGTTCCCCAATCTTGTACAATTTGTAATTGTCACATGAAAGGACATCCCAAAATCATATCACAAGCGTGATTCTTTCCAAACTCACAAATGGTGAAGGTGTGCTCAAACTCTATACCACAAATAGTGAGGGATATTCCTCCCAGTAAACCTAATGGTTTCTCAATATGACTATCAACCATTTGTAGCTTCATCCTCGTGGGTCTTAGGGCTACCTTGCCTCATTGTTTCCATAGGGAGGCAATGGCTACTCCACCACCTGAGTCCAAGATTTCTTTAAAGGTGTAGCCGTGGTAGGTGATTGGAAGATAAGTATTCACTTCCTGTCCTTGGCTCATATCTCCAATCCTTTCAATGGATATTTTTGGCATTTTCCTGTGTGAACCTTCCTGAGAGTGGGTACTAGTTGTCTTTGGCAACTGGTTTGCTACATGCTTCCACAACTCGGGTTTAACCTTCAACAAATTTTCTAAAATGAGATGAAACTACACTTTAGTGTTCTTCATTACGTCTATGTTCCTAGGAATTATATATTCTTTGTTTCTTACTAGTATGGTGGGTGCTCTCATACTAATCAACTTTGCTTCCCAAGAACTATTGAAATGAGGTAACTCTTGCAAAGAATTAGATGCAAAACTCATTTTCTCACTAGGCTACTCTTCCTCTTGCTCATCATATATGGAGAGTATGTCTTGAGTGAAATTATTCCTAAAGGGCATCTATCTCTTGAATAGGTGGGTGAGTTTCTTGCTCCAACTTCCATTTCTCTTCTTGAATTTCTCTCAAAAATCCTTGTGAGTACATATGTATCAAAGAAAGATTCTCCCAGTATTAGGCACTTATGACAGGGAAGGTGTAGTATTTTCCTGTGCCTTTGGGACAAAATAAGTCTTCCTTGGATCATTCTTCTCACTGTTAGAAATCAAGTGTTCCAATCTCTCTAATAGTCCTTGAAACTGTAGCTCTAGTTTCACCAGGTTGCTCCAATTGACATATTGAGATGCTTCAAACATGGTTTGAGCCGATTCTACCATTTTCATGCAAAGCTTCGTTCTCTCGATTTCTAGGTCTAATTTGGGATAGTTCTTACTTAATTCTCCCACATGGGCTCCTTCTCTTAGTCTTTCTTGGTATTCTTTGAACATCATGTTGTGATCCTCGAGGATAGGTTTAGCTAGAAGAGATCTGGGTCTTGGAGTTTGGCCCTCCTGATTTGACTCTTGCCATGCAAATTCTACAATTTTGGCTCTAGTCTCCTTTGCGCTTCCTTCTATTTCACTTATTTTCTTACTCCATTTTCTATTGGGTCTTTCTCGTGAATCCTTCCAAGATCTGGTTTTTCTTCCACTTGACTCTTGAATTTCACTGCTCTTTGTTATCTTATCAGGGCTTGGCTGTTGATTTTGCAATAATATCTGAGCTCTAGTTACAACTTGGATAGGTACATAGGTTGGTGTGGATCCACTTGAAGCATGCACAATGCCTATCATATTGATGGGGGTTATGTTAGAGACATTAGCGGGGTTTTTAGGACATTCTCATATGGCATGCTCTTTGGCACAATTGGTACAAAAACCTTGAAATTTATAATATTGTGACTGTCTTCCTAGTGGAGGATGTGGGAAATCCCTTATATAGTGATCTCCTTGGCACCTAAACCATGGTCATTTCTAGGTTCCATCAGTGGGCTCTCGTATGTGGGGGGGCTATCTCAATGTAGTATGTGGGGGGACTATCTACATGTGTAGAATCAAAACTTTTGGAGTTAGGATCACCTTTTGTGATCAATGGGAATGAAGGTACTAATGTCCTACTGAGATTATCTTTTGTAATAGCATACTTGATAGAGATTATATTGTCTTGGGGTAGTAGCTGCTTGCCTAGGACCGTTGAGTTCTAGGTTGGGTCTGGTATGGTACCTAGTAGTAATGTTGGGTTCTATAATAATTAGGCTGAGCATTGTATTGGCCAGGTTATCTATTGTGTGGTTGATATGCTTGTGGGTGGTTCTTTCTAACCACTTTCTTGTTGTATGGACATTCTTGGGTAGTATGGTTAGTGTATCACCTTTCTATCATGCAGTACTGGCTACTAGGGTTGCCTTGAGTTTGTTTCAAGTTTGGGCAAGTGTTTGCCATATGGTCGCTATCGCACATGTACAATGCGTGACTAAGGTTATTCTATGTGTCTGCTTGCTTGAGACTCATAGATTCTAGTCTACCTTCTTGGCTAGGTCCTCTATGGAACTAGAATATTTGGAGGACACCTAAGTAGAACTATCGGTGTCCTTGTTATACTTTGGAGAGTTACAACTCCTCTCTTAAGTTGTCCTAATGTCTATGTAGATCCTCACACATTGCTTTAGTGTTTTGGGTTCCTTTAGCTATACATATGATTGTAGTTTAGAGCTCAATAGACCATCCAAAAGCAAAGATACTTGTTTAGCCTGAGTGGGCAACTCTGGCATCGAGCATCTCTCTATGTACTTTTTGAACCTACATCGAGCTAGTCTGATTGTCTCTTATGGGGTTTGCTTAAAATTATGAATCAAAGAAGAGTTATTGTGCTTGATCCCACTTTTAGAGAACTTGGTGCTAAATGATTCTAGTAGATGATGGATGTCTTTAAATTCCGTTTGCTGTAAAGGTTGGAACCAAGTTAAAGCGGTGTTTTTCAAGGTGAGTCCAAATGCATTGTATTGGGTGAACATGCCGTCCACTTGTTCAACTCATAACACTTGATTGAACTCGGCCACATGGTCATAGGGATCTCCTATGCCATTGAAATAGTTTTTCATGGATTTTACTAGTTGGGTGGGTCTCAGTATTCTTCGGTGCTCTCTGGGTCTAGTTAGAGGAAAGTCATCTCTACCACAATGGGGTCTCGGTTCTCTTGGTCTCTCCATCCTGTATGTTTCTACTATTGGTCAATATCTTCCTACCATGTTAGCAAAACTCACTTCAGGTCTCTCTTTGCCTTTTTCTTGTTGGGAACAATGTGCCATGGATGTTCCTACCTCGTGGTGGCCAAAGGCAACATTAGTTCGTGGTGGGGGAGATACCAATTCACCCCTTCATGTATAGGCATGCCTCCCATGCTTTGAAACCACAAACACTTGTTCTGAAGTGTTGTCTAAGTACACCACTATTCTAGGTGCCTTTGGATCTTTGAACTCATAGATTGTGATTGTACCTCTAGAATGCCTTATCTATATCCCTATTGAGGAATAACTCAATGCTCTTGTTATCTTGAGGGATCTACTCTGGGATGAGCATCCATGTCAACATAGATTTACCTCTTGGTCTTCTAGGTTCACCGTCTAACTATTCATGTTCTAAGTCCCCCTTTTCGCTTTGAGAATTACTATTCCAAATTCATTGGTAATGTTGGGATGATTAGAGATTATGTACATTTTTCCTTCCTTATTGATAAATGCATCTCTCTCAAGTTTAACCACCAAATGTTCCAATCCAATGAGTTGATCACATTTTGTCAATTGAACTTCAAACCTCCTCAAATCGTCCTCATAGATGTGAGCACCTAATTGGTTGGTTCAAATGTGCTCTAACTGAGTTCTGTATGGCCCTTCATGTCTTTCTAAGTATGCTAATGCTAAACCACTTTCTGGTCTCTCCATGTTGTAAGACCTTTGTAATTCACTTGTTTTTTAGCTTAGTTCATATGGATAACCACTCAGTTGTTGAGCCCAAGATTGTGTTGTGGTTCTAGTACTAGCTTTAGATGACCTAACACTAATTCAATCGACCTTTCCTATGTGCTTTCCTAATATGACGTTCATGAACTCATCTCACTCAAGCACTCGATGTGAATTTTTGTCACAGAGATTCTTTATTTCTTAGTCACTTGATTCGTTTTTTACTTTTTTAATCTCTTGTCTTGTCCACTTATGTACATCAATTTTTTTTTTTTGTTGTGTGTTTAATTTATTGCATGCTTGAATTTAAGTTCCTTTTCTTTAGAGTTTATCATGAAAATATCTTAATTTGAGCTTGAACCTAAGTGATTAAGTTTTCTTGTACTTGTATCATCCCTAATGTGACCCTCATTAATCAATGACACTAATCGAGCTTAGCCTATACTAGCAATTGATTGAGGGGGTTGACAGTTCTTCCAACCTCAAGCCTGATGCTTTTTTGATTGCCCTTGTTCCCAAGAAGATGTGCTTCCCAAGCCTTTCTTTGCTCCACATCTCACCTTGCTCTAGATGCCCTTAATAGACCTGTAAAAATCTTAAGTTTAGATCACACTTTAATTGACAAGCAGATAGTGACTTCTTCAAACATATACTAGGGGACCTCCAAGATGCACTAATTGCTTGAATAATCACCCAAAACTGACTACAAATTTTCAAGAAAATCAAAACCCTAATTTTGGCATTTTAGTCAAACCATCATGATGGTCTAGTAGCATTGCAATGTTCATGAGTCATCATGATGGTGAGGCACAATCGCGATGGCGTGGTGGGTCATCACAATGGTGTGCAATAAATGTGATGTGATGGAAAAAGGTTGTTGCAATGGCTCGGGATCATCACAATGATGTGAAGTAGTCATCACGATGGACTGAACCAATCACAATGCATGAACCAATCATCACGATGGTCAAAGGTCATCGCAATGGCGTGAGCCAATTGTGATGATCAATAAACACGATGATGTGGTATCATCGCGATGGTGTGAACCAATCACGATGGCATGGTTGAGGTGGTGGTTGCAATGGTGCATGTGAGTCTTCACGATGGCTTGAGCCTCTCGTGCTGGTCAGACGGCATCACGATGGGGTGAGCCAATCGCGATGGTCTGGTCTCATCATGATGGTGTGAGCCAATTGCGATGGTGATGCCTTGTCACAATGGCATGGGCCGATTGGGATGGTTCAAAAAAATGCAAATTTATTGGATGCATCTATGGATTCCTTTATGCGCTAGGATGCTCTACACCATGCATATAATGCATTCACAAAAAATGTGAACTTCCCAGACCATCACAATGGTATGAGGCATTTGGCAAAAATGGTGAAATCTTAGAAATTGTACCTGTGAGTTTTGTAATCTTGTGTTGAAGCAACTTCCTACAAAGAAAATCAAAATATATATGCAAACATACTCATGTGTGGAGAAGATCTAGGCGTGAAGAATGGGTGTAGGGGAGATGCAAGAAGATGAAAACAACACAAAAACAACAAAAAATTGCTAATTAATTACCTTCCAATGCTAATCTCTAGCAATTTACAGCTACATTAGAAGAAAGAGCAATGAACTAGTTCAACTAATACGGTATTGCTCATTTCGCAACATATGATGCATTAAAAACAACATTTTTACAAAGACTTAGGAAAGAAAAAACTTCTTCTTATGTGTTGAGGAAGTTGAGAGCAAATAGACAAAAGAACATGTTAGTGGAAGACTATGCTTAGAAATTTAGAACTTTAATGGAAAGGTTATACGGCAACGAGAGACAAACCGACAAGATGTTGGTGGGTTACTTCCTAAAAGGATTAAGGAGTAGCATTAGGCATGCAATGGAAAGTGTGGATATAGCTAACGGTTTTGATGTGTTAGTGTTAGCAGCTGCAAAAGTAGAAAGAAGATTTGGCAGATTGAAGAAGAAGCATAGTGACTCCAGTTCAAACGTAGAATCCAATTTAGAATTAGAGTAAAAAAAGGGGACGATGGATTCAAAATCAGAGAATGAAGATGAAGAAGTTGTGGTAAGAAGACATTGCAAACACAAAGGTAAGAAAAGTAAAGAGGAAGCTCTAATTAATAGATTAAAGAAACATGGATATTCAATAATAGCTCCCATGGAGAAAAGGTTATGTGAAATTTGTGACAAAGAAGGACATACCATAAATCAGTGTTGGTATAACCCAAAGCATCGAGGACAAAATTCAAGACATGATAATAGGAATACTAATAAAGTTGCAGCAAATGAGGCCATTCCGGTTCAACGACATGGTGGTTCCTAGAGGCAGCAATAAGGAAGACCTCCATGGAGAGATCAGGCAAACCAGCAAGGAAATTATCAAGGTAATCAACAAGAGAATCAGCAAGGCAGACCACCTAGAGTGATGCCATGTGGATATTGCTTGGCACCAGATCATTGGATTGGGCCTAATTATCCTTTAAGGGTTAAACACAAAGAGCGAAGGGGTATACCGGTTGTTCGCTATAACTAGAATAACCAACAAGGGAAGCAACAACAACAGCATGAGCAAGCTGCACAGGTGAATGTTGTAGTAATAGATTTATCAGATCATGAATTTCCTAATGATCTAGGTGCAAGTACATCAGAAACTTGAAATCAGGATCATGAAAATCATTGGAACTGTGATTGTTAGCAATGTGTTTTGGTCAAGGATGTGGATGTTTTAGCAGTTACAAGGTCAAAGAATAAAGGTCCTATTGATTGGCACGATCAAACATAGACTTGGGATTGAGTCCAGAAACAGATCCAGTAGGATTAGAGAAAGCAAGTACAATTTCAGATTTTATCGCAGGAGGATGATGCCAGAATATCTATGCATAGAACAAAGCACGATGACAAAATGAAGACTAAGCAAGAATTGAACAATGACTAGTTTAAGGTAATAATTAATTCTCCTTTGCAAATATGATCCTTGGATCAATTGTTATCCGTAGTACTAGCTTTTAGAGAAAAATTGTTGAAAAGGCTAGTTGGTCAACAATCAGAACGAGCAGCTACACAGATACCTTCAACATCAGCCAATAGTATTGATCTGACTGATGTGGACTTTGTAGTACCAGTAATTTAGGCACTAGATAACCAAAGAAGATTTGAGGAGGATTTGTTGGACGGTCGTTCAAGAGTGAATTGATGGAGAGTGTTAATCTCCAAAAGAACAACCTACTCTTGAATTTAGAACACCTCTATATCAAGAGTAAGTCAAAACCTTCACCAATTTAAGCTATCAATGACCAAATATCAATTTCTTGACTAAACTGTGAAAAAGGAATTTCCTCAGAAAGTCTGCTGCATAGATCTTGCTCATTGACTGAGTAAATGTGTAAAGTTTTTTATGAAACTTTGCACAAGGTGTCGCCTAAAGATTGCACACCTTCTCCAAGTCGAATTACTTCAAATAGGTTCAGTAGATCTTGAGAACTCTACTTACCAAGTCAGCTATGTCTAAATCTGCACTTCTGAGAAGTCGATTTGGACACCCCTAACTTCTTAACTTTGATTCTCTCAGTATAAAACCCGTTTAAGCAATGCTTTTAGCCACGAGTAGCTTACCTTCCAACTTAAAGATTAAGTGCTTACTTGCACACAACTTTAAATTGTGGAGTGAGAAATGATCAAATCATTAAGATCGAAATTTGCGCATGTTTCAGGAACCAGTGAGTACTCTCACATGTAAATGTTCCTACACACAATTCTCTTAGCCTGATCACAATTAGACTCTCAAACTCTAGCCATAGATTGATTAACTATGGACTTAGATACCTCCAAAAGGAATTCACAACAGATCTATCACACAGGGAGAAAACACACAAACATCGGGCGCAATTTTTCCTTCTATTTCTCAGAAATTTACAACTGAGTGAGGATGGAGAGTTCAACTCACTTCACACATGTCTAATGACATTCTCTACTACTTAATACACTAATCTCATGATCTCCTATTGTCTCTCCTTGTCTTCTCTCTTTGCCCCGACATTTTCAAAAGTATTTATAGGCAATTATGTACAGACTTATATCAAAGCATAAGTATAAGTAACCTATGTCTTAACTAATGTACATATGTGTACATGTCTTTCACTCTGTGAATGTATCCATCTTCTTTGCTTCAAAACTTGATCTCATCTCCATCCTTTGTCCTTCAAATCTTCAATTGGTGATTGGTCTGCACCAACAACTCCCCCTCAATCATTGAGGTTTCTCTTATCTTCTTTATACCTGCCATGTCTTTAAACTTCTGTAGCTTTGGTCCATCCAAGCTCTTTGTAAGCATATCAGCTATCTGATCTTTTGTTGAAGTATGTATGACTTCAATCTCCTTATCCATCACCTTCTCTCTTAGAAAGTGATAGTGTATCTCAATGTGTTTAGTCCTGGCATGAAAAACAAGATTAGCAGCTAGATATAATGAACTCATGTTATCACCATAAATGATAGGTATGTTCTGTATAGTGTCAAAACTCTTCATTAGAGTCTTAAGCCATATCACTTCTTTTGCAGCTTCAACCATGCCTTTGTACTCTGCTTCTGTAGATGACAAAGCAACTGTATGTTGCTTCTTTGAGCACCAGGAGATTAACTTATCTCCCACATAACACATGTATCCATAGGTTGATCTTCTATCATCTGGATTACCTGCCCAATCTGCATCACTATAGATCTTGATGTTTGTATCTGATGTAAACCCATAATACAAACCTTCTTTGAGTGTACCCTTAATGTACCTCAACACTCTTTGACCTGCAATCCAATGCTCTTTCCTAGGACAATGCATGAATTGAGACAAAACCCCTACTACATATGATAAATCAGGTCTAGTTAAAGTAGCATAGATAAGACTACCAACCAAACTCTGATATTGTCTCGTGTCCTTGAATTCTTCACCTCCAAATTTACTCAATTTGTGATTCACCTCCATTGGTGTAGGTGCTACCCTGCAATCATCCATTTTAAACTTGATTAACAAGTTCTTCAAATACCTTTCTTGGGTCACAAATACTCCATGTTGAGTATATGTAATCTCCATGCCCAAGAAGTATGACAAGTCTCCCAAGTCACTTATTTTGAACTCCTTTTCCATTTGCTTCTTTAGTCTTTGTATTCCTTCCTCATCTGTACCTGTAAGGATTATATCATCAACATATATGCACATGTATATGAAACCATTATCACTTGCTTTGACAAGCAAGCTACTATCTGCTTTAGACACCTGAAATCCAAGTTCTTTCAAGAACTTTACAAGTCTATAATTCCATGCCCTTGTGGCCTGCTTCAAGCCATACAAAGCTCTCTTGAGCTTGCACACATGATCTGGATACCTTTTATCTCTGAACCCTTGAGGTTGCTCCATGAATACATCATCTGAAATATAACCATTCAAAAAAGCATTTTTCACATCTAATTGACACAATTTCCAACCTTTACATGCAGCAATTGCTATAAGTGTCTTGATGGTCGTCATCTTTGCCACAGGACTATAAGTCTCATCATAGTCAACACCATATGTCTGAGCAAACCCTTTGACAACAAGTCTAGCTTTGTACCTAGACACACTTCCATCTGCAAATCTTTTTCTCTTATAAACCCACTTACATCCAATGATCTTCTGGCTATTTGGTTTTGGAACCAAATCCCATGTTTGATTCTCCAATAATGCATCATATTCTTCCTGCATAGCTTTCTCCCAATTTTCTTTACCTTTTGCCTCTTCATATGTAGAAGGGTCTTCATCTGTTTTAATCATGTAAGCATAATCTTTGGTAGCCAGAAATGAGGTATCATAGCTATACCTTGTAGGTTGCCATTTGTTCCTTGTAGACCTCCTAAGTTCTCCACTTCTTGAGGTTCCTGGTTCTTCATATTCAGGATCAAACCTAGGTGTTTCTTCCACTTCAACCTGCACTTCATTATTCTCTTCTTCATCAATTATTTGAACCTTTGACTTACCTTTCCTTTGGCTCACAACCTCTTCATCATCTGTATTAATATTGGTAGTACCTGCATACCAAGTACCTTGCTCATCAAATGTAACATCTTTTGATACAAGAAAATGTTTTGTGGATGGATTCCACAACCTGTATCCCATCTGCTTATCATCATAACCAATAAACACATATTTTTCAGCTTTAGGTTCCAATTTGTGCCTTAACTGTGATGGCACATATGCATAGGCCAAACATCCAAATACTTTGCAATGGTCTAGTGTAGGTCTCTTACCCCACCATGCCTCATAAGGTGTCATTCCCTGCAAAGCTTTACATGGTAACCTATTGACCAAATAAGTAGCTATATTTACAGCCTCAACCCACAAATAGTTAGGGCAATTTTTCTCCTTCATCATGGACCTTGCAAACTCAACAAGAGTTATATTTCTCCTTTCTGCTACACCATTTTGTTGAGGAGAGTACCTGCAAGTAACTTCCCTTTTTATACCTGCATCCCACAAGTAATTACTGAATTCATTAGAGAAATACTCTCCCCCTCCATCTGACCTTAGTCTTTTCAACTTATGTCCTGTAATTCTTTCTGCATATGCATGATAGTGTTTAAATGTATTAAACACTTCTGACTTATCTTTGATCACATAAATAGTGATCCATCTAGTAGCATCATCAACATAAATCACATAATATCTTGACCCATTTATACTGAAATCCTTTGATGGTCCCCACACATCTGTATGTACCAACTCAAGCTTCTCTGAGTACATAAAACCATGGTTGGAGTAGGAATGCTTATGAGCCTTACCTAATTGACATGCCTCACATCTGTATGTCATATGTTGACCTGCAACATTAGGCAAACCAAGCACTGAACCATTGTTAATCATGTCTTTAATACCTCTTTCATTGAAATGTCCAAGCCTCTTGTGCCAAAGATCTAACTCAGAGATCTTATGTCCTCCATATGTGAACATGGCATGACCAATATTAAATTGAATCTTCAATGTGAACAATCTTCCTTCTTTCTTCCCTGAAACAATTTGTTTATACCCATTGCTAGGGTCTTCCACAAACACTCCTTCATTAGTGAACCTTACTTCATAACCTTTTTCCACAATTTGTCCTACACTTATCAAATTCTTAGGAATTGTAGGAACATACAAGACCTTACTCAATAAGGTGCTACCATCCTTGGCCTTCACTGATCCAATTGACTTCACATTGTGCTTTGTGTTGTCACCTGTTTGAACAACATGATTAGATACCTTATTCTCCAAATTAGTCATCAAGGCTATATTACCACTCAGGTGATTGCTACACCCTAAATCAATGTAGAAAACTCTTTGATCTTCATTCTGCCTTTCACAAGTTGCATTCATTATCAATGTTGAATTTTCCTTTTGATCTGAAGCATAATTGTAGTAGGTGTTGTTATATTGTTGACTTTGGAAACCTCTACCTGCATTTCTTCCAAAGTAACCCCTACTACCTCTGCCTCTGAAATTACCTCTTTGATTTCTGCCACCTCTTCCTCTTGTATTATAGTTCTGATTATATCCACCATTACTCTGATTATTATGCCAACAATCATTAGCTAAATGATTTGTCTTACCACAAATCCAACAAGCTTTGCCTCCATCTTTGTTGTTTCTGCCTCTTCCTCTACCTTTGCCACCTCCTCTACCTCTTAGGAAGTTGGCTTGACTAGTTGTACCTTCATCTTCACCTGCTTGTTGCTTTCCTTTGTTAGCTTTCTTCTTGTCCTTTGAGTACATTGCATGACCTGTACTTTTGTCACCATCTCCTTTAACATCCTGCTCAAATGTTAGCATATGACCTAGCAACTGATTTAAATCAGGAGTGAAATGATCAAGTGATAATTCTGTAGACAAAATGAATGGCTTCCATTTGTCATCACCTCTTAAACCTGTAAGGATTTGCCTTACCAATTTATCCTCCTCAATGTCTTCATCAACAGCTCCTAAAGCATCTGCAATATCTTTCATTCTTGTCACATAGTCTGAAATGGATTGAGAAGCCTTCTTCTTAAAGGTGGTAAACTCTGCCCATAAGGATGCCTTCCTTGACTTAGTAGTATTCTAGAAATGCTCCTCCAAAGCATTCCAAATATCAGTTGCACTTTCAAGACCTCGAATATGAGGTAACAAGTAATCATTGACTGCCATATATATAATGCTCCTAGCTTGAGCATCTTTCTTCATCCAATTTTTCAAATCTGCTAACTCTTCCCTAGTTGGAACACTAGGATCTCTGAACTGTGGCTTCTCTTCTTCTCCTGTGATGTAAGCTATTAAATCTTTGCTCATAAGATGAGCTTCCATCCTCATTGACCATGCAGGATAGTTTTCCCTATCCAATTTCTCTATCTGTAGAGAATCTCCCATCTTGTGTCCACCTGTGTATTGAAATCTTCAAGCTTTATGAATAATATATGTACCTTTACTTCAAATTAGAGTCCTTTTGTCTTTCTTGATGTCGTATAGTCTCCTCCTCAAGATTTGCCTTCAAGCTTTCACCTTTTAGTTCTTCAGTTGTTGAATTTCTTGAATCTACAGCAGTCGGGATCCTCCTTTCCTTGATTTTGATGTTTCCTGCTCTAATACCACTGATGGAGAGTGTTAATCTCCAAAAGAACAACCTACTCTTGAATTTAGAACACCTCTATATCAAGAGTAAGTCAAAACCTTCACCAATTTAAGCTATCAATGACCAAATATCAATTTCTTGACTAAACTGTGAAGAAGGAATTTCCTCAGAAAGTCTGCTGCATAGATCTTGCTCATTGACTGAGTAAATGTGTAAAGTTTTTTACGAAACTTTGCACAAGGTGTCGCCTAAAGATTGCACACCTTCTTTAAGTCGAATTACTTCAAAAGGTTCAGTAGATCTTGAGAAATCTACTTACCAAGTCAGCTATGTCTAAATCTGCACTTCTGAGAAGTCGATTTGGACACCCCTAACTTCTTAACTTTAATTCTCTTAGTATAAAACCCGTTTAAGCAAATGCTTTTAGCCATGAGTAGCTTACCTTCCAACTTAAAGATTAAGTGCTTACTTGCACAAAACTTTAAACTGTGGAGTGAGAAATGATCAAATCATTAAGATCAAAATTTGCGCCTGTTTCAGGAACCAGTGAGTACTTTCTCACATGTAAATGTTCCTACACACAATTCTCTTAGCTTGATCACAATTAGACTCTCAAACTCTAGCCATAGATTGATTAACTATGGACTTAGATATCTCCAAAAGGAATTCACAAAAGATCTATCACACAGGGAGAAAACACACAAACATCGGGCGCAATTTTTCCTTCTATTTCTCAGAAATTTACAACTGAGTGAGGATGGAGAGTTCAACTCACTTCACACATGTCTAATGACATTTTCTACTACATAATACACTAATCTCATGATCTCCTATTGTCTCTCCTTGTCTTCTCTCTTTGCCCTGACATTTTCAAAAGTATTTATAGGCAATTATGTAGAGACTTATATCAAAGCATAAGTATAAGTAACCTATGTCTTAACTAATGTACATATGTGTACATGTTTCACTCTGTGAATGTATCCATCTTCTTTGCTTCAAAACTTGATCTCATCTCCATCCTTTGTCCTTCAAATCTTCAATTGGTGATTGGTCTGCACCAACATGAATATATTACCTGAACATGTATTTAAGGAAATGGGGCTTTTGCTCTAGCACCTTTTCAAGTAAAGATGGCAGATCAAACGAGAGTCCAACCTTTGGGCATTCTGAAGCAGCAGTAGATAATAATTGCACGGATGTCATTCATGGTTAATTTTGTTGCAATTCGAATGTCTGAATCTACTTATCCATATGAAATGTTATTAGGGAGAACATGGTTTAGGTTGGCTAAAGTAAAACAAGATTGGGGATTAAATGTGGTTGTGATTACGAAAGGTAAAAAGCAGGTCACAATACCAATGAAAGGTAGAAGAAACATGTCGGTAAGAGAGAAACTAGTGATGGCTCAGACCATTAGTTTAGCAGGCGAGATTGAAGATGATGAGGAGGTGGAATTTCAGAAGGCTAATCCAACAATGGTTCCAGTATTGGAGGTAGATATGGAAGGAGTATTATCAAAAGAAGAGGATCTCTTGGAGAATAAAAGTGAACCAGTTGTAGGTGACACATTGGAAGGCACACAACTGAGATAGATGTTTGAGCAAAATCTGGAGATTTCAACTCAACAAAAGTTGGAGCAGCAAGAAAAGGGGGTAATTAATCTGGCTAAAAAAATATATGAACAAAAATATGCAAGCTCAGGTAGAGTAAAGGAAGATGAACTTCAAGAAGTTAATTTGGGAACTGATGCTGAACCTAAGATGGTTGTTATAGAGAAAAAGAGGCTCAAAAGAGGAGCCCCAAAATTTTCAAATTAATGGACATAATTTTCTTCTTCAAAATCTTAGGAAATTCCCTCGAAGTTATGTAATTGCACTAGAGGAGTCCTCTAGATGCATAAGACCAAATCATTGTAATATATTTCTTGTAAAATAGTAGGAAGTTAGAGATTAGTCAAGAAAGTGCCGGTCACTTGTGTGAAAGGACCATTTTTAGGGCACATGTATATAAGTCACTTTGTGACTCTTTGTAAAGACTTTTTGCCATTGTGAAGAAGGAGAGCTGAAATCTAGAATTTGCTTCTTTCCTACTGATTTTCATCTTCTCCATGATCTTTGTGTGTGTGTGTGTGAATCTTGGAATGTGTGTGAAGGACTGTTGTCTATCCCTCCCCATCACATTTGAACTACTGTAGTGTGTATGTGAACCAAAACGAGTTGTGGAGTGAGTGTAGGTGTTTCCCGCCATTCATTGTTTTGGCCATAACTTGAAGAGCGATTGTCAGATTCGAGTACATTAATAGATGCGTCTCATTGAGAGGTTCCAAACGAACCCACTATTGGTCATATTCGGAGTTTGAAGCTGGGAGAAACATTCGACATTGTGTTTACTGCTGCGAGTGGTATCGCGGCAAACATTTCCAGAGATTGAGTAAGTTGGAGAGGTAGGTTAGTCTTTCCATATGCATTATAGCTAAACCACTTCACTATCCTTCATGTGTGCACACGTCCTCATACACTTGGTTCAAGTGGTTCTTCGGATTGATAATTAAGCGTGTGTCAATCCACCACTATATGCACTTGTGGGGCAAATGAGGTTCAGTCTCTTTGACACAAGTCCCTAAGACCTCATGACTTAGGTACACATGTTTTTAGCACCGTTGCTGCGGAAAAAACTCAACCAAGGTGCCTTCGTGATGGTTATAGCTCTGGAGTGAAGGAATCGTACTTGTAGAAGTGAACTCGTTCAGTGGCAAGTAGTCAAACACTTCAACACTTGTTACTTCACATCCCTGAGGTGTGTGTGATGATTTTTTAGGTTTAGGGTTAGGAGTGAAGAAGAGAAGGAAGAGTTAGGGTTAGGTCAAGGAGAGAAGTGGAGTAGGAGGAAGTTGAAATCACCAAGAAAAATCCCAAAAAATTTCCCAAATTAGTGTAGAATAGGCTTCATGTAAGACAATAGTTACGCAATATAACACAGGAGCAATAGCAGAGAAGATAACAGATATAGGAGAATCTCAACAATTTTCTACTAGCAGCAAGTACAAAGATGATGGCGTTGTCCACCCGTGCGCTCTCAAGGTAGAGCTTAAATGGTGATCTAGACAACTCTAGATAGGGAGATACAAGGTAGAGGTATGCTGGCTCAACTCAATGTCTTAGGTAGTGCAGAAGTCATGTATATATAGGATCATGGGTGGCCTGCCATGGACGGCTATACATGGGCGGTAGAGCGTGGGCGGCCACCGCCCGCGTAATTGCCATACACGGCTTAGACTGGTTGAACCGACCTAACAAATATAAATGGTTTCTGACTCCAACAGGGAATATTCCATGGAATATTCCCTTTACCGTCGCGCCGGGGGCGCTGCCCCCGGACCCCCACCAGGGGGCCCGCTGGCCCCCTGGGACCCCCCAGCCAAGGGGCCCGCTGGCCCCCTTGGACCCCCCAGCTGGGGCTGCTCACCGCTGCCCCGGACCCCACAATTGGGGACCCTGGTAACTCCCTTTCCTTATAATATCTTACATGGTCCAATATGACCTTCATCCAACATTCAAGTTGGGATTCCCATCAATTGGGTAATGCACGCTTGGCTTCTCCTCATAAAGGGGGCCTTACAAAATGTGCATACAATCATGAGGGGTAGACATTGATCATACTCTAACACCCCCCCTCAATGTTTACCGATGATAAATCAAGTAGGTCTCGGTCCTATGCCCATTTGTTGAAGATGCTTGTTGAGCTGCTCTCTTCCAAGTGCTTTAGTGAATATGTCAGCACAATTTGCCTCTGTTGGGCAATATTCTAGCTCCACAATTTCATCTTCAATTAGCTCACGAATGTAATGGTACTGTACTTCTATGTGCTTGGTGCGAGCATGAAATACTGGGTTCTTTGCAATAGCCATACAACTTTGATTATCACACTTGAGTACAATTGGCATATTTGATGGAAAGCCTATATCTGCAAGAATTCTCCTTAACCAGACTGCCTCACAAGAAGCAAAACAAGCTGCTTTGTACTCTGCTTCAGTGGAGGAGAGTGCGAGAGTTGGTTGCTTCCTACTTACCCAAGAAAATATTCCTGAACCAAGTGAGAAACAATATCCAGAAACTGATTTTCTAGAATCACAATCTCCAGCCCAATCTGAATCACAATATCCTTGGAGTGTATCACCTGTGGTATACAAAATACCAAAATCCAAGGTTCCTGCAATGTACCTTAGAATTCGCATTCCAGCATTCCAGTGACTCTCCTTAGGTTTGTTGGAAAACCTGCTTAACACTCCAACAGCATAGCAAATGTCTGGTCTAGTGTTGCACAGAAAAATAAGACTTCCAACGAGCTTCCTATACTTCTTAGCATCTACATCAGGCATGTTATCATCCATAGATAGCTTATGATTTACCTCCATAGGTGTGCTAGTTGGTTTGCAGTCCATCATTCCAAATGCCTTGAGAATTTCTTTGGAATATTTTTGTTGTGAGATGAAAATGCCATCCTTCCTTTGCCATACTTCAATTCCCAGACAAAAATGGAGTAGACCTAAGTCTGTCATTTCAAACTCAGTTCCCAAGCTGATCCGAGTTTGATTGATGAGTTCCTGATGATCTCCTGTAATGATCAAATCATCTACATATACAATGACAACAACTAGCTTGCTATCCCTTTTCGTTACATACAAGTTAGCATCAGAAGTACTTCTTTCAAAACCCATATTTTTGAAAAAATGATCAATTCGTTGGTACCAAGCCCGTGGAGCTTGCTTAAGTCCATACAAAGCTTTCTTCAACCTGCAAACTTTATTTTCTGAATTGGGCACCTCAAAACCTGGTGGTTGAGATACATATACCTCCTCCTTGAGGTGACCATTCAAAAATGCAGATTTGACATCCATCTGGAAAATAGGCCAAGACTTTTGTGCAGCTACTGCAAGTACCGTCCGAATAGTTGTCATGCGTGCTGTTGGTGCAAAAGTTTCTTGAACATCAAATCCTTCAATCTGTGAAAAACCCTGTGCAACTAATCGTGCCTTATACTTTTCTAATGTTCCATCAGCTTTATACTTAGCTTTCCAAATCCATTTAGTACCTATTACCTTCTTCTTTGGCGGCAAGTCGACTAGATCCCATGTATCATTTTTGAGTATACTATCATACTCAGACTGCATTGCCGCTCTCCAATCTGGATCATCAATGGCTTCTTCAATGGTGGTAGGTTCCTTTATCGAACCCATGATATCTTCCATTAGAGCCATGTTAACAATGTGTTCTGAGGCTCTTCTTTGCTCCTCTATTCTCTTTGATCTTCGTAATCCATCCAATGATGATTCTGGTGCATCTACATGTGGATTGTGATCATCAAAGAGCTGTTGTGCCCACTTCGGTAGTGGCTTACGCTGTGCAGCTACAATTGGTTGGCTTTTTATTGAGGAAATTTCTCCATCAGATGTTTCCTCCTCCTCAACTTTAACCTGTCTTTTGATAGGCACAAGGTGAGATATTTCTCCGTTTGATGAGATAGTAGATTTACCTTTATCTTCTACTAAGTGTGTTCGTTCATCAAACACCACATCTCGGCTGACAAAAATCTTCCTTGCCTCAGGATCCCATAACCTGTATGCTTTAGACTCTTCACTATATCCTAGGAAGACACACTTTTTGCTTTTTGAATCCAACTTTGATCTTGTTGAATCAGGAATATGTGCATAACAGAAACAACCAAAAATTCTGAAATGCAAAACTGAAGGCTTTTTACCAGAATATGCTTCTTGAGGAGTCATCCCCTTCAGAGCTTTTGTGTAGCTTCGATTGAGGATGTAGACTGCTGTATTGACTGCTTCTGCCCAGAATGAATCAGGCATGTCTTGAGCCTTTAACATACAATGAGCCATTTCAACTATTGTCCTGTTCCTGCGCTCAACAACGCCATTTTGTTGAGGTGTATGAGCTGTGGTAAGTTGCCTTTTCACACCATGCTCCTTACAATAATTGTTGAATTCTGTTGACAAGAATTCACCTCCTCTATCTGTTCTAAATTTCTTCAGTTTCCTTCCTGATTCACTTTCTACATACTTATGCCACGCTTTAAATTTTTCAAAAGCATCAGCCTTCTCTCGAATGAAATAAACCCACATCTTTCTACTATAATCGTCGACTAATAGCAAGAAGTAGAAAGATCCTCCTAAAGCAGGTGTAGACATTTTACCGCAGAGATCAGCATGTACCAACTCTAGAGGAGCTTGAGATCGATTGCTGGTCTCTCTTGGAAATGCCTTTCGTTGTTGCTTGCCCATCATACAAGCTTCACAAGGTTCCTGCAACTCTGAAAATGCAGGCAAATGAGCAACCATCCCTGTTCGTTGCATCTCCTTCAAAACTGCAAATCCGAGATGCCCAAATCGTTGGTGCCATAACCTGCTTACATCTTTATCTTCTGTAGCAGTTAAAGCACTTAACTCATACAAGTTATCCCGTCGTGTGCCTTTACCTACAACATTACCTGATGAATCCATGATTTCCGCACCACTCTTATTGAAGTGAACTTGGAGTCCACGATCTGTTATTGCAGAAACTGACAACAAATTTCTTTTGAGTGTAGGTACATAGAGAACATCGGATAACTTTTTCTCAACACCTGGAGAAGTGATAAAAGAGATGGTTCCAATTCCTTCAGCTGGACACTTGGAGTCGTTTCCCACCACTACATTGATGGATTCCCGCAGAGGCACTAGGGAACTATACCAATCCTTTTTACTAGTCATATGGCGAGAAGCTCCACTATCTAAAATCCATGGCTCATCAACACGAGCTTGAGCAGATGAACATACCTCTTCAATAGCTACCCAAAGTTCCAGCTCTGTGTTGTTTGCAGACTCTTTGTTCTTCCATGATGATTTTACAGTCCCATTCCGTTCATCAGCTTGCTTCTTTCTGCAATCCTTGATGGCATGGCCTTTCTTTTCACAATAGAAGCAACTTCCTGTGAACTTTTTCTTCTTTGGCTTCTTCTTTGATCCCTCTGAAGGGCCTTTACCTTTTGCATTTGCTGAGAATGCAGCATCAGTTGTACTTTGCCGATTCTTCAGCCGCATCTCTTCTTCTAAAAGCATGGCACAAAACTCTTCAAATGTAAGAGGAGTTGGCCTTACCTGAGTGTTAAGGGCTGTTACTAATCCATCATACTTTGCTGGAAGAACACGTACAGATCTTCGAGCTAGCTCTTCTGGTGTTATAACAACACCAACTGCAGCCAATTGATCTTGAAGATGCTTTATCCGTTTGATAAAATCTTCAGCCTTTTCAGAATCAGAATGCTTTTCATTTGCCAACTGATTTTCTAAATTCTGTATCCTAGTGTGGTTCTTGGTCTCATATTGTCGAGCCAATATGCCCCAAGCCTCATGTGCTTTAGTAGTATGTTGAACTAAAGTAAGCACAAAATCACTTACACTAGTGACAATCACACATAATGCATCAGCATTCCGCCTCTTCCAAGCTCGTAGAAGATCTGGATCTGGCTGAATCATCAATCTTGAATTTGCTGGATCTTCAACTGGTATAGGCTCTGGATCCAATCCCATCGGTCCCATGACAGTGTCAAGTAATTCATAGGAGTCCAAAATTGCAGAAATTTTGAACTTCCAGAGTGTATAGTTGGTTCCATCCAGCTTCCCTTCAGTGAATGCAGGTGGACGAATTCGAATAGGTGCAGCATTAACATTAGGTGAAGCACCAAGACTAGTGTTCGACGATGAAGCCATCGAGCAATAGCAGAGAAGATAACAGATATAGGAGAATCTCAACAATTTTCTACTAGCAGCAAGTACAAAGATGATGGCGTTGTCCACCCGTGCGCTCTCAAGGTAGAGCTTAAATGGTGATCTAGACAACTCTAGATAGGGAGATACAAGGTAGAGGTATGCTGGCTCAACTCAATGTCTTAGGTAGTGCAGAAGTCATGTATATATAGGATCATGGGTGGCCTGCCATGGACGGCTATACATGGGCGGTAGAGTGTGGGCGGCCACCGCCCGCGTAATTGCCATACACGGCACCGACCTAACAAATATAAATGGTTTCTGACTCCGACAGGGAATATTCCATGGAATATTCCCTTTACCGTCGCGCCGGGGGTGCTGCCCCCGGACCCCCACCACGGGGCCCGCTAGCCCCCTGGGACCCCCCAGCCAGGGGGCCCGCTATGTTGTGAACATTTGTTTTATGTAGGGTACAAGTTTCAAATTATGTAAATACCTTTGGGAAGTCTTCAAATACTTCAAGAAGGCTCATATTATTCATAAAATGTAGCAAAAATACCACGTGAGTTCTAGAACATGGTGAGTCAAATTAGTGAGTCACAAGGGAGCTTCAGTGGTGTCCTAGTGGAAGGTCGATGTGGCTAGTTCTCAAAGTCCATCAATACTTTGCTTATTTGAGCACTTGAGTCATGTAATACCTCCATCCAAGTGTCTACCACGAATTTAGATGTATTAGGAAGGTTTTAGATTAGTTTCCCATGCTATAAAAAGAGGAGAAAAGTCGTGATCTTGTGGGATGTCCAAGAGAGTATCTCTATGCTACTCTAGTTTTTGTATGCAGAGCTTGCAGAGCTTGTATCTCCCTCATTATATATCCAAATTACATGTTTGATAGCTCATTTGAAAGCTCTTCTTGTCTACTTTCATAGTACCAATTTTCATAATCATTGGATTTGTGAGTTGAGAGCAACACTCTCTGCAAGTAGTGTGTGTTCTCTGTTTTTTATCCCTGCTGAAGGTCTCCATTAAACATCCAACTTGCAGAGGTCATATCTCCTTGTATTCATTGGAGTTGTGAGTTAAGAGCAGTAGTCTCTGCAAGTGATGTATGTCCTCAGGTTCATCTCTGTTTCAAGGTCTCCATTAAAGCTGCATATTGCAGAGGTCATAGCTCATTGAGTATTTATCCAAATTGAGTGTTCTTTGGCTCATTGGAAAGCTCTTGGTCTCTAGTATATGTGGTTAAAACAGTTTTAATTGAGTGAGTAGAGAGTAGTAAGCTCTGCAAGCATGACTGGTTTTCTATGATGAAGTTTGTGAGAAGGTCAACTTGTTCCTAGGGGGTTCCACCTACTTCCTGCTATACTTTGGAGGTCAATAAACTCCAACATTGGTATCAGAGCAAGTACTTGGAGGCTTGGAGAAGGTTATCATACCTTGACGAAGAATTTGAAGCTATAAAAGAAGCAGTTCATCATCAACACTACACAAAGGTAGAAGAAGATTGCAAGGAGGCATCTGAAGCAACATCCAAGCAAAGAAAGGTGCACATACCTCATTTACAAGGTAAATATTATATTTCTTCTCATCACACACATTGGAAAGGAGGCTTAAAGGAGGAAGCTTAGCATTTGTATTATGGGAGACCAACATGCACAAATAGAGAAGCTTGATAAGACCAATTATCAGGCATAGAAGTTTAGAATCACAGCATACTTGCAAGGTAGAGGCTTGTATGGTTTGATTGACGGCACAGATATCAAACCCACATTACCAGAGGACCCAAATCAGCAACAATTGAGGGAGTTTAGACTTTGGAATGAGAGAGACAAAAGGGTTATATTCATTTTATCACAAAATATTCAAGATTCAATGGTAGGACACATACAAGATCTAGACACAAGTAGAGATGTTTGGCTTGCATTGGAAAGGTTGTATGCTACAGGTACAAGAGCAAGGAAGATTCAACTCAAAAATGAGTTGAATAACATAAAGAAAGATACAAGGACATCGGTCAATGATTACATATTGAAAGTTAAAGAGATTGCAGATCAACTAGGATCAATTCAAGCTCATGTGGAGGACGACGACTTGGTTGCACATACTCTCAACGGACTCAAAGATGATGAGAGATGGAAACCCTTCATTACTTCAGTTTATGTCAGAGGAGAATTACCAGATTTTGATCAACTTATTGCCCTCATGGTCACGGAGGAGATGAATCTAAATGGTTCTACTTCAAATCAAAAAGGATCTCAAGGACAAGCTCTTTATGTAGGATCATCAAGAGGTGGAAACAGAGGTGGAAGAGGTTCAAATAGAGGTCGAGGAAGAAGGAGCGATGATCAAAGGACTTCAAGTGGCTTCTTCAACACAAGAGGAAGAGGAAGATCAAGCGCTAGAGGTACGAGAGGCTACTACAACTACAACCAAAGACAAAGGAGTGAAGATAATAAGAACAATTGCTATATATGTGGAAGGTATGGACACTATGCCAAAGATTGTTATCAAAATGAAAATAATCAAGGTGGTAATCGAAGAGGAGGCTATTCAAGAAGAGGTAAACAACAAGGAAATTATGCAGTTGAAGGTAAAAGTGATGATTATGATTCTCTTCTTATGATGAATGTAGAAACTAAGATGAATTCCAATAGTGATGTATGGTGTGTAGATAGTGGTTGTTCTAATCACATGTCTCATGATGCTTCATGGTTTTCTAATATGCATAATCCGTCATGTAAAGGTCATGTTGAAACAGGAGATGATACAACACATAAGATTATGCAGGTTGGAGATGTTGTTATGCAAGATAAGAGCAAGAAAAATTGCTTGAAGGATGTACTTTATGTGCCAACGATCACTAAGAATTTGATGTCGGTTGGTCAGATGGTAGAAAAAGGTCTACAAGTGAGATTTAATCATGCAGGTTGCTTCATTGAGGATCCAAAGCAAAGGAGGTTAATTGCTAGAGGTCAAAAACAAGGTAGATTGTTTACATTCAAGGTAAACCCAAATCATACAAACTATTTCTCTTATGGTATGCATCGAATAGCAGAGCTTGATCTATGGCACAAAAGGATTGGACACATGAATGTACACAGGTTAAAGGAGCTATCAAAGAAGAGGATTGTTGAAGGATTACCTGATCTTACTAAGCAACATATGGTGCATCTTTGTGAAGCATGTCAAATGGGTAAGCAGAGTAGACAACCTTTCAAGCATTCAAGTTATGTAAGTGATGGTTTGCTAGATCTCATACACACAGATGTGTGGGGACCTACTAAAGAGGCATCCTTGATTGGTAATAAGTACTATGTATCATTCATTGATGATCATAGTAGAATGACATTTGTGTATTTCATTAAACATAAGAGTGAGGTCTTTGATTGTTTCAAGAAGTTCAAATCATATGTCGAAAAGCAAACAGGAAGGTATATTAAGAAGCTAAGGTCTGATGGAGGGGGAGAGTATTTCTCTCAAGCTTTTACTGATTTTTTGTATGATGAAGGTATCAAAAGAGAAGTTACATGCAGGTATACTCCACAACAAAATGGAGTCGCAGAAAGAAGAAACAGAATCATAGCAGAAGCATCTAGAAGTATGCTTAATGATATGTGTTTGCCTAATTATTTTTGGGCTGAAGCTGTTAGCACAAGTGTTTACATTATGAATAGAGTTCCAACTGCTGGAGTTCATCATTTGACACCATATGAGGTATGGCATGGAAGGAAACCAAGTGTAAGTCATCTGAAAGTATTTGGTTGTGTATGTTATGTACATGTACCTAGTGAGGTGAGATCTAAACTTGATGCAAAATCAGAAAAATGTATATTTATTGGTTATGCAGATACTCAAAGAGGATATAGATGCTATAATCCTCATACCAATAAGGTTGTTGTGTCAAGAGATGTAAACTTTGATGAATCACTTTCATGGTATGCAGATAAGAATTGTTTGCAGGACATGGATGAAAATGAAGAAGGTGTGGTTGAAGGAGATGAATGCATAGTTCAGCCATCAGGAAGTTTAAATGATGAAAGGAGTGGTCTAGATGAAGAAAGAGGATCACCTTTCAATGGAAGATTAAGGCAAGAGTCACCTCCAAGTGTTAAAAGTAAAGGTAAACTCAAACTTGTTGAAGTTAATGATGAAGGAGAGGAAATTAGTGATGTATGTGAGTATGGAGAATCATCAAAGGTTCCTAATAAGAAAGGAAGAGCATCTACATTGGAGGTAAGAAGAACTTCAAGAGTAAGTAAGCAACCTCAAAGGTATACTTATGAATCTTTCATGAATACTCATTATGCTTTTATGACAAAAGTTGAGCAGGAAAATGAACCCACATGTTATGATGAGGCCAAAGGAGATGAAAAGTGGGAGAAAGCAATGAGAGAAGAAATGGAAGCACTACAGGATAACAAGACTTGGTATTTAGTTCCAAGTACACCAAAGCAAAAGGTAATTGGTTGCAAGTGGGTTTTTAAGATTAAAAGAAATAGTGATGGTAGTGTGTCTAGATATAAGGCTAGACTTGTAGCAAAAGGATATAATCAAACTCAAGGTGTGGACTATGAGGAAACATTTAGTCCAGTAGCAAATATGGCAACAGTAAGAACTTTGTTGGCTTTAGCTGCAAGTAAAAGGTGGAAAATATATCAACTTGATATAAAAAATGCCTTTCTTAATGGTGAGTTAAATGAAGAAGTGTATATGTCACAGGCAGATGGTTATGTGGATGCAAAATGTCCTAATCATGTATGCAGGTTAAAGAAGGCATTGTATGGTCTTAAGCAGGCACCAAGGGCATGGAATGCAAGGTTGGTAAAGTATCTTATGCTGCAAGGATACACAGCGAGTCATGCTGATCCTTCACTTTATGTAAAACATGTAGATGGCATGTGTGTCTATGTATGCATTTATGTGGATGACTTGTTGATTACAGGGAATGATGCAAAAGCAATTGATGAGATAAAAGGTAATTTGGGAAAGGAATTTAAAATTTCAGATCTTGGTTTGCTCAGATACTTTCTTGGGATTGAAATTGTGTATAGCGATGAAGGTATGTGGTTGATACAAAGAAAGTATATATGTGATATGCTGAAAAGGTTTGGTATGCAGGAATGTAAATTTGTTTCTACTCCAATGGAATGTAATGTAAAGCTGAGTGCAAAGGAAGGTGATGAGTTGCATGATATGAATGTATATAGATCCATGGTAGGATCTTTGATTTATGCAACAAAAACTAGACCTGATATATGTTATGCAGTGGAAGTATTGTCACAGTTTATGCATGAACCTAGAGTACCTCATATGCATGCAGCGAAAAGAGTGCTTAGGTATTTGAAAGGTACCATGAACGAAGGATTATTTTATAGTCATGATGTTGATCTAACTCTTAAAGTCTTTAGTGATGCAGATTGGGCTGGAAGCAAAGATGACAGAAGATCCACAAGTGGATATGTGGTAATAGCAGGAAACAAGACATTAACATGGAGTTCAAAGAAACAGCCTACAGTTGCTTTATCTTCTACAGAGGCTGAGTATAGAGGTTTAGCATTGGCTACTACTGAGGTTATGTGGTTTAAAAAGTTGTTTCATGACTTGAATGTGCAGGTTGATGTACCACTGATATATGGGGATAACTTGAGCAGCATTCATATGACCTCAAATCCTATTTTTCATGCTAGAACAAAGCATATAGAGGTTCACTATCATTATGTTCGAGAGAAGACCATGAACAATGAAGTGCAGGTTTCTTTTGTTGGAACAAAGGATCAAGTTGCAGATATCTTCACCAAATCCTTGGATGGACCAAAGCTTCAAAGATTCAAATATATTCTTGGCATGAAGGAAATACCCTTTGAAACTTGAGGGGGAGAATGTTGTGAACATTTGTTTTATGTAGGGTACAAGTTTCAAATTATGTAAATACCTTTGGGAAGTCTTGAAATACTTCAAGAAGGCTCATATTATTCATAAAATGTAGCAAAAATACCACGTGAGTTCTAGAACATGGTGAGTCAAATTAGTGAGTCACAAGGGAGCTTCAGTGGTGTCCTAGTGGAAGGTCGATGTGGCTAGTTCTCAAAGTCCATCAATACTTTGCTTATTTGAGCACTTGAGTCATGTAATACCTCCATCCAAGTGTCTACCACGAATTTAGATGTAGTAGGAAGGTTTTAGATTAGTTTCCCATGCTATAAAAAGAGGAGAAAAGTCGTGATCTTGTGGGATGTCCAAGAGAGTATCTCTATGCTACTCTAGTTTTTGTATGCAGAGCTTGCAGAGCTTGTATCTCCCTCATTATATATCCAAATTACATGTTTGATAGCTCATTTGAAAGCTCTTCTTGTCTACTTTCATAGTACCAATTTTCATAATCATTGGATTTGTGAGCTGAGAGCAACACTCTCTGCAAGTAGTGTGTGTTCTCTGTTTTTTATCCCTGCTGAAGGTCTCCATTAAACATCCAACTTGCAGAGGTCATATCTCCTTGTATTCATTGGAGTTGTGAGTTAAGAGCAGTAGTCTCTGCAAGTGATGTATGTCCTCAGGTTCATCTCTGTTTCAAGGTCTCCATTAAAGCTGCATATTGCAGAGGTCATAGCTCATTGAGTATTTATCCAAATTGAGTGTTCTTTGGCTCATTGGAAAGCTCTTGGTCTCTAGTATATGTGGTTAAAACAGTTTTAAAAAATTTTGAGTGAGTAGAGAGTAGTAAGCTCTGCAAGCATGACTGGTTTTCTATGATGAAGTTTATGAGAAGGTCAACTTGTTCCTAGGGGGTTCCACCTACTTCCTGCTATACTTTGGAGGTCAATAAACTCCAAGACGCTGGCCCCCTTGGACCCCCCAGCCGGGGCTGCTCACCGCTGCCCCGGACCCCACAATTGGGGACCCTGGTAACTCCCTTTCCTTATAATATCTTACATGGTCCAATATGACCTTCATCCAACATTCAAGTTGGGATTCCCATCAATTGGGTAATGCACGCTTGGCTTCTCCTCATAAAGGGGGCCTTACAAAATGTGCATACAATCATGAGGGGTAGACATTGATCATACTCTAACACTTCAAGCATCACAAACTATAAAAACCAAAAAAATTAGTTCATTTGACACTTTCTCTGGAACTGGTATCGTGTGCAAACTGCGATCAATATCATCGGTGTGGTATCGTGCTAAGTGAGCTAAAGAGAGGAGTTAGGAGCACACATTTGAAAGAACTTGGAGAAGCTTGTCGAAGGTAGAAAAGTGCATTTCGAGGCGACGAAGTTTGGTCAAGCCAACCGGCACAAGACCAGCCCTTGAGCTTATGGAGACTCAAATAGACCTTATAGGCATGCTATAAGTGCAAAGAAACACAATATGTACCTTGGAGCATCAAGGAGAATGAGTCGATACAAAACAGATAGGTTCGCGGGTCGACTAGCTCAAAAACTTACTATCTATGGAAGAGACAATGAACTTCAAATGCCCATAGCGACCAGCATGATTACAATTAGAAAAAATCCTTTTATGGGAGTGCTACACATAGGGTTGAGTGTATGGAATGCACAAAAATATAAGGAATAAGAAAAATATGCTATAGGAATGAATGCGACATTCACTGGTGGTACTTCCTATTTTTTAGGAATACGTAGAGATTGACCCCGAGTCAGAAAAACTGAGATTTCTCCAAATCTGCTGAACCAAATACTTTGAAAATTTACAGGCATAAACTAGACACTAATACCTTTCCAATGCGTCCTCTTTCACTCAATTTGGAGCTCTGGAGAGAAAGCAGCAGCCTCTGCAAGATTACTGTTGGCGAAGAAGATGATGCAGAAAATTGAAGGAGCAAGACAATAATCGTCACAAGTGTATGTATATTGCTTCCATGTAATGTACAAGTGATTTCAAGTCCTTATATAGCCTCTAGGAGTGTTCCAAGACTTTTACAAGTTGAATTTGAATTCAAATGAAGGTGGGAATGGTTGTTGGAGGGAATCAGTTCACTTTCCTACAATCTATGAAAAGTGAAGATCTTGATTGATCTACTTTTAGGTGATTGATTGCTTGATTGAATGCAACTTCAACCACCACAAATTCGTGGGATTTGAGCTCTATATTTTTACCTTTACATGTGGAATGCTCAAGGCTTTTACAACGGTAAATGAGCCATAAAAAATCTCTCAAAAAAATACAATAAATGAGCATATGAAAAAGAACTCTCCAAAGGATATTCTTTCGACGCAATAGCCTTTGATGTAGATCAAATCCACCTCAAGCATAGTGTAAGATTGATGTTCCAACAGCTCCCCCTCAAGCTAAAGTATGCTTGACTCTTCATTCTCTGATAGGTTGAATACCTGCCATAGCTTTGAATCTACAAAGCTTTATTCCATCAAGTGCCTTTGTCATCATATATGCTACTTGCTTTTCAGTCGGAACAAAAGAAATGTCAATCTCTTTTGTCATGAGCTTCTCCTTGATGAAGTGATAATGGACTTCTATGTGCTTGGTTCTCGCATGGAAAATAGGATTTGCCGCTAGATGCATGGAACTTACATTATCTCCAAATATGTGAGGTTTGGAACTCACAAGTCCCAAATTTGTATACAATGCTTTTAACCATATTTGCCTCTTGAGTTGCTATGGTCAAGCCTCTGTACTCTGCTTCAGTTGAGGATAAAGCAACTGTTGGTTGCTTCTTGGAACTCCATGACACTAGCTTTGAACCTGCAAATGCTAAGTAACGAGATGTACTTTTTCTATCATCCTTAGCTCCTGCCCAATCTGCATCTGAGTAGATTTTGATATTCAAATCTGAAGAGTAAGGATAGAATATACCTTCATTGATTGTACCTTTGAGATACTTAAGTACTCTCTTAGCCGCATCCATGTGTGGTCTTCTCGGTGAGTGCATGAACTAACTAAGCACTCCCACACTATATGAGATATCTGCCCTTGTATGAGTAGCATATATCAAGCTACCTACCAAGCTTTGATACTCTTTAATGTCTTCAATTTTCTCACCTTCATAAACACTAAGTTTATGATTCATCTCCAAAGGTGTACCTGCAGGTTTAGTGTTCTCCATTTTGAACTTGAGAAGAAGATCCTGAATGTATCTTCTTTGAGTCAAATACACTCCTTCATCTGTGTATATCACCTGCATACCTAGGAAATATGTGAGCTCACCTAGGTCACTGATTTTGAACTCCTCTTGCATGTGTCTCTTGATCCTTTGAATGCCATTTAGATCATCACCTATTACAATAATATCATCTACATATACACATAGATAACCTCATTGTGATCCCTTTTGATGAATAGAGAAGGATCTGAGCTGCTAGCTTTGAACCCTTGATCTTGAAGATATGTAACCAACCTGTAATTCCAAGCTCTTGGAGCTTGTTTCAATCCATACAATGCTTTCTTAAGTCTGCAAACATAAGATGGATGATTAGGGTTTTCAAAACCTGGTGCTTGTGACATGTATACCTCTTCACTTATCCAACATTTAAGAATGCATTTTTCACATCAAGTTGGAGCAGTCTCCAATTCCTTGCAGCAGCTACACTTATCAATGTCCTGATTGTAGTCATCTTTGCAACTGGTGAGAATGTTTCCTCATAGTCTATACCATGAGTTTGTGAGCATCCTTTGGCAACTAATCTTGCCTTGTACCTGCAAACTGATCCATCTGAATTTCTTTTAACTTTATATACCCATCTGCAACCAATTACCTTTTGATTCGGTGACATTGGAACCAAATCCCAAGTGTCCATTTCCTTCAATGCATCTATCTCTTCGTTCATGGCATTTTCCCAATTAGGGTTTCCCTTTGCCTCTTCATAGGTTGAGGGTTCCTCTGAAATAGAGTCTTTTGCCAAGTAGATTGAATGCTTTGTAACAAATGTGGAATCATATCCATACCTTTCTGGTTGTTTCTTCTCTCTTGCTGATCTTCTAGGTGCTTGTTTGGAGCATTCTCCAACCTCTTGCATCTTTGCTTTGCCTCTTGACTTCCATAGCTTGTAATCCCTTTCTCTTTCATCTTGGTCATCGTCTTTATCACTTCTTGGATCCTGGACCTGTGTATCATGCTTGCTTCCTAATTGATGAGAGTCAGAATCAAGATCATATGGTAGTGTTACCTTTTGTTTATCTTCATCATACCAAGACCTGTGTTCTTCAAACACAACATCTCTACTTGTAGTGAATTGCTTGGTTGAAGGATTGAAGAACCTGTAACCCATCTGAGTTGAATCATATCCAATAAACACTGCCTTTGTTGCCCTTTCATCTAGCTTACCTCTTATTTGTGATGGTACATGAACATAAGCTAAACAACCAAAAAGCTTGCAATGTCCAAGACTAGGTTTTCTTCCATGCCATGCTTCATAAGGAGTCATACCTTGAAGTGATTTGGATGGTAGTCGATTGACAAGGTACACTGCAGTTGAAATAGCTTCTGCCCATAGATAATGTGGAAACTTCTTCTCTTCAAGCATTTTTCGGGCTGATCCAACCAATGTCTTGTTTCTCCTCTCTGCAATTCCATTTAGTTGAGGAGAGTACCTAGTAGTCACTTCCCTTTTGATACCTTTGTCATGCAAGAACTCATCAAAATCTTTGGAGAAGTATTCTACCCCTCCATCAGATCTGAGCTTCTTTAGTGATCTACCTGTATGATTCTCCACATGTGCAAGATACTTCTTGAAGCAATCAAATACTTCATTCTTACTCTTGATAAAGTATAGAACAGTCCACCTACTATGGTCGTCAATAAATGAGACATAATACCTTGATCCTGCCAATGAAGGTTCTTGACTTGGTCCCCATACATCTGTATGTACTAAGTCCAATAAGTTGTTGTGGATGTAGCCTTTGTGGTTGAATGGTTGTCTTTGTGCCTTCCCAATCTGACATGCATCACACCTGTTGATCATGTGTTGCTTTGATATGTTCGGCAGTCCTATAACACTTTGATCCCTGCATATATCCTTCAAGGTTCTTTCATTCACATGAGCAAGTCTCTTATGCCACACTTCAAGCTCACTTAGGGTTTGAGACCCAAAGTTGAATAGAGCTATGTTCTTGGTATCTCCTACTTCAAAAATAAAGAGCCTACCATGCTTCTCACCTCGGGCTATCTTCTTGAAGCCTTGACATGGATCTTCCACAAAAGCTCCATGTTGGGTGAACCTAACTTGCAAGCCTTTTTCAACTATTTGGCCTACACTTATTAGGTTTTTAGTGATAGTGGGTACATAGAGAACCTTACTCAGAATGTTTGTCGTGCCAGTTGGAAGCTTTGACATACCAATCTTCTCCACATTGTGCTTCGTGTCATCCCCTGTTCGCACTTCATGTCTATGCTTTGGACTTTCTAAGTCAGATAGAAGAGCAATGTTGCTTGCAACATGATTCGAGCGTCCTGAATCTATGTAGAACAAATGATCATCTTCTTTACCTTCTTTGTGGCTAAGATTCATAAGAAGTAATGAGTCTTCATGTGGTTGATCTTCTGAATAATTGTTGTAGTCCCTTCTATTATAGCTTCTATTGTTATTGTTGAAGTTGTGTCCACCTCTGCCTCTATTGCTGCCATATCCACCTCTTACACTTCCTTTGTGGGTCTTCCCATTGAACAAGCAATTCTGAGTGGTGTGGTTGGTCTTATCGCATATGGCACAAGGTTGAACATTCTGACCTTTGGCTTTGTCTTGCTTTGGTCCTTTCTTCTTCCCTTTCCACTTGCTCTTGCTTGCGAAGTTGGCTTGGGAAGTCTCTTCTTCGTCTTCTTCCTTCTTCTTGCCTTTTCTGCTTCTTATCCTTCTTATCTGCATATAGAGCACTAGTTGAATTACCATGATAAGAGTTACCTTCCTTTATGCTATTGTTGGCTTCTTGATTGAAGAGTTGTCCAAGAAAGATGTTGAAGTCTGGAGTTTGCACATCCATGATGAGATCGTAAGCCGTCGTGAAGGATTGCCATTGCTTATCACTTCGAATGCCGTTGAGAATTTGCCTCATGATGACCTCTTCTTCAATCAGCTCTCCAATGGATGCTAACTGATCCGCAACCTCCTTGACTTTGGTAACAAACTCTGTGATGGTTTGTTTAGGTGTCTTCTTCATTTGGTTGAACTCGTTCCAAAGATGATTCTTTCTTGCTTTGGTACTAGCAGAAAAGAAAGTCTCCAGGGCATCCCAAGTCTCTTGAGATGTCTTGCATCCTCTAATATGTGGTAATAGAAAGTCAAAGATAGAGTTTAGAATGTACGACCTTGCTTGAGCATCCCTTGCGTACCAAAGTGTGAGCTTATCTGTCTCCTCTTGTGTAGGTCCTCCTTTGGATCTTGGAATAGGCATAGCTTCATCACTTGCTACAATTCCATAAAGATTTATACCTTGCAAATAGGCCTCCATTCTGATTTGCCAAGCCACGTAGTTGTGTCGATCAAGCTTCTCGATCATTGAGGGAAAGCCGTCACCCATCTTGATCTAGCTCTGATACCACTGAAAGAACTTGGAGAAGCTTGTCGAAGGTAGAAAAGTGCGTTTCGAGGCGACGAAGTTTGGTCAAGCCAATCGGCACAAGACCAGCCCTTAAGCTTATGGAGACTCAAATAGACCTTATAGGCATGCTATAAGCGCAAAGAAACACACTATGTACCTTGGAGCATCAAGGAGAATGAGTCGATACAAAACAGATAGGTTCGCGGGTCGACTAGCTCAAAAACTTACTATCTATGGAAGAGACAATGAACTTCAAATGCCCATAGCGACCAACGTGATCACAATTAGATAAAAATCCTTTTATGGGAGTGTGTTGGCAGCAGTCAGGGAACCGAAGGAGCCACAAGACGAAGAGAGTCAGAGCGAAGGGACAACACAAGCAGACATGGCAGTCAAACTACAAGGACTCAGATAGTGCCTCTAGCCTCTCTTCCTCGCAATCCACATCAATTGAGGAATTAGCAGAGAAAGTAGCTCAGAAACTAGGTGTCTCTAGCAAACAAATCCCAAGGTTTGCCCCTGTGAAAAGATGTTATACTTGTGGAGGCGACCATATGGCGAATGTCTGTCCCATTATGGCTCAACCCCAAGTTAATCCTAGTAGCCAATACTACACCATAGAACGAAGGTACACCAATCACACCGCGCAAAATTGTCCCTACAATAAGCAAACCGTTAGACAGACGTACCCACAACCATACCCTCAACAAGGAAGATACCAGAACTAGTACCCACCTCAGCAGTATGTGAGACCTCAACAAACCTACCAACCCTACCAAAACCAACTGAGACCCTAGCCAGTGCTAGCACAGCAACCACCTGCTCCTACTAATGTGATCCCAGTAAAATATGCAGCTGCAGAAGAGAACCTGAATAGAGCTATAGTTCCTGTAACACCATTGCTTTCTGAAAGTGACCCGAGTGACCATAGCTTTGATTCTACACATGTTGATAGCCCCCAGGCCTACTACATGCAGTCTCCTGAACATGGTGAGTCTTACTATAGTGAAGAGCCGAATGAACCTAGTTGGGAGTCAGATTACACAAACGTCATGTATGCAAACCCCAACCCTAGACCTCAACCTAGACAAGTAAGACCCCCATTTCCTAGAGGACCATGCTACAGATGTCAGGGAGATCATCTCATTCGTGATTGTCCCTTGCCTCCACCTACACAACCCCAGTCACTGACGATCCAGGGCTTTTGCCAAGAATGTGGAAAGGAGCATCTCTTACGAGATTGTCCAAAGAATCCCAGCAATATGCGAAGAATCACTCCCATTAACGTTATTGGGTTAGTGGTAGATTCCACAGGAAGTGTCACTTCCACTACACCAGTACAGGTAGTCACTAGAGCTCAAGCATTGCAGCAAAACCAAGGGGTAGACCAGGAAAAGAGCCCTGATGTTAGTGAAACAGAGAGCATGACAAAGAAGAGGACTAGAGCTTGGAGAGATAGCCGTGAAAGAATGAAAAGGCAATGGGCAAAGAAGATGAGTGAACTTGAGGAAAGTCTACGAGAAACCAAGGCCAAAATCATAGAGATCGCATCTCAACCGCACTCTCACACATTCCCACCGCTACCATCCCCATCACCCTCCATCCCTCCACCCTCTAATACACCCCACGTAACCCACCCACCACCCCGAGCAGGATCAGTATTAGCTGATCCCACTCCTGAAGACATAGACATGATGCTTAAAGCATATCAGGCCAGAATCCAAGAAGGGCCAAATGTAACGGATCATGACAAGTGCTACCCTAGAGCTGACCTAGAGATAGAAAGAACCAAGCTTTGCGCGAAAATGGTCGCATTGGCTCAGACTATGTTTGAAGCCAGTCGCCTTTTCAATTACTCGGGCTCAGCCAAGACGCAATTACACTTGGATGGACTTCTAGAGAAGTTAGAGGGCATAATTGCAAGATCTGCCAAGGAAGAAAAAAATCAAGAAAGAGATAACGCAAGCAAAAACATGACCCATCCCCCACCGAAAGCTTATGTGCCCAATTCCACTGAACCAGACAAGCCCCCCTCCCTAGAAAGAATAGAGAATCTAATGGCACAATCACAAAAGGAACTCGCCCCTCAACACCATGACAAGGCTAGTGAAAGAGCAGGTCTTCCTACCCAGAAAGCCTATGTGCCTGAGGCCTACGTGCCTAACTCTACGGAGCTAGACACCTCTTCTTCTATGAATCAATACACACCAGAATTCTTGCAAGAGATTCAAGAAGAGAAATGGGCTAAAGAGAGTGAAGTTCCTCCTCCCATTGAACTGGTGGATGACACACACGATCAATTCCCACAAGACCTTCCTTTCATTTATGGAGAGCAGGAGAGTGCCCAATCTCAAGAAAGATTAGACTTCGAGTCTAATTCTTTACAAGAACTACCCCATTTCACAGGCCCATGGGAAGCAAAGTCCACCTGTATGAGGGCACCTACAATCATGGTAAGAAACGAAGATTCAGTCATACCTAGGAACACAGAGGTAGTGAAGAACACCAAAGTGCAGTGCAATCTCACTTTGGAAGAGCTGCTTAAGGTTAGACCAGAAGTGTGGAAACATGTAGCCACTCAAGTGCCCGAGATAGCAAAACCTCGTTCCCAGGTAGGATCACATAGGACAGTGCCAGAGATACCCTTGGATAAGATAGGAGATATGTGTGAAGGTGAAGAAGGGAACACCTATCTTCCCATTACCTACCAGGAGTACACCACCAAGGCAATTTTGGACTCAGGTGCAGGAGTTGCAATTGCCACCACTTCCCTATGGAAGCGTTGGGGCAAGCCAGCACTCAGGCCAACAAGAATGAAATTGCAGATGGCCGATGGTCATATTGAGAGGCCCTTAGGATTGCTAGAAGGAATAACTCTCACCACCTGTGGTGTCGAGTTTGAGCATACCTTTGCCATATGTGATTTCAGCAAGAACCATGCCTATGAAATGATCTTGGGATGACCCTTTATGCGACAGTTGCAAGTGGTACAGGATTGGGGAACCAATTCTTTGTACCTGCAGCACTTAGGTGTTACGACCAAAGTCAATCTCAAGGATTACTCTCATAGAGATGTCCCTCCCATCCAATGGAACCCCATCCATAGAGCCAAAGATGATACGGAATCGGTGCATTCCCTAGGATCAGGATCCTCATGGATGCATGAAGACACTCACTTATGGATGTGTAAGGTAGCACTAGAAGAAGAGAAGAGAGAAAAAGCCAGGGAGATAGGTGCAAAAGAAACCCATAGATCAATCCAAGACCCAGCCTATGCACCTGTAGTTTTTCCAGATGAAGAATTCGAACCTCACGGCTGGGCAGAAATTCTAGCAACCATGGATGTAGCCATCAATGAGGAACAATGGAGACCTCACTGTGATGAGGATGGCTATGACATTTCAGTCTTCTCCATAGAGCCAATCATGGGACAGGCAGTTCTAGAAGAATGCGAACCTAGCCCTGATGCATTTGAGGATGCAAGTGACTCCGATCTAGAGTCAATCATTATGGACCCACCTTTTGCATCAGATGAAGAATACTTCCATGAAGTAGAATTTCAACCCTAGAGGCATGGAGAGCTTACAAATGATGTAAGATTAGCCACACATGTGACCCCGAAGGAAGAAGGAAAGAAACGAAAGAAGAGAGAAGTCTCACCAGAAGAGGAAGAATCTTTGTTTGAGGTCCCGGAAAATTTTAAGAAGTATGAGATACACGACAGGAGAGTCATGATAAGAATGCCTAAACGAGAGGCACAATCAGGAGAGGCCTATGATAACAAAGAAACCACCAAGAAAATAGTAGTGGCCCTAGAAGAAGGAGAGGAGAGATGCACGTACATAGGCCATGACCTAACAGAGGAAGAAGAGCATGCATTAATAGCCTTGCTAAGAGAATACAGAGATGTATTCGCTTGGAGTTACAAGGATTTGAAAGGTGTTGACCCTGACATATGCTCACACACTATCCCCATGACCTCAGATGCTAAACCCTCTAAGCAAAAGCCCTATACATATAAGGATAATTACGCTACCAAGATTAAAGAGGAGATAGATAGACTGGTTGAAGCTGGATTTATCTATGAAATTGAGCACACTGAGTGGGTATCCCCCATCGTAGTGGTGCCCAAGAAGAATGGCAAGCTGCATGTATGCATTAACTTGAAGAAGGTCAATGCAGCCACAATTCGAGATAACTATCCGCTTCCCATCACAGAACATCTCTTAGAAAGAGTAGCAGGCAAGGAAGTGTACAGCTTCCTCGATGGATTTTCGGGCTACAATCAAGTAGCCATAGCTCTAGAAGATCAGCATAAGACAGCTTTTGCCATAGAGTGGGGTATATTTGCCTTTCGTGTAATGCCATTTGGGCTTACCAATGCACCAGCTACCTTCCAGAGACTAATGTGCCATGTATTTAAGGAGTTCCTGAGGAAGAATTTAGAAGTCTATGTTGATGACCTTTGTGCTCATTCCAACATCAGACAAACCCATATTCCTGAACTGAGACAAATCTTTGACAAATGTAGAGAATATCAAGTGTGCCTAAACCCAGAAAAGTGTGTTTTCATGGTCAGGCAAGGCAAGATTCTAGGGCACATAGTGTCAAAGAATGGCATATCTACTGACGAAGAGAAAGTGAGAGCCATAGCACAGCTACCTAGGCCAAGGAATGTCAAGGAAGTACAAGCTTTCATGGGACATTGTTAGCAGCAGACAAGGAACTGAAGGACTGACAAGGCATGGCAGTCAGAGAAGAGAGTCAGAGGGGAGAGAAGGCACAAGCAAACAAGGGAGTCAACGACGATCTGGCAAGTAGGCCAACAATTTTCTTCATAAAGAAGCAAGTACGAGCATTCACGCAGATCTAGCACTAAGGCAACCTTTAATTTTTCAACACCCTTACACCAATTAAAAGTGATTCTTATCACTAACAATCATTGTAAATACCATTTCATATTTTTGTAGCTCCATTTTGTGCAAGAGTCCTTGAGCTTGAGGAGCCTTAGAAGTACCTACATATCAATTTTCGTATTTTTTAGACTCCGTTTAAGCCCTCAAATTGGCCCTGGAACCTAATTTTTAACTAGGCCGGACACTAGGTCTGGACAGGGCCAAAACCTAGTCAAAAACTATAAAAAGAGCTAGAGAGCTCATTTTTGAGGTTAGATTGTAATTGAAACGAACTTGTAAGAGCTTTTTGAAAGTAATCTAAGAACTCCATTGCCTCTCACTCTTTGTCTTGCCGTGTGTGCGCGTGTGTGTGTATGTGTGTGCATTTTTGTGTGCTTCTCACTCACGCACTTGTGCCTCCACTTGCTCGAGGTCTTCATACCATCCTCACGTCTTCCCGGATTGACATTAAAGGAGGTGCTACTCATCACTGAGCTACACCAAATTTTGGCGCCGTTGCCGGGGATCGAACTTTGAGGACGAGCGTGTGATGGTAAGACGTAGAGTTGACGCGTTGGAGTTGTAGGTATTTTCTTCACTTTCATCTATTTTCTTGTTTTTTCTTCACCATCTTCATCACCATCATCATCATCACCATCTCCCACCTCCATCTCCATCATCACGGAAATTTTCAGTTTTGATCATATCACCATCTCCACCTCATTTCCTTCATTCTACTTGTGAGAGAGAGCGAGAGAGCGATATTGCGTGCGTTGTCTTTTGCATGTTTCTTGAGCATTCTGCAGGTTCTTGCTGAATCATCATCCCCAGCACTCTGCGCAGGTATGAAACTCGTCGAATCTGTCTCGCAGTCGCCCGCGATCGACACAAAATTCGATCAATTGGTAAAACAAAGTTCACCACTAGCACAAGCATGATGTGTACATCCCAAATCACCTAAAACAGTAGAAAAATTCCGTGTTTTTCTGTCAATCGCGACCGACAGCCTCTGTCAATCGCGACCGAGAGACCCTGTCAATCACGACCGACAGACCCAGTCGATCGCGACCGACAGACTTCACGACCGACAGACTGCCACGTAGGACCCTGTCAATCGCGATCGACACTGTCGATCGCGATCGACAGCCACGACCGACACCTCTGTCGATCGCGATTGACACCGTCGATCGCGACCGACTGAAATTCAACGATTGATTGACTTTTACGCGTAGCCACGTGTCCATCGCGACTGATAGGCCCCCGATTGACTGAAATTTCGGCGAAAAACCCGGAAAACGTGTCGATCGCGATTGATACCGTCGATCGCGATTGACAGCCACGATCGACTCTGTCGATCGCGACTGACAGGCCCGACGGACACCTCTGTCAATCGCGATTGACAGACCTGTTGATCGCAATTGACAGGCTTTTCGGCCAAAAATTAGGGTTTTCTTTTGTTCAAAATTTGGGATAATTTTGGGGCAAAATAGTCAATCCATTAGCATTTCTGGAGGTTCCTACATTTGAGATTTGGGAGAAAATCCTAGGATCTGTCAGCCAGATTGAATCCTGTTTTAACCCCCTAAACCCTGAACAGTCATAACTTTTTCGTACGGAATCCATTTTTTGAGCTCTTGGGCTTGTCGGAAAGCTCGTGGCATATACTATACGCCCTCAACTGTTTTTTATAAAGATAATGTGTGGATTTTCAGGTAGGGTATTTTGAAGTTGACCATACCCAGGGGGATCAAAGTCAGGGGTCTTTAGAATTGTTTTCTTAAAAATCACTATGCAAATTAGTGTTTGTGCTACAGGAATGAAAATCATTGGTTCTATCTTTGGAATTTAAATCTTAAAGCTAACTTTGGAACTCTTACAGATCTATTGAGAGCATCGAAAGGCATTCTAAGCAAGAGTAAGTGCAAGCTTGGGAACACACTTCCTGGGCATTCAAGGGCAACCAAGCAGGAAACAAAAGGTTGGAATATTCTCAACTCCCTCTGTCATTTTCTAGCTCAGGCTAAGTACGAATAGTGCTAGAGGTAAGTAGGGCAACGATAGGCATCAATCAAGTTGAAGACTACCTTTGCACTCAAGTCCAAGATTAAATATAATCTCTTCGTGATGCGATGACCATAAAGAAAAGAATCTAACGTGGAACGATCAACCTAAAAGTACGAAGAACATTCAAATATTCCTGACGACGTGATATCAGACAAGACCTTAAACACGAAAAAATAACTAAAAAGAACCAAGTGACTAAGATAAAGTAACCGGCAACGAGGTTGTACTCTGGGCAAAGAATTGGGCTACTTAAATAGGCATATGAACCTTAGATCAGGACGACATCTAGTAAGGGAGAGACAAAGCCTTAGATCTTCAGAGGCTAGTGTCAACCACACTGCTAGGTCTTGGGCCCAGCAGTTGAGCCACCACTCATACTACCCTAGCTTTGAGACCAACGAATCAGAGATGTCTCAAGGCATGGACAGACCTACGGGAAGTTCAGGAGTGCCATACTTGCACAGAGTAGAAGGCCCTTACAAAACGCAATTGGAATACCTTAGGACCAACCGATTAGGTGCCAGCATCTATGAGGACGGCCTAGGAAGATCTGTGGTACAGATTAAGAATCCTGATCAATCCATTGGATTAGAGCACCCAGCTGTCAAATTTGAAAACGGAGCATACTTGGACAAAGAAGGAACCATATACGTAGTCACCAGTCACCCAGATAGGACGGACGAATTTGGAAATGTGATCCCCGAAGCAGACTTAGGTGACCTGGAGCAAGGAAACATGGGTGCAGAACCTAGAACCCCTCGAGGTAAATCGGTTCTCACTAGGATCATCACACCAGAGTGGATTCCCCAGGATAATAAGAGCATAGATTTGCTCCTCAATCGAGAAACTGACGAAGCCTTTTGGAGGTATAAATCTGATCAGCCAACTGATATAGGAACAATCATGATCTATGAGTTTAAGGATCCTGATAGCCCAGGTAGAGTGACCTACTTAGATCACGCTTCGGAGAGGATCTTTGTGGTGATAGAACATGATAGGCATGCTTACACTTGGAAGGGTGAATTCGTTTTCCCCCAACCAAGATCGAATGTATCCTATGGTCACCCTGGTGCTGGAACATCCCAAGCTCATGGAACTCAAAGAGACAGACATAGAGAAAGGCCGGAAGTAAGCTTTGCCAACCTAGTGGGCAGAGAAAGAACGAGGACGGAAACGAATAGAGTAGAACCTGAGATATTTAGAGCTCACAAGAATCAAAGAAATGCGGATGAGTTCCCTCTACCACGACCTAGAGAGCACATAAGAACCTTGAGACCGACTCAGCTAGTTAAGTCCATGAAGAACTACTTCGATGGCACTGGAGATCCATACGATCATGTGGCTGAGTTTAGGCAAGTCCTGAGAGCTGAACAAGTGGAGGATCTATTCACGCAGTACAATGCCTTTGGTTTGACCCTTAGGAACACTGCCCTGACATGGTTTCAGCCACTAAATGAGAGGCAGTTCAGGAGCATAGACCAACTCCTAGAGGCGTTCATTATCGAATTCTCTAAGAGTGGCATAAGGCATAATACCTCCTCGCTGATTCACAGCTTCAAGCAAACCCCTCAAGAAACTGTGAGACTTGTAGGAAGAAGATTTAGGCAATACTTAGAATGATGCCCTGTTTCGGAGCTACCCACACCAACCAAGCAAGTGGCTTTATTCTTGGATGGATTGCTAAGTACCAAATTGAGATCTTATGTGTACTTGAAGGACCCTAGGACCATAGAAGATTGTGTACGCATGTGCATTGATATTGAGGATAACCTAGGGGAGGAGTTAGAGCTTTCCAAGATATACAAAGATTCGGATAGTGCCTCTAACCTCTCTTCCACGCAATCCACATCAATCGAGGAACTTGCAGAGAAAGTAGCTCAGAAATTAGGTGTAACTAGCAAACAAATCCCAAGGTTTGCCCCTATGAAAAGGTGCTATACTTATGGTGGCGACCACATGGCGAACGTATGTCCCATGATGGCTCAACCCCAAGTAAATCCTAGTAGCGAGTACTGCACCATAGAACGGAGGTACACCAATCACACTGCACAAGATTGCCCCTACAATAAGCAAACAGTTAGGCAAACTTACCCTCAACCCTATCCACCGCAGGGAAGATACCAGAACCAGTACCCTCCACAGCCATATGGCAGGCCACAGCAACCTTATCAGCAACCATACCAAAACCAACAAAGACCTCAGCCTGTGCTAGCACAACAACCCCCAGCTCCAGCTAATGTGATTCCAGTAAAGTATGCTATTGCAGAAGAAAACCTGAATAGAGCTATAGTCCCTGTAACACCACTGCTTTCTGAAAGTGACCCCAGTGACCATAGCTTTGATTCTACACATGTTGATAGTCCCCAGGCTTACTACATGCAATCTCCTGAACATGGTGAGTCCTACTATAGTGAAGAACCGAGTGAACCTAGTTGGGAGTTGATGGAGAGTGTTAATCTCCAAAAGAACAACCTACTCTTGAATTTAGAGCACCTCTATATCAAGAGTAAGTCAAAACCTTTACAAAATTATAGGTCCAATCTCCAAATTATCAAATCTGAGAAAATGTGTGAAGAAGGTGAAACACAGAAAAGTCTGCTGCAGAATTTCTTCACATTGACTTATCAAACATGTAAAGTTTTCGATGAAACTTTGTACGAATCATCTCCTAGGGATTGCGCATTACCTCCAAGTTGAATTACTTCAAAAGCTATAGTATAACTTGAGAAATCAATTTCACAAGTTACCTATGTCAGAAACTGTTACTCAGAACAGTCGATTCTACACCCCTAACTTCTTAACTTTGGTTCTCACAATGTCGAACCCGTTTTGCCAAATCCTTTTGACTGAAGATAGCTTATCTCTCAACTTAGATTTTGAGCTATCATATGTGTAAAACTTTACACTGTGCACTGAGCACTACTCATTTCTTTGGACTCGAAATGTGCGCCTGTTTCAGAGAGCTGTGAACACTCAATACATGTGAATGTTCCTATCAGCAATTCTCTTCACCTGTTTACAATTAGACTCTAAAATTCAAACCACAGACTCATTAACTAACAACTTAGATATCCTCAAAAGGATTTCACAAATGATCTACCATAGACGGAGTAGACGCAGAAACATCGGGCGCAACATTTCCTTCATTTCAGGAGAAGACTACAACTGAAAAGTGAGAGAGACTTCAACTTCTTTCTCAACTGTCTATTGACATTTACAATCACTAATTTCTCTATTCCTATGCTCATACATGGTCTCTCTTTGTCTTCTCTCTTCTGCTCTCTCTATTTGCCCGACATTTTTCGAAAGTATTTATAGACATCTATGTACAAACTCTCATCAAAACATAAGTATATGTAACCTATGTTATAACTAATGTACATATGTGTACATGTCCTTCACTCTTGTGAATGTATCCATTTTCTTCACTCCAAATCTTCAATTGGTGATTGATATGCACCAACAGCTCCCCCTCAATCATCAATTGAGGTTTCTCCTTTCTTCTTTATACCTGCCATGTCCTTAAACTTCTGTAGCTTTGGTCCATCCAAACTCTTTGTAAGCATATCAGCTATCTGATCCTTTGTTGAAGTATGTATGACTTCAATCTCCTTATCCATCACTTTCTCTCTTAGAAAGTGATACTGAATCTCAATGTGTTTGGTCCTGGCATGAAAAACAGGATTAGCAGCTAAATACAATGAACTCATGTTATCTCCATATATAATTGGTACCCCATGCATAATGTCAAAACTCTTCATCAATGTCTTGACCCAAATTACTTCCTTTGCAGCTTCAACCATGCCTTTATACTCTGCTTCTGTAGAAGATAAAGCAACTGTATGTTGCTTCTTGGAACACCATGAGATAAGTTTATCTCCCACATAACACATGTATCCAAATGTAGATCTTCTATCATCTGGATTACCTGCCCAATCTGCATCACTATAAATTTTGATATTTGTATCTGAGGTAAACCCATAATACAAACCTTCATTGAGTGTACCCTTAATGTACCTCAACACCCTTTGTCCTGCAATCCAATGTTCTTTCCTTGGGCAATGCATAAATTGAGACAAAACTCCTACTGCATATGATAAATCAGGTCTAGTTAGAGTAGCATAGATAAGGCTACCAACCAAACTCTGATATTGTCTCATGTCCTTGAATTCTTCACCTCCATACTTACTCAATTTGTGATTCACCTCCATTGGTGTAGGTGCTACCCTGCAATCATCCATTTTAAACTTGATTAACAAGTTCTTCAAATACCTTTCTTGGGTCACAAATACTCCATGTTGAGTATATGTTATCTCCATGCCCAAGAAGTATGATAAGTCTCCCAAGTCACTTATCTTGAACTCCTTTTCCATTTGCCTCTTGAGCCTTTGTATTCCTTCTTCATCTGTACCTGTAAGAATTATATCATCAACATATATGCACATGTATATGAAACCATTTTCACTTGCTTTAACAAGCAAGCTACTATCTGCTTTAGACACCTGAAAACCAAGTTCTTTTAGGAACTTCACAAGTCTATAGTTCCATGCCCTTGGGGCCTGCTTCAAGCCATACAAAGCTCTCTTGAGCTTGCACACATGATCTGGATACCTTTTATCTCTGAATCCTTGAGGTTGCTCCATGAATACATCATCTGAAATATAACCATTCAAAAAAGCATTCTTCACATCAAGTTGACATAGCTTCCAACCTTTACATGCAGCAATAGCAATAAGTGTCCTTATGGTTGTCATCTTTGCCACAGGACTATAGGTCTCATCATAATCAATACCATATGTTTGAGCAAAGCCTTTGACAACAAGTCTAGCTTTGTATCTAGACACACTTCCATCTGCAAACCTTTTTGTCTTGTAGACCCACTTGCATCCAATAATTTTCTGACTATTTGGTTTTGGAACCAAATCCCAAGTTTGATTTTCCAATAGTGCATCATATTCCTCCTGCATAGCACTCTCCCATTTTTCCTTACCTTTTGCCTCTTCATATGTAGAAGGGTCTTCATCTGTATTCACCATATAAGCATAATCTTTTGTGGCTAGAAATGAAGTATCATAACTATACCTTGTAGGTTGCCACCTATTTCTTGTTGACCTTCTGAGTTCTCCACTCCTTGAGGTTTCTGGCTCTTCACATTCAGGATCAAATCTTGGTGTCTCTTCCACTTCAACCTGCACTTCATTATTCTCTTGCTCATCAAATATTTGAACTTTTGATTTACCTTTTCTTTGACTCACTTCTTCTTCATCATCTGTATTGATTTTGATTGTACCTGCATACCAAGTGCTTTGTTCATCAAATGTAACATCCTTAGAAACCATAAATTGCTTTGTAGATGGACTCCATAATCTATAGCCCATCTGCTTGTCATCATAGCCAATGAAAACATACTTTTCAGCTTTAGGTTCCAACTTGTGCCTTAATTGTGATGGCACATATGCATATGCCACACACCCAAATACTCTGCAATGATCCAAGGTAGGTCTTTTACCCCACCAAGCCTCATATGGTGTCATACCTTGCAAGGCTTTACATGGTAGCCTATTGACCAAGTAAGTGGCTGTATTTACAGCCTCAGCCCACAAATAATTAGGGCAATTTTTCTCCTTCATCATGGATCTTGCAAACTCAACAAGAGTTCTATTTCTCCTTTCTGCAACACCATTTTGTTGAGGAGAGTACCTGCAAGTAACTTCCCTTTTTATACCTGCATTCCATAAGTAATCACTGAACTCATTTGAGAAATACTCTCCCCCTCCATCTGACCTTAGTCTTTTCAACTTATGACCTGTAATTCTTTCTGCATATGCATGATAGTGCTTAAATGTATTAAACACTTCTGACTTATCTTTGATCACATAGATAGTGATCCACCTAGTAGCATCATCAACATAAATCACATAATACCTTGATCCATTTATACTGAAATCCTTTGATGGTCCCCACACATCTGTGTGTACCAACTCAAGCTTCTCTGAGTGCATAAAACCATGCTTGGAATATGAATGTTTATGAGCCTTACCTAATTGACATGCCTCACATTTGTATGTCATATGTTGACCTGCAACATTAGGCAATCCAAGCACTGAACCATTGTTTACCATATCTTTAATACCTCTCTCATTGAAATGTCCAAGCCTCTTGTGCCAAAGATCTAACTCAGAGATCTTATGTCCTCCATATGTGAACATAGCATGACCAATGTTACCTTGAATCTTCAATGTAAACAATCTTCCTTCCTTTTTCCCTGAAACAATCTGTTTATACCCTTGGCTAGGGTCTTCCACATATACTCCATCATTAGTGAACCTTACTTCATATCCCTTTTCAACAATTTGACCTACACTTATCAAATTCTTAGGGATTGTAGGAACATACAAAACCTTACTCAATAAGGTGCTTCCATCCTTGGCCTTCACTGATCCAATTGACTTCACATTGTGCTTTGTGTTGTCACCTGTTTGAACAACATGATTAAAAACTTTACTTTCCAAATCAGTCATCAAAGATATGTTACCACTCAGGTGATTGCTACACCCTGAGTCAATGTAGAAGACTCTTTGATCTTCACTCTGCCTTTCACAAGTTGCATTCATTATCAGTGTTGAATCTTCCTTTTGATCTGAAGCATAATTGTAGTAGGTGTTGTTGTATTGTTGACTTTGGAATCCTCTACCTGTATTTCTTCCAAAGTAATTCCTTCCACCTCTACCTCTGTAATTACCTCTTTGATTTCTGCCACCTCTTCCTCTTGAATTATAATTTTGATTGTATCCACCATTATTCTGATTATTATGCCAACAATCATTAGCTAAGTGATTTGTCTTACCACAAATCCAGCAAGCTTTGCCTCCATCTTTGTTGTTCCTGCCTCTTCCTCTACCTTTGCCACCTCCTCTTCCTCTTAGGAAGTTGGCTTGAGTAGTTGTTCCTTCATCTTCACCTGCTTGTTGTTTTCCTTTGTTATTCTTCTTCTTGTCCTTTGAGTACATTGCATGACCTGTACTCTTGTCACCATCTCCTTTAACATCCTGCTCAAATGTTAGCATATGACCTAACAATTGATTTAAATCAGGAGTGAAATGGTCAAGTGATAATTCTGTAGACAAAATAAATGGCTTCCATTTGTCATCACCTCTCAACCCTGTAAGAATTTGCCTTACCAATTTATCTTCCTCAATGTCTTCATCAACAGCTCCTAAAGCATCTGCAATATCTTTCATCCTTGTCACATAGTCTGAGATGGACTGAGAGGCCTTCTTCTTGAAGGTAGTAAACTCTGCCCATAAGGATGCCTTCCTTGACTTTGTAGTGTTCTGGAAATGCTCCTCCAAAGCATTCCATATGTCAGTAGCACTTTCAAGACCTCTAATATGAGGTAACAAGTAATCATTGACTCCCATATAGATAATGCTCCTAGCTTGAGCATCTTTCTTCATCCAATTTTTAAGATTTGCTAACTCTTCCCTAGTTGGAACACTAGGATCTCTGAACTCTGGCTTCTCTTCTTCTCCTGTGATGTAACCAATCAAATCTTTGCTCATAAGATGAGCTTCCATCCTCATTGACCATGCAGGATAGTTTTCCCTATCCAATTTCTCTATCTGTAGAGCATCTCCCATCTTGTTTCCACCTGTGTATTGAAAACTTCAAGCTTTACAAGCAATGTATGTACCTTTACTTCAAGTTAGACTCCTTTTGCCTTTCTTGATGTCGAGTAGTCTTCTCCTCAGGCTTTTGACTCCAAGCTTTCACTTCTTAGCTCTTCAAATGTTGAACTTCTTGAATCTGCAGCAATCGGGACCTTCCTTTCCTTGATTTGATGTCTCCTGCTCTGATACCACTGATGGAGAGTGTTAATCTCCAAAAGAACAACCTACTCTTGAATTTAGAGCACCTCTATATCAAGAGTAAGTCAAAACCTTTACAAAATTATAGGTCCAATCTCCAAATTATCAAATCTGAGAAAATGTGTGAAGAAGGTGAAACACAGAAAAGTCTGCTGCAGAATTTCTTCACATTGACTTATCAAACATGTAAAGTTTTCGATGAAACTTTGTACGAATCATCTCCTAGGGATTGCACATTACCTCCAAGTTAAATTACTTCAAAAGCTATAGTATAACTTGAGAAATCAATTTCACAAGTTACCTATGTCAGAAACTGTTACTCAGAACAGTCGATTCTACACCCCTAACTTCTTAACTTTGGTTCTCACAATGTCGAACCCGTTTTGCCAAATCCTTTTGACTGAAGATAGCTTATCTCTCAACTTAGATTTTGAGCTATCATATGTGTAAAACTTTACACTGTGCACTGAGCACTACTCATTTCTTTGGACTCGAAATGTGCTCCTGTTTCAGAGAGCTGTGAACACTCAATACATGTGAATGTTCCTATCAGCAATTCTCTTCACCTGTTTACAATTAGACTCTAAAATTCAAACCACAGACTCATTAACTAACAACTTAGATATCCTCAAAAGGATTTCACAAATGATCTACCATAGACGGAGTAGACGCAGAAACATCGGGCGCAACATTTCCTTCATTTCAGGAGAAGACTACAACTGAAAAGTGAGAGAGACTTCAACTTCTTTCTCAACTGTCTATTGACATTTACAATCACTAATTTCTCTATTCCTATGCTCATACATGGTCTCTCTTTGTCTTCTCTCTTCTGCTCTCTCTATTTGCCCGACATTTTTCGAAAGTATTTATAGACATCTATGTACAAACTCTCATCAAAACATAAGTATATGTAACCTATGTTATAACTAATGTACATATGTGTACATGTCCTTCACTCTTGTGAATGTATCCATTTTCTTCACTCCAAATCTTCAATTGGTGATTGATATGCACCAACAGGAGTCAGATCACACAAACCTCATGTATACAAACCCCAATCCTAGGCCTCAACCTAGACAGGTAAGACCTCCATTCCCTAGAGGACCATGCTACAGATGTCAAGGAGATCACCTCATTCGTGATTGTCCCTTGCCTCCACCTACACAACCCCAGTCAGTGACGATTCAGGGCTTTTGCCAAGAATGTGGAAAGGAGCATCTCTTACGAGATTGCCCAAAGAACCCCAATAATATGCCAAAAATCACTCCTATCAACGTTGTTGGGTTAGTGGTAGACTCCACAGGGAGTGTGACTTCCACTGCACCAGTACAAGTAATCACTAGAGCCCAAGCACTGCAGCAAAACCAGGGTGTAGGTCAGGAAAAAAGCCCCGAAGTTAGTGAAACAGAGAGTACGACAAAGAAGAGGACGAGAGCGTGGAAAGATAGTAGGGAAAGAATGAAAAGACAATGGGCTAAAAAGATGAGTGAACTTGAGGAAAGCATAAGAGAAACCAAAGCCAGGATAACTGAACTCACATCTCAAACTCCCTCTCACACTACTCCACCTCCACCATTTCCAACTCCATCCGACTAGCCACCTTCCAACCCGCCTCACCTAATTCCACCACCCCCTAGAGTAGGATCAGTCCTGGCAGATCCCACTCCCGAAGACCTTAATATGAATCTGCTTAAAGCATATCAGGCCAGAATCCAAGAAGGGCCAAACGTAACTGATCATGAAAAGTGTTACCCAAAAGCAGAACTAGAGCTAGAACGAACCAAGATTTGTGCTAAAATGGTGGAATTGGCTCAGACCATGTTTGAAGCCAGTCGCCTATTTAACATCTCTAGTTCAGCGAAGACACAGTTGCACTTTGATGGACTGTTAGAAAGAATAGAGAAGCTGATTGCACAATCAGAAAAGGAACCCGCCTCTCCACACAAGGACAAGGCAAGTGAAAGAGTAAGCATTCCTGGTTAGGAAGCCTATGTGCCTGAAGCCTATGTGCCTAACTCTACGGAGCCAAACACATCATCTTCCATGAATCGATTCACACCAGAATTCCTACGAGAGATTCAAGAAGACAAATGGGCTAAAGAGTGTGAAGTCCCTCCTCCTATTGAACTCGTGGATGATGCACATGACCAATTCCCACAAGATATCCCATCCATTTATGAGGAGCAGGAGAGCACCCAATCTCAGGAAAGATTAGACTTTGAGTCTAACTCTCTACAAGAATTACCCCACTTCACGGGTCCATGGGAAGCTAAATCTACATGTATGAGGGTGTTGAGAGCAGTATGGGCACCCAAGGACTGACTAGACAAAGAAGTCAGCGGAGAGAGTCAGAACAAAGTGAAGGAGTAAGTAGACAAAGTAGTCGACGCAAATCTGGCAGATAGGCCCTTCAATTTTTCTCAAATCTTGTAACAGTGATTCTTATCACTAACAATCATTGTAAATACCATTTCATATTTTTGTAGCTCCATTTTGTGCAAGCCAAGGAGTCCTTGAGCTTGAGGAGCCTTAGAAGTACCTACATATCAATTTTCATATTTTTTAGACTCCGTTTAAGCCCTCAAATTGGCCCTGGAACCTAATTTTTAACTAGGCCGGACACTAGGTCTGGACAGGGCCAAAACCTAGTCAAAAACTATAAAAAGAGCTAGAGAGCTCATTTTTGAGTTGGATTGTAATTGAAACGAACTTGTAAGAGCATTTTGAAAGTAATCTAAAAACTCCATTGATTCTCTCTCTTTTTGTCTTGCCGTGTGTGCGCGTGTGTGTGTATGTGTGTGCATGCTTGTGTGCTTCTCACTCACGCACTTGTGCCGCCACTTGCTCGAGGTCTTCATACCATCCTCACGTCTTCCCGGATTGACATTAAAGGAGGTGCTACTCATCACTGAGCTACACCAAATTTTGGCGCCGTTGCCGGGGATCGAGCTTTGAGGACGAGCGTGTGATGGTAAGACGTAGAGTTGACACGTTGGAGTTGTAGGTATTTTCTTCACTCTCATCGATTTTCTTTTACTTTCTTCACCATCATCATCATCATCATCATCCTTACCATCTTTCACCTCCATCTCCATCATCGCGAAAAATTTCAGTTTTTGACTATATCCCCATCTTCACCTCATTTCCCTCATTTCACTTGTGAGAGAGAGCGAGAGAGCGAAATTGCATGTGCTGTTTTTGCATGTTTCTTGAGCTATCTTGCAGGTACAGGTCACATCACCATCTCCAGCTTCCCGCGCAGGTACGGAACTCGACGAAACTGTCTCGCAGTCGCCGCCTTCTGTCCATCGCGATTGACAGAAATTTTCACTTGTTGGTAAATCTGAGTGCACCACAGTGGACTAGAGACCCTGCACACCACATTTCCACTAAAATTGTTGAAAATCTTGCAAAATTTCAGTCCATCGCGATTGACAGCCCTGTCCATCGCGATTGACAGCTCTGTCCATCGCGATTGACTGCCAGTCCATCGCGATTGACTGAACCCCTGTCCATCGCGATTGACTGAAGTCTCTGTCCATCGCGATTGACTGCCTGTCCATCGCGATTGACTCAACCCCTTGTCCATCGCGATTGACTGAAGTCTCTGTCCATCGCGATTGACTGCCTGTCCATCGCGATTGACTCAACCCCTTGTCCATCGCGATTGACTGAACTCTCTGTCCATCGCGATTGAGTGGGTGTCCATCGCGATTGATTGAATTGGGTGTCCATCGCGATTGACGGAGTGTCCATCGCGATTGACAGCCCTATCCATCGCGATTGACAGGCAATTTTAGCCAAATTTTTTAGGGTTTGTTAATTGAAAAGTTGGGCTAATTTTGGGCACAAATATTATATTCTTGAGCACGTGAGGAAGCCTTAGGAAAACAACTTGGGGAAAACCTGTTGCACAGTGATCCTGTTTGAACCCTGTCGTAACCCTAGAACCCTGAACGGTCACAACTTTTTCATACGAGATCCATTTTTTGAGCTCTAGGGCTTGTTGGAAAGCTCGTAGCATATACTACACGCCCTCAACTGTTTTTTATAAAGATAATGCATTGATTTTTAGATAGGGTATTTTGAAGTTGACCATACCCAGGGGGATCAAAGTCAGGGGTCCTTAGGATTGTTTTCTTGAAAATCACTATGCAAGTTTGTGTTTGTGCTACATGAATGAAAATAATTGGTTCTGTCTTTGGAATGTAAATTTCAAAGCTAACTTTGAAACTCTTACAGAGCATCGAGAGGCGTTCTAAGCAAGTGTAAGTGTGAGCTTGGGAACACATTTCCTGGGCACTCAAGGGCAACCGAGCAGGAAACAAAAGGTTGGACACTTTTAACCCCCTCTGTCAATTCATAGCTTAGGCGAAGAACGACGAGAGGTAGGAGTAAGTCAGAGCGACGATAGGCAGTTATCAAGTTGAAGACTACCTAAAAACTCAAGTTCAAGCTAAAAATTTAATCTCTGTACTGTCGATAACATAAAGGAAAAGAACCTAACGTGGAACGATCAATTGCAAGTGCAAAACAACATTCAAGTATTCCTGACGACGCAATATCAGATAAGACCTTAAACACGGGAAATAACTAAAAAGAATCAAGTAACTGATACCAATTGATCGGCAACGAGGTTGTACTCTGGGCAAAGAATTGGGCTACTTAGTTAGGCATATGAACCTTAGATCGGGACGACATCTAGTAAGGGAGAGACAGAGCCTTAGATCTTCAGAGGCTAGTGTTAACCACACTACTAGGTCTTGGGCCCAGCAGTTGAGCCACCACTCTCATTACCCTAGCTCTGATACCAGTGAATCAGGGATGTCTCAAGGTATGGACAGACCTACGGGAAGTTCAGGAGTGCCTTATTTGTACAGGGTAGAAGGCCCTTACAAAACGCAGCTGGAGTACCTTAGGACCAACCGATTAGGTGCTAGCATCTATGAGGACGGCTTAGGAAGATCTGTGGTCCAGATTAAAAACCCTGATCAATCCATTGGACTAGAACACCCAGCTGTCAAGTTTGAAAATGGTGCATACCTGGACAAAGAAGGAACTATATATGTAGTCACTAGTCACCCTGATAGGACAGATGACTTTGGGAATGTAATCTCAGAAGCGGACTTAGGTGACCTGGAACAAGGGAACATGGGTGCGGAACCTAGAACCCCTCGAGGTAAATCAGTTCTCACTAGGATTATCACGCCTGAATGGGTCCCCCAAGACAACAAGAGCATAGAGTTGCTCCTCAATCGAGAAACTGATGAAGCCTTTTGGAGGTATAAGTCTAATCAGCCAACAGACATAGGAAATATCATGATCTATGAGTTTAAGGATCCGGATAGCCCAGGCAGAGTGACCTACTTAGATCATGCTTCAGAACGGATCTTTGTGGTGACAGAAAATGATAGGCATGCTTACACTTGGAAGGGTGAATTTATTTTCCCTCAACCAAGATCAAATGTATCCTATGGTCACCCTAGGGCTGGAACTTCCCAAGCTCATGGTACGCAAAGAGACAGAAGTAGAGATAGACCAGAAGTAAGTTTTGCCAACCCAGTGGGCAGAGAAAGAACGAGAACAGAGACGAATAGGGTAGAACCTGAGATGCATAGAGCCCACAGGAACCAAAGAAATGTAGATGGATTCCCTCTGCCGAGGCCTACAGAGCACACAAGAACTTTGAGACCCACCCAGCTAGTTAAGTCCATGAAGAATTACTTTGACGGCACAGGAGATCCCTATGATCATGTGGCGGAGTTCAAGCAAGTCTTGAGAGCTGAACAAGTGGAAGATCTGTTCACGCAGTACAATGCCTTCGGTCTAACCCTTAGGAACACAGCACTTACATGGTTTCAGCCATTAGATGAGCGTCAGTTCAGGAGCATAGACCAACTCCTAGAGGCATTCATTGTAGAGTTCTCTAAGAGCGGCATAAGACACAATACCTCCTCATTGATTCACAGCTTCAAAACAGACCCCCCAAGAGACTGTCAGATTGGCCGGAAGAAGATTTAGACAATATCTTGAAAGGTGCCCTATTTCGGAACTACCCACATCTGCTAAACAAGTAGCCTTATTCCTTGATGGATTGCTGAGTACGAAATTGAGATCCTATGTGTATCTGAAGGACCCTAGGACTATAGAAGAGTGTGTACGCATGTGCATTGACATTGAAGATAACCTAGGGGAAGAACTAGAGCTTTCCAAAATCTACAAAGATTCAGATAGTGCATCTAGTCACTCTTCCACGCAGTCCACATCAATTGAGGAACTTGCCGAAAAAGTAGCTCAGAAATTAGGTGTAACTAGCAAACAAATCCCAAGGTTTGCCCCTGTGAAAAGATGCTATACATGCGGTGGTGACCATATGGCGAATGTCTGCCCTATTATGGCTCAACCCCAAGTAAACCCTAGTAGCCAGTATTGCACCATAGAACGGAGATACACCAATCACACCGCACAAGATTGCCCATACAACAAGCAGGCAGTTAGGCAACCCTATCCGCAGCCCTACCAACAAGGCCGATACGAGAACCAAAATCCACCACCACAATATGCTAGACCCCAACAAACCTATCAGCAACCATATCAGGCCCAACAGAGACCCCAACCGGTGCTAGCTCAACAGCCTCCAAACCCCGCTAACGTGATTCCAGTAAAGTATGTTGTGGCAGAAGAAAACCTGAATAGGGCCATAGTACCAGTAACCCCATTGATCTCAGAAAGTGACCCGAGTGACCATAGCTTTGATTCTACACATGTCGATAGTCCCCAGGCTTACTACATGCAGTCTCCAGAACATGGTGAGTCCTACTATAGTGAAGAACCAAGTGAACCTAGTTGGGAGTCGGATTACACGAACGTCATGTATGCAAACCCCAACCCTAGGCCTCAACCTAGGCAGGTACGACCACCCTTTCCTAGAGGACCATGCTACCGATGTCAGGGGGATCACTTCATTCGTGATTGTCCCTTACCTCCACCTACACAAAATCAGTCCGTGACGATCCAAGGCTTTTGCCAAGATTGTGGAAAAGAGCATCTCTTACGAGATTGCCCAAAGAACCCCAATAATATGCCAAAAATCACTCCTATCAATGTGATTGGGTTGGTTGTGGATGCCTCAGGAAGTGTCACTTCCACTGCACCAGTGCAGGTGGTTACTAGAGCTCAGGCATTGCAGCAAAACCAAGAGGCAAGCCAGGAAAAGGGCCCAGAGGCTAGTGAAACCGAGAGCGTGACAAAGAAAAGGACTAGAGCGTGGAAAGATAGTCGAGAAAGAATGAAAAGACAATGGGCTAAAAAGATGAGTGAGCTTGAGGAAAGCATAAGAGAAACCAAAGCGAGGATAACTGAACTCACAGCTCCAACTCCCTCTCACATTACCCCGCCTCCACCACTCCCATCTCCATCCAACTCACCACCTTCCCCACCGCCTCATCAAATCCCACCACCCCCTATAGTAGGATCAGTCCTAGCTGACCCCACTCCTGAAGACCTAAATATGATGCTGAAAGCATATCAGGCCAGAATCCAAGAAGGGCCAACCATAACCGATCATGAAAAATGCTACCCTAGAGCCGAGCTAGAGCTTGAACGAACTAAGATTTGTGCCAAAATGGTGGAATTGGCTCAGACCATGTTTGAGGCCAGCCGCCTATTTAACATTTCTAGTTCAGCTAAGACGCAGTTACACTTTGATGGACTGCTGGAAAGAATAGAGAAGCTGATTGCACAATCAGAGAAGGAAACTGCCCCTCAAAGAAAGGATAGGGCAGGAGAACGGATAAGCCAGCCTCTTCAGGAAGCCCATGTGCCTCCTCAAGAAGCTTATCTTCCCCCCCAAAAGGCAGATGGGCCTCCCCCGAAAGCTTATGTACCTCCACAGGTGACCCACATTCCTTCTCAGAGAGCGTATGAGCCTGTTCGGAAAAGTAATAGAATAAGTAATCCTCCCCAAGAAGCTTGTGCTCCAGCCATCTATGGGAACGAGGAGAGAGCCAACGATAGAATAAGCCCTCCTTCCCAGGTTGCATATGCGCCTAATTCTACGGAGCCTGACACTTCTTCTTCTATGAATCGGTTTGCACCAGACTTCCTACGAGAGATTCAAGAAGACAAATGGGATAACGAAAGTGAAGTCGCCCCTCCTTTTGAACTTGTGGATGATGCACACGATCAATTCCCACAAGACATCCCATCTATTTACGGGGAACATGAGAGTGCTCAGTCTCACGAGAGATTGGACTTTGAGTCTAATTCCATACAAGAGCTACCCCACTTCACAGGCCCATGGGAAGCAAAGTCCACATGTATGAGAGCACCTACAGTCATGGTAAGGAACGATGACTCAGTCATATCAAGGAACACGGAGGTAGTAAAGAACACCAAGGTGCAGCGCGATCCCACTTTGAAAGAACTGCCTAAGGATAGACCAGAAGCGCGAAAATATGTAGCTAGTCGAGTAACTGAAGTTGCAAAACCTCGTTCCCGGGTAGGATCCCATAGGACAGTGCCAGAAATTCCCTTGGACAAGATAGGAGATATGTGTGAAGGTGAAGAAGGGAATACCTATCTTCCCATTACCTACCAGGACTACACCACCAAGGCAATTTTGGACTCAGGTGCAGGAGTTGCAATTGCCACTACTTCCCTATGGAAGCGTTGGGGCAAGCCAGCACTCAGGCCAACAAGAATGAAATTGCAGATGGCCGATGGTCATATTGAAAGACCCTTAGGTTTGCTAGAAGGAATAACTCTCACCACTTGTGGTGTTGAGTTTGAGCATAGCTTTGCTATATGTGACTTCAGCAAAAATCATGCTTATGAGATGATTTTAGGAAGACCATTTATGCGACAGTTGCAAGTGGTACAGGATTGGGGAACCAACTCCTTGTATTTGCAACACTTGGGCGTTACAACCAAAGTCAATCTCAAGGACTATTCTCATAGAGATGTCCCTCCTATCCAGTGGAATCCCATCCATAGAGCCAAAGATGATACGGAATCTGTGCATTCCATAGAATCTGGATCCTCATGGATGCATGAAGACACTCACTTATGGATGTGCAAGGTAGCAGTAGAAGAAGAGAAGAGAGAGCAAGCCAGAGAGGTAGGTGCGAAAGAAACCCATAGATCAATCCAAGACCCAGCCTATGCACCTGTAGTTTTTCCAGACGAAGAATTTGAACCTCACGGTTGGGCAGAAATCTTAGCAACAATGGACGTAGCCATCAACGAAGAACAATGGACACCTCACTGTGATTAGGATGGCTATGATATTTCAGTCTTCTCCATAGAGCCAATCATGGGAGAGGCAGTTCTAGAAGAATGCGAACCTAGCCCTGATGCATTTGAGGATGCAAGTGACTCCGATCTAGAGTCAATCATTATGGACCCACCATTTGCATCAGATGAAGAATACTTCCATGAAGTAGAATTTCAAACCCAGAGGCATGGAGAGGTTACAAATGATGTAAGATTAGCAACGCATGTGACCCCGAAGGAAGAAGGAAAGAAACGAAAGAAGAAAGAAGTCTCACCAGAAGAGGAAGAATCTTTGTTTGAGGTCCCGGAAAATTTTAAGAAGTATGAGATAGACGACAGGAGAGTCATGATAAGAATGCCTAAATGAGAGGCACAATCAGGAGAGGCCTATGATAACAAAGAAACTACCAAGAAAATTGTTGTGGCCATAGAAGAAGGAGAGGAGAGATGCACGTATATAGGCCATGACCTGACAGAAGAAGAAGAGCACGAATTGATTGCCTTGCTAAGAGAATACAGAGATGTATTTGCTTGGAGTTACAAGGATTTGAAAGGGGTTGACCCGGACATATGCTCGCACACCATCCCCATGACTTCAGACGCCAAACCCTCTAAGCAAAAGCCTTATACATATAACGATAATTACGCTGCGAAGATCAAAGAAGAGATAGATAGACTGGTTGAAGCTGGATTTATCTATGAAATTGAGCACACTGAATGGGTATCCCCCATCGTGGTGGTGCCCAAGAAGAATGGCAAGTTGCGTGTGTGCATTAACTTGAAAAAGGTTAATGCAGCCACGATTCGAGATAACTATCCGCTTCCCATCACAGAACATCTCTTAGAAAGAGTGGCAGGCAAGGAAGTGTACAGCTTCCTTGATGGATTTTCGGGCTACAATCAAGTAGCCATAGCTCCAGAGGATCAGCATAAGACAGCCTTTGCCACAGAATGGGGCATTTTTGCTTTTAGAGTAATGCCATTTGGGCTTACCAATGCACCAGCTACCTTCCAGAGGCTGATGTGCCATGTGTTTAAGGAGTTCCTGAGGAAGAGTTTAGAAGTCTATGTTGATGATCTTTGTGCTCATTCCAATGTTAGACAAACCCATATTCCTGAACTCAGACAAATCTTTGACAAATGTAGAGAATATCAAGTCTGTCTGAACCCAGAAAAGTGCGTTTTTATGGTCAGGCAAGGCAAGATTCTAGGACACATAGTGTCAAAGAATGGCATATCTACCGACGAAGAAAAAGTGAGAGCCATAGCAGAGCTACCTAGGCCAAAGAATGTCAAGGAAGTACAAGCTTTCATGGGGCATTGTGGTTATTATCGACGATTTATACACATGTATGCTGTCATTGCAAAGCCCATGTACGGACTTCTGACAAACTTCGAGTGGACGGATGAATGTGAGAATTCCTTCCAAGAGCTTAAACGAAGATTGTGTTCAGCACCAATCTTGACCACACCAGATTGGAATAAGCCATTCCATGTTCATGTGGATGCATCCAATTATGCCATTGGATGTGTGCTTGCACAACCTACTGGCGAAGGTAATATGGATCTTCCAATTGCCTATGCCAGTAGACAATTGAATGCGGCTGAACGGAATTACACCACTACAGAGCGAGAAGGATTAGGCATGGTATATGCAGTTAAGAAATTTAGACACTATTTGCTTGCAAATAAGTTTAAATTTTTTTACTGATCATCAGGCATTGCTATATCTCGTAAACAAGCCATGCAATACAGGAAGGTTAGTGAGATGGTTTCTCTTGCTCATGGAATATGACTTTGAGGTTGTGGTAAGAAAAGGGAGGACTCATTTGAGAGCAGATCACCTCTCTAGGCTCACATCGGGAGAAGCCCCACAAGGAGTGTCAGATGACCTTCCTGATGCTTACTTGTTTAATTTGGAAGTTGTACCGCAGTGGGCTAAGCCATTGGTACCAGTATTGACGTACGGGCCTAACCATCCAGTGGTAAACACACGGAATAGAGAGGTTGTAAAAGCCCAAAAGTACCACATCATGGCAGGAAGCATGTACAAGCACACAGATCAAGGGATCTTGGCTTGTTGCGTAGAAGAGGATGAGTACGCTAAATGGTTGCAATTAGCACATGTAGGTGCGTTAGAGCAACACCATTCAAAGCAATGAACGTTGCAGACTCTAAAGAGATTCGGAGTGCATTGGCCAACTATGGAAGCGGATGTCCAAAAGTTGTGCAAGGAATGCCCAATCTGTTGCACTAAACCACCTGTGGAACATGCCACTCTCTATCAAGTATCCATTGTGCCAGATTGGAGCGAACCACTGGTATCATTCCTGAGGACAAACACATTCCCTCCGGACATGACTCTGGCAAGGAAAAGGAGTTTAGAACAAGAAGCCCTGGATTATTCACTCATTGGTGATAATCTATATAAGCGTGGTAAAGATGGTTACCTGAGACTATGTGCCCACGAAAGTGAATATCTGAAGATCTTGGAAACTGCTCACCAAGGTGTAGCAGGAGGACACTTTGGACCAGATCGGGTGATCAAGGCGATATTATTTGCGGGCTTCTGGTGGCCTACCCTTCACATGGATGCACATACCTATGTGAAACGGTGTGATGTCTGTCAAAGGACTCAGTATCCTATACGCAAAGATGAGATGCCACTGAAACCTATGATGGGTGGACGTGCATTCTCTAAGTGGGGAATAGACTTCGTAGGTCCTATTAATCCCCCAGCCAAGGGTTCTCATGCGGAATACATCATTGTTGCGACAGATTATCTCACCAAGTGGGTAGAGGTAAAGGCTACGACAAAGAACGATGCTCAAACAACTGCCAAATTCTTGTTTGAGAATGTATTCACGAGATACGGGCTACCTATAGAGCTTGTAAGTGATAGAGGTACTCATTTCTTGAACGAAGTGATTGAAAATCTACTCCAAGAATTCTTGGTAATACACAAAAAGTCTGCCCCGTATCACCCTCAAGCTAATGGGCAAGCTGAGAGTACTAATAAGATCTTATGCAATGTACTGACGAAATTAGTGAACACTAAACGCTCTGATTGGGACAAACAGCTACACCATGCTGTTTGGGCATACCGAGTTGCCTATAAAACGGTACTCCAAGCCACCCCCTTTCAGATGGTATTCGGCCAAAACGCTGTGCTACCCTTGGACTTCCTGATTCCTACATTGAGAGTAGCACAAGAGCACGAATGGACAGGTCATGAGCTCTCCTCTAGGATCTTTGACCTTGAACGATTAGGAGAAACAAGACTGAGAGCCGCCGCAGGAATATATGCAGCCAAGAAGAGACAGAAAGCATATTTCGATGCCCATGTGAAGGATAAAGGCTTGAAAGCAGGAGATCTAGTCTTAGTCTATACACTAAAACAACACGCGAGGAAGCTAGAAAAGAGAGGCTACGGACCTATGGTTATCAATAGGATCTCCACGAGTGGAGCAGTACAATTGGCCACATTAGAGGGTGATGTTCTCCCTAACTATATTAGCGGATGCAGAGTCAAGTTGTATCAGGAACCCCTCACGGAAGAAATGCTCAGCCGACTCAACACTGCAAAGAGGAAGAGAAGCGAATTAGAGAAGAAGCTCAAGCAGAAGCTTTAGAACGCATCAGACGGATGAAATTACGAAGGCAAGGTAGAGAGCAGCCTAGGACAAATGACTATGCAGATCAAGGATATCATATGGCAATGTGTGAAGTCGCAGGTACCAGCTCACCTAGGATAACTGATCGACGTCCTTTCGTAACCCTAGATATAGGACAAGGAAAAAGTGCAAGGACTGTAAGAGCCTTGATTGACTCAGGTGCAGCCACTAGTGCTGTTAGAATGTCTTACTGTCAAGAGTTACAGTTAACTGTCAATCCTGTGGAGGCATATCTCATAGGACTGGGAGGCGTGGAAACCCCTTGTATAAGCGAGGTGGAACTTCCCCTCTACATTCATGATGAGGCAATGACAATTAAAGTACTAGTGTGTCAAGATGAGGATCTCACTGAACCTCTTGTCTTGGGTCAAGACTGGATCTATGACCAAGCAGTCAACTTAAACCTAAGAAGTGGACTTCTTCAGGTATGGGTCAATCATAGTCGAATTACAGTAGAGTTGGATAATGGAGCACTCAAGGAACTAGAAAAGGCACAGACTCCTGGTCCCTCCAGGGGTGCACATGAAGTTGACCATGCTGTTCTTGTCCAAAACTATGTGTTGCAGAGGAATGATATTCGCAAAAAAGGAGTCAGGGATGCAAAGGAATTCCCTTCTTTTCCAAAGGCCAGAAGGAGGCAACGACCAAAGGTGGAGCAAAGGTAGAAGAAGCAGAGTACTACCTATGCCGGACATCAAAAGAACCTGTGCAGCAGAATGTCTCAACAAGTGAACCAAGTGTGGGTGCGAAAAGGCGAACACCCGGTTGCACTCAAGCCAACCATACGGGCAAAGCCTCTTATTAGTAACCAACAACACGTCATTAATAAGAGGTCTTTCGGAAATTCTTCTGCTAACGTGAAGTCTATTTGGGTGCCCAAAAAGTCGATGAAGGCTAGCCCACAATCAAGACAAATTTGGGTGCCTAAGGCTTGTTTGCGGGCTCAAATAGCTACACCAAGAACACACCCTACACAGCATGATCCATTCACTCGCACGGCCTACATCCACTCATTTTCAACACCAAGGCACATGAGCACGAGCAGAATCAGTTGTAAATGGGTCCCTAAAAGGCCTCATGTTCAACCACGAGCAAAACCCATCCACTGCATTTGGCAGCCCAAGACTTGTAACAAACCCCCTGACCCCGATTGTAAATCCATGACCACCTACTAATCGCTTCACTCTCACATCACATCATTTCGCTTAGCTCTTAGGTCTACCTAACTCCTAACTACACACACTAGCACCGATCCCGAACTTTAAGTTAATGTTGTAACAAGGGACACCATGTCATTTTTGTGTCCATTGCAATGTTAACGTTTATTCATATATTCTCACAGAATCCGCTGCGACATTTTCAACATGGCGGAGGCAGCAGGAACTAGCTCTCACACAGAAACAAACCCGCAAGTGGTGGACTTGGACAGTTTACCCGTTTTGCCTGAGACAATTGAAAGACCAGAAGAATTGCAGGCCGTCAAAATCATACCTATTGCGGACCCTCTGCGTGGCCACACCATGCCCGTGGGAAAGACTTCACATTGGTTTACCGAGGTGGCAGGACCCTTGGGGGAAGGAACGTACCTATGGGAATCAGAGTTGGACTACAATGGAAAGCAAGGCAGATACCATTTCTTTACAAGAGAATTTGAGAAGTTACAAAATGCGGAAGGTCTACGTCCGATATGGGAAAAAGCCGGATTGAGTGCCTATTTCAGTGCCCGACTCCCAAAACCTGACTTCATGCGATGCTACTATCTCATCAACACCTTGACTCCAAATCCGAACCCAAAAGGTGCAAGCTCATTTGTGATTCCATCTCTGACAAAGGGGAATGAGCTCAAGAGGTTTAGGCTATCAAACAATTTGGTGAGAGAAGCTCTAGATATGCGCGGCATGCATATTCCTACAGAGAAGGAAACCCTAGTACCGGACTACATGAAGAATCGAAGTCTCACCAAACTCAAGGACATGGTATCCATGACGCCTAATATTGCAATACACCTTCGCATGTGCATGCAACACTTTGCTTTCCCGACGCAGGATAGATTCACCATGCCGCACAAAAAGATTTGGTTTAGCCTGTATCTGGCAGAGACACAGAGCCTCACCATCAACCTACCCCACTGGATAATTGATCAGATACACTTAGCTCACAAACGCTGGCCGCGGAAGCAGGTTTTATATGGTTGCTGTGCTCTGACAAGAACCATTTATAGGTGTTTGGCTTATGACATTCCAATCCAACGAGCCCTGATGTGGAATCGGGTAGAGCAGTTTCGAGGCAGGACATCCACTGGACCCCCTTCTAAGAAGATGAGAGGCACGGTCCAAGTCCCATGTGCTCAACCACGTGGAGCCACCCTAACACCAGACGTCACCCCGCCACCCCGAAGAGTCCGACCATTCACACTCCGACTTCCAAGACGCAGCACCGATGGTTCCACCTTGATATTCCCTCCCATCCCAACGGATCTCGAATTTCCTAGTGGTGCACCTTTGGAAGAACTCACTAATGAAGATTTCGAACAACTATTACAAGATGTAGAGCTGGAGGCGGAAGAGGCACAACAAGCGGAGAATGTACAAACGCAGGCCACAACCTCCCAAGCACCTGTCACACCTGTTGAAGTGGATGCAGAAGATGACGGAGATGAAGAACAGGAGGATGAAGAGGAGGAGTATGATCAAGAGCACCAAGAGGAGCAACAAGAAATGCCAGAACTTGTAGGTGCACCTGCATATACAGCTCAACTACGAAGGCTATACGACACTATCAAAGCAGTACAAGAAAGGCATCAGCTCTCTCTGGTATCAGGTCAAGCTTTGATGCAAGAAATGCTATCAGATGAAGGGGTGGACCAGCACTTCATTGACACCCTCAAATTAGTGTCAGACTCTTTAGGAGTTCCAGAGGCTGTCCACACCGCAGTCCGCCAGTCCGTAAGGTATGACAAACGCAGAGTGGACACGTTACCACGAGCAGGTAAGACTATCAGGATACCCGTCACAGAACCAGAAGCACCCATTGAGACCACAGCCACCCCCATAACCACCACTGACCTCTCCGCTGAAACCTTCGTTCAGACATCACCCATCTCACCCCAGCACCCTCCATCACCACCTTCTCCACCCCCACCACCACCTCCCACCTTGGAAGAAACGACAGTCATCACCTCTACCTTCACTTATAGTCCATCCTCATTCAAATCATTCTCATTTCGAGAACCCACCTCACAAGACACCCTCTTCTCCTTCGTCACCAATCCCTTGTACACTTCGTCTCGTCTACCCCTTGAACCCATGACTGGCCATCCCATAATTACAAGTGTAGTTGGAAACCCAGCACCCACAGAAGGCACCCTGTGTTTCCCGACCTATCCCCCCATACGGGTACCTCCATTCCATGACCCTCACTTCCCATCTGGCCCCTACACCTCTTTCAACCTGACCGCGCCACCCCAATACCCGTCCCTTGTGGAGCAGATCATCCGCTCTCCAATGTTTCCGAGGCACATCTTCCTGATGTTCGCAACGACATCAACTTACACGAACACCACACTCACTTCACCTACCATACCCACCTACATGGTAGCCCCTATGCACACCACTCTGTCTGACCCAATGGACATCTCACCCACCACAGCACCTCTCCCCACAATTCCACCCTCTCCCCCTCCACTACCCCCCACTTCACCACTCACATCATTGGCACACACAGCATTCACTACCCCCCTACCCAATCCCACCTCCCCTGCATTTCAAACTTTTCCTCTTGCATCTCATAATGTAAATAGCACGTTCAACACATTACTTCAGTGTGCACATCAGCTACAACAAGACTACCATCAATTGGAAGAACGCACTGCTGCCCTCCACGCAGAATCTCAACGTCTGCAAGCTAGAGTCACCACTCTTGAAGCTGACTACCAGACGCTCCTAACCGAGCACACCACACTACAGCAGGCTCACTCCGAATTGGAAGCAAAGACATCAACTGTAGATGACCAAGCAGTCAAGGAACTAGAAACAGTGCTTCAAGCGCAAATGATATCTAACGCTACACTCAGACGCAACACTGGGCTATTAAGGAAGCATATGGCCGCAACACTAGAAGAGAACAAACGACTTCAACAACAAAATCAAGACAACTTTGAAGCGGCTATGGAAGGAACCGTAGGAGCAACCATTAGCCCTACCAGATATAGAGCAGTTCCATCAGAAAACATCCGCATCTTACTTGAGGAGCATGCAAATTTCTTGGAGTCATATGAAAAACTAGAGACTGAATGTGCCGATCTAAAGAAACAGATAGCCAGTGTACCCACTGCTCAACAGGAGCCGGTAATCTTGCAACAATCTACAGAAGAAATGGAGACCCTCCGGAAACAGGTGGCAGAACTCCAAGCACGCCTCTTACCATATGAACGGCCACCCTCGCCCATTGAAGAACCAGAACCTGAAACAGTAGTGGAAATCCCCGTCGATGACAGCTATGAAGAGCCATACGAGCCTATGCCGACGCCTGGTGGTCGAACTACAGAAGAAGGACAAGACACGTTAGAAATTCAAGTTCCAGATTGGGTCAGAAGGGTCGAGAAAGTGGGCAAGACACATGATGATCGTGTGGCCGTGCAAATGCAATCTCTCACAAATCTGGAAGAAACGGTCCTTCGGTCTTCCTACTTTCAACATTTATCCCATCAACGGTTAATCACAACATCAGAATCGCAATACATGCCTTATTTTGTCTTACTACATGATTATAATGCAGAAGTCAAGAGACATACAGGAAAGGAGCCCACATTCGCTACTCAATTTGAGATAGGGGATTTACCGACCGATGCACGTGCTGGCTCGATCTTCCAACCTAATTGGCGTGCACGTTTACTCACCGATTACCCCGAGATGATGAGTACCTGGGCAACCATGCCACTATACATCAAGTATAATCCATGCTATTGTCCAGTGGTACGTCGCAGATCCTGGCAAGCATTTGCAATTAAGGTACGCAACAATAAAGAGTGCTCGGCTTGGGTTAATTATCCGTATTTTGCTCCACCTCGAGGACCTCCAACCGTAGCCTACATGATATCAACAATTCGACACTGGTCTACACGTCTCAATAATGTACCCGACATCGCGGCGAAAATGTGTATGAAGATATTCGAGCTCATGACCATTGTCTTCAAAACCTTTCGGAATGTCCAAGCTCCATACATCTCTGCCCCTGGATTCTCTCAAGGCAACAAGGATTTAGTCTATGACATGAGCCAAACCCCCTCAGTCGCTATCATCTTTGCTTGGCATGCACGAATAAAGTACTTGCCCGCATGCTTCAAGCAGACATTTGAGGAAATGTTCTCTACGGGATTCTGGGAATACAATTCCGAAATTTTCATTCCCAGACCCACACATTTGCTACATCTATTCGCAGTAGAACAAGCGATCCATGCAGATCAGTTACGTCTGCCACATCCGGACATTCCAGGACCAATCGATTGGGATCGTATGATGACAGATTTGGCCAGAGGACTACGCTTACAAGAACATCAGCTTGCCACTCAGGTTGTGGAATATTACATCCAACACTCCCAGCAACAAGAGTCTGTCAGGGACGACAGACGCGAGAGAGGGGGGGGTGTTGAGAGCAGTATGGGCACCCAAGGACTGACTAGACAAAGAAGTCAGCGGAGAGAGTCAGAACAAAGTGAAGGAGTAAGTAGACAAAGTAGTCGACGCAAATCTGGCAGATAGGCCCTTCAATTTTTCTCAAATCTTGTAACAGTGATTCTTATCACTAACAATCATTGTAAATACCATTTCATATTTTTGTAGCTCCATTTTGTGCAAGCCAAGGAGTCCTTGAGCTTGAGGAGCCTTAGAAGTACCTACATATCAATTTTCGTATTTTTTAGACTCCGTTTAAGCCCTCAAATTGGCCCTGGAACCTAATTTTTAACTAGGCCGGACACTAGGTCTGGACAGGGCCAAAACCTAGTAAAAAACTATAAAAAGAGCTAGAGCTCATTTTTGAGTTGGATTGTAATTGAAACGAACTTGTAAGAGCATTTTGAAAGTAATCTAAAAACTCCATTGATTCTCTCTCTTTTTGTCTTGCCGTGTGTGCGCGTGTGTGTGTATGTGTGTGCATGCTTGTGTGCTTCTCACTCACGCACTTGTGCCGCCACTTGCTCGAGGTCTTCATACCATCCTCACGTCTTCCCGGATTGACATTAAAGGAGGTGCTACTCATCACTGAGCTACAGAGGGCACCCACGGTCATGGTACGAAATGAGGACTCAGTCTTACCTAGGAACACAGAGGTAGTGAAAAACACTAAAGTGCAGTGCAATCTCAAGTTAGAAGAGCTACTCAAGGTTAGACCTGAATTATGGAAACATGTAGCCAAACAAGTACCAGAGATAGCAAAACCTCGTTCCCAGGTAGGATCACATAGGATAGTGCCAGAAATACCCTTGGATAAGATAGGCCAACGAGAATGAAACTGCAAATGGCCGATGGTCATATTGAGAGACCCTTAGGATTGCTAGAAGGAATAACTCTCACCACGTGTGGTGTCGAGTTTGAGCATACATTTGCTATATGTGACTTCAGCAAAAATCATGCCTATGAGATGATTTTGGGAAGACCATTTATGCGACAGTTGCAAGTGGTACAGGATTGGGGAACCAATTCTTTGTATTTGCAGCATTTAGGTGTTACGACCAAAGTCAATCTTAAGGATTACTCTCATCGAGATGTACCTCCCATCCAATGGAATCCCATCCAGAGAGCCAAAGATGATACAGAATCGGTGCATTCCATTGGGTCAGGATCCTCTTGGATGCACGAAGACACCCACTTATGGATGTGCAAGGTAGCAGTAGAAGAAGAGAAGAGAGAGAAAGCCAGAGAGGTAGGTGCAAAAGAAAACCATAGATCAATTCAAGACCCCGCCTATGCACCTGTAGTCTTTCCTGATGAAGAATTTGAACCTCACGGCTGGGCAGAGATTTTAGCAACCATGGATGTAGCCATCAATGAAGAACAATGGACGCCTCACTGTGATGAAGATGGCTATGACATTTCAGTCTTCTCCTTAGAGCCAATCATGGGAGAGGCAGTTCTAGAAGAATGCGAACCTAGCCCTGATGCATTTGAGGATGCAAGTGACTCCGATCTAGAGTCAATCATTATGGACCCACCTTTTGCATCAGATGAAGAATACTTCCATGAAGTAGAATTTCAACCCCAGAGGCATGGAGAGCTTACAAATGATGTAAGATTAGCAACACATGTGACCCCGAAGGAAGAAGGAAAGAAACGAAAGAAGAGAGAAGTCTCACCAGAAGAGGAAGAATCTTTGTTTGAGGTCCCGAAAAATTTTAAGATGTATGAGATAGACGACAGGAGAGTCATGATAAGAATGCCTAAACGAGAGGCACAAGTAGGAGAGGCCTATGATAACAAAGAAACCACCAAGAAAATAGTGGTAGCCCTAGAAGAAGGAGAGGAGAGATGCACATACATAGGCCATGACCTAACAGAGGAAGAAGAGCATGCGTTAATAGCCTTGCTAAGAGAATACAGAGATGTATTCGCTTGGAGTTACAAGGATTTGAAGGGTGTTGACCCAGACATATGCTCACACACCATCCCCATGACTTCAGATGCTAAACCTTCTAAGCAAAAGCCCTATACATATAACGATAATTACGCTGCTAAGATCAAAGAGGAGATAGATAGACTAGTCGAAGCTGGATTTATCTATGAAATTGAGCACACTGAGTGGGTATCCCCCATCGTAGTGGTGCGCAAGAAAAATGGAAAGCTGCGTGTGTGCATTAATTTGAAGAAGGTTAATGCAGCCACAATTCGAGATAACTATCCGCTCCCCATCACAGAACATCTCTTAGAAAGAGTAGCAGGCAAGGAAGTGTACAGCTTCCTCGATGGATTTTTGGGCTACAATCAAGTAGCCATAGCTCCGGAAGATCAGCATAAGACAGCTTTTGCCACAGAGTGGGGTATATTTGCCTTTCGTGTAATGCCATTTGGGCTTACCAATGCACCAGCTACCTTCTAGAGACTGATGTGCCATGTGTTTAAGGAGTTCCTGAGGAAGAATTTAGAGGTCTATGTTGATGATCTTTGTGCTCATTCCAACATTAGACAAACCCATGTTCCTGAACTCAGACAAATCTTTAACAAATGTAGAGAATATCAAGTCTGCTTGAACCCAGAAAAGTGCGTTTTTATGGTCAGGCAAGGCAAGATTCTAGGACACATAGTGTCAAAGAATGGCATATCCACTGATGACGAGAAAGTGAGGGCCATAGCAGAGCTACCTAGGCCAAAGAATGTCAAGGAAGTACAAGCTTTCATGGGGCATTGTGGTTACTACCACCGGTTCATTCACATGTATGCTGTCATTGCAAAGCCCATGTACGGACTTCTGACTAACTTTGAGTGGACCGATGAATGTGAGAACTCCTTCGAGGAGCTTAAACGAAGATTATGTTCAGCGCCAATCTTGACCACACCAGATTGGAATAATCCATTCCACGTTCATGTGGATGCATCCAATTATGCCATTGGATGTGTACTCGCACAACCTACCGGTGAAGGTAATATGGATCTTCCAATTGCCTATGCCAGTAGACAATTGAATGCAGCTGAATGGAATTACACCATTACTGAGAGAGAAGGCTTAGGCATGGTATATGCAGTTAAGAAATTTAGACACTATTTTCTTGCAAATAAGTTTAAATTTTTTACTGATCATCAGGCATTGCTATACCTCGTAAACAAGCCATGTAATACAGGAAGATTAGTAAGATGGTTTCTCTTGCTAATGGAATATGACTTTGAGGTAGTGGTAAGGAAAGGAAGGACTCATTTGAGAGCAGATCACCTTTCTAGGCTCACATCTGGAGAAGCCCCACAAGGAGTATCAGATGACCTTCTTGATGCTTAGTTGTTTAATTTGGAAGTTGTACCGCAGTGGGCTAAGCCACTTGTGCCAGTATTGACATACGGGCCTAACCATCCAGTAGTAAACACACAAAATAGAGAGGTTGTGAAAGCCCAAAAGTACCACATCATGGCAGGAAGCATGTACAAGCACACAGATCAAGGGATTTTGGCTTGTTGTGTGGAAGAGGATGAGTACGCTAAATGGTTGCAATTAGCACATGTAGGTGCATTAGAGCAACACTACTCAAAGCAACGAACCCTACAGACACTAAGAAGACTCGGAGTGCATTGGCCGACTATGGAAGCTGATGTCCAAAAGTTGTGCAAGGAATGCCCAATCTGTTGCACTAAACCACTTGTGGAACACGCCACTCTTTATCAAGTGTCCATAGGGCCAGATTGGAGTGAACCACTAGTATCCTTCCTGAGGATGAAAACATTCCCTCCAGATATGACCTTGGCTAGGAAAAGAAGTTTAGAACAAGAAGCCCAGGATTACTCACTCATTGGTGATAATCTATATAAGCGTGGTAAAGATGGTTACCTAAGGCTATGTGTCCATGAAAGTGAATATCTCAAGATCTTGGAAACTGCTCACCAAGGTGTGGCAGGAGGACTGTAGCTCAGTGATGAGTAGCACCTCCTTTAATGTCAATCCGGGAAGACGTGAGGATGGTATGAAGACCTCGAGCAAGTGGCGGCACAAGTGCGTGAGTGAGAAGCACACAAGCATGCACACACATACACACACACGCGCACACACGGCAAGACAAAGAGGAAGAGTCAATGGAGTTCTTTTAGATTACTTTCAAAAGCTCTTACAAGTTTGTTTCAATTACAATCTAACCTCAAAAATGAGCTCTCTAGCTCTTTTTATAGTTTTTGACTAGCTTTGGCCCTGTCCAGACCTAGTGTCCGGCCTAGTTAAAAATTAGGTTCCAAGGCTTATTTGGGGGCTCAAACGAGATCTAAAAAATACAAAAATTGGTACGCAACTACTTCTAAGGCTCCTCAAGCTCAAGGATTCCTTGGCTTGCACAAAATGGAGCTACAAAAATGTGAAACGATATTTACAATGATTGTTAGTGATAAAAATCACTGTTGTTGTAGGGATTTCTTCTAGTGATCTGCCATACATATCTTCGAGCTCCCTACTTGCTCTTCCTCCCTGCATGTCCATCTCTTTGATCTACATTAGTGTCTTGAAAAAATGTTGGCCTACTTGCCAGACCTTCTTTGACTGCCCTGTTTGCTTGTGCTGTCCCTTCGCTCTGACTCCCTTCTTTGACTTTCACGTCTTGTAAGTCCTGGTGTACCAAGACTACTGCCAACACCCCCCCCCACTCTCGCGTCTGTCACCCCTGACAGACCCTTGTCTAGCTGCTTTGTGGACGTAATATTGGACAACATCGGCGGCGAGGTGGTGTTCTTCTAACCTGAGTCCCCTTGCTGGATCTGTCAGCAATGCATCCCAATTGACTGGCCCTGGGACATCTGGATGTGGCACCCGTAATTGTTCTGAGTGAATGGTTCGCTCCACAGCAAATAAATGGAGGAGATGTGAGGGTCTGGGTACAAATATTTCTGAGTGGTATTCCCAGAACCCTGTTATGAACATCTCCTCGAATGTTTGTTTAAAGCAGGCTGGGAGGTATTTTATTCTGGCGTGCCAAGCATAGAACACCTCTATGGAAGGAGTGGTGCTCATGTCATAAACTAAATCCTGGTTTCCTGTAAGGAATCCGACGCCTGAGAAGTGTGGGTCCTTGATATTCTTGAATGTCCTGAATGTAATAAGCATTAATTCAAAAATTTTCATGCACATCTGGGCCATCACATCAAGGGTATTCCTTAATCGGATGCTCCAGTGCCGTATGGTGGAAATCATGTAATTGACGGTGGGAGGTCCTTGAGGGGGTGCTAGATAGACGTAGTTTAACCATTTGGCGCAGCCCTTGATATTCTTGACTGCAAGGGTAAACTCTGGCCATGTGCGTCTGCGAAAGACAGAAACGTAACAAGGGTTATATTTAATAAAAAGAGGCATATTCGTCCAGGTGCGAACCATCTCCGGGTAGGTTTCAAGGAGTCGGATCCTCCAGGTGGGTTGATGAATGGATCCTTTTTGAGCGCTCTCTGGGATGTCATCTGGCCCGAACTGTGTAGCAAACGTTGGAGGTTTGCCACATCTTTGTTGGATCTCTGCATTGTAGTCCGCCAGGAGTATACAATATGGCACGTATTGATCATCATTGGTTCCGATCCATCTATGGTGGGACATACTGCGGAAGTATTCTGATTTAATAATAGTGTCCTCTATCTTTGCCATAGATTGGATTTGAACTGCCACTCGATCTTCATGAGTTGATGCTGTTTTCTCTAGTGTCTGGAGCCACTCAGGTACTTCAATTTCTAACGTATCCATTCCTTCTGCGGTTTGCTCACCACCTGGCATTGGCATAGGAACGTATGGTTCCTCATACGTCTCATCTACCTCGATGGGTACCAAATCCTCGGGTTCTGGTTCGACAACTGGAGAGGGCTGCCTTTCGTGTGTGAGTAATCTTTCCTGTAATTCGGCCACCTGCTCTTTCAATGTCTTGACTTCCTCTGAAGTCGTGGTCGTTTCTGTGACTCTAGGTGCTGTCTTTTGCTCTTGGAGCTGATTGCGCAGCTCATCACGTTCCCTTTCCAAGTCATCATGAGCATCTAATAGATTTGCATAGCTTTCCAAGATGGTCTTCATTGTCTCTGAGGGTACGGCTTTAAACTGTTCTGGATCAATTTCGTGGGGAGAGCCTTCCATTGCTGCTTCTAGATTTGCTTCATTTTGCTGCTGCAGTCTCTTGTTCTCCTCCAGTGCTGTGGCCATATGTTTCCGTAGTAGTGCCAAGTTGCGTCTGACTCGCAGGTTATCGGTCTGGTATACTTCGAGCAAAGCTTCTAGTTGTTTGACACCTGATTCTGTCGATGGTTGGGGTGCCTCCAATAATGTTTGGTGAGCCTGCTCAAGCGTTGTGTAGCGTTGATTCAGTTCTGCATTTTCTGTTTGTAGAATCTGAAATTGTCTTTGTAAGTTCTGATGGTGCGTTGTCAATTGTTGATACCGGTCGTCCAGAGCTCTGTACTCATTCTGGAGCTGGTATACACATTGATTTAATGCTAAAAATATGCTATTTACATTAAATAATGCTGGGAGGGGTGAAGATGCAGGGGGAATGGGGGCGGGAATGGGAGATGTGAATGATGTGGATGCAAGCGGAGATGTGGGTGGAGGGGGTATGGGAGATGAAGGTGGCATGGGGGGAGGGAGCGGTGCTGTGGCAGGAGACGTTTCCATAGTGTCGATTGTTTGAGTGACAGTGTAGATGGGGATCGTGGGTGGAGTGGATGTGACGTCAGTGAACAGAGTGGTGAAAGTGGGCATGGTGACTCCCCCGAATTGGAGTCCCAGAGAGAGTGGGATGCCCATGACAATGGTAGTGGTGGTGGACGTGATAGTGCTAGTGTCATGTGGTGGAGTGAATTGTGTAGTGCGAGGTGGGGATGGTGGTGACAGTGGTGCTTCCTGATGTTCTTCTTCTTGCGTTGTCTCTCCTGGTGCTGATACATTGATGTGAATTTGTTTCCCGGACCTCCTGGGACGAACGGGAACCCTTTTCTCAAATCTGTGAATGTAGGCCATTGCCTCATGTATGGCCTCATCCAATCCTACTGCATCGGCATGAAGGTTTAGGGACTCAATGAACAACTCGTCCACACCTTCCTCCGCTAGCAAGTCGTTCATGAGTCTCTTGCCTGCTTCAAGTGACATTTTATGCTGTTCTTGAACTAGCTTCATGGTTCGATACAGTCTTTTTATTTGTGCCGAATACGCTGGGGCACTTGCTAACTTGGAGAGTTCGTCATATTCTTGATGTTGTTCTTCGTCGGCTTCTTCTTCGTCTCCTCCTGCCTCTTGTTCATCTACATCAACTTCGACAACTTGTGGTTGGGTGGGGGCTAGGTGGATGGGCTAGGTGGATCTGGTCTATGATCCAGTGTGGCACATTGATGGGAAGGCTTTCTGTCTCTGCTAGATACAAGCTGAACCATATTTTCTTCGGGGGCATTGTGAATCGTTCCTGGGCGGGGAAAGCAAAATGTTGCATGATGGTCCTGTCGGAGAATGTTAATCTCCTTCAGAATAACCTACTCTTGAGATTAGAACACTTCTATACCAAGAGTAAGTCAAAAACCTTCACAACACATAAGTCTGCTGCACAATTTCTTCAAATTAATCTTCACAGGTTACTTTTGTCTGAAACTGTTACTCTGAACAGTCGACTTTACACCTGTAACTTCTAAGACTTGGTTCTCCTTGAATAGAACCCGTTTAAGCAAATGCTTCTGGTTACGAGTAGCTTATCTTCTAACTTAAAGATTAAGCCCTCACTCATGCAAAACTTTAAAGTATGCACTGAGAAATGATCAGAACATTGATCACCGAAAATGCGCCTGTTTCAGTAAACTTTGAACACTCAACACATATGAATGTTCCTACTGACAATTCTCGGTTTCTGTTTACAATTAAACTCTGAAACTTAAGCTATAGATTGATTAACTATAGACTTAGATATCCTCAAAAGGATTTCACAAATCATCTAACACAGATGAAGAAAACACAGAAATTTCGGCGCAACTTTTCTTCGATTATTCAGAAAGTTACAGTTGAGTGATGAGAGGAAAACTCAACTAACTTTACATATGTCTCATGACATCTAACTTCTCATTCTCTCCTATTCTATGCCTCTCATTCTTCCCTCTTCTTCTACTCTCATCTCTAGCTTTCTCTAGCTTATGCGCCTTTACATTTTTCAGGTATTTATAGATAAATTTGTACAAGCTTATAACGCGGACTATACTACTGTACATATGTGTACAATTTTTCCGGTTCTCTTCCATGCTTCAAAATTTGTTCTTTTCTTCCTCCTTTTATCTTCCAACTCTTCATGAACTGAAAACTGTAAAAATGATCATTTCTGATAACATTCCGGTGACTTTCCTGTAATCTTCCGGTACTGTTCCGGTGCCTTCCGGTACTGTTCCGGTGCCTTCCGGTGACCCTTTTTAAAGGAAATTTTTGCTGACTTCTCTGCGGACTTAAAGACCTTCAATTGTTGATTGTCTTGCACCAACAGCTCCCCCTCAATCATCAATTGAGGTTTTCTCTGTCTTCTTTATTCCTGCCATATCTTTAAACCTTTGTAACTTAGGTCCATCCAAACTTTTTGTAAGCATATCAGCTATCTGATCTTTCGTTGAAGTATGGATTACTTCAATCTCTTTATCCATCACCTTCTCTCTTAGAAAGTGATACTGAATCTCAATGTGTTTAGTCCTGGCATGAAAAACAGGATTAGCAGCTAAATATAATGAACTCATGTTATCTCCAAATATAATTGGAGTCCTCTGTATAGCATCAAAATTCTTCATTAAAGTCTTTAGCCAAATCACTTCCTTTGCAGCTTCAACCATGCCTTTGTACTCGGCTTCGGTAGAAGACAAAGCAACTGTATGTTGCTTCTTGGAGCACCAGGAGATTAGCTTATCTCCCACATAACACATGTATCCATAGGTTGACCTTCTGTCATCTGGATTACCTGCCCAATCTGCATCACTGTATATTTTGATGTTTGTATCTGATGTAAAACCATAATACAATCCTTCTTTGAGTGTACCCTTAATGTACCTCAACACCCTTTGTCCTGCAATCCAGTGTTCTTTCTTTGGACAGTGCATGAATTGAGACAATACTCCTACTGCATATGATAAATTAGGTCTGGTTAACGTAGCATAGATAAGACTACCAACCAAACTCTGATATTGTCTCACATCCTTGAATTCTTCTCCACCAAACTTACTCAGTTTGTGGTTCACCTCCATTGGAGTAGGTGCTATCCGGCAATCATTCATTTTAAACTTGATTAACAAGTTCTTCAAATATCTTTCTTGGGTCACGAATACTCCGTGCTGAGTATATGTGATCTCCATACCCAAGAAATATGACAAGTCTCCCAAGTCACTTATCTTGAACTCCTTTTCCATTTGCTTCTTGAGTCTTTGTATACCTGACTCATCTGTTCCTGTAAGGATTATATCATCAACATATATGCACATGTATATGAAACCATTATCACTTGCTTTTATAAGCAGACTACTATCTGCTTCAGACACTTTAAAACCAAGTTCTTTCAAGAACTTTACAAGTCTATAATTCCACGCTCTTGGCGCTTGCTTCAAGCCATACAAAGCTCTCTTGAGCTTGCACACATGTTCTGGATATTTTTTATCTCTGAACCCTTGAGGTTGCTCCATGAACACATCATCTGAAATATATCCATTCAGAAAAGCATTTTTCACATCTAACTGACATAGCTTCCAACCTTTGCTCGCAGCAACAGCTATGAGTGTTCTGATAGTTGTCATCTTTGCTACCGGACTATAAGTCTCATCATAATCAACTCCATAAGTCTGAGCAAACCCTTTGACAACAAGTCTAGCTTTGTATCTAGACACACTTCCATCTGCAAATCTTTTGGTCTTGTAGACCCACTTGCATCCAATAATCTTCTGGCTATTTGGTTTAGGAACTAAATCCCATGTTTGATTTTCCACCAATGCATCATGTTCTTCCTGCATAGGCTTTTCCCATTTTTCCTTACCTTTTGCCTCTTCATATGTAGAAGGGTCTTCATCTGCTTTCACTATGTAAGCATAATCTTTCGTAGCCAAAAATGAAGTATCATAACTGTACCTTGTAAGTTGCCATCTATTTCTTGATGACCTTCTGAGTTCTCCGGTCCTTGAGGTTTCTGGTTCTTCACACTCAGGATCAAATCTTGGCCTTTCTTCAGCTTCTTCCTGTACTTCATAATTTTCTTCTTCATCAATTATTTGAACTTTTGATTTACCTTTCTTCTGACTCACTTCTTCTTCATCACCTGTATTGTTATTAACTGTTCCTGTATACCAAGAACTTTGCTCATCAAACGTAACATCTTTCGATACCAGAAAATGTTTCGTGGATGGATTCCACAACCTGTATCCCATCTGTCTATCATCATAGCCAATGAAAACATATTTTTCAGCTTTAGGTTCCAATTTGTGTCTTAATTGTGATGGCACATATGCATATGCCACACATCCAAATACTCTGCAATGATCCAGGGTAGGTCTTTTACCCCACCAAGCTTCATATGGTGTCATACCTTGCAAGGCTTTACATGGTAACCTATTGACCAAATAAGTAGCTGTGTTTATAGCTTCAGCCCACAAATAATTAGGGCACTTTTTCTCATTCATCATGGACCTCGCAAACTCAACAATAGTCCTGTTCCTTCTTTCTGCAACACCATTTTGTTGAGGAGAATATCTGCAAGTAACTTCCCTTTTTATACCTGCATTCCATAAGTAGTCACTGAACTCGTTGGAGAAATACTCTCCCCCTCCATCTGATCTTAGTCTCTTCAGTCTATGACCTGTAGTTCTTTCTGCATACGCATGATAATGTCTGAACGTATTAAATACTTCTGACTTATCCTTGATCACATAGATAGTGATCCATCTAGTAGCATCATCAACATAAATCACATAATATCTTGAGCCATTTATACTGAAATCCTTTGATGGTCCCCACACGTCTGTGTGTACCAACTCAAGCTTCTCTGAGTGCATAAAACCATGCTTGGTATAAGAATTCTTATGAGCCTTACCAAACTGACATGCCTCACATTTGTATGTCATATGTTGTCCTGCAACATTAGGCAATCCAAGCACTGAACCATTGTTGACCATATCTTTTATACCTCTTTCATTAAAATGTCCGAGCCTTTTGTGCCAAAGATCTAACTCAGAAATTTTCTGTCCTTCATATGTAAACATGGCCTGACCAATGTTACCTTGAATCTTCAGTGTAAATAATCTTCCTTCTTTTTTTCCTGAAACAATCTGTTTATATCCTTGACTGGGATCTTCCACGTATACTCCTTCATTAGTGAATCTTACTTCATATCCTTTTTCAACAATTTGTCCTACACTTATCAAATTCTTAGGAATTGTAGGAACATACAGAACCTTACCCAATAAGGTACTGCCGTCTTTGGCTTTCACTGAACCAATCGACTGCACTTTATGCTTTGTGTTGTCACCTGTTTGAACAACATGATTAGAAACTTTATTCTCCAAATCAGTCATCAATGATATGTTTCCACTCAGGTGATTGCTACATCCTGAGTCAATGTAGAAGACTCTTTGATCTTCATTCTGACTTTCACAAGTAGCATTCAATATCATCGTTGAATCTTCCTTCTGTTCTGAAGCGTAATTGTAGTAGGTATTGTTATATTGTTGACTTTGGAATCCTCTACCTGTATTTCTTCCAAAGTAACTCCTACCACCTCTTCCTCTGAAATTTCCTCTTTGATTTCTGCCACCTCTTCCTCTTGCATTGTAACTTTGACTATATCCATTATTACTTTGAGTATTGTGCCAACAATCATTAGCTAAATGATTTGTCTTACCACAAATCCAGCAAGCTTTGCCTCCATCTTTGTTATTTCTGCCTTTTCCTCTACCTTTGCCACCTCCTCTTCCTCTTAGGAAGTTGGCTTGGCTAGTTGTTCCTTCATCTTCATTTGCTTGTTGCTTTCCTTTGCTGTTCTTCTTTTTATCTTTCGAGTACATTGCGTGACCTGCACTCTTGTCACTATCTCCTTTAACATCATTCTCAAATGTTAGCATATGACCTAACAACTGATTTAAATCTGGAGTGAAATGATCAAGCGATAACTCCGTAGACAAAATAAACGGCTTCCATTTGTCATCACCTCTTAAGCCTGTAAGAATTTGTCTTACCAATTTATCCTCTTCGATATCTTCGTCAACAGCTCCTAATGCATCTGCAATGTCTTTCATTCTTGTCACATAGTCTGAAACAGACTGAGAAGCCTTCTTCTTGAAGGTTGTAAACTCTGCCCATAAGGATGCCTTTCTTGACTTAGTAGTATTCTGGAAATGCTCCTCCAAAGCATTCCAAATGTCCGTTGCACTTTCAAGACCTCGAATATGAGGTAGCAAGTAATCATTTACTGCCATATAGATAATGCTTCTAGCTTGCGCATCTTTCTTCATCCAATTTTTCAAATCTGCTAATTCTTCCCTAGTCGGAACACTAGGATCTTTGAACTGTGGCTTTTCTTCTTCTCCTGTGATATAAGCTATCAAATCTTTGCTCATAAGATGAGCTTCCATCCTCATTGACCACGCAGGATAGTTTTCCCTATCCAGTTTCTCTATCTGTAGAGAGTCTCCCATCTTGTGTCTTCCTGTATATTGAAAACTTTAACCTTTATGAACAATATATGTACCTTTACTTCAAATTGGACTCCGTTTATCTTTCTTGATGCCGTATGATCTCTTCTTCAGGTTTCGCCTTCAAGCTTTCACCTTCTAGTTCTTCGGTTGTTGAATTCTTTGTAACCGCAGCAGTCGGAAACCTCCTTTCTTTGATTTTGGTATCTCCTGCTCTAATACCACTGCTGGACTGATACCTGCTTTGATACCACTTTACCTGTTCTGATATCACTGTACCCGCTCTGATACCACTATCTTTGACGTTTCCCGCTCTGATACCACTTTACCTGCTCTGATACCACTGTCGGAGAATGTTAATCTCCTTCAGAATAACCTACTCTTGAGATTAGAACACTTCTATACCAAGAGTAAGTCAAAAACCTTCACAACACATAAGTCTGCTGCACAATTTCTTCAAATTAATCTTCACAGGTTACTTTTGTCTGAAACTGTTACTCTGAACAGTCGACTTTACACCTGTAACTTCTAAGACTTGGTTCTCCTTGAATAGAACCCGTTTAAGCAAATGCTTCTGGTTACGAGTAGCTTATCTTCTAACTTAAAGATTAAGCCCTCACTCATGCAAAACTTTAAAGTATGCACTGAGAAATGATCAAAACATTGATCACCGAAAATGCGCCTGTTTCAGTAAACTTTGAACACTCAACACATATGAATGTTCCTACTGACAATTCTCGGTTTCTGTTTACAATTAAACTCTGAAACTTAAGCTATAGATTGATTAACTATAGACTTAGATATCCTCAAAAGGATTTCACAAATCATCTAACACAGATGAAGAAAACACAGAAATTTCGGCGCAACTTTTCTTCGATTATTCAGAAAGTTACAGTTGAGTGATGAGAGGAAAACTCAACTAACTTTACATATGTCTCATGACATCTAACTTCTCATTCTCTCCTATTCTATGCCTCTCATTCTTCCCTCTTCTTCTACTCTCATCTCTAGCTTTCTCTAGCTTATGCGCCTTTACATTTTTCAGGTATTTATAGATAAATTTGTACAAGCTTATAACGCGGACTATACTACTGTACATATGTGTACAATTTTTCCGGTTCTCTTCCATGCTTCAAAATTTGTTCTTTTCTTCCTCCTTTTATCTTCCAACTCTTCATGAACTGAAAACTGTAAAAATGATCATTTCTGATAACATTCCGGTGACTTTCCTGTAATCTTCCGGTACTGTTCCGGTGCCTTCCGGTACTGTTCCGGTGCCTTCCGGTGACCCTTTTTAAAGGAAATTTTTGCTGACTTCTCTGCGGACTTAAAGACCTTCAATTGTTGATTGTCTTGCACCAACAGGTCCGCAGGTGAAGCGCAATGGTAGGTGTCATCGCTACCATATCCTTCAACTTATTAAGATCTTTGTGTTTCATTCGACCTGGAACCATGGTTTCCTTTTCTGTTGGGATGTGCATGCCATACATACCCAATGCTTCTCTTACCAGATTGAGGGTCAACTTGAATCTTTTAAGCTCATGACCCGGCAGCAAAGGTGCTGTTGCCTCCCTTGGCCCTGCTTGGCGTGATGGTACTGATCAGATATGAACATCGTAAGAAATCCGGCTTTGGTAAGTGAGCCCTGAAATAACTGTCCACACCCGCTTTGATCCAAACTGATCTCATGACTTCGGCGTTTTGATAGCTTTCAAACTCGCGCGTGAAAAAGTGGTATCGACCCCATTTGCCATTAAATTCCAATTCTGCTTCCCAGAAATAGGTTCCATCGCCCAGTGGTCCAGCAACATCACTGAACCAATGCGCATGCTTACCTACTTGAGAAGTGTGCCCTTGAGGAGGATCCTGAATGGGGAGCACATGCACGGCTTGAAGTTCTTGCGGCCTTGCGGTGAGACGTGGCTCGAGGAGAAGTGTTTCTATGTCCACAATCTGGGCACCAGATCCGGCTTGAGAACTGGCACCTGCTTCTGCCATGGCCCTGTTTGCTGGTTGGTTCTGTGAGAATATAGAACCAAGTGTTAACATCGTAATGGACAGAATAAATCCATTGTTGTCCCCGTTACAACATTAACATGAGGTAGATGGTGAGTTAGTGGTTAGTAAGTACACGAAGACAGTGTGTGTAGTTAGTGCTTGGGTTGTCCTAGGAGACTAATGCAGTTAGTAAGTGGGTATGAATTTACAAATTGGGGTCGGGGGGTTTATTACACGTCCTAGGCTGCCAAATGCAGTGGATGGGCTTTGCTTTCGGTTTCGGAGAGACTCTAGAGAGCTTTCTCGGTGTCGCGGTTTGAAAATGAGGTCTTTTAGGGACCCATTTACAATTGATTACATGCACGCTCTTGGGTCTTGGTGTGTTCTTGAGCGTTGAGAACGAGTGAATACTGGCAGTATGTGTAGCTGCGTTATGCTGTTTAGGTTGTGGCCTCGGCGTAGCTACTTGTGCTCTCAAGCAAGCCTTAGGCACCCAAATTTGTCTTGAGTGTGGGCTAGCCTTCATCGACTTCTTGGGCACCCAAATGGATTTCACATTAGCAGGAGAATTTCTGCAAGACTTCTTATTAATGTCATGTTGTTGGTTATTAATAAGAGACTTCGCCCGTGTAGTTGACGGTGGTGCAACCGGTTGTTCGCCTTTCCGCACCCACACATGGTTTATTTTCTGAGACATGCTGCTGAGCAGGTACTTTTGATCTCGGACATAGGTAGTACTCTGCTTCTTCTGCCTTTGATCCACCTTGGGTTGCTGCCTCCTTCTGACCTTTGGAAAAGAAGGGAGTTCCGTTGCATTCCTGACTCCTTTTTTGCGAATATCATTCCTCTGCAACACATAGTTTTGGACAAGAACAACATGGTCATCTTCATGTGTACCCCTAGAAGGACCAGGAGTCTGTGCCTTTCCTAGTTCCTTGAGTGCTCCATTGTCTAATTCTACTGTAACTCGACTATGATTGATCCAAACCTGGAGAAGTCCACTTCTTAGGTTTAAATTGACTGCTTGGTCATAGATCCAATCTTGACCCAAGACAAGAGGTTCAGTGAGATCCTCATCCTGACACACTAGTACTTTAACTGTCATTGCCTCATCGTGAATGTAGAGGGGAAGTTCCACCTCGCCCATGCAAGGGGTTTCCACGCCTCCCAATCCTATGAGATATGCTTCCACAGGATTGACAGTTAACTGCAACTCTTGACAGTAAGACACTCTAACAGCACTAGTGGCTGCACCTGAGTCAATCAAGGCTCTTACGGTCCTTGCACTCTTTCCTTGTCCTATCTCTAGGGTTACGAAAGGACGTCGATCAGTTATCCTATGTGAGCTGGTTCCTGCAACTGCACACATTGCCATATGATATCCTTGATCTGCATAGTCATTTGTCCTAGGCTGCTCTCTACCTTGCCTACGTAATTTCATCCTTCTGATGCGTTCTAAAGCTTTTGCTTGAGCTTCTTCTTGAACTCGCTTTTCTTCCTCTTTGCGTTTCTTAGCAGTGTTGAGTCGGCTGAGCATTTCCTCCATGAGGGGTTCCTGATACAACTTGACTCTGCAACCGCTAATATAATTTGGGAGAACATCACCCTCTAATGTGGCCAATTGTACTGCTCCACTCGTGGAGATCCTATTGATGATCATAGGTCCGTAGCCTCTCTTTTCTAGCTTCCTCGCGTGTTGTTTTAGTGTATAGACTAAGACTAGATCTCCTGCTTTCAAGCCTTTATCCTTCACATGGGCATCGAAATATGCCTTCTATCTCTTCTTGGCTGCATATATTCTTGCAGCGGCTCTTATTCTTGTTTCTCCTAATCGTTCAAGGTCAAAGATCCTAGAGGAGAGCTCATGACCTGTCCATTCATACTCTTGTGCTATTCTCAATGTAGGGATCAAGAAGTCCAAGGGTAGCACAGCGTTTTGGCCAAATACCATCTGAAAGGGGGTGGCTTGGAGTACCGTTTTGTAGGAAACTCGATATGCCCAAACGGCATGGTGTAGCTGTTTGTCCCAATCAGAGCGTTTAGTGTTCACTAATTTAGTCAGTACATTGCATAAAATCTTATTAGTGCTCTCAGCTTGTCCATTAGCTTGAGGGTGATACGGGGCAGACTTCTTGTGTATTACCAAGAATTCTTGGAGTAGATTTTCAATCACTTCGTTCAAGAAATGAGTGCCTCTATCACTTACAAGCTCTATAGGTAGTCCATATCTCGTGAATACATTCTCAAACAAGAATTTGGCAGTTGTTTGAGCATCGTTCTTTGTTGTAGCCTTTACCTCTACCCACTTGGTGAGATAATCTGTTGCAACAATGATGTATTCCGCATGAGAACCCTTGGCTGGGGGATTAATAGGACCTACGAAGTCTATTCCCCACTTAGAAAATGCACGTCCACCCATCATAGGTTTCAGTGGCATCTCATCTTTGCGTATAGGATACTGAGTCCTCTGACAGACATCACACCGTTTCACATAGGTATGTGCATCCATGTGAAGGGTAGGCCACCAGAAGCCCGCAAATAGAATTGCCTTGATCACCCGATCCGGTCCAAAGTGTCCTCCTGCTACACCTTGGTGAGCAGTTTCTAAGATCTTAAGATACTCACTTTCATGGACACATAGCCTCAAGTAACCATCTTTACCGCGCTTATATAGATTATCACCTATGAGTGAGTAATCCTGGGCTTCTTGTTCTAGGCTCCTTTTCCTAGCCAGCGTCATGTTTGGGGGGGATGTGTTTGTCCTCAGGAAGGATACTAGTGGTTCACTCCAATCTGACACGATGGATACTTGATACAGAGTGGCGTGTTCCACAGGTGGCTTAGTGCAACAGATTGGGCATTCCTTGCACAACTTTTGGACATCCGCTTCCATAGTTGGCCAATGTACTCCGAGTCTCTTTAGGGTCTGTAAAGTTCGTTGCTTCGAATGGTGTTGCTCTAGTGCACCTACATGTGCTAATTGCAACCATTTAGAGTACTCATCCTCTTCTACGCAACAAGCCAAGATCCCTTGATCTGTGTGCTTGTACATGCTTCCGGCCATGATGTGGTACTTTTGGGCTTTTACAACCTCTCTGTTTCGTGTGTTTACCACTGGATGATTAGGCCCGTACGTCAATACTGGTACTAATGGCTTAGCCCACTGTGGCACCACTTCCAAATTAAACAAGTAAGCATCAGGAAGGTCATCTGATACTCCTTGTGGGGCTTCTCCCGATGTGAGCCTAGAGAGATGATCAGCTCTCAAGTGAGTTCTACCTTTCCTTACCACAACTTCAAAATCATATTCCATTAGCAAGAGAAACCATCTCACTAATCTTCCTGTATTGCATGGCTTGTTTACAAGATATAACAATGCCTGATGATCAGTAAAAAATTTAAACTTATTTGCAAGCAAATAGTGTCTAAATTTCTTAACTGCATATACCATGCCTAATCCTTCTCGCTCTGTAGTGGTGTAATTCCGTTCAGCCGCATTCAATTGTCTACTGGCATAGGCAATTGGAAGATCCATATTACCTTCACCAGTAGGTTGTGCAAGCACACATCCAATGGCATAATTGGATGCATCCACATGAACATGGAATGGCTTATTCCAATCTGGTGTGGTCAAGATTGGTGCTAAACATAATCTTCGTTTAAGCTCTTGGAAGGAATTCTCACATTCATCCGTCCACTCAAAGTTTGTCAGAAGTCCGTACATGGGCTTTGCAATGACAGCATACATGTGTATAAATCGTCGGTAATAACCACAGTGCCCCATGAAGGCTTGTACTTCCTTGACATTCTTTGGCCTAGGTAGCTCTGCTATGGCTCTCACTTTTTCTTCGTCAGTAGATATGCCATTCTTTGACACTATGTGTCCTAGAATCTTGCCTTGCCTGACCATAAAAACGCACTTTTCTGGGTTCAGGTAGACTTGATATTCTCTACATTTGTCAAAGATTTGTCGGAGTTCAGGAATATGGGTTTGTCTAACATTGGAATGAGCACAAAGATCATCAACATAGACTTCTAAACTCTTCCTCAGGAACTCCTTAAACACATGGCACATCAGCCTCTGGAAGGTAGCTGGTGCATTGGTAAGCCCAAATGGCATTACTCTGAAAGCAAAAATGCCCCATTCTGTGGCAAAGGCTGTCTTATGCTGATCCTCTGGGGCTATGGCTACTTGATTGTAGCCCAAAAATCCATCAAGGAAGCTGTACACTTCCTTGCCTGCCACTCTTTCTAAGAGATGTTCTGTGATGGGAAGCGGATAGTTATCTCGAATCGTGGCGGCATTAACCTTTTTCAAGTTAATGCACACACGCAGCTTGCCATTCTTCTTGGGCACCACTACGATGGGGGATACCCATTCAGTGTGCTCAATTTCATAGATAAATCCAGCTTCGACCAGTCTATCTATCTCTTCCTTGATCTTAGCAGCGTAATTATCGTTATATGTATAAGGCTTTTGCTTAGAGGGTTTGGCATCTGAAGTCATGGGGATGGTGTGTGAGCAAATGTCCGGGTCAACACCCTTCAAATCCTTGTAACTCCAAGCAAATACATCTCTGTATTCTCTTAGCAAGGCTATCAACTCGTACTCTTCTTCTTCTGTTAGGTCATGGCCTATGTACGTGCATCTCTCCTCTCCTTCTTCTAGGGCCACTACGATTTTCTTGGTAGTTTCTTTGTTATCATAGGCCTCTCCTACTTGTGCCTCTCGTTTAGGCATTCTTACCATTACTCTCCTGTCATCTATCTCATACTTCTTAAAATTTTCTGGGACCTCAAACAAAGATTCTTCCTCCTCTGGTGAGACTTCTTTCTTCTTTCGTTTCTTTCCTTCTTCCTTCGGGGTCATATGCGTTGCTAATCTTACATCATTCGTAACCTCTCCATGCCTCTGGGGTTGAAATTCTACTTCATGGAAGTATTCTTCATCTGATGCAAATGGTGGGTCCATAATGATTGACTCTAGATCGGAGTCACTTGCATCCTCAAATGCATCAGGGCTTGGTTCGCATTCTTCTAGAACCGCCTCTCCCATGATTGGCTCTACGGAGAAGACCGAAATGTCGTAGCCATCTTCATCACAGTGAGGTGTCCATTGTTCTTCATTGATGGCTACGTCCATTGTTGCTAAGATTTCTGCCCAACCGTGAGGTTCAAATTCTTCGTCTGGAAAAACTACAGGTGCATAGGCTGGGTCTTGGATTGATCTATGGGTTTCTTTCGCACCTACCTCTCTGGCTTTCTCTCTCTTCTCTTCTTCTACTGCTACCTTGCACATCCATAAGTGAGTGTCTTCATGCATCCATGAGGATCCAGACCCTATGGAATGCACCGATTTTGAATCGTCTTTGGCTCTATGGATGGGATTCCATTGGATAGGAGGGACATCTCTATGAGAATAATCCTTAAGATTAACTTTGGTTGTAACGCCCAAGTGCTGCAGGTACAAAGAATTGGTTCCCCAATCCTGTACCACTTGCAACTGTCGCATGAATGGTCTTCCCAAAATCATCTCATAGGCATGATTTTTACTGAAGTCACATATAGCAAAACTATGCTCAAACTGGACACCACAAGTGGTGAGAGTTATTCCTTCTAGCAATCCTAGGGGTCTCTCTATGTGACCATCGGCCATTTGCAATTTCATCCTCGTTGGCCTGAGTGCTGGCTTGCCCCAACGCTTCCATAAGGAGGTGGTGGCAATAGCAACTCCTGCACCTGAGTCCAAAATTGCCTTAGTGGTGTACTCCTGGTAGGTGATGGGAAGATAGGTGTTCCCTTCTTCACCTTCACACATATCTCCTATCTTATCCAAGGGAATTTCTGGCACTGTCCTATGGGATCCTGCCCGGGAACGAGGTTTTGCAACTTCAGCGACTCGACTGGCTGCATATTTCCGTGCATTTGGTCTATCCTCAGACAGTTCTTCCAAAGTGAGATCGCGTTGCACCTTGGTGTTCGTTACTACCTCCGTGTTCCTTGGCATGACTGAGTCGTCGTTCCTTACCATGACTGTGGGTGCTCTCATACATGTGGACTTAGCTTCCCATGGGCCTGTGAAGTGGGGTAGCTCTTGTATGGAATTAGACTCAAAGTCCAATCTCTCGTGAGACTGAGCGCTCTCATGTTCCCCGTAAATAGATGGGATGTCTTGTGGGAATTGGTCGTGTGCATCGTCCACAAGTTCAAAAGGAGGGGCGACCTCGCTTTCGTTATCCCATTTGTCTTCTTGAATCTCTCGTAGGAAGTCTGGTGCAAACCGATTCATAGAAGAAGAAGTGTCTGGCTCCGTAGAATTGGGCACATAGGCAACCTGGGAAGGAGGGCTTGTTCTATCGTTGGCTCTCTCCTTGTTCCCATAGATGGCAGGAGCACAAGCTTCTTGGGGAGGATTACTTATTCTATTACTTTTTCGAACAGGCTCATACGCTCTCTGAGAAGGAATGTAGGCAACCTGTGGAGGTACACAAGCTTCCAAGAGAGGCTCTTGTGCCTTTTGGGGGGGAAGATAAGCTTCTTGAGGAGGCACATGGGCTTCCTGAAGAGGCTTGCTTATCCGTTCTCTTGCCCTTTCCTTTCTTTGAGGGGCAGGTTCCTTTTCTGATGGTGCCATTAGCCTCTCTATTCGCCCTAGGGAGGGGGAATTGTCTGGTTCCATGAAATTTGGCACATAAGCTTCCGGTGGGGAATGGGTCATGATTTTACTTACATTCTCCCTTCCTTGATTTTTTTCTTCCTTGGCAGATCTAGCGATTATTCCCTCTAATTTCTCTAGAAGTCCATCCAAGTGTAATTGCGTCCTGGCTGAACCCGAGTAATTGAAAAGGCGACTGGCTTCAAACATAGTCTGAGCCAATGGGACCATTTTCGCGCAAAGCTTGGTTCGTTCTATCTCTAAGTCAGCTCTAGGGTAACACTTGTCATGATCTGTGACATTTGGCCCTTCTTGAATTCTGGCCTGATATGCTTTAAGCATCATGTCTATGTCTTCCGGAATGGGATCAGCTAATACTGATCCTACTCTAGGGGGTGGTGGAATCGTATGACGTGGGTGGGAAGGTGGCGGGTCGGAGGGCGATGGGAGTGGTGGTGATGGGATAGTGTGAGAGGGGGTTTGAGAGGTGATTTCAGTTATCCTAGCTTTGGTTTCTCTTATGCTTTCCTCAAGTTCACTCATCTTTTTAGCCCATTGTCTTTTCATTCTTTCCCGACTATCTTTCCATGCTCTAGTCCTTTTCTTTGTTACGCTCTCGGTTTCACTAACCTCTGAGTTCTTATCCTGGTTTACCCCTTGATTCTGCTGCAAGGCTTGAGCTCGAGTGACTACCTGTACGGGAGCAGTGGAGGTGACACTTCCTGTGGAATCTACCACTAACCCAATAACGTTGATTGGAGTGATTTTTGGCATATTATTAGGATTCTTAGGGCAATCTCGTAAGAGATGTTCTTTTCCACAATCTTGGCAAAAACCTTGGATCGTTACTGACTGGGGTTGTGTAGGTGGAGGTAAGGGACAATCACGAATGAGGTGATCTCCTTGGCATCTGTAGCACGGTCCTCTTGGGAATGGAGGTCTTCTTTGCCTAGATTGAGGCCTAGGATTGGGGTTTGCATACATGACGTTCGTGTAATCTGACTCCCAACTAGGTTCGTTTGTCTCTTCGCTATAATAGGACTCACCATGCTCAGGAGACTGCATGTAGTAGGCCTGGGGGCTATCAACATGCGTGGAATCAAAGCTATGGTCACTCGGGTCACTTTCAGAAAGCAAGGATGTTACAGGGACTATAGCTCTATTCAGGTTCTCTTCTGCAGCAGTATACTTTACAGGAATCACATTAGCTGGGGCTGGGGGTTGTTGAGCTAGCACAGGCTGAGACCTTTGTTGGTTTTGGTATTGTGGTTGGTAATTTTGCTGTGGCCTGCCATATGGTTGTGGAGGGTACGGGTTCTGGTATCTTCCTTGCTGCGGGTATGGCTGAGGGTAGGGTTGCCTAACTGCCTGCTTGTTGTATGGGCAATCTTGTGCGGTGTGATTGGTGTATCTTCGTTCTATGGTGCAATATTGGCTATTTGGATTGACCTGGGGTTGAGCCATAATGGGACACACGTTTGCCATGTGGTCACCACCGCATGTATAGCACCTCTTCGCTGGGGCAAACCTTGGGATTTGTTTGCTAGTTACACCTAATTTCTGAGCTACTTTTTCGGCAAGTTCCTCAATTGATGTGGACTGCGTGGAAGAGTGACTAGATGCACTATCTGAATCTTTGTAGATTTTGGAGAGCTCTAGTTCTTCTCCTAGGTTATCTTCAATGTCAATGCACATGCGTACACATTCTTCTATGGTCCTAGGGTCCTTTAGATACACATAGGATCTCAATTTCGTACTCAGCAATCCATCAAGGAATAAGGCTACTTGTTTAGCAGATGTGGGTAGCTCCGAAATAGGGCACCTTTCAAGATATTGTCTAAATCTTCTTCCGGCCAATCTGATAGTCTCTTGGGGGGTCTGTTTGAAGCTGTGAATTAATGAGGAGGTATTATGTCTTATGCCGCTCTTAGAGAACTCTACAATGAATGCCTCTAGGAGTTGGTCTATGCTCCTGAACTGCCGCTCATCCAATGGCTGAAACCATGTAAGTGCCGTATTCCTAAGGGTTAGACCGAAGGCATTGTACTGCGTGAATAGATCCTCCACTTGTTCAGCTCTCAAGACTTGCTTGAATTCTGCCACGTGATCATAGGGATCTCCTGTGCCATCAAAGTAATTCTTCATGGACTTAACTAGCTGGGTGGGTCTCAAAGTTCTTGTGTGCTCTCTAGGCCTCGGCAGAGGGAATCCATCCACGTTTCTTTGGTTCCTGTGAGCTCTAAGCACCTCAGGTTCTACCCTATTCGTCTCCGTCCTCGTTCTTTCTCTGCCTACTGGGTTGGCAAAACTTACTTCTGGTCTATCTCTGCTTCTGTCTCTTTGCGTACCATGAGCTTGGGAAGTTCCAGCCCCAGGGTGACCATAGGATACATTTGATCTTGGTTGGGGGAAAATAAATTCACCCTTCCAAGTGTAAGCATGCCTATCATTTTCTGTCACCACAAAGATCCTTTCCGAAGTGTGATCTAAGTAGGTCACTCTACCTGGGCTATCCGGATCCTTAAACTCATAGATCATGATATTTCCTATATCAGTTGGCTGATTGGATTTATATCTCCAAAAGGCTTCATCAGTTTCCCGATTGAGGATCAACTCTATGCTCTTGTTGTCTTGGGGAACCCACTCAGGTGTGATAATCCTAGTGAGAACAGATTTGCCTCGAGGGGTTCTAGGTTCCGCACCCATGTTCCCTTGTTCCAAATCACCTAAGTCCGCTTCTGAGATTACATTCCCAAATTCATCTGTCCTATCCGGGTGACTAGTGACTATATATATAGTTCCTTCTTTGTCCAGGTATGCACCATTTTCAAACTTGACAGCTGGGTGTTCTAGTCCAATGGATTGATGAGGATTCTTAATCTGGACCACGGATCTTCCTAGGCCGTCCTCATAGATGCTAGCACCTAATCGGTTGGTCCTAAGGTATTCCAACTGTGTTTTGTAAGGGCCTTCTACCCTGTACAAGTAAGGCACACCTGAACTTCCCGTAGGTCTGTCCATACCTTGAGACATCCCTGATTCACTGGTATCAGAGCTAGGGTAATGAGAGTGGTGGCTCAACTGCTGGGCCCAAGACCGAGCAGTGTGGTTGACACTAGCCTCTGAAGATCTAAGGCTTTGTCTCTCCCTTACTAGATGTCTTCCTGATCTAAGGTTCATATGCCTATTTAAGTAGCCCAATTTTTGCCCAGAGTACAACCTCGTTGCCGATTAATTGGTCTCAGTCACTTGACTCCTTTTAGTTATTTATTGTGTTTATGGTCTTGTCTGATATCACGTCGTCAGGAACACTTGAATGTTCTTCGTACTTTAGGTTGATCGTTCCACGTTAGGTTCTTTCCCTTTATGTTATCGATAGAACAGAGATTATGTTTTTAACTTGAACTTGAGTTTTTAGGTAGTCTTCACTTGACAACTGCCTACCGTCGCCCTGGCTTACTCCTATTACTAGTCGTTCTTAGCTTGAGCTAGGAAATGACAGAGGGAGTTGAGAATATTCCAAGCTTACTTGTTGATCCCTTGCTTTATGGTGCTCAAGAACCCGGTTCTCAAGCTTGCAAAGAAACCTTGCTTTGTATGCTCTCTGTTGCTCTCAATGGACCTATAAAAGTCCCACGGTTAGCTCAATGCTTAGATTCAAAGGACAAAACCAACCACTTTCATTCATGTAACATAAACACATATTTGCATTGTGGCTTTTAGGAAAATAATTCTAAAGACCCCTGACTTTGAGCCCCCTGGGTATGGTCATCTTCAAATTACCCTATCTGAAAATCAATGCATTATCTTTATAAAAAACAGTTGAGGGCGTGTAGTATATGCCACGAGCCTTTCAACAAACCCAAAAGCTCAATAATTGGATTTCGTATGAAAAAGTTATGACTGTTCAGGGTTTAGGGGGTTAAATCAGGACTCAAAACAAGCTAACAGTCCAACAGGAATACTCGAGTAGCTTGTGGCACGGCCTCGCGATGCAATACTACACCCTAGTGTTTGTCCCACACTTAGTCGAAATTTAGACCAATAATTTTGCCTTAAAAATTTGACCTAATTTGCCCTTCTAACGCGTTCGCAAAGTCTGTCGGTCGCGATTGACAGGTCAGTCGCGATCGACGTGTCGATCGCGATTGGCAGGTCCGTCGTGGCTGTCAGTCGCGATTGACTGGTCAGTCGCGATTGACAGGGGTTACGAAAAGTCAATCAGTCGTGGTCAAAGGGTCGTTGACTCTGTCGGTCGCGATTGATGGGTCGATCGCGATTGACAGGTCGGTCGTGAGGGTCTGTCGATCGTGGTCAAACAATCGTTGACCGTGTCGGTCGCGATTGACAGAGCCGTCGTGGTCTGTCCGTCGTGGTCAAACAGTCGTTGACTGTGTCGGTCGCGATTGATGAGTCGATCGCGATTGATGACTCGATCGCGATTGACACGTGTCACGCGTATGGTCCGTCGGTCGCGGTCAATCGGTCGTTGACTCTGTCGGTCGCGATTGACAGAGCCGTCGTGGGCTGTCGATCGCGATTGACATGTCGATCGCGATTGACAGGTCTGTCCGTCGTGGTTTGTCGATCGCGATTGACAGAGCGATCGCGATTAACAGAAATCTGTGGAATTTCAAAAAACTAAACACATTTTTGGTAAGCTCTAGGCCTGTAGGTCATGGATATGCACTTTGTTTAGCAATTAGAGCAATTTTTCTGTCGGTCGCGATTGACAGAGCTCGGCGACACACAGACAATTACTCAGATTTCCGTACCTGCGCGGAGTGCTGGGGATGATGATGCAACCTGTACCTGCAAGACAGCTCAGAAAACATGCAAAAACAGCACATGCAAATTCGCTCTCTCGCTCTCTCTCACAAGTGAAATGAGAGAAATGAGGTGGAGATGGGGATATAGTCAAAAAACTGAAATTTTCGCGATGATGGAGATGGAGGTGGGAGATGGTGATGATGATGATGGTGATGAAGATGGTGAAGAAAGTAAAAGAAAATCGATGAGAGTGAAGAAAATACCTACAACTCCAACGCGTCAACTCTACGTCTTACCATCACACGCTCGTCCTCAAAGCTCGATCCCCGGCAACGGCGCCAAAATTTGGTGTAGCTCAGTGATGAGTAGCACCTCCTTTAATGTCAATCCGGGAAGACGTGAGGATGGTATGAAGACCTCGAGCAAGTGGCGGCACAAGTGCGTGAGTGAGAAGCACACAAGCATGCACACACATACACACACACGCGCACACACGGCAAGACAAAGAGGAAGAGTCAATGGAGTTCTTTTAGATTACTTTCAAAAGCTCTTACAAGTTTGTTTCAATTACAATCTAACCTCAAAAATGAGCTCTCTAGCTCTTTTTATAGTTTTTGACTAGCTTTGGCCCTGTCCAGACCTAGTGTCCGGCCTAGTTAAAAATTAGGTTCCAAGGCTTATTTGGGGGCTCAAACGAGATCTAAAAAATACGAAAATTGGTACGCAACTACTTCTAAGGCTCCTCAAGCTCAAGGACTCCTTGGCTTGCACAAAATGGAGCTACAAAAAAGTGAAACGATATTTACAATGATTGTTAGTGATAAAAATCACTGTTGTTGTAGGGATTTCTTCTAGTGATCTGCCATACATATCTTCGAGCTCCCTACTTGCTCTTCCTCCCTGCATGTCCATCTCTTTGATCTGCATTAGTGTCTTGAAAAAATGTTGGCCTACTTGCCAGACCTTCTTTGACTGCCCTGTTTGCTTGTGCTGTCCCTTCGCTCTGACTCCCTTCTTTGACTTTCACGTCTTGTAAGTCCTGGTGTACCAAGACTTACACCATGTTGTCTGATTGGGACAAACAGCTACACCATGTTGTTTGGGCATACCGAGTCGCATACAAAACGGTACTCCAAGCCACCCCCTTTCAGATGGTATTTGGCCAAAACGTCGTGCTACCTTTGGACTTCTTAACACCTACATTGAAAGTAGCACAAGAACATGAATGGACGGGTCATGAACTATCCTCTAGACTTTTTGACCTTGAACGATTAGGAGAAACAAGACTGAGGGCAGCTGCAGGGATATATGCAGCAAAGAAACGACAGAAGGCATACTTTTGATGCCCACGTTAAGGATAAAGGTTTAAAAGCAGGCGACTTAGTTTTAGTCTACACATTGAAGCAACATGCGAGGAAACTGGAGAAGAGAGGCTACGGACCCATGATCATTAACAGAATCTCAACAAGTGGAGAAGTGCAACTAGCCACATTAGAAGGCGATGTTCTCCCAAGTTATATCAGCGGATGCAGAGTCAAGTTGTATCAGGAACCTCTCATAGAGGGAATGCTAAGTCGACTCAATACTACTAAGAAACACAAAGAGGAAGAAAAGCGAATTCGATAAGAAGCTCAAGCAGAAGCCCTAGAGCGCATACGGAGAATGAAATTAAGAAGACAAGGTAGAGATCACCCTAGGCAAGATGCATATGCAGATCAAGGATATGACGTGGCTATGTGTGAAGTTTCAAGTGTTAGCTCACATAGGATAACTGATCGACATCCTTTCATAACCTTAGATATAGGACAAGGAAAGAGTGCAAGGACTGTAAGAGCCTTGATTGACTCAGGTGCAGCCACTAGTGCTGTTAAATTGTCTTACTGTCAAGAGTTGCAATTAACTGTCAATCCTGTGGAAGCATATCTCATAGGATTGGGAGGCGTGGAAACCCCTTGCATGGGTGAGGTGGAACTTCCCCTCTATATTCATGATGAGGCAATGACAGTTAAAGTACTAGTATGTCAAGATGAGGACCTCACTAAACCCCTTGTCTTGGGTCAAGACTGGATCTATGACCAAGCAGTCAACTTAAACCTAAGAAGTGGACTTCTTCAGGTATGGGTGAATCAAACTAGAATTACAATTGAGTTAAATAATGGAGCACTCAAGGAACTAGAAAAGGCACGGACTCCTGGTCCCTCCAGGGGTACAAATGAAGTTGACCATGCTGTTCTTGTCCAAGGCTATGTGATGCAGAAGAATGAAGATCTCAAAAAAGGAGTCAGAACCACAATGGAACTCCCTTCTTTTCCAAAGGCCAGAAGGAGGCAGCAACTAAGGGCAGATCAATCACTGAAGACTCTCCAGGCGAGAGACCAAAAGAATGCGCGAAGCAGAACAACTCAGCTGATGAAACAAATGTGGGTGCGAAAGGGCTAGCTGCCGACTGTAACCAAGTCGCAACAACGGTCTCAACTTCCTATTAATAATCCACGACTTGATACTAATAAGAAGACTCCTAAAACCTCTGTTGAGAAAGTGAAATCTATTTGGGTACCCAAGAAGTTGATGAAGGCTAGGCCACAATCAAGACAAATTTGGGTGCCTAAGGCTTACTTGCGGGCTCAAATATCTATCCAGACACCACCCCCTGTACAACATGGTCCATCTCCTCTCACCTCTGATACTCATTCTTATACCTCACACACAAACACACATTCACCTGTAAGCACGAGAAGAACCATGTGGAAATGGATCCCTAAAAAGCCTCATTTCCAAGCCGATACCCTCACTGTGCTTTCAGGCCCTTCCACCAAACCACGACACAAAACCATACGTTGTGTCTGGCGTCCTAAGATGTGTGACAAACCCCTGACCCTTCCTTGTAAATTCACATCCAACTACTAACTACATCACTCAGACACCATAGCTTTCCATTTAAGCTCTTCTCTTCACTAACTGCACACACACTCATCGAGCACTCACTGACCCACTGACTCATCATCTACCTCATGTTAATGTTGTAACGGGGACAACAACGGTTTTATTCTGTCCATTACAATGTTAACACATGGTTCTATATTCTCACAGAACCAACAAGCAAGCAGTGCCATGGCAGAAGCTGGAGGTTCTAGTTGTCACGCCGGATCCAGCGCACAGATTGTGGATATAGAAACACTCCTCCTCGAACCACATCTCACTGAAAGACCGCAAGAACTTCAAGCTGTGCATGTGCTCCCAGTTCAGGATCCTCCTCAGGGACACACCTCTCAAGTGGGCAAACACGCTCATTGGTTCAGTGATGTTGCAGGACCAGTGGGTGATGGAACCTATTTTTGGGAAGCTGAATTGGAGTTTAATGGTAAATGGGGACGCTACCATTTTTTCACACGCGAATTTGAGAGCTATCAGAATGCCGAAGTATTGCATTCGGTATGGACCAAAGCGGGCCTGGACAGTTATTTCAAGGCCCACTTACCGAAGCCAGATTTCTTACGTTGTTCTTATCTTATCACTACCATCACTCCTAGCAGGGCCAAGGGAGGCGACAGCACTTTTGTGTTACCCTCACTGTTGCCGGGCCACGAACTTAAAAGATTCAAACTGACCCTCAATCTGGTACGAGAAGCATTGGACATGCATGGTATGCACATTCCTACTGAAAAGGAAACAATGGTTCCAGGCAGAATGAAACATAAAGATTTCAATAAGCTGAAGGATATGGTAGCAATGACACCGACCATCGCTCTTCACCTACGGAACGTCATGCAGCATTTTGCTTTTCCAGCCCAGGAAAGATTCACCATGCCACCAAAGAAGATATGGTTTAGCTTGTATTTGGCAGAGACAAAAAACCTCCCTATCAACGTACCACATTGGATCATAGATCAGATCCACCTAGCCCATCAACGGTGGAACAAGAAGCAGAAAAATGTGCTCCACGGGTGTTGTGCTCTGACCAAAATAATCTATCGATGTCTAGCCTATGACGTGCCTATTCAGCGGGCACTCGTATGGTCCCGGGCACAGGAGTTCTAGAGAAGGCTATCAACGGTAGGTCCTCCATCAAAGAAGATGAGAGGGGGAGTCCAATTACCCTGCGCTCAACCAAGGGGAGCCACCACTACACCAGAGATTACCCCTCCCCAGACACGACGCATTAGACCATTCACCATTCGGCTACCAAGACCAAGTACAGAGGGACCCAATCTAGTGTTTCCACCCGTCCCATCAGACTTGGAATTTCCACAGGGCTTTACTCTCAATGATCTCACTGATGAAGAAGTGGCTAGACTGATCTACGACTCTAATCTCGAAACGGAAACAGAGCGAGCTCAGGAACCACAAACCCATACAACAACGTCAGCCCCCACCCGACCGCAAGTTGTAGAAGTCAACGTAGATGAACAAGAGACCGAACAAGAGGAAGAAGCCTACGAAGAACAAGAGTATGATGAACTTTTAGAGTTAGCAAGTGCCCCCGCCTATTCGGCACAAATAAAAAGACTATATCGAACCATGAAGCTAGTTCAAGAACAGCATAAAATGTCACTTTAAGCAGGCAAGAAACTCATGAACCAATTGCTGGCAGAGGAAGGTGTGGATGATATGTTCATCGAGTCCATCAACCTTCATGCCGATGCAGTAGGATTGGATGAGGCCATTCATGAGGCAATGGCCTACATTCACCGATTTGAGAAAGGAGTTCCCGCCCGTCCCATGAGGTCCGAGAAACAAATTCATATCAAGGTATCAGCCCCAGGAAATACAACGCAAACAGACGAACATCAGGAAGCACCACTGTCACCACCCTCCCCACCCCTCACTACACAACTCACTCCACCACGTGACACTATCGCCACCACGTCCACTATCACCACAATCGTCATGGGAATTCCACTCTCTTCGGGAATCCAATTCGGGGGAGTCACTATGCCCACCTTCACCACTCTCTTCACTAACGTCACATCCACCCCACCCACGGTCCCCATCTACACGGTCACTCAAACATTTGACACTATGGAAACATCTCCTGCCACAGCACCACTCCCTTCCCCCATGCAACCTCCGTCCCCCATACCCCCTCCACCCACATCTCCACTTGACTCCACATCATTCACAACTCCCTTTCCCGTCCCCATTTCCCCTGCATCTTCATCTCTCCCTGCATCATTTAATGTAAATAGTATATTTCTAGCTTTAAATCAATGTGTCTATCAACTTCAGAATGAGTATCGAGCTCTCGACGATCGTTATCATCAAGTGATCACTACCAATCAGAAACTTCAGAGCCGCCTCACAGCGATCGAGGAAGAAAATGCAGAACTCAACCAACGTTACACCACACTCGAACATGCCCACCAAACACTCCTAGAAACTCCCCAACCATCACAACAACCGGGCACCAAACAACTCGAGGCCTTGCTGGACGGATACCAAGCTGATAATCTCAGAGTCCGGCGTAACTTGGCACTCCTCAGAAAACACATGGCAGCCACCCTTGAAGAGAACAAGAGACTGCAGCAGCAAAATGAAGCAAATCTAGAAGCAGCAATGGAAGGCTCTCCCCACGAAATTGATCCAGAGCAGTTTAAATCCATACCCTCAGAGACAATGAAGACCATCTTGGAAAGCTATGCAGATCTATTAGATGCTCATGATGAGTTGGAAAGGGAACGTGATGAGCTACGTGGCCAGCTCAAGAAACAGGAGGCTCCAACCAAGGTAATAGAACCGGCCTCGACTTCAGAGGAAGTGAAGGCATTGACAGAGCAGGTGGTTGAGCTCCAGAAAAAGTTACTAGAGTATGAAAGGCAACCCTCTCCAGTTATAGAACCTGAACCAGAAGACTTGGTTCCCATTGAGGTAGATGATTCGTACGAGGAACCATACGTTCCTATGCCAATGCTAGGAGGGCAACAAATCTCAGAGGGAATGGATACCTTAGAAGTGGAAGCACCTGAATGGCTTCAGTCATTAGAGAAGACAGCGAACACCCACGATGAACAAGTAGCAATACAAATCCAATCATTAGCCAAATTAGAAGACACTGTCATCAAGTCCGAGTATTTCAAACGTATGTCCCATCACAGGTGGATAGGGACCAATGATGATCAATATGTGCCATATTGCATATTATTGGCTGATTACAACGCGGAGATCCAACGACAATGTGGGAAGGCCCCCACCTTTGCCACCCAGTTTGGCCCCGACGATATACCAGAGAGTGCAAAAAGAGGATCTATTCATCAACCCACTTGGAGGATCCGTCTCTTGGAGACTCATCCTGAAATGGTACGAACCTGGAATAACATGCCCCTCTTTATTAAGTACAATCCTTGTTATGCCCCAGTCCTACGAAGACGCACATGGCCCGAATTCACCATTGCTGTCAAGAACATCAAGGGTTGTGCCAAGTGGCTAAATTATGTTTATTTAGCACCTCCACGAGGACCTCCCACTGTAAATTACATGATTTCTACTATCAGACACTGGAGCACTCGACTACGCAATACACCCGATGTGATGGCACAAATGTGTATGAAAATATTTGAATTAATGCTGATCACATTCAGGACATTTAAAAACATTAAGGATCCCCACTTCTCAGGAGCAGGATTCGTTACAGGCAACCAAGACCTAGTTTACGACATGAGCACCACCCCATCAATAGAAGTAATATATGCTTGGCACGCCAGAATAAAGTACCTCCCCGCTTGTTTTAAACAGACTTTCGAGGAGATGTTCATAACGGGATTCTGGGAATATCACTCAGAAATTTTTGTACCGAGGCCTTCACATCTCCTCCACTTATTCGCTGTGGAGAGAACCATACATTCAGAACAACTGCGGGTGCCACACCCGGACGTACCAGGACCAGTGAATTGGGACGCATTATTAACAGATCTAGCACGGGGGCTCAGATTAGAAGAATATCACCTCGCTTCTGACGTTGTCCAATACTACATTCAACGAACATCTAGACAAGGGTCTGTCAGGGGCGACAGACGCGAGAGTGGGGGGGTGTTGGCAGCAATCAGGGAACCGAAGGAGCCACAAGACGAAGAGAGTCAGAGCGCAGGGACAGCACAAGCAGACATGGCAGTCAAAGAAGATCTGGCAAGTAGGCCATCTAAATTTTTCAGACATCAAGGAGTTGAGCACACAAGAAGAAAGAGCAAGTAGGGAGCTCAAAGGTATGTATGACAAATCAATAGAGAAAATCCCTACACAAATAGTGATTTTCATCACTAAAAACCATTGTAAATATCATTTCGTATTTTTGTAGCTCCATTTTGTGCAAGCCAAGGAGTCCTTGAGCCCTCTAATAAGCCCTGGAACCTAACTTTTAACTAGGCCGGACACTAGGTCTGAACAGGGCCAAAGCTAGTCAAAAACTATAAAAGGAGCTAGAGAGCTCATTTTTGAGGTTAGATTGTAATTGAAATGAACTTGTAAGAGCTTTTTGAAAGTAATCTAACAACTCCATTGCTTCTCACTCTTTGTCTTGCCGTGTGTGCACGTGTGCGTGTATGTGTGTGCATGCTTGTGTGCTTCTCACTCACGCACTTGTGCCTCCACTTGCTCGAGGTCTTCATACCATCCTCACGTCTTCCCGGATTGACATTAAAGGAGGTGCTACTCATCACTGAGCTACAGAGTGATACACATAGGGTTGAGTGTATGGAATGCACAAAAATATAAGGAATAAGCAAAATATGCTATAGGAATGAATGCGACATTCACCGGTGGTACTTCCTATTTTTTAGGAATACACAGAGATTGACCCCGAGGCAGAAAAACTAAGATTTCTCCAAATCTGCTCAACCAAATGCTTTGAAAATTTACAGGCATAAACTAGACACTAATAGCTTTCCAATGAGTCCTCGTTCATTCAATTTGAAGCTCTGGAGAGAGAGCAGTAGCCTCTGCAAGATTACGGTTGGCGAAGAAGATGATGCAGAAAATTGAAGGAGCAAGACAATAATGGTCACAAGTGTATGTATATTGCTTCCATGTAATGTACAAGTGATTTTCAAGTCCTTATATAGCCTCTAGGAGTGTTCCACGACTTTTACAATTTAAATTTGAATTCAAATGAAGGTGGGAATGGTTGTTGGAGGGAATCAATTCACTTTCCTACAATCTAGGAAAAGTGAAGATCTTGATTGATCTACTTTTAGGTGATTGATTGCTTGATTGAATGCAACTTCAACCACCACAAATTTGTGGGATTTGGGCTCTATATTTTTACCTTTACATGTGTAAAGCTCAAGGCTTTTACAACGGTAAATGAGCCATAAAAAATCTCTCAAAAAAATACAATAAATGAGCATATGAAAAAGAACTCTCCAACGGATATTCTTTCGACACAATAGCCTTTGATGTAGATCAAATCCACCTCAAGCATAGTGTAAACTTGATGTTCCAACAACATTTGGATTGAGACACACTAGAATGTAAGCCACATAAGTTTTTGATAACAAAAATCAATTCATAACCACCACCACACGTGATTAAACTCATTTCCGGTATCGCGGGGTGGGACAGAGAGATTTGAAAGATTCTTTGAGTGACACAAAGGGTCAACAGTGAAGAGGGGTGAGAGTTAAACACATTGGTGAATTTTTTTTTTGTGATTTGAGCGATTTTGGCTGAAGTATTGCGGTCGATCGAGTTTTGGTATCGTGATACCAAAATTCCCTAGTATCATAATACTCGCCTGGTATCGTATCGTTGCATACCACTTGAGGTATCGCGATACCATTTTTGGTATCGTATCATCAAGTTGGTATCACGATCGTGATCTGCTAGTGGTATCATATCGCGGTCCACTTGGTATCATATCATCTCGGTCACGGTATCATATCATCAACCGAGCAATATCATATCGCGCACAATACTGGTATCATATCGCATACCTGGTATCGTATCGTTTGAACTCCATAGTATCATATCGTGAGGAAATCTACTATCATATCGTCTGAAAGTCCGGTATCGTATCGTGCAAGGTTCCGGTATTGTATCTCCACTTGCACTGGTATCGTATCACTAGAGTTGTTAGTATCGTATTGTGCAATGCACATGTATCATATCGTGCACTTAGGTGGTATCGTATCGCCTGAGCCATCCAGTATCATACCGTGGGAAAATTTTGGTATCGTATCATGCAAAAAGTGGTATCATATCACGAGGAATTTGGTATCGTATTGCCACCTGTTCACGTGCAGAGGTATCGTATCGCGATAATTCTTGGTATCATATCATCTCAAGTTTTGGTATCGTATTGTGTTAATACCGGTATCGCCTAGAGTGGTATCGCCAAGGTGGTATCGCCCAGAACATTTCAAGCCAATTGAGGGCAGATTTGGAGGCAATTGAGGAGCCACTTGTGGACTAGTGGAGAACCAAGATAGCCCCAGGGGAGTGAATGAACTTGAGATTAAGACGGGTGCTAAGTAGCCGGAGGAGTGTTATCTCATTGGTAGGAAGTGCAACTCAGGCAAGTCATCACTCTATCTATTCTAACACCTCTAGTGACTCGGAGGAAGAGATACCAATGGCTTCAGAAGACATGTGAGGTTCTGTCCCTAGGGGAAACTTCATGTCTACAGTAGAGGGGGAAATACCGTACTTCTCTACAATATGTGTCTACTAATTCCCAGGAGATCCTCATCTACCTTGATGGCTTAAATAGATCACTGGCCAGGATGGTGAATTCCACTGATTCAGCAATAGTGCCTAGGCTTGCAGTCAAATATGAGGGGTGAGTGTACATGGACAAGGTAGGTCACATCTATGTGGTAACAGAACACCCAGATCGGATCAATGAGAGAGGAGGATTGGAAGGACAAGGAATCTCAAGAAGAGCGGACCCTGAAGAGATAGTAACTACACCCAGAGGCAAATCAATAGTGAAACGAGTCTTGAGAGGGGATTTGATACCTCAAGATGACTATCTATTAGAGGTCTACTTGATCCAGGGATCCGACTTATTATTACAAATTGACTCACCCACATGAGGACAGGAGGAAAGTCCAATGACCTATGATTTAAAAGATCCTGAAGAAGAGTCTAGAGTCACATACCTAGACAAGAACCAAAGAAGGTATTGGCCGGTAGATGCCATTGATAGGGCTCAATTGAAGTATATGGGGTTACCTATATTCCCTCCCCGAGAGCAGGCAACTACATCTCAAAATCCCTTTGGGACTCAACAGGAGTCCAAACATACAATGTCGGGACAGACAAGCCATCGGAGCATTCCAAACCAAACCCATGTGCAATTCACAATGCCAGGGTTTGAACCACACAATCAAACTCACCCTGGACTAGGCAACCACCATCGGCCCCTAGTGAGTCCAAGAACCACTAGGAGTGCAGACAGGAATGCCTCCAATTAGACCAGCAATTCCTGTAATGCATAGACAACCAGAGTCCATAAGAAAATTAAGACCGATTCAAGTGGCTAAGTGTATGAGAAATCATTATGATGGAATGGGAGAACCTTACGATCACATAGATAAATTTAAACAAGTTCTACAACTGAACATGTGGATGATTTCTTTGTACAGTATGAGTCCTTTGCACTTACTCTCACAAGAACGGCTTTGACCTAGTTCCAGCCATTGGATCCCAATCAATTTGGAGATATTGAGCAATTCTTTCAAGAGTTCATTGGGGAATTCACGAAGAGAGGAATTAAACACAACTCTTCATCTTTAATCCATAGCTTCAAACAAAACCCAAATGAAACTGTTAAGACAGCTGTCGGAAGGTTCAATCAATATGTCGATAGATGCCCAGTAACAGAAAGACCCATGCAGCAAAAAATGATATCATTATTCTTAGATAGACTAATGAACGGGACTTTGAGAACTCTAGTCTATGTGAAACGGTTATAGACGTTGAGCGAATGCCTTCAAGAGTGTATTGACCTAGAGAAGAACCTAGATAATGATCTCAAAAGTTCACCAAGTCCTACAAAATCAGAAGATACTAGAAGTACAATGACCTCCAACTCTAGTAACGTAGAGGAGTTAGCGGAGCTGGTAGCCAAGAAGTTAGGAGTTCACGGACAGTGGAACTACCAACATCCACCAATGAGAATCCCCATGTTACAAAGATGCAAGTTATCCAGAGGAGACCATCCAACTCACTTGTGCGTAAGAGGAGGAACAGGCTTGCCTCAAGCCTACCCTTACAATAGGCAGCCATATGAAGGAACCGCTCTGTATTGCCATATAGAACAAAAATACACCAATCATACCACTGAGAATTGTCCATTTAATAGGCAGACACAACCTTTAAATCAACCTCAATATAGGCCATATGGATACCCACCTAGAGAGCCACGAAGGGAGATTCCCAGATATAATCCCTATTCAAGACCACAAGGATCACCTAGGCCATATGAGCAAGGGCAGTACGCACAACCTCAACCAGTGTTAGGACAGCAACCACCATTTCCACCAAATGTAGTACCAGTTAAATATGCTCAACTAGAGGAAAATTTAGAGAGAGCCATAGTGCCAGCATCACCCTTAGCCAGTACAAAATCAAAAACCCAAGATACGAGCAAATCCAAGGAGAATACTATCCCTATGACACCAGTATGATGGAGTACGAGCGATCTTATGACTCGCAATACTATGGATATGAGGGATATGACAATGTCTATGGAACAGAGTTGGCAACACTAATGTACACTGCACCCAAAGCACCAATGCCCGTAAGACTACCCATCAGACCACCTATGCCAAAAGGACCATGCTATAGATGTGGAGGAGATCACTTTATAAGAGAATGCACTCAGCCATACAAACCACCACTCCCTAGGATGTGAGAAGGATATTGTCATGATTGTGGAAAGGAACATCTCTTTAGAGACTGCCCAAAAAATCCCAATAAGACTCTTAACACTGCGCCTATTAATATGATTGAAGTAATTGAATCATCATGAAGTGACAAGGAATACATAGTACCATTAAAGTCCATCACAAGAGCACAAACGAAAGGACAAGAAAGAAAACGAGTAGACTCAGATCAAGAAAAGAATAAAACCCTAGAATCGAGAGTACAAGGAGTGGAAGATTTAGAGGACCCATGTGAGAATATCCAAACAACAAAAAGCCAAAAGTGGAAGGATAGAAGAGGAAAACTCAAGGAAAAATGGATGAAAAATAAAAATAAGGAAGACAAGAAGAACACACGAGGCAATATGAAACCTAAAGAACCCGAAATTCAGGAAGAAATTCCCATTACACTGCAGACACTAGAGCCAGACAAGCCAGGATCAATTCTAGGAGACCCAAGCCCTGACGATTTAGACATGTGGTTGAAAGCTTACCAAACGAGAATCATAGATGGACCAAACGTGAAGCAGCATGAGAAATCTTACCCACAAGGGGAGCTAGAAAAGGAGAGACTTGCAATATGTAGGAAACTCATAGAGGTAGCTCAGGCCACTCTAGAAAAGACTATTCCAATCCTCTCGGAGACGAGAATCTTTGAGCATCTATACAATGATTGTCTCAAAGCCAAGGACCAGAAACCAAAAGAGAAGGACGTGAAGAAAGAACTATTGAATACCCAGGACAAATCTATGTCCACAGTCCTTGATTTAGAAGTTGATTGGCCAAGAGAGTTGTGGACTAGAATTTGAGAAGATCAATGGAAAAAGAATGGAGTTGCAAAACCGCCTTTTGAGGAATTAGATGTGGAAGACTATCAATCGATGCCAAATTTGGAGGAAGTATATGAAGAAGTTTCTAGGCTATACCGAAATAGAAAGGAAGCACAGAGCATGTCCACTCTACCAAACTACATGGGAGAATATGAGAAGGAATCCATAATCCTCCTAGCTCCCACCATACGAGGAAAAGAAAAGGAGCCTTCAGACAAGACCTCACAAAATTTAGCAGAACTCAAAAAGACCAAAGTACAATGTCAGTTGACTGTGGAAGAATTACTTTGTATAAAACCACAATTATGGAGACAATTGGCAGGATACTTGAAGTTAGAACAGGAGAAGAACAAAAAGAAAAACAAGGAAACTGAAAACCCGTCTACTGTATAAATCCCGATGGATAAGGTTGGAGAATTTATCGAAGGAGATGAGGACAACACATGTTTACCTCTCACATACAATGGATACATGACCAAGGCTATACTAGACACAAGAGTAGGAGTAGGTATCGCTACCAGAGAGATTTGGGAGAAATGGGGAAAGCGAGTCCTACGACCAACACATATGAAGCTTCAATTAGTAGATGTTCATGTCAAGAAACCCTTGGGAATATTGGAAAGAATTAGATTAACCACCTGTGGAGTCAAGTTTGAGCACACATTAGCTATATGTCAATTTGGAAAGGCAAATAATTATGAAATGATATTAGGACTACCTTTCATGAGACAACTCAGGGTAGTGCAAGACTGGGGACGAGAATCATTATACCTTCAACATCAAGGAAGCACTACCAAGATAAATCTTCATACATTCACATACACGGATGTACCAACATTGCAATGGAACCACAAGGAAGAAGATGATGTGTCTATCCATAGTGCCGGATCAAGTGATCAATCATGGATGCATGAGGATGCCCAATTATGGATGTGTAAGGAAGCCAAGAGGGAGCATAAAAAACTTCAGTTATGGCCCTTAGGACATCAAAATTATCAACCAATAGAGGACCCAATGTACATGCCTCAAGTTTTTCTTGATGAAGCATTCAAACCGCATGGTTGGATGGAGATCCTCGCGACCTTGGACGTCTGTGTCAATGAAGAAGTATTGACCATGAATGAATGTGTGGACGAAGAAGGCTATGACGTAAACTTGTACATGGTAGTCCTTCAGGAGGTAGAAGCAGGAGAAATATTCGAAAAGGAATGGAAGGAAGAATACGAGAGCATAGAGATAGAACCCGAGTTTGATTCAGAGGAACGCTATTTAGAAGCCATTCAAGCCAAAGACAAATGTGGAACACCCAAAGTGTTAGCAATTGAAGCAGCCCCTATAGTATCAAACCATGAGGAAACCATGAGTAAGACCGAACCACCCCCGGACCTATTTGAAGTCCTAGAACACTTCAAAAGATACGAAGTAGAAGAAAGGAAAATAGCCATTCAGATGCCTAAGAGAGAGGCTAGAGAAGGAGAAGCATATGACAACAAGGAATAGATAAAAAAAATCATAGTGACCATAGAAAATGGAGAAGAAAGATGTACATACATAGGAAAGGATGTGTCACTTGAGGAGGAAGAAGAATTGATAAGACTAATTCCAGACTATCGAGATGTGTTTGCATGGACCTACAGGGATCTCAAGGGTGTGGAACCCTCCATTTGTTCTCACTGAATACCAATGACACCTGATGCAAAACCATCAAAAAAATGCCCTTACACATATAATGATGTTTTTGCTACAAAAATAAAGGAAGAAATAGACACATTATTAGCGGCCGGATTCATTTACGAGATAGAACATATAGAATGGGTGTCACCATTAGTAGTTGTGCCCAAAAAGAATGGAAAACTAAGAGTGTGCATTAATCTAAAGAAATTCAACGTAGCCACGATCCGTGATAGCTATCCATTACCTATCACTGACCACCTATTGGAATGAGTTGCAGGCAAAGAAGTCTATAGCTTCTTGGACGGATTCTCGGGATACAACCAAGTAGCTATCGCTACTGAGGATCAACATAAGACCGCATTCGCGACTAAATGGGGAGTCTACGCTTTGATGCCTTTTGGGCTCACTAACGCACCTGCTACTTTCCAAAGGTTAATGTGTCATGTTTTCAAGGAATTCCTAAGGAAGATTATGGAAGTATACGTAGACGACCTCTATACATACTCAAATCAGAGATAGGAACATATTTCAGATTTGCGAAGAATATTTGAGAAACGTCTACAATATAGAGTATGTCTAAATTGTGAGAAATGCATTGATAAGACAAGGAAAAAACCTAGGACACATTGTATCTAGGAACGGAATATCTATTGATGAAGACAAGATCAAAGTAATTCTAGAACTTCCAAGATCAAAAAATGCAAAAGAAGTGCAAACATTTATGGGTCACTGTGGATTGCCATCGCTGATTTATCCACATGTACGCCATAATTGCTAAGCCATTGTATGGATTGTTGACTCAATTCACATGGACGGACGAATATGAGAAAGCATTTAATGAGCTAAAAAAGCGACTTAACACGGCTCCAATTTTGAAAACACCCAATTGGAACAAGCCTTTTCATATTCATGTGGACGCTTCCAATTACGCAATAGGATGCATTTTAGCTCAACCTACAGATGAAGGAAAATTGGACCATCCAATTGCCTATGCAAGCAGACAACTGAATCAAGTTGAAAGAAACTATACAACTCAGAGCGAGAGGGATTAGGGATGGTGTACGCTGTAAAGAAATTCAGAAACAACCTATTAGGTAACAAGTTCAAGTTCTTCATAGATCATCAAGCCTTGTTGTACTTAGTCAATAAGCCTTGTAACACGGGGAGACTAGTGAGATGGTTTCTATTATTAATGGAGTTCGATTTTGAAGTAATTGTAAAGAAAGATAACACCCATGTAAGGGCGGATCATCTCTCTAGATTAACACATGGAGAACCACCGAGCGGAGTACCTGATGATTTGCTAGACACTTACCTGTTCAATTTGGAAGTGTGTCCTAAGTGGCCAGAAAAGCTAATCCCAATACTCACTCATGGACCACACCACTCAATTAACATGGAGAGTAGAAAGGAAATTCTACAATCACGTAACTTACACATCATAGCGGGAAGTGTGTACCATAAAGAATCCAACGAGGTATTGTCTAGATGTGTGGAAGAAGACAAACAAAAGAACTTGATTGAACAAGCGCACATAAACAAGTGGAGAATGTACAAAGGGACTCATGGAACTCTAAGAGAATTGAAATGGTTAGGAGTCTATTGGCCTGATATGCCTAAGGATGTCCATGAATATGTCAGTAGTTGCATAGAATGTCAAGAAACCACTCCAGACGATCATACATCTTTACCCTTCTCTACAACAGCACCCAACTGGAGTAAGACGTTAATGAAATTCCTGAAGACACGAGAGCATGAGGATGGAATCAATTTAGCGAGGAAACGATCCTTGGAAGAAATGAATAAGGACTATGTCATCATGGGAAGACAATTATTCAAGAGAGGGAAGGATAACCAAGTACGACTATGTGTGCATGAAGGAGAGTACCTACCCATACTAGAAATGGCACACAGGTGCCGCAGGAGGACATTTCTCAGCCAAAAGAACCGTAAAAATGATCCTCTTCGCAGGCTTGTGGTGGCCAACTCTGCATATGGATGCAGACACCTATGTACGAAGTTGCGAGACATGCCAAAGAGCTAAATATCCAATTAGACGAGATGACATGCCATTAAGACTCATGGTTTGTGCGAGAGCCTTTTCCAAATGGGGTATTGACTTCATCGGACCCATTAACCCACCAGCCAAAGGATCACATGCTGAGTACATAATAGTAACAACTTATTACCTGACTAAATGGGTAGAGGCAAAAGCAACTAGAAAAAATGATGCTCAGACCATCGCTAAGTTTCTTTTTGAGCATATCTTTACTCGCATTGGATTACCTATAGAAATAGTGAGTGATCGAGGAACACATTTCATCAATGAAGTAATAGAGTCCTTAATGAATGAGTTCTTAGTAATTCATAAAAAATCAGCCCCTTATCATCCTCAAGCCAACGTTCAAGCAGAAAGCTCCAATAAGGTGTTGTGTACTGTATTAACAAAGATAGTCAATAGTGGAAGGTCGGATTGGGACAAACAATTGCATCATGCAATTTGGGCCTTTTGCATGGCTTACAAGACTGCCATTGGAACTACACCATTTAACCTAGTGTATGGACAAAACGCAATCTTGTCAATCGATTTTTTAGTGCCTACTTTGAGAGTAGCCCAACAACATGAATGGACAGGGCATGAATTGTCCCAGCAACTAGACCAAATTGAGAAGCTACATGAGACTAGAATACAAGCTGTTGCATGAATTTATGCGGCAAAGAGAAGATAGAAAGCATATTATGATGCACACATCAAAGATAAAGAATTGAAAGAAGGAGATTTAGTTTTTGGTATATACTTTGAAGCAACACACCAAGAAGCTACAAAAACGTGGATATGGACTTCTAATAATCAATAGGATTTCAACGAGTGGAGTTGTTAACCTAGCTACTCTGGATGGAGACGTTCTTCCTAATTACATAAGTGGTTGTCAAGTAAAACGCTACATGGAGCCATTGACGGACGAAATGTTAGCAAGTTTTGTAGGTGCACAAAATAGAAAAAAAGAGGAAGAGAGGATTGAGAGGAGGCAAGGCAAGAAGCTCTAGAGCATATCAAGAAACAAAAAGAGTGGATAAAACAAAGGGATGAACGATATTTACAAGGAGAAGAGCCAATTCCCATGGCCAACTATCAAGTTTGCCAGGCCAACACGAACAACCTTAGCATGTCCCAACCATACTTAAACCTAGGGATTGGAATGACAAAGTACCAGCTAATTGATGCCTTGATAGACTCGGGAGCTGCACTCAGTTGCATACAAAGAACAGTCATCGTGCATCTTCAAACAATCATAACACCTACTAAAGCACACATGAGAGGCATTGGGATCCAAGTCATAAAATGCATTGGAGAAGCTGTGATATCCCTCCACCTAGGAAATTCCACTATGAAGCAACGAGTTCTGGTGTGTAAAGATGAGGATTTGATAGAAAACCTAATCCTAGGACAAGACTGGATCATTGAGAATGAAGTAAGCATTCACCTAACCCAAGGATTCATATCAGCCAAAATAGGACATAATGAAATTACCAGCTCGTTGGAAGAAAGACTCTCTCCCATGCATGAAACCCTCAAGTGTGAAAAAGAAACCCTAGAAGAGGAATTAACAAAAGAATCAATAAAAAACATACCAGGGGAGTATCTCAAGAAAAAAGTGACCACTAATACTAATGCACTAGTGGAGAACGTGGATTCATCCCACATGAGTGATGAATCCAAGAGAAACGGTGAAGACAACGCTCCTAAAGTCATCTCCAACAAAGGAAGATCCTCCACGTGGAAGTCCACTATCCAATCATCGCAATCAGGAAGTGCCAACCTACACTGGGTTCACAAGGATCAAATGAGGGAAATAGAGAAGTCTACACTAATACAGGCCACTCAACTTATGGAGACAAGGAGGCACAACGAGTTCTCTTCATTACAATTGGGACCAAAGAGATTTCTAAGAGTATGGCTTCCAAAGTCATTAGTAGAAGCCTAGAAAACACGGCAACACATTTGGATTCCGAAACAGATAAGACAGATTGCAAGTCAAGAGATTGACAAGCAAAAAGACACATTACACCAACAAAGCAGGACCATAAAGCCAACTAAGACTCACCAAAGGTATCAGAGGAATAGGATATCAACCAATCAGACTGCAAAAAACGAAGAGGAAAAACCTAAAGCACAACAAAGCAAAGAGAAGACAAAGCCTCACAATTCAACTACAAAATGGATATGGAGACCCAAGAGGCAGCAGGGACTAGAACAATAAAACCAAAAGGATTCCGATTGCACACATGAAGAATTGAATGCACCTAAAGTATGCATGACAGGACCACACTACGAGGCCATGCATTCAGCACATGATGTGTGTAGCAAAACTAGTGGTGCACATTTCCCACATGGGAATAGATCATAGATTCCACTACAATAGGAAAGGACCTACTATGTACATAAATAAATGCTTTGGCCACACTAACTCTTGTTTTCTTTCATAAATAAAAATAAAAAGAGATGTGGTAAGAGATCTTACTTACTTAAGTAAGGAGAAATAGAGTGATGCAATGAACGACGACATGTCACAAGACACACATCACTAACAGCATGCCTTCTATAAAAAGCTGATGTTCTGTGTCTTAAAAATGCAGATGGCTTCTAAGGACTCTGAAGCAACCATTCAGGAAGAGATGTTGGAATTCCCTCTAGAGAGCGTGACTAAGGCAAAAGGTCACTAGTTTGAGAAGATCAACCTGTCGGGACTACTTGTTCTTGGTGACAACTAAAATTATGGACACGAATCATCAGTTCCTAGTAATGTCCCAAGACTTTGAAGTAGTGCATGAACTTCCATCGACGGTGGATATTATGAAGAAAGTTGGTATCCAAAAGTACTTTGAACTCCCTATCTACAAACCAGATTTCCGGTGCTGCACATAAGTCATGAACACCTTGCAACCAGTGTTGCATGATCCATTGGTACCTGAAGCTAGAGTCTTAGATGCAGCAAGCGGGTGGGTCATCATACAATTCACCCACAACCTAATTAAAGAAGCTTTCAGATGGGAAAAGGATTGGATTCACATTGACATTGAAGAGGAAGTAAGACTCATTCATCAGCATTTTTTATTTCCTAACATGCACAGATATACTGCTCCATAGAAGATCATTGTGCAAATGTTGTCCCATGCCATCAAACAAATAGGGAATCAAGTCAACATGACTTCGTACATTCAAGAGCGGCTCTTCGAGGCCAAGAAACAGTGGAATCATAAGAAGTTCCTAAATGGAAGCATTGCCTTGACAATACTGATCTATCATGCTTTGGCCATTAGAGAACATTTGAAAGAGATGCTGTCATCATAGGCAATGGCTAAGTATGCAAAGATTGCCACGGTTCCAAGGAAGAAGAAAGGAGTAAAGATGGTAGAAGAAGCTAAAATGAGCTCCAAGCCAAGAATGAGAGGCACTAAACAATTACGGGAAATGATGCAGGCAGAAGCAGAAGCTCCAGCTACGAAGAAGGCACATGTACTTCCAAGGACCAGGCTCGAAGAAAATACACCTATTACGGAGGAAGAATTAACAAAAGCAATGGAAGCTACTCACTAGTATATGGAAGGACAAGTAAACCTATCGGTGCAAGGGCATCACTACCAACAAGCCCATCAAGACTCTGAACAAAGAAAAAGGATGACCAAGGTTCATAGATACAGAAAATTGGGATTGATGAATTCTAGCTCATCATCAGACACAAGAAGAACAAGAAACCTCTGTGTTCAATGTGGATATTAGAAGTGATTCACAGGATGATGGTCAATGGGACAAATTAAATCAAGTAAACAATGACTTCGACAGGGAAGGCACGAAGGTCGATCAGACACCTGTTGACAAAATCAAGGACACAACAAGGAAGGAAGCATCTCAAGAAGGTGTCCATATTATCAAATTGAATGAAGCATCTAACATCCAAATCAAAGAGACACCTAAGGAAGAAAAGGTAGAAAACATAGTGGAAGAATCGGAACCCTTCACACCAATAAGGGTAGTGGCAGAACCCTCTCCGATGGATGTCACATTTCAAGGGAGTGCCACCAAATCAATCCATAAGGAAGAAGCGGGAAACGTCCAAATGAAGACACCTAAGGAAGAAAAGGTAGAAAACATAGTGGAAGAATCAGAACCCTTCACACCAATAAGGGTAGTGGCAGAACCCTCTCCGATGGATGTCACGTTTCAAGGGAGTGCCACCAAATCAACCCATAAGGAAGAAGAGAGAAGAGACCACGAACTACAGCTCCAAATAAGGCAACCGCATAAAGAGACAATACATTTAGAGCAAGGAAAAGATGTACGAATCGAAGAAGAACCAAGCATCCCCAAAACTTGATTGAACATGGAGGTAGCTCAGCTCAAGCGAGTGGTACAACAAATGATACAAACTGCTATGGATACTCAACAGCTAATGCTTGAGGCTGATGCAGATTATGACAAAGCAATGAGAGAGAAGAATCAGCTCCAAGAAATCGATTAGAATTGATCGATCAAATTAATTCAAGCATAAAGGATAATATTAGAGAAAGAATCAAAAACCAATGACGCAAAGAATCAATGTGCCACACTCGAAATAGAAAACAAGAAGCTGCAAGAACAAATGAAAGAACTACAAAGCAAATATGAGTCTAGCAAAGCAGAGAAAGCACGAGTTATTACTAGAAGTAAAATCCTTGAATCTCAAATCAAAGTATACATGGATGAAGCCGATAACCTACGAAACAGGAACAAGGAGCTGATGACAGCCCTTTTGTGCAACCAACTGATAGAAGCTCCTGACATGATAGAAAAACACACAAAAGCACTAGAAGATCGGATAGCCAACTATGAAGATTAGCTGAAGCATGAACAAGCCATCATAGCAGAATGGGAGAAACGATACATGAATGATACCGTTGAGCTTAGAAAGAAATGGAAGATTGCAAAAAATCGGTACTTTGAACAATACAATGAAGATGTGAATCAACTTGCTGCCATAGGAGAGGAACTCTTGAAGAACAAAGAAGAAGTCACGAGAGCCACCGAAGAAATCAAAACAAAGGATGAATTAATAGCAACACTGAAAGCTCAATTAGCATAGCAGGTAAATATGGGGACACTAGTAGTTCCACCCTCCACAGCGGCTACTGAGGAGACTGAGGTATGTCCTCTTTCTCCCCCCTACATCATTCACTGATAAGGGAGGAAACGGAGACCAACACTAAGATACATACTCGGGGTATTGCAGAACTAGGCCGACATGAGTGGGCACTACTGGTGTCCCAGCTTACTAAAGATTTTGAAGAACAAGTAATCAAAGTCATGAAAGAAGCAGAAATTGAAAGCAGAAATCTGGAACAAGTAATGAAACCTTTCAATGTGCCGTATGGATTACTAAAAGAACAAACACAACAGTAGATAAATACCACAACAAATAAAGAGCCAGATAGCAACCTACCGTTCAACATGCAAGCATTTACCTATACACAAGAGGAATTTGACAAAGCAGATCCTATCTGGAGGCAAAAAGTTTTGGAAAAGAATCCTATACTACGGGTACACTGGGAATCGACACCATATGTGCTTCAAGTAAATCCATCTTTTTGCCAAGTACCCCGAAGATGCTCCTGGACGCAATTTTGGGAAGGACAACGCCAGGGAAGCATAAATAATCAATGGTTAAACTATCCATTACTATCAAGTCCACCTCACAACTATTTACCAACCGAAGAGTATATGGTAAAAACAATAGAATTTTGGATTGCCAGATATGCCCCCATACCAGATTTAGGAATCAAAATGACTAACAAAATTTTGAGTATGTTACTTACTATCATAAAGGTCTTTCAACATGCACAGTATACCTTTTTGAAATTCATCGGCATTAACCAGGGATCAAATGCCCTCATTTTTTATTTATCAACTATACCTAGTCGATTAAGACTCATGGCTATCTACTCAAGACTTATGTTTTTGCCAAGTCCGTATATGCAAACTTTTGAAGAGGCATTTTTTACAGGGTTTTTTGAAATGGATTCAAAGATTTTTGCAAAAATATCTTCCAACCTCAATGCAAGACTGGTGGCCTACAAATTAAGTTTCTTTGCTGATCATAGATAGGCACCAGATGATGGGGTGACGCCAACTCAATGGAAAGAATTGATGTTATGTCAAGCCAATTTGCTTAATGAGCGAGAGCATAAAGTTATACAAACATATGCATATCACCACAAAAAGCTTGATGGGACATTAGAGTTCAGGAGGAGGGACGTGTGGAAGGGGAATCGAGCAAAAAAAGAAGAAGAAGAAGAAGATCAAAGAATAAAACTACTTAGTGAAGAACAAAAGCTCATAAAGAAAAGAACAACCCTTTGACCAAAGCCCCGCAGGGGCATGCATTAGGCAATAACACCAAAGAACCAGGTCCTAAGGATTGGAAAGAAAGAAAGATAACAACCAAGACATTTCATGGGAGGTTGCACACAACTTCCTCATCCACTAGGTGCATGCGGTGAAAGCAACAAACAGGAAAGGAGACAGTACAAAAAAGATTCTTCATCGGATAAGATAACCAATTGTCTGAAGGTCTTAGCTATCTCCTTGTCCACTAGATGCAATAGAAAGAAAGGAATCAATTCCAAGAGGATGACAAAGAAGATTTAAAAACAAGGCCTTTCAAACATAATGAGGACATAGAAGAGAGCAAAGGTCAGCAAAGTAAGGTGTGTGGTGGAAAAAGTAAACAGGCTCCAAGCAATACAACAGTGTCAGATGTGTGAAGACAAAGACATATCAGAAGACCAAAAGTTAGAAAGAGGCAGAGGCTGAAAAGTTGAAGAGAGTGACTAAGAATATCACATTCTTAGCCACTGATGGCGTGGGTGATAGCCTAACTTAATATAGCAACCCAGACTTGTGATATAAGGAATACCAAGGGGCTTCTAAAAGCAAAGGACTAATTTAGGATAAAGTAACAAATTCTCTCACAATCCTTATTGCTTCTTCGACCACACGGTGTGTGTATTCAGGAGCCATAGACAAGCTACAGATGAAAAGCAAAGCCTGTCAAGGGACGATAGAGACAAAGAGGGGGAGAGTGTTGCAGAGAAAAAGAGGTTCAAAAGAGGAGACCCAAATTTTTCAAATTAATGGGCATAATTTTCTTCTTCAAAATCCTAGGAAATTCCCTCGAAGTTATGTAATTGCACTAGAGAAGTCCTCTAGATGCGTAAGCCCAAATCATTGTAATATATTTCTTGTAAAATAATAGGAAGTTAGAGATTAGTCAATAAAGTGCTGATCACTTGTGTGAAAGGACCATTTTAGGGCACATGTATATAAGTCACTTTGTGAATCTTTGTAAAGAACTTTTGCCATTGTGAAGAAGGAGAGCTGAAATCTCGAATTTGCTTCTTTCCTGCTGATTTTCATCTTCTCCATGATCTTTTGTGTGTGTGTGAAGCTTGGAATGTGTGTGTAGGACTGTTGTCTATCCCTCCCCATCATTTTTGAACTACTGTAGTGTGTGTGTGAACCAAAACGAGTTGTGAAGTGAGTGTAGATGTTTCCCCCCATTCACTGTTTTGGCCATAACTTGAAGAGCGGTTGTCAGATTCGAGTGAAAATATGACCAATAGATGCATCCCATCGAGAAATTCGAAATGAACCTGCTATTGGCCATATTCGGAGTTCGGAGCTATGAGAAACATTCAAGTTTTTGTTTACTACTGTAAGTGGTATCACGACAGACATTTCCAAAAATTGAGTGAGTTGGAGAGGTAGGTTAGTCTTTCCATATGCATTATAGGAGAACCACTTCACTATCCATCACGTGTGCACATCTCCTCATACACTTGGTTCAAGTGGTTCTTCATATTGATAATTAATCATGTGTCAATCCACCACTATATGCACTTGTGGGGCAAATGAGATTTAGTCTCTTTGACACAAGACCCTAAGACCTCGTGACTTAGGTACACAATGGTCAAAGTAAGCAAAGAATTAGAAGGCCAATTCTTGGAAGATCTGATTTGTTTGTTGAAGGAATATGTTGATGTCTTTGCTTGGGATTACTCACAAATGAAAGGCATAGACTCATATTTACATCAACATTGAATTAATTTAAAGAAGGATGCAATTCCAGTTGTGCAGCAAAGGTATCGAATGAATCTTAATTTTGCAAAATAGATTAAGGAGTAAATAGACAAGTTATTAGCAATTGGAGTTATCAAACCAGTTAATTAAGTAACATGGTTATCTCTTATTATTGTGGTTCCAAAGAAGAATGTGAAGTTGAGGATTTATGTTGAATATAGAAAATTAAATGGTACAAAAAAGGGGTGGATCAGGTAATTAGAAGATGTGTACCAACTTTTGAGCAACCAGTTGTTTTGCAGGAAGCACATTCAGGAGCAGTAGGAGGACATCTATTAGGAAGAAAAAAAATTTTGCAAGCTGGGTTATGGTGGCCTACAATCTTAAAAGATGCTCATGAATTTGCCAAGAGATGTGTTGTTTGTGAGAAAATAGGCCAACCAAGTAATTCGGATAGAATGTCTGATCATCCAGTTTTGTTGGGCTTATCAAGCCTATTACTCAGCGAGAGAATATGAATATTTTAGTGGCAATGAATTATTGCACAAAGTGGGTGGAAGCAGTAGCATTGAAGGACAACAAGGCAGTCCATGTAGCAAAATTCCTCTACCACAACATTATGACCAATTTTGGTTGCCCAATAGAGTTGGTAAGTGATGGAGGAGCTCATTTTCTTAATGGATTCATTTCAGAGCTAACAAGAACACATTTGATTATGCATAAAAAGTATATATAAGCCTATCATCCACAGGCAAATGGTCAAGCGAAAAGCACTAATAAGACTTTGTTGCGTATTCTTAAAAAATTAGTGTATGACAATCAGAAGAATTAGGACTTTTTGTTAGATTCAGCATTGTTGCCATTCAAAACAACTTTTAAGGTAACTACATGAATGACACCATTCAGATTGGTATATGTCTTAGAATCAGTAGTCCCAATGGAGTTTATGGTCCCAAGTTTGAGAGTAACAATAGAAAAGATGTCTCCTGAGGTATCAATCAAGCATTGGAGTAAGTATCTTCTTCAATTGGAGGAGGATCATTTAGTTAGTGCATACATAAAGGAGGTAATTCAAAGAAGAAGGCAAGCTTGGGTCAATATGAACGAAAAATTCAAGATATTTCAAGTTGGAGATTGGGTGATGGTGTACAACTCCAAATTAGTTCCACATCCAAGAAAGCTCAACCTGAGGTATAAGGGTCCATATTAGATTATTAAAGATTTAGGTCAAGGGACTTTTATGGTAGCTGATGTGTTTGGCACGAGAATGGAAAAATTGATTAATGGATTTCATTTGAAGAAATTTCAAGGGAAGCTGTTGCATATGGATTTGTTGTCATCTAATTTGGTGTAGGTGATGCTTAATTCTGATAATTAGATTGGCAACATTAGTGATCATAGAAGTAAGAAGGCCTATTTCTCTACATTTTTCTCAGTGGTGACATGCTTTCTAGGAAAGTGTTGGTTAAAAATTTCATTAAGTACTTTCTTAAGACTACAATGGTCTTCGCATGTTCATTTGAAGTTTAGGGTGATATCATTCAGAATTTTCTACATCAAATCTTGCTCAATCAAATTTTATTTGGCAAGAATTAGAGGATCTTGATATCGGAAGCTACTCAATCTGATCCTACTCGTTCAGATTTTTCTCAATCAAACTTTGTTCACTTGGAAAATGTCGGATGGTGTTTCTTTGAGTGGATGGTCCTATATCAAATTATTTGTCATAAAAAAATTTTCAATGGAAAAGGGAAGGCGAAAAAATATTTTAAATCATTACGTCGATTTGTGGGAAGAATTCAAATCATTGTGCAAAATTTTTTATCGATGTTATGAATCATGCAAAGGTAGTGTTAGCATTCAAGGTCAAGCACAAGGCATGGAAGCACATCAGAAAAGTGGACACACAAGAAGAAGGAGCATGTAGGGAGCTCCAAGAAGTACATGTCAAATTTTCAGAAGGAATGCCTTTAAAAATAGTGATTTTCATCACTTAAAGCCATTGTAAATACCATTTCATATTTTTATAAATCCATTTTGTTCAAGCTAAGGAGTGATCAAGCTTGAGGAGTATTAGAAGTATCATCCTACCAATTTTCATAATTTTTAGACTTCGTTTGAGCCCTCAAATAAGCCCTAAAACCTAATTTTTAACTAGGTTAGACACTAGGTCTGGACAGGGCCAAAACTACTCAAAAACTATAAAAAGAGCTAGAGAGCTCATTTTTTAAGCTAGCTTGTTAGAGAATTACCTTGTTGTAGATTTGAGCTTTTGTAAGAGAACTCTTTTGTAATCGAGACTTTCCATTGCTCCTCTCTTTGATCTTGCCTTATGCGTGTGTGTGTGTGTATGCATGCTAGTGTGCTTCTCACTCACACATTTGTGCCATCACTTGCTCATGGTCTTCATATCAATCCTCACGTCCCCACAGATTGACAAGTAAAGGAGGTGGTGCTTACGCTTGAGCTACACCAAATTTTGGCGTTTTTGTCGGGGAGAGAGCTTCAAGGACGAGCATTGTGATGGTAAGATCGTAGATTTGCGATGTTGGAAGGTAAAAAAATAGTTATTTCCTGTTAGTTTTCTGATTTTTCTTCTTCATCTTCATCATCATCACCATCTTCATCTTCTTCCATCTTCATCTTCACTAAAATTTTTCCTTTTTCACTTGATTTTCCACATTTTCACCTCATTTTTCATTCATTGGTGTGCAAGAAGGAGAGAGGGAGAGGCAAAGTGCTTGTGTGTGCAAGTTTCTGTGATTTCCATGACCCTAAGCTCGACACACAGGCCTCAATGCTGAAATTTAAAGTTCCCGCCAAAAATCTCAAAAAATCACGATTCTGTGAAAAATTCAATTTTTTTGAAAATCACGATTTTCTATTTCCTAGCTAAAAGCTTTCTAGAAAGAACATGATTTTGAGGTCATTCTCAGAATCGCAATTCTCTGGTTGTGCTAAAAATCATGATTCTCTAAGTTTCTTAAAAACACAATTCTCTGTTCATTCTTAGAAGCGTGATTTTTTGGCGATTCTCAAAAACACGATTCTCAAACAAAATTGTGATTTTCATGTAAAAAAATATGATTTTGAGAAAACATGATTTTTAGTCAAAATCACGATTTTCTGATCATTCTCAAAATCCTGATTTTCACAAAACACGATGTTTTGAGTAAAACACAATTTTCAATCAAAATTATGATTTTTTTGTCATTCTCAAAATCGCGATTTTAAGGCCAAAGACACAATTTTGAAAAACCACAATTTTCAGTCAAAATTGCGATTTTCTGATCGTTCTCAAAATCGTGATTTTCACAAAAACATGAGTTTCTATCAGAATCACGTTTCTCACGATTCTCACTCAAAATCGCATTTTTCATGATTCTCACTCAAAATCTCAGTTTTCACGATTCTCGCTCAAAATCGGGTTTTTCAAGATTCTCACTCAAAATTGTATTTTTCATGATTCTCACTCAAAATCTCATTTTTCACGATTTTCATTCAAAATCTCATTTTTTGAGGATTTCTCAAGATTGAGATTCTCACTCAAAATTATGATTTCCAAGGTTGTTCAAGATCGTTATTTTCAATCAAAATTATGATTTTCTCAGAACATCCTGTTTCCCTGTTTTGACCCCCAAGAGCCTAATTTGACATAACTTTTTCATCAAAAGTCCGTTTCTTGAGCTCTGTAGCTCGTTGGAAAGCTCTTTTTGAATGCCACTCGGTCTCAAGTTTTCTTTTTGTAAGAATAATGCATTGATTTTCAGATAGAATAATTTGAAGTTGACCCTCAGGTGGGATTGTGAAGCCAAGGGGGCTCCAAAGGATTTTGAGTAGTACAAAGGAGAATTATCGACTCTTAACCAAGGCATATGAACCTCAGATCTGGCAAAAACCTAAGCAAGGATAGACAAAGCATTAGATCATTTGAGGCTAGTCTCAACCATACAACTAGATCGTGGGCCCAACAACTATGTGGTTACCCTTACGTACTAAGTACAGACACAAGTGATTCAGAAATATCTTTTAGCATGGGGAACCCTCGAGGTGGCTCAGGAACTGTCTATTTACAAACACCAAAAGGTCCCTATAAGACACAGTTGGAATATATTGAGACCAATCAATTAGGTGCTCGCATCTATGAGGATGGCCTAAGGCGATCAGTGTTCCAACTCAAAAATCTTGATCAACCCTTCGAACTTGAACACCCAGTGGTCAAGTTTGAAGAGGGTTCATACATTGATAAGGAAGGAACTATGTATGTGGTTACTAACTTACCAGACACGATAGATGAGTTTGGAAATATCATTCCTGAGAATGAGATAGGAGACTTAGAGCACCAAGGACCTAAGATTCCTAGATGTAAGTGAGTTTTGACCAGAGTGATCACTCCAAATTGGATCTCTCAAGAAAATAAGAGCATAGAACTATTTTTGAATAGACAAATAGAGGAAAATTTTTGGAGATTCAAGCTAGATCAACCCAGTCCAATAGTCACCATTTATGAGTTCAAAGACCTTGAGACACCAGGCAAAGTTATCTATCTAGATAACGCATCGGAGAAAATGATCTTGGTATCACAGCATGATAGGCATGCATACACTTGGAAGAGTGAATTGATCTTTCCTCCACCAAGATCTAGTGTTTCCCATGGTCTCCAAGGAGCAAGATCATCCAAGGTTCATGAAGCCCAACGAGAAAGAACCAGAAAGAGGCCCAACGTAAGTTTTGCACACACGGTGGGCAGAGGCAGATCAGGACATGAGGGTGAAATGAAAGACAATAGTTACGCAATATAACACAGGAGCAGTAGCAGAGAAGATAACACATATAGGAGAATCTCAACAATTTTCTACTAACAGCAAGTACAAAGATGATGTTGTCCACCCGTGCGCTCTCAAGGTAGAGCTTAAATGGTGATCTAGACAACTCTAGATAGGGAGATACAAGGTAGGGGTATGTTGGCTCAATTCGATGCCTCAGGTAGTGCAAAAGTCATGTATATATAGGATCATGGGTGGCCTTCCATGGATAGCTATACATGGGCGGTAGAGCGTGGGCGGCCACCACCCACATAATTTCCATACACGGTTTAGGCCGGTTGAACTGACCTAACAAATATAAATGATTTCTAACCCTGACAGGGAATATTCCCTTTATCGTCGCGCCAGGGGTGCTGCCCCCAGACCCCCACAGGGGGCCGGCTAGCCCCCTGGGACCCCCCAGCCAGGGGGCCCATTGGCCCCCTTTGACCCCCAGTCGGGGTTGCTCCTTGCTACCCCAAACCCCACAATTGGGGACCCTGGTAACTCCCTTTCCTTAAAATACCTTCCATGGTCCAATATGACCTTCATCCAACATGCAAGTTAGGATTCCCATCAATTGGGTAATGCACGCTTGGCTTCTCCTCATAATGGGGGCCTTACAAAATGTGCATAAAATCATGAGGGGTAGACATTGATCATATACTAACACCCCCCCTCAATGTTTACCGATGAAAAATCAAGTAGGTTTCTGTCCTATGCCCATCTGTTGAACTGCTCTCTTCCAAGTTTTTTAGTGAATATGTCAGCACAATTTGCCTCTATTGGGCAATATTCTAGCTCCACAATTTCATCTTCAATTAGCTCACGAATGTAATGGTATTTTACTTCTATGTGCTTGGTGTGAGCATGAAATATTGGGTTCCTCACAATAGCCATACAACTTTGATTATCACACTTGAGTACAGTTGCCATATTTGATGGAAAGCCTAGATCTGCAAAAATTCTCCTTAACCAGACTGCCTCATAAGAAGCAAAACAAGCTGCTTTGTACTCTACTTCAGTGGAGGAGAGTGCGAGAGTTGGTTGCTTCCTACTTACCCAAGAAAATATTCCTAAACCAAGTGAGAAACAATATCTAGAAACTGATTTTCTAGAATCACAATCTCCAACCTAATTCTGAATCACAATATCCTTAGAGTGTATCACCTGTGGTATAAAAAATACCAAAATCCAAGTTTCATGCAATGTACCTTAGAATTCGCATTCCAGCATTCCAGTGACTCTCCTTAGGTTTGTTGGAAAACCTGCTTAACACTCCAACAACATAGCAAATGTCCGGTCTAGTGTTGCACCGAAAAATAAGACTTCCAATGAGCTTCCTATACTTCTTGCCATCTACATCAGGCATGTTATCATCCATAAATAGCTTATGATTTACCTCCATAGGTGTGTTAGTTGATTTGCAGTCCATCATTCCAAATGCCTTGAGAATTTCTTTGGCAAATTTTTGTTGTGAGATGAAAATGCCATCCTTCCTTTGCCATACTTCAATTCCCAGATGTGTTGACTTAAGCTTCAACTTAGGGACTTGCGGAGAAAGAGACTATACCTCAATCCCCTCACAAGTGCATATAGTGGGGATACACGCTTTTAATTTATCAATCCGAAGAGTATACTAACCTAGCCGAGTGTATGAAGACATGCAATCACGAAATGGTCAATGCAAATGAACTACTCAAGAGTGAAAATGAGGTAAATGCTTATCCTAACAAGCTTCAACAGTAGGTCAAGATGAAACGATACTTGATGCAGCAGCCGTCAGTATTTTGGACTTTTCTCCTAGCTCTGAGCTCCAAACATAGTGAATAGCATATGCGTTTCGAAGCTCTCGAGAAGACGCATCCAATGGCAGTGGTTTCACTCAATTCCGACGCTCCTACCTCAAGTTATGACAGAAATACTGAATCGCGAAAATACTTTCCTACGCTTCAGCACTTCCTACTCCTCGCACACACCTTTCCTACAGCAAAGAAACACTCTCAAGGATAGACAACACTCACAAGCACTCTTTCCAAGCAATACACATGCATATGAGCTCACGAAGAAGAAGATGAAGAGGGAAGAAGACACAAATTCGAATTTCTGTGCTCTCTATTCTCACAATGGCAAAAAGTCCTTTACAAAGAGTCACATTTGACTTATATACTAGTGCCCTAAAAATGGTCCTTTCACATAAGTGACCGGCACTTTATTCACTAAAAGCTAATTTCCTACTATTTTACATGGGTAAGCTTCTATTCTTCTATGGGAATGCATCTAGAGGACTCCTCTAGTGCCTTTACAAGGGGAAATATATTACAAAAATGAATATGTTACAAAAATATGTGGTCCAAATCGGAAAAATTTTGGGGCCCGTCTTTTTCTCTGCTTTGTGCGCTCTTTGGCTCTGCAACACTCTCCCCCTCTTCGCCTCTGTCGTCCCTTGACAGTCTCGCTTCCTTTGACAGACTTTGCTTCGCGCACGCGCCCTGTGGTCAGTATTGTCTGCAGTTAAACAGACATGCAGATTCGATGGCCTTCTTGATTCAAGCTCTACTACTCGAGAGCCTGATGTAATTGTCTTGCCTGTTGACTTGGGTTGCCACGCACGCCACCAGTGACTAGGAATGTGCTATTCTTAGTCACCCTCTTCAACTTTTCAGCCTCTACCCCTTTCTAACTTTTGGTCCTACTCTGATGTTTGAAAAATCCACTCCTCTGGACCCCGGGGTTTAGCAGAGATGGGTGTTGCGCCCCTGCGGGGCTTCCTGCAGAGATGTATCTTTACCTTTGTCTATCTTCAAATTTGCCTTTTAGTGAAGCTGTTTCTTTCGTTGCTTTCTTTTTTTCCTCTTCTTACTCGTCTCGCCCCCAACACTGCCCCCCTCCTGAACTCTGTCGTCCCCGACAGGCTTTGATAAGCGCCGGGCATATGTTCTGTATACTTGTTGCTCTGTATCATTTAGCAGATTGGCTTCACGTATCATGATCTGTTTCCATTGTTCAGCTTTGACTCCATCGTTGGGCGGTTGTCGGTGATCTGCGAAGAAGCTTAGTTCGTATGCCACAAGTCTGGCATTCAGATTGGATGACATCTTTAAAAATATCTCTGAATCGATTTCAAAAAATCCTGTAAAAAATGCTTCTTCAAATGTTTGCAGATACGGACTTGGCAAGAACATGAGTCTAGAATAATATGCCATTATTGTGGGGCGGCTCGGCATTACTGATAGATCGAAAATAAGTATATCGGTGCCTTGATTAATGCCGATGAAGTTCAGAAATGTATATGCCGCATGTTTGAAGACCTTCAAAACTGTAAGTAGCATACTAAGTATTTTGTTTGTCATTTTAACTGCTAAATCTGGTACAGTCGCATAGTTTTGAAGCCAAAATTCTATTGTTTTAATCATATAATCTTCTGTTGGCAAATAGTTATGTGGCGGGCTAGGTAACATCGGATAGTTTAACCACTGTTTATTAAGATTGCCGCTGCGTTGTAAAGCCAAAAATTCTGTTGTATCCCTTCTGCGTGGTATTGGACAAAACGAAGGGTTTACCTGTAATAAATAAGGTGCGGCCTGCCAGTGCACCCGTAGTGTGGGATGCTTCTCCAAAAATTTTCTTCTCCACACCGGCTGTGCAGCTTCGAACTCTGCTTGAGTGTACATGAATGTGTCATTCTTGAAATTGAGCTGCTCATCTGGACTTTTGTGTGTAACCTTCTTTATATATTGCCTTGTTTTCTCTTTCAACAGTCCATATGGAATGTTGAAAGGCTTTATGATCTTTTCCAAATCTTTACCTTTGATTTTTGCTTCCTTCATGACCTTGATGACTTCATTCTCAAAATTTTCCGTCAATCGGGACACCACTAGTGCCCGTTCCTTCTGACTTATTTCTGCAGTGTATGGCATTGGATGATCATCATGCATATCCGCCATCTGCTCATGCATTGGAGAATGATAGATCGGTTGAGATAGAGGGCTTACCTCTACCTCGTCAGTAGGATGTTCTGTCTCAGGCACTACTGATGTCCCGATCGGTTCTGTGTCTTTCTTCTTATTCTTTAGCTCCTCAATGCATTCGTCTTTTTCCTTTATCTGCTGTATGGCTTCACCGAGTTTTTCTTTGGTGGCTAGGAGTTCCTTACCTATGTCAGCTACGTGATCCATGTTTTCACTGTAGCTCTGTACCAGTTTGGCCTGTGCTGAATTCAGCTGCCTTTTGAGTTCATTTATTTCCTGATTGTGCTTAAGTTCTGCCTCTTCTCTTACTGCGCGCTCTTGTTTTAGTAGAGCTTCATATTGTGCGAGTTGATCTTTTAATTCATCTTCTTTACTTCCAGTTAATTCCAGTTGCTTTATTGGTTGGTCATATAACAATGATTTCGTCAACTCTTTGTTTCTATTCCGTAAAGTATCATTCTCGTCCAGATATAACTTCAGTTGTGTTTCTAGTAGAGTGCTTCTGGTCTTCAATCTTTCTTTTTCTGCTGCAGTGGCATCATATACTTTCTGTAGATCCTCGAGCTGGTTTCGCAGTTGATGATGCTGAGTGCTTAGTGACTGGTATTGTGTTTGTGTTTCTAACAGCTCAGTGTTTTTGGTGGTTATCTCTTTTTGTAGCTGAATCAGTTGTGCAGACAACTGTTCACTCATAACTTGAAACTGATTCTTTTCTTGCATGGCTTTGTCATAGTCTGCATCTATATCCATCATTTGCTGCTGCGTATCCATGGCTGTCTGGATCATTTGCTTTACCACAGGCTTCAGTTGAGTCACATCCACATTGAGCCATGTTTTCGGTATTGAGGGTTCTGCTCCGGTAGTCACGTCTTTGCCTTGAGCAATGTGTAAAGTGGTATCATGGGGCTGCCTGATTTGAAGCTGTATCCGTGGCTCAGCCCTCATGTTTTCATCCTGTGCTTGAGGTGTGTCATCAGGCACCTCGATTATGGTTTGTTCTTTTTGTTGGGGCTCTCCCGTTTCCTTATTCACTGGGGTTTGTTCTTCCTCTTTAATAGGTATTTTGGCATGTGTAACCCCAATAGTCGTATCTTCCTTGATGCTTATTTTTGTATTGTCATTCAATTGAATGACGTGCTCCTGTTCCTTAGCATCATCCACCTTCTTTTCTTTTTCCTTCTGGCGGTCCGGTGTCATGTCCACTTGATCAATTTCTTGTCCTTCCTCTTCATATGTTTCTGTCCTGATATCGGTATCTAGCGTGTCTTTCTCAGGAGTGGATTTCGTATTTGTACTTGAGTCATCAATGCCCAATTCTTGGTATCTTTCAGGTTGTTTTGGAGTCTTTTCGGTACTCTCTTTTTGCTGAGCTTGACTTGCTTGTCTATATTGATGTCCTTGGACATTTAGATTTACCTGCCCTTGCATATATTGATGTGTTTGCTCGAGGGCAGCAGACAAATCTCTTTTTGATATCGGCATTTGAGCCGTCGTGATCTTAGGCAAGAGATGCGTTCTCTTAGACTGAGGTGTTGCTTGGGCTTCCTCTTCTCGCAAGCGTTTAGTGCCCCTCATGGGTTTTTGTGTGCTGGTTCCAGCCTCTTCCACCACGAATGCTGCTTTCTTCTTCTTGGGGACAGAAGCGGATTTTGCATACCTTGCTAGCCCTTCTGCTGTCGGCATCTCTCGTAAGCAGTGTCTCATGTCTAGGGCTTCATATATCAATAAGGTCAAAGCTGAACCACCGTTCAGGAATTTCTTTTGCCCCCATTTCTTTTGAGCTTCAAACAATCGCTCTTGTACGTAACCTGTGAGATTCACTTTGTTTCCTATTTGTCTCATGGCATGCGATAGGAGTTGTACTACAATTTTTTGTGGTGCGGTGTATCTGTTCATGCCAGGAAAACAAAAGTGTTGATGTACCAAACGTACCGCATCTTCAATATCTATTCTGTTGATCTCCAGGAATGATCTTTTCTTGGGGTCATGGCATTCCTCTTTGACATTAGTAATGCCTTCCTGATTCCATCCAAAGGCCTTGTTGATCAATTCATGAGTGAATTGAATGGTCTTCCATGTGCCTACTTTGTCCAAAACCTTTGCTTCTGGAACTGAAATCTTTGTAGCAGCCGGCTGCATAGTATTCATTACTTGTGTACATCTTTGGAAGTCGGGTACACATATGGGTATCTTCAAAAATGCTTCAATGCCAGCTTGAGTCCACACTTCCTCGATATGTGGTAACCCTTGTATTATGGTTTTGAAATCCTGTGACATGATAGGGAAATAGTGGTCCCTGTCCATAATCTTGATGGTTGCCATAAAGAGAAGTTCCGAGATAGGTTGGTCATCTCGAAACCAATGGCCTCTGACCTTGGTTATTGACCCCAATGGAAGAAGTAGTTCCTCTTCCTGCTGTGTAGCTTCTGATTCAGAAGATGTCATCTGCACTCAATATAGAGGATGAGTTAGTAACCATATTTTATTTCAGAAATCCTCCTCCATATGTTGATTAATAATTCGATGTTGCTCCGAGTGCATGGTGCCGTCCCTTTCCCGTGGGTGTGAGAAAGGTAATACCTGAATTTTTCATGCATTTTTATATTTTTTTGCTGAAAAGAAAACATAAAAGTTAGTACAAAGCCAAAGCGATTAGTGAATTTTTTTTTTTTTTGGAGTCATTTTTTTTAAGTATGTACAAGTGCTCTCCTATTTCCAAAGGGAAAATGTGCGATACTATCCGAAAATAGAAGAAGGACGTGCCGAATGCTTGGCCTTGTAATGTGGCCCTATCATGCATACTTTGAATCTTGACAATTCCTCATGTGTGCAATTGGCAGTAGTTGCTCGATGTATGCAGCTTGTCTTGTCTTTCGGCACCCATATTTGCTTCACTTGGGTGCGACGTACTGTATTCTCCACCTTCTTGATGAATGCTGTTCGTTTTCGGCTGTATGTCTTTTGATTCTGTTTTGGGAATCTCAAGTCGGTTTGTATTGCATTTGGAGATTCCTTCTTCCTCCAATCTGTCCTCTTTCTCGTCTGATGTGCCTGTTGACCCTGTTGAGTATGATAGCCCTTTCGATGTTCCTTGTTTGGGATGATCGTCCTTTGGGTACGTGACTTTGGGATCCAAATTTTGGTTCGATCAGGTTGTGTAGTTATCAGCTTCTTTGGGATCCATATGCTCTTGAGTCGTGGTTGCTGAAAGTGTCCGAAATTCTTTGTCTTCTTATGCAATTGCTCACGCTGCTGTCGAAGACGTTTCTGTTGCTGGAGATATGCCTTCTCTTGATCCTTTCTTATCCAAGCTAGTGTAGAGTGTGGAATGGGGTACACTTTCACGGGTGTAGACTTCACTTCTTGCAGAGGAATAGTCTCTCTTGTGCTTTGTGGTTCTCTGTGCTTGGTTTCATGTTCTTGTGCACTCTTGTGACTCTCTAAACTCAAGGATGGAGTGCACACAGGACTCACAGTATTTTCACTTGAAGTACTTGACGATGGGGTTCCTATATTGCTAGTGAACTTACAATCATGACTTTGTTCATTAGGATGAACTTCTGGCTCTATAATAGCAGCTTTGGGTGGTCGTTCGTCTAGCAAACTAAATACTTCACGAGGTCCTATTCTGGCCGATATGTATCCTAAAGCCAATTGAATGGTTACCTCATATTCGTAGATCCAATCTTGTCCTAACACCACATCTTCAAGCAGATCTTGGTCCTGACATACTAAGAGTCTCTGCTCCATTGTGTTGTTCCCCATATGTAAAGGTAAAGTGATCTCACCTATGCATTGAGTAACTTTTCCTCCTATTCCAATTAGCTGTGCCTTCGATGGGCGTAACTCCTCTTTAAGTCTCTGAGACAAGGAAAATCTAATGCAGCTTATTGCTGCTCCTGTGTCTATGAGAGCATCCACTAAGTGGTACTCTTTTCGTCCTGCTCCCAGATTCAAATAAGGCTGTCTTCTTTGTTGTCCGGAGTTCTCAGTGGCTCTAAAATTAGCCATAGGGATAAGTTCTTCTCCTACTCGATATCTCTCGTCTCTTTCTCTCATCCACTCTTTCCGTTTTCTGATACGTTCTAGGGCTTCCTGTCTAGCTTCTTCTCGTATGCGTTCTTCTTCCTTTTTTCAACTCTGAGCTCCTAAGAGTCGTGCTAACATTTGATCCGTTAGAGGCTCCGTGAATCTTTTCACTCGGCATCCACTGATGTAGTTGGGAAGAATATCTCCGTCTAATGTGGCGAGATTGACTGCACCACTAGTAGAGATTCGATTTATAATCATGGGTCCATATCCGCGTTTTTGGAGCTTCTTTGCATGCTGTTTGAGGGTGTATACTAGGACTAAGTCGCCTTGTTTCAGTCCCTTGTCTTTTATATGTGCATCATAATAAGCCTTTTGTCTCCGTTTGGCTGCATAAATGCCCGCTACCGCTTGCAATCTTGTCTCGTGCAGCTTTTCAATTTGATCTAATTGCTGAGACAACTCATGACCGTTCCACTCATATTGCTGAGCCACTTTCAAGGTAGGTACTAAGAAGTCAATTGGCAAAATGGCATTCTGCCCATACACTAGGTTGAAAGGCGTAGTTCCAATAGCCGTTTTATATGCCACTCGGAAGGCCCAAATTGCGTGATGCAATTGTTTGTCCCAATCTGACCTTCCATTATTGACAATCTTTGTCAATACCGTACAAAGTACTTTGTTGGAACTTTCAGCCTGTCCGTTGGCTTGAGGATGGTATGGGGCTGATTTTTTATGAATCACTAAGAACTCATTCATTAATGATTCAATGACTTCGTTTAAGAAATGCATTCCTCGATCACTCACTATCTCGATCGGTAGTCCAAAGCGTGTGAATATGTGCTCAAAGAGAAATTTTGCTGTGGTTTGAGCATCATTCTTTCTAGTGGCTTTTGCTTCTACCCACTTAGTCAAGTAGTCGGTGGCTACTATGATGTATTCAGCATGTGATCCTTTCGCAGGTGGATTGATGGGTCCTATGAAATCAATACCCCACTTGGTAAATGCTCTTGCGCAAACCATGGGTCTTAAAGGCATGTCATCTCTTCTAATGGGATATTTTGCTCTCTGGCATGTTTCGCAGCTTCTCACATATGTCTCCGCATCCATATGTAGAGTTGGCCACCACAAGCCTGCAAAGAGAATCATCTTGACTGTTCTATCTGCTGAGAAATGTCCTCCCGCAGCTCCTGCGTGTGCCATTTCTAATACAGAGAGATATTCATTTTCATGAATGCACAATCTTAGCTGGTTATCCTTCCCGCGTTTAAAGAGTTGTTTTCCTAGGATGACGTAATCTTTGCTCTGTTCTTCAAGAGCACGTTTTCTTGCTAGGGTAGATCCCTCCGGGTACTCTCGAGTTTTCAAGAACTTTACTAAAGGCATGCTCCACCTCGGTGCTATTGTAGAATAGCATAACGTAGAGTTCTCATCTGGGATTTGTTCTTGACAGATTTGACAGTTTGACACATAATGGTGTGCATCTCGTTGCATTGTTGGCCAATATATGCCAAATCTCTTGAGTGTTTGCCATGTTCCAATTGCGTTCAAGTGAGTGTTCCATTGATTTATGTGTGCTTTCTGAAGCCACATGTTTTGTTCATCTTCTTCCACGCATCTCATCAGTAGACCGCTTGAATCCTGGTGGTATAAACTTCCAGCAACAATGTGAAGGTTTTTAGTCCCCCACAGATCTTGCTTTCGGTTTGGCGTGATCCCATCTTTAGGTCCATGTGTAAGTATTGGGATCAATTTTTCGGCCCATTGAGGACATACTTCCAGGTTAAAAAGATAGGTGTCTGGCAAATCATCAGGAACTCCGCTAGGTGGCTCCCCGTGTTTTAACCTAGAAAGGTGGTCTGCTCTCACATGTGTGTTTCCTTTTTTGACTATTACTTCAAAGTCAAACTCCATTAGTAGCAAGAACCATCGCACCAACCTTCCCGTGCTACAAGGTTTATTGACTAAATACAACAAAGCTTGATGGTCTATGAAGAATTTGAATTTGTTGGCTAAGAGGTAATGTCTAAACTTCTTTACTGCATAAACCATTCCTAAGCCCTCTCTTTCTGTAGTCGTGTAATTTCTTTCGGCTTGGTTTAATTGTCTACTCGCATAAGCGATTGGATGGTCAAGCTTTCCTTCATCCGCCGGTTGAGCTAGGATACATCCAATTGCATAATTCGAAGCGTCAACATGAATATGAAAAGGCTTATTCCAGTTGGGTGATTTTAGAATTGGGGCTGTACTTAGCCTCTTTTTAAGCTCGTTGAAGGCCTTCTCACACTCGTCTGTCCATGTGAACTGAGTTAATAGACCGTATAAGGGCTTGGCTATTATGGCAAACATGTGAATAAACCTACGGTAATATCCACAATGTCCCATAAAGGCTTGTACTTCCTTTACATTTTTGGGTCTTGGTAAGTCCAATATGACTTTAATCTTATCCTCATCCGTAGATATCCCATTTCTTGAGACTATGTGTCCTAGTATTTTTCCTTGTCTTACCATGAAGACACATTTTTCTGGGTTTAAGCAGACTCTATACTGCCTACATTTGTCGAATATCTTCCTTAATTCTGGTATGTGGTCGGGTCTTTGATTGGAGTACGTGCAAAGATCATCAACATACACTTCCATGCTTTTTTTCAAGAAGTCCTTGAAAACGTGACACATTAATCGTTGGAAGGTAGCCAGTGCATTAGTGAGTCCAAAGGGCATCACTCTGAATGCATACACACCCCATTCAGTGGCAAATGCTGTCTTGTGTTGGTCCTCAGTTGCAATAGCCACCTGATTGTATCCAGAGAAACCATCTAGGAAGCTATAGACCTCTTTACCTGCTACTCTCTCCAATAGATGATCCGTAATCGGTAATGGGTAGCTATCACGTATAGTGGCTGCATTCACCTTCTTCAGATTTATGCACACTCTCAATTTTCCGTTTTTCTTGGGCACTACCACTAATGGCGATACCCATTCTGTGTGTTCTATCTCGTATATGAATCCAGCATCCAACAACTTATCTATTTCTTCTTTTATCTTGGCTGAATACACCTCATTATAAGTATAAGGTCTCTGTTTGGAAGGTTTGGCTTCGGATGTCATGGGGATTCTATGCGCACATATAGAAGGATCTACTCCTTTTAAATGCTTATAAGTCCAAGCGAAGACATCCCGGTATTCTCTTATGAGTCGAATTAACTCTTGCTCTTCTTCCGCTGAGACATCCTATCCTATGAAAGTACATCGTTCCTCTCCTCCTTCCATGGTTACAACTATTTTTTTGGTTTGCTCTTTATTATCATATGCTATTCCCGGTTGTGCCTCTCTTTTAGGCATTTGAATAGCAATCTTCCTTTCTTCCACTTCATATTTTTTGAAATGAGCTGGTACCTCAAATTGGTCTTGAAGCTTATTATCTTCATCTTCTAACTCCCTTTCAACTTCTAATTCTTCCTTTTGTGTGAGATCCTTATGTTGTTCGTTGGCAGTGATGTCCATGTTGGTGGTACTAATCCCTAGATCCGTAGGTTCTGGTTCCATTTCAATGCTCTCGTAGTCCTCCTTCCAGTCTTTCTCAATTACTTCTCCTTCTTCTGCCTCCTGAAGGACTACCATATACAAACTAATGTCATAACCCTCCTCGTCAATACATTCGTTCATAGTTACCACTTCTTCGTTTACGCAAACGTCGAGGGTGGCTAAGATTTCCATCCAACCATGAGGTTCGAATTCTTCGTCTGGAAATACTTGTGGCATATAAGCTGGATCTTGTACCGATCTCTCTACACCTTGTTTCTGCTGCCAACTTTTTCTTCTCTCTTCTTCCTTTTTTGCAGCTTGGCATATCCATAGATGAGTGTCCTCGTTCATCCAGGATTGGTCACTAGAACCTGCACTATGAATCGACTGTTCGTCTTCCTCTTTGTGGATTTGATTCCATTGCAGAGGTGGTACATCTTGATATGCGTACGTATGTAGGTTGATCCTAGTGGTGACTCCTGCGTGTTGTAGGTACACTGCATCCTTTCCCCAATCTTGTACGACCTTAAGCTGTCTCATGAATGGCCTTCCCAAGATCATCTCATAGTTGCTCGGCCTTTCAAAGTGACAAATTGCTAAAGTATGTTCGAATTCCACTCCACACGTAGTGAAGACTACTCGTTCCAACAATCCTAAGGGTCTTTCTGTATGTCCATCGGCCATCTGAATTTTCATACGTGTTGGTCTCAATGCTGGTTTTCCCCATTTCTCCCAAATTTCTTGGGTAGCAATGCCAACGCCAGCTCCTGAATCTAATATGGCTTTGGTTGTGTAACCCCTATAGGTGATTGGTAGACATGTATTTCCTTCATCCCCTTCACTAAAATCTCCTACTTTATCCACTGGAATTCTCATTGTTTTCACTTCGTCATCTACCTCCTTTTTTTCTTCCTTGACTTCCCACTGATTGATCAATTTTTCTTTTAGATGTGGTTTCACCTTTAACAATTCCTCGAATGTTAAGGTACATGGGATTTTCACCTTTCTAAGGCGTTGTATGATCTCCGATGTTTGAACTGATGGATTCGTTTCCCGTCTTTGTATTGATGGAATGCGATACAATTCTGAGTTGTGCTCGTATTCCCCAGTGTAATTAGGTAGTTCCTTTACATCGTCTTCCACTTCTTTGTCACTTGCATCCATTGGAAAAATTTCTTCTGAATTAAGTTCAGGTATTGAATCCTCTATTTCGTTTTCTGCTTTCAATTCTTCAAAGGGCGGTTCCATTCCCTCTACCTTTTTCCACTTGTCCTCTTGAACTCGCGCCCATAAATCCTTAGTCCAATCTCTTTCTGTTTCAGGGACTATGGATCCTTCCTTTCTCTCAATACCAATTTCATCATCCAGAGGTCTACTTACATTAGGCTTTTCCTGATTGTTTAGACACTCTTGGAATTTTTCTTCGCCAATTCGATTGTTTGGTAAGGGTGACTTGGGTTTTTCTAATGTTTGTTGGGCAACTTCTATCAATTTTTTGCAGATTTCCAATCTTTCTTTCTCTAGGTCACCTCTCGGATATTCTCTCTCATGTTGTTCTATGGTAGGTCCGGCTTTAATTCTCTCTTTGTATGCCTGAATCCACATGGCTAAATCTTCAGGCATTGGGTCTGCTAATACCGATTCTACCTCCTCCTTTTTATTCTCCTTTTTATTGTCTTCTTCCACTTGTGATTCCTCTGTTGATTTCTGTTTACTCTTTTCCTTTTCCTTCTTTTGCACTAATTTTTTTTCTTTTATCCTGTCTCTCCTTTGCTTCCATTTTTGGGATCGTTTACTGATGATACTTTTTTCTGGTTCTTCTGAGTCTTCTACTCTGTGAGGGGTGGGTGTATTTCCCTCTTTGTCACTTTGATTATTTTCTGTGGTTTTATCAGGGTCTTCTCTAGCCCTTGCTCTTGTTATGGCTTTTAAAGGTATAGTGTACTCTTTATCACTCCCTGACGACTCAATCACTTCTATTACGTTGATCTGCACATTAGATGTGACCTTATTGGGATTCTTAGGACAATCCCTAAAAAGATGTTCCCTTCCACAATCGCTACAGTATCCTTCCCAAACTCGTTGTGGTGGTGGTGGATTTGGCAACGTACATTCTCTAATATAGTGGTCACCTCCACATCTGTAGCATGGTCCTCTAGGTACAGGCGGTCTATTCATTGGTCGAGGTGGCATGGTTGCTCTAGGAGCTGTGTACATTAATGGTACATAATCTTGCTCGTAGTTGTATGAACTCTTTGATGTCTCCATGCCATAAGCATATGGGTCGTATTGTTGCCCATATTCCATTATTGAGCTCTCACAACCAGGGTATGTTCCTTGACTAGGATCGTAAAATGAGTCATATGGTTCACTGCTAGTCAAAGGTGTGGCTGGCACTATAGCCCTTTCTAAGTTTTCCTCTGGTTGTGCTATCTTAACTGGGACAACGTTCTGAGGGTGGGGCGGTTGTTGTCCTAGCACTGGTTGGGGTTGCGTATATCCCTGATATTCATATGGTCGTGGTATTGGTGCCTGCGGCTGATATGAGGGATATCTAAAGGCTTCTCCTCCCTGCTGGTTCTACAGGTATCCATATGGTCTCACATAAGGCTGGGTGGGTCTGGTTTGCCTATTGTAAGGGCAATTCTCGGTGCTATGATTTGTGTATCTCTGCTCGATACTGCAATACTGCAGTGGTCCTGGGACAGAGGGTCTCTGAGGAGCATAGGCAGGTGGTGGGACTACTCCCCTAGTACACAATTGAGAAGGATGATCTCCTCCGCACTGCATACATCTTCTAAGCATAGGTATTCTCATTGGATTGGTGGGATAATTCCTCTGTCCTTGCATATTCAATTTTTTTGCTAGCAAGTCGGCAATTTCCTCTACGTTGTTTTTAGGGTTTGATGTGCTACCTGATGACTCTTCACTTTTCACACTACCTTGGGGTATTTTCAAATCTTCTGCAAGGTTATCCTCTAGGTCTATACATTCCTTCATACACTCTTGCAAAGTTTGAACTCTCTTCACGTACACTAATGACCTCAAGGTTCCGTTCAATAGTCCTTCTAAGAACAACGATACCATCTTGTTTTGAGTGGGTCTCTCCTCAACGGGGCATCTATCCACATACTGCTTGAATCTCCTCGCTGCCAATCTGACTGACTCAGTTGGAGCTTGTTTGAAGCTGTGGATTAATGACGAAGAATTGTTCTTGATTCCAGACTTGGTAAATTCTTCAATCATTTCTTGATACACTTGATCCATGTTCTGAAAGGTATTTGGATCCAATGGCTGAAACCAGGCCAGAGCTGTGTCTGACAAGGTAAGGCCAAAGGACTCATATTGAATCATGAAGTCATCTACCTGTTCGGCTCTAACTACTTGTTTAAATTCTGCTATGTGATTATAGGGTTCACTCGAGCCATCATAATGATTTCTCATGCACTTGGCCACTTGAATCGGCCTTAGTCTTCTTCCTGTTTCAGGTTGTCTCGCCATTACAGGGTAATTTGGTCTTCCTATAGGTATGCCTGGTCCTCGTACTACCTGTGGTCTGACTGGAGCATGAGCTCCTTGTCTTGGGTCAATAGCTGGTTGTGGCCGATAATTAGGATTAGTGGCAGGCATTGCGAATTGTACATGTGGTCTGATGGGAATCTGGGTTTGTTGAGTTTGTTGTGTTTGTCCCGAATGTTGACTTGAATCATTTCGGGAAGTTCCATGTGGGTTCCGTGAAGTGGTTGCCTGGTCCCTTGGGGGGAACACTGGGATGTTCTGATATTTCAGCTCAGCTCTCTCTAATTCAGTGACTGGCCAATACCTTCTGTGGTCTTTGTCCAAATATGTGATGATGGTGGGGAATTCAGGATCTTGTAACTCATAGATGGTAACTGGATTAGGAGCAGCTTCCCAAATAGAGGAATGGGCTCTGAGCAGGTGCTCCATCCCGTTAATCAGATACACATCTATTAGAGTGTCATCCTGGGGAACTAAGTCTCCTCTCCAAACTTTAGCGATGGTTGATCTCCCTCTAGGAGTAGTTACTTGTTCCTCAGTTCCAGGTCCATTTAAACTTGAAGTGTTATTTTCCTCACCACGCTCATTAATGATTTCAGGGTGTTCTATGACCACGTATTGAATGTCTTGTTTATCCATGTACAGCCCTCCTATGTACTTAACTGCTGGTCTTGGTACTATGTAGGCCTCTGAAGCCTTCCTCAGTCTGGCCACTGATCTGTTTAGACCATCCAAATAGATAGGGATCTCATGGTGGTTAGTGCTCACATATTCTAAGGAAGTTCTGTATTCGCCCTCAATGATGGACATCTGGCCAATCATGGGCACAGTGTTTTGCATATCCTCGGAAGCCATGGGGATTTCTCCTTCTGACTCACTGGAGGTCTCAGAATAGTGTGAACGGTTACTTGGTTCGGCAACACTCCCTACGGAAGAAATTACACTTCTTCGGCTTCCTAGGGTTCTTCCTGATCTCAGGTTCATTCACTTTAGAGCTCTGATCAATTCTGGTCCACCTTTAGTCTCTAGAGTTCTAAGTTATGGTTCAGAAATCTAGGGAAAGCTTAGGCTGGAATGTGACTGAAAGAAAATTTCAAGTCACAATACTTGACTCTCACGACCTCTGAGAAAACGATCGCTGACAAACGATACTTGGGTGAAACGATCGCTGACAGACGATACTTGGAAGAAACGATCGCTGGAAAACGACCTTTCTCCTAACGATCTCTGGCTGGGAACGATACACGACCTCTCAACAAAACGATCTACGACCTCTGACCCAAAACGACCGCTCACAAACGATACTTCATCGAAACGATCGCTAGAAATCGACACTTGGGTCTAACGATACTTGATCAAAACGATCGCTGGAAAACGATCTTTGACTAAACGATCTCTAGCAGAACGATCTCTGGCAGATAGCGATACACGACCGACGATCTCTTAGTAGAAACGATCGGCGATACTTGGTTGAAACGACACACGATCTCTCACTAGACGATACACGATACTCGAATATAAACGATCTACGAACTTCACTAGAAACGATCGACGATACCTACCTGAAACGATACCGACCTTTGACAAGTGTCGCGATCTCTGGATCACGATACTTGGCAAACGATACACGACCGACGACCTTTGATCAAAACGATCTCTAGCGAAACGATCTACGACCGCTGTCTGAAACGATCTCTAACAAAACGATCTACGACCGCTGGGAAATATCGCGATACTCAACCGCAGGAGTAAAACGATACTCGACCGCAGGAGCAAAGCGATACTTGACCCTTTTTCAAATTTTTGTGATGTTTTTTGAGGTTTGAAGTTTCCCCCTTTCTCTCCTAGGTCTTCTCTCTTACCCTCACCCACTGTAGCAATCATCCAAGGACTTTTAACCCCCTGAAGGCCCAAACGACACTCAGCGCAGGTCGTTTTTCTCTTTCCTAGGTTGAAGCACTGAAAATTTTTGAGCAAACAGGTGGTTTAGTTTACCTTGGAAGCTCCCATGATCTCTTGGTCCAACTCTCTTGCACTGAACTCTCCCTTTTTGCTTGCTTTCCTCGAAACGATCGCTGCAACTCTCACGATACTCGACACTGCTCTCCACGACACTTGTTCAACAAGTAACTTGAATAATGAAAAATTTTTGGCTTTTGTACTTGGGAATTCCTAGCTTACAGAAAATGAAAATTCTTGAACAAACCTAAAGCCTACTCTACTCTCCACTCACTCCTATTCTACTTCTTCTACTCACTTCCCTAATCTATCAACTCACTACACACACTCCAAGAATGAGAAGTAGCAAGTGCGGTTGAAATTGACTTACCAAAGAAGAGAAGATTTCCGCTCCTCCAAGTTCTTCAAAGCAAAAAGCTACTTACCATCACGCGAATGCGTCGGTTTGATTCGTCACTCCCCGGCAACGGCGCCAAAAAGTGTGTTGACCTAAGCTTCAACTTGGGGACTTGCGGAGAAAGAGACTATACCTCAATCCCCTCACAAGTGCATATAGTGGGGATACACGCTTTTAATTTATCAATCCGAAGAGTATACTAACCTAGCCGAGTGTATGAAGACATGCAATCACGAAATGGTCAATGCAAATGAACTACTCAAGAGTGAAAATGAGGTAAATGCTTATCCTAACAAGCTTCAACAGTAGGTCAAGACGAAACGATACTTGATGCAGCAGCCGTCAGTATTTTGGACTTTTCTCCTAGCTCTGAGCTCCAAACATAGCGAATAGCATATGCGTTTCGAAGCTCTCGAGAAGACGCATCCAATGGCAGTGGTTTCACTCAATGCTGACGCTCCTACCTCAAGTTATGACAGAAATACTGAATCGCGAAAATACTTTCCTACGCTTCAGCACTTCCTACTCCTCGCACACACCTTTCCTACAGCAAAGAAACACTCTCAAGGATAGACAACACTCACAAGCACTCTTTCCAAGCAATACACATGCATATGAGCTCACGAAGAAGAAGATGAAGAGGGAAGAAGACACAAATTCGAATTTCTGTGCTCTCTATTCTCACAATGGCAAAAAGTCCTTTACAAAGAGTCACATTTGACTTATATACTAGTGCCCTAAAAATGGTCCTTTCACATAAGTGACCGGCACTTTATTCACTAAAAGCTAATTTCCTACTATTTTACATGGGTAAGCTTCTATTCTTCTATGGGAATGCATCTAGAGGACTCCTCTAGTGCCTTTACAAGGGGAAATATATTACAAAAATGAATATGTTACAAAAATATGTGGTCCAAATCGGAAAAATTTTGGGGCCCGTCTTTTTCTCTGCTTTGTGCGCTCTTTGGCTCTGCAACACCAGACAAAAATGGAGTAGACCTAATTCTGTCATTTCAAACTCAGTTCCCAAGCTGATCCGAGTTTGATTGATGAGTTCATAATGATCTTCTGTAATGATCAAATCATCCACATATACAATGACAAAAATTATCTTGCTATCCCTTTTTGTTACATACAAGTTAGCATCAGAATACTTCTTTCAAAACCCATATTTTTGAAAAAATTATCTATCCGTTGGTACCAAGCCCGTGGAGCTTGCTTAAGTCCATACAAAACTTTCTTCAACTTGCAAACTTTATTTTCTGAATTGGGCACCTCAAAACGTGGTGGTTGAGATACATATACCTCCTCCTTGAGGTGACCATTCAAAAATGCAAATTTGACATCCATCTAGAAAATAGGCCAAGACTTTTGTGCAGCTATTGCAAGTATTGTCTAAATAGTTGTCATGCATGTTGTTGGTGCAAAAGTTTCTTGAACATCAAATCCTTCGATCTCTGAAAACACCTGTGCAACTAATCTTGTCTTATACTTTTCTAATGTTTCATCTGCTACATCGAACACATAGGCCTCAAAGAGATGAACATGATTTTCCATTGCCCAGACCCCAAGAGTACCCAAGAACCCTTAGACCCTCTCAAGTGGTCAAGACAATGAAAAACTATTTTGATGGGTCAAGAGATCCTTATGATCATGTGGCTGAGTTCAAACAAGTGTTAAGAGTTGAACAAGTTGATGATTTGTTCACCCAATTCAAGGCATTTGGTTTCTTAAGGGTACTTCCTTAGCTTGGTTTCAACCCTTGAATAGTTGTAATTATCGAGATATAGGTCAACCGCTAGATGACTTCATTGTAGAATTTTCCAAGAGTGGCATCAAGCATAACACATCATCCTTGATCCACAACTTCAAGCACACACCCCAAGAAACAGTGCGACTTGCAGGAAGAAGATTCAGACAGTACTTAGAAAGATGCCCAGTTCCAGAGCTACCCACACCGGCCAAACAAGTGGCCTTGTTTTTAGATGGATTAGTAAGCACAAAATTAAGATCATATGTGTACTTGAACGAGCCTAGATCCATCAAAGAGTGTGTGCCGATGTGCATTGACATAGAAGAAAACTTGGGTGAGGAGTTAGAATTGTACAAACTCTACAAGGATTCAGACAGTTCAACTAGTCACACCTCTAGAACCTCCATGGAGATAGATGAGATAACTGAGTAGGTTGGCAAGAAGCTAGGAGTTCAAAATAGACAAACACCAAGGATCACCTCATTGAGGAGATGTTATACTTGCAGAGGAGATTACATGGTTAATGTTTGCCAGATGATGGCTCAACCCCAAGGAAACCCGAGTGCTCCATATTGCACTATTGAGAGAAAATACATGAATCACACGGCCCAAGATTCTCCCTACAATAGGCAGGCTATCAGGCAAAATTATCAGCAACCTTACCAACAGGGTAGGTATGAGAACCAATACCAACAGCCATATCATAGGCCACAACAATATCAACCTCAATATGAACAACAATATCAGGCACAATATAGGCCATAGCCAGTCTTAGGAAACCAACCACCAGCTCCTACCAACATGATTCCAGTCAAGTATGTTGTGGTAGAGGAAAACCCTAATAGAGCATTGGTGCGAATGACCCCTTTTTGTCTCAGAAAATGACTCTCATTCTCATAGTTCAGACTACTCCCATGAAGATAGTCCACAAGCTTATTACATGGAGTCACCAAAGCATAGTGAGGCTTATTCCTATCAATATGAGACACCGCTTATGGAACAAAATTGGGAGCTAGAATACTCCAATATCATCTATAAGAATCCTAACCCAGGCCCCAATTGAGACAAATGAGACCACAAACCCCTAGAGGACCATGTTTTAGATGTCAAGGGTGACCATTTCATTTGTGAATGTCCCCACTCATGGACTCCAGGACAAGGATAGAACATCACAATACAAGGCTTTTGTCCTGAGTGTGGCAAAGAACATCTCCCCAGAGATTGTCCAAGGAATCCCTCTAGTGCACCTAAGGTTACACCCATTAATGTGGTAGGTTTAGTGGTGGATTCGAGTTCAAGTAGCAATAATGTGGCTCCTATGTAGGTAGTTATTAGGGCACAAGTTGTTCAACAAGCGAAACCAATTGAACAATCAGAGTCAAGTGAATCAGGAGAACCTAGTAAGAGGAAAACAACAACATGGAAGGATACTAGAGAGAAGGCCAATCGTAAGTGGAATAAAAAGTTATCTGAGCTATAAGAAAGCTTGAAAGAAGCGAAAAGCAAAATAGAAGATATCGCCTCTCAAAATCCCTTGCATGCCAAAACTCCATCCACTCCACTTCATCCCGCCCCACCAGTCACTGTATATAGAGCGCAACCAAGGTATGTTCTCGTAGATCCAACCCTAGAAGGCTTGGACATGATGTTCAAGGCCTATCAGGCTTGACTTCAAGAAGGGCCAATAGTTGCAAACCTAGACAAGAGCTACCCTAGGGCTGATTTAGAGATTAAATGGAGAAAAATGTGCATGAAAATGGTAGAATTAGCTCAAGCTATGCTTGAGACCAGTCAATCGTTCAATTAGACAAACTCTATCAAACCAGATTTGCATTTCTAGGGCTTACTAGAAAGGTTAGAGCAGTTGGTAAACAAGCCACGGGTTTCTTTACCTCCATAGGCTCAATTAGTTGTTGAAAGAGAAAGCTCACCACCTACAAAAGTTTATGTTCCTGATTCCATGGTTGGGGAAACACCTCTTTCAAATCAACAATACTCTTAAGAGTTCTTGCGGGAAATACAAGAAGAGAAATGGGCCAAGGAGAAAGGTAATCCCCCTCCTATTCCTGAAATTGATGACCTTCATGATCAATTTCCCTAAGATATTCCATCTATTTATGGAGACCAGGTAGAACAACAAGAAGATGAAAGATTAGATTTTGAATCTAATTCTTTACAAGAGTTGCCAGAATTCACAGGCCCATGGGAATCTGAATCTCTTCATATCAGAGCCCCCACAATATTGGTAAGAAATGAAGACTCAGTGGTTCCAAGGAACCCTGATGTTGTGAAGAACACTAAGGTTCAGTGTCATCTCACCGTAGAAGAGCTGCTCTAAGTAAAACCTGAGCTGTGGAATCATGTCGTGAATCAAGTTCCAGAACTCGATTTCGATGTGTCAAAATCAAGCTCTAAACAAAAGGTCCCAAAGATACCTCCAGACAAAATAGGAGACATGAGTGAGGGAGAAGAAGGTAATACTTATCTTCCAATCACCTACCAAGGCTACACGACCCAAGCAATCATAGATTCAAGTGCTGGCATTGCAATTGCTACCACCTCCTTGTGGAAGCAATGGGGCAAACCTACATTAAGACCAACTAGAATGAAGCTTCAAATGGTTGATGGCCATGTTGAAAGGCCTCTAGGATTGCTAGAAGGGATAACTCTAACCACTTCTGGTGTAGAGTTTGAGCACACCTTTGCTATATGTGACTTTGGCAAAAATAATTTCTATGAGATGATCTTAGGAAGACCCTTCCTACGACAATTGCAAATAGTACAGGATTGGGGAACCAACACCTTGTACTTACAACACTTAGGGGGAAAAGTCAATCTAAAGGATTATACCTTTAGAGATGTACCACCCCTATAGTGGAATCCTATCCACAAGACGCAAGAAGATTCAATCTCTGTGCATTTTGAAAGTTCACTTGATCTATCTTGGATGCATGAAGTTACTCACTAGTGGACATGCAAAGTCGTAGAGGAAGACGAAAAACACTTAAAGGTGAGAGAAGAAGGAACTTTTCTAGGAGATAGACCAGTTAAAGACCCAGCCTATATGATGATGATATTTCCAGATGAGGAATTTGAGCCTCATGGTTGGGCAGAAATCTTAGCCACCATGGACATTGCTATCATTGAGGAACAATGGACACCTCATTGTGATGAGGAGGGTTATGATATTTCTATGTTCATGTGTCAGCCCGTGCTACAAGAGTGTGACCCTAGTGAAGTCATAGAAGAAGAGAAGAATGATGATGATCTAGAATCCATTGTGATGGATAGTTGCTTTAACTCAGAAAAGCACTATTTAGCAGATGTAGGAGTGTTTAACCAAAGAGAAGGGGAACCAACAAGACTCGAGGAGGAATCATTGTTTGAAGTACCACAGAATTTCAAGAAATATGAAGTTGAAGACTAGAAAATTTTAGTAGGAATGCCTAAGAGAGAGGCCACCACAGGAGAAGCATACGATAATAAAGAAAAGACCAGAAAAATTGTGGTAACCATTGAAGAGAATGAAGAGTGATGTACATACATAGGAGATGACCTAAGTATAGAAGAAGAAGAAGAAAAGCTTTTAGCATTATTAAGGGAATATAGGGATGTGTTTGCTTGGCACTATAGAGACTTGAAGGGAGTAGATCGGAAAATATGCTCTCATACAATCCCCATGATTGCTGATGCCAAACCCACCAAACAGAAGCCCTACACATATAATGACAATTATGTTGCCAAAATAAAAGAAGAAATTGATAGGCTGATTAAAGCTGGATTTATCTACGAGATTGAGCATACGGAATGGGTGTCCCCCATTGTAGTGGTGCCCACGAAGAACGGGAAGTTGTGAGTGTGTATTAACCTTAAAAAGTTAATGCCGCTATGATCTATTTGGGCTTACCGAGTTTCCTACAAAGCGGTACTCAATGCCACCCCATTTCAGATGGTCTTTGGAGAGAATGTTGTGCTACCATTAGATTTCCTAATCCCAGCTTTAAAGGTAGCACAAGAGCACGAGTGGAATGGACATGAGTTGTCATCCAGGATCTTTGATTTAGAACGCTTAGGTGAGACAAGGCTACGAGCGACAGGAGGTATCTACGCTGCAAAGAAAAGGCAAAAGGCATACTTCCATGCACACATCAAGGATAAGGGACTGAAAGAGGGAGATCTAATGTTGGTTTATACACTAAAGCAGCATGTCCGTAAGTTGGAAAAAACAGGATATGGACCTATGATCATAAATAGAATTTCCACTAGTGGTGTGGTTCAATTGGTCACTCTCGAAGGTGACATCGTGCCAAACTATATTGGTGGATGTCGAGTCAAGTTGTATCAAGAACTTCTTACAGAGGATATGCTAATGAGACTCAACAGTGCTAAGAAGAGAAAAGAAGAAGAGTTAAGGGTTAGAGAAGAAGCACAAGCAGAGGCTAGAGAGCGCATTAGGTGAACAAAGTTAAGGTGACTAGGCCTAGATGCCAATCCTAAAGCCCCACGAGATCATGTAGCCATGTGTTAAACATCACGTGCAATTGCTTCACAAATAATTGATCGACCGCCCTTTGTGACCATAGAGGTAGGACAGGTGAAGAATGTAAGGATTCTGAGAGCGTTGATTGACTCAGGTGTAGCAACTAGTGCAGTTACGCTTTCTTATTGCCAAGATCTGCAATTGACCATCCATTCAATCGAAGCCTATCTCATAGGGTTGGGAGGTGTGGAAACCCTTTGTTTGGGTGAGGTGGAGCTTCCCATCTACCTTCAGGATGTCCCAATGACTGTCAAAATGCTAGTGTGTCAAGATGTGGACCTCACCAAACCACTTATCTTGGGTCAAGATTGGATCTATGACCATGCAGTCAATTTAAACCTAAGTCAACTTCTTCAAGTTTGGGTACATGAACAGAGCATTACATTAGAATTAGAGAACCTTATGCTCACAAATCAAGTTTCACACATTCTCTTAGTTCTTCTAAGACTAATCTTATAGAAGAAGATGTCGTATGCATCAAAAGCTCTATGATGTAGGAGTCAACCATGGAAGAACAGGCTCGAAGGCGAGTGGATCTCTCTTCTTCTTCAAAGACTAATGCAGCCACAATAGTTCCACCACACAAGCAAGCACAATAGATCAAGACAATTGCTAGATCAAATAGAAAGACACCATTCAATGATAAAGAAGTTCCGGGCATGAAGCAAAACTGGATACAAAAAGGAGGACAACCATCGGCCTTACCCCCCACACTTCCCATCCAGGCATGCCAACCAAGCCAGGAGACGAATGAAGAAACTAGGACTAGATCAACAAGAAGGTATCCCACAAGTTTGGGTGCCTAAGAAATTAGCTGCAATTCAACAAGGACAATTACAAATATGGGTACCCAAGAAGCTATTACATACACAACAACCTATGCTCTCCCACATGGGAAAAGTCTCAACAAAGAAGCCAAGGAGAAGCAAGGGTTTGAACCAGGCACAAAGAGCCAAAGAAGATCAAATCACCTCTTCGAAAACAGTAAAAAGGCATACATCAAAAATAAGGGTTTGGAATCCAAAAGCACCAATAGCACCCACAGAACGAGAGCACCAACCGTGAGGGCTACAAAATTTAAGAAACCACTCAAAGATGAAGTCAAAAGTGACCTGTACGCAGCCCCACACAGTTCTAAAATAAATCCCTATAAGGAGGAACGATCAACTATCACTCGGGGATCCAATGGATACCTCCAACAAAGGCCACATCAGCGTCTGCAAGAAACATTGAAAGCCTCGACGAGCGACAACTATGTGCTCCTTGCACAACCCTCTCTTTTGCACCATTCATTTCATGCCTTTCCAAAGTATGCATTAATATAGGGCCACATTACATGGTCGTGCATAGACACATTTCAGGGTCCCAAGAACAAGAGCACATTTGTTTCTAACCTCTTTCTTCTTGTTTTGTGCTGTTGGTCCAAAAAAAAAAGAGAGAGAGCTTGTTCCTAGGTTTGGCTCATGGAACATGAACGAGTCATGCTTAGTTGAATGTGGAAACGTTGATGACTGGGTATTTATTAGTTTGGATAGAAGTGTGTCTCGGCTAGCATATGACATTATTATTGCCTTATCTGGTAGATGTCAAGAACTTGGCATCAACATGGCATCCACAACTCTTGTTTCCCCTTACCATGGTAGGAGGGAAGTGCTTGCAGGTCCGCAACTTGAGAGATGCTTAACTATTGTATGTATGAGAGCATCCAAGGAGATATCTGCAAGGGGTAGTTTTGGTACCCTACAAATCTTTATTTGGAAAATGTTGCTTTGATGAGAGGGGACATGACCAGGCGCTCAAAGAATCTCATCAGTGAATCATCAACAAGGACATTCACAACCACGAAAGATGCACCATTGGTCAATCACTATGATGGGAGTGCAAAATGACGAGTGGACTATCAATGAACCTTTTAGGTAAGAATCCTGTACTTGGGTATCACGACAACACTGATAGATTAGGAATCCTCTTTGTCAGCGTACCCTTGAGCAATTCATTCAAGACCTAATTTTTGCATGATGTTTCTTACAATACATTCCCCAAGTATGCATGCATAGGGCCACATTCCAAGGCCGTGCACAAGGCACATATCTTTTTCAACCCATGCACTAATGCACTTATCCATCATTCATTATGTGTTACAAGTACTTGGCATGAGTACTATGAACATCATCTTTGGACGATCTAGAGGACATCACGGGGACAACGTCACTACCTAGGAAGCAATTCGAAGCCAGCAGTTGCTCCAAATCAATCTTGACAACCTCTTTTGAGCAACTAGCAATTTGTGGAAGCTCACAATGATAGATTCCCACTGGAATCCAAGGAAGAAGCACATACAAAGGAACTAAGACTTACAATAAAACAAGCGGCTTCAACAACAAAACCAAGATAATTTTGAAGCAGCTATGGAAGGAACTGCAGGAGCAACCATTAGCCCTACCAAGTATAGAGCAGTCCCATCTGAAGACATTCACATCTTACTCGAAGAGCATGCAAATTTCTTGGAGTCATATGAAAAGTTAGAGGTTGAATGTGCGGATCTAAAGAAGCAGATAGCCAGTGCCCCCACAGCTCAACAGGAGCCGATAATCCCGGGTGACCAAAGGACACATTAGATTTTGGTTGGGGGAAAATAAACTCACCCATCCAAGTGTAAGCATGTCTATCATGTTCTGTAACCACAAAGATCCTCTCTGAAGAGTGATCTAGGTAGGTCACTCTGCCTGGGCTATTTGGATCTTTAAACTCATAGATCATGATTGTTCCTATATCATTTGGCCGATCAGATTTATACCTCCGAAAGGCTTCGTCAGTCTCTCGGTTCAGAAGCAGATCTATACTCTTGTTGTCCTGGGGAACCCACTCGGGATTGAGGATTCTAGTAAGAACAGATTTCCCTCGAGGGGTCCTGGGTTTTGCACCCATGTTTCCTTGCTCTAGGTCGCCTAAGTCTGCTTCTAGGATCACGTTACCGAATTCGTCTGTCCTATCTGGGTGACTAGTGACCACATATATGGTTCCCTCTTTATCAAAGTATGCACCATTTTCAAACTTGACAGCAGGGTGCTCTAGCCCAATGGATTGGTCTGGGTTTTTGATTTGGACCACGGATCTTCCTAGACCGTCCTCATAGATGCTAGCACCTAATCCGTTGGTCCTAAGGTATTCCAACTGCGTCTTGTACGGGCCTTCTACCCTGTGCAAATATGGCACACCTGAACTCCCCGTAGGTCTCTCCATACCTTGAGACATCTCTGATTCACTAGTCCCCGAGCTAGGGTAATGAGAAAAGTTGCTCAACTGTTGGGCCCAAGACCGAGTAGTGTGGTTGACACTAGCCTCCGAAGACCTAAGAATTTGTCTATCTCTCCCTAGATGTCGCCCTGATCTAAGGTTCATAAGCCTAATTGGATAGCCCAAATTTGCCCAAGTACAACCTCGTTGCTGAGTTCTTTTGTATCAGTTACTTGATTCCTTTTTTTAGTTGCTTACCGTGTTTATGGTCTTGTCTGATATCATGTCGTCAGGTATACTTGAGTGTATTTCCGCACTTGAAGTTGATCGTTCCACGTTAAGTTCTTTTCCTTTAGAGTTCTCGACCGTACAAAGATTATGTCGTTAGCTTGAACGTGAGTATTTAGGTAGTCTTCAACTTGATAAATGCCTATCACCGCCCTGGCCTACTCCTATCACTAGTCGTTCTTAGCCTAAGCTAGGAATTGATAGAGGGAGTTGAGAGTTTCCAACCTTTTGTTTCCTTCTTGGTTGCCCTTGAGTGCCTAGGAAGCGTGTTCCCAAGCTTGCGCTTACTCTTGCTTAGAATGCCCTTTGATGCTCTCAATAGATCTGTACGAGTTCCAAAGTTAGCTCAAGACTTAAATTCCAAAGACAGAACCAATCACTTTCATTCATGTAACACAAACACCAATTTGCACTCTGATTTTTTGGAAAACAATTCTAGAGATCCCTGAATTTTGTTCCCCCTGGGTATGGTCAACTTCAAAATACCCTATCTAATAATTCTGATCTTAATTTTGGTTGTACTCCCCACGAGCTTTCCAACAAGACAAGAATCACAGCAATTGGATTTCGTATGAGAAAGTTATGCCAGTTTAGGGTTCTAGGGTTAAAACAGGGTTCAAACAGGCTAACAGGCAAACAGGTTTTCCCCTAATGATTTACTTATAGCCTCCTTATATGCCCTACAGCCCAATATTTATGCCCAAAATTGGCCAAAATCCTCAAATTAAAAAACCCTAAAAAATTGGCCGAAATTGGTTGTCAATCGCGATCGACTGGGCTGTCAATCGCGATGGACAGGTGTCAATCGCGATGGACAGGTGTCAATCGCGATGGACTGGTATCAATCGCGATGGACTGATGCCAATCGTGATTTTTCTGTCACTCGCGATGGACAGGGGTGTCCGTCGTGATGGACAAGATTCTCGTCAAAAGGGGGTGTCAATCGCGATTTTTCTGTCAGTTGCGATGGACAGGGGTGTCCGTCGCGATGGACACGTATCTGTCGGGGTCTGTCAGTCGCGATTGACTGGCTGTCCGTCGCGATGGACAGTGTCAATCGCGATGGACTGAAAAAATGAAAATTTTTCAAAAATTTTTGTGGATCTCTGATGTGCAAGGTCTCTAGTCTATTGTGGTGCACTTAGTTTTACCAAAAGATGAAACTTTCTGTCAATTGCGATCGGAAGAAGCTTGCGACACAAAGACAATTCTACACAATTCTTGCCTCCTAAGATGCAGCTCTCTGGGCCCAAGCTTAATATTCTCGCTAGTCCCTGTAGATCTTGAATTCCTTGGAGGAGTCCACCTGGAAGAGCTCACCAATGAAGATTTTGAGCAGATCTTATGAGAGGTGAATATTGAGAGTCGGGTGAGGAATAAGTTGTGGAATGCTTGCAACCACAAGCAACCACATCACAAGTGCCAGTTATAATAGTCGACAAGGATGAAAAAGATGACGATGAAGAGGAAGAATCTAAAGAGGGGGATGATGAACACGAGGAAAGACATGATGCAGAGCAACAAGAAGTGCTTGAACTCATGGGTGCTCCAACGTATACCCCCCAATTACAACGATTGTATGATACAATCAAGGTGGTGCACGAATGACATAGAGTCTCATTCGTATCATGCCAAGCCTTGATAGATCAAATCCTTGCAGATGAAGGGGTGGACCCTCAGTTCATTGACTCACTCAAGTTATTATCAGAATCATTGGGAGTTCAAGAGGCTGTGCACACTACACTATGCCAATCAATCTGATACGATAGACAAATCGTGGAGACAAGGCCACGGATGGGCAAAGACATATGTATTCCCATCTCTGAACCAGTAGCAATCACAAAGCCAATGTCTACCTCAATAGCAACCATAGATCTTATTGTGGAGACCTTTGTACAAACCTCCCCTATCTCACCTCAGCACCCCCCATTGCCCCCACCTCCCCCTCGTACCATTGTTGAAACCAATGTAGTATTAACAACCACTACCCAAACCCCTACTTCTACAACCTCTTTCTCCTTTTGTGAACCGACCTCTCAAGCAACCCTCTTTTCTTCTATTACAAATCCACTTTTTACTTCCCCATATTTGTCTGCAAAAACTGCCATTGGACACCCTACTTACTCCTATTCACACATGCCCCTTCCTTGTGATCCATACTTCCCATTCACCTCATCCATGTTCTCCTATACCTCAATCGCCACCATAGTCCCAACCCATTACATATCATTCATGGAAAGTTTCATTCGTGTTCCCACCACACATATGTTAGGCTCACAAACACTCACATCCACTTCACTATACACAGGTACCACGATCACTTCTACCATCCGCACTTACATGGTAGCTCCCACATGCACCGCACTGTTCGATCCTATGGACATCGCTCCACCCATTGCGCCTCCCCCTCCTCCCATGCTTCCACCATCCCTGCTCCCCCCTCCACCAACATCACTAGTACCATCATGCACTACATCCACCATTCCCATTCCCATTCCCCTTGCACTAAACACTATTCCCTTTGCATATGCACCTATAAATACTACATTCAATAAGATAATTCAATGTGTATCACAACTCCAACAGGATCATCAATGACTATGATGCCTTCGAGGCACAATCTCAAAGATTACAAGCATGAGTCACAACTTTGGAAGCAGACAATGAAACATTCCAACCTGAATACTTCACACTACAATAAGCTCATACAAAAATCGAGTCCATGCACTAGATGTGGATGCCTAAGCTATCAAAAAATTGGAGAACATGCTACATGAGAAAAATGTAACCAATGCAAAACTACAAAGGAATCTAGGGCTCCTCAAGAAGCATATGTGCATAGTGGCGGAAGAAAAAAGGAGATTACAACAGGAAAACCAGGATAATTATGAGGCCACTATGGAGGGAACACCAGGCACAATGATCAATCCCACATAGTTTCAAGTTGTTCCCTCAGATGACATCAAGATATTACTTGAGGAACATGCTAGCTTTCTAGAGTCATATGAAAAGCTTGAAATTGAGTGCACAGACCTCAAAGAGCAATTATCCATAGTAAGCACATCTAGGACGTAGGTTGTCACCATCACTCAGACTATAGAAGAAGTAGAAGCCCTTAGGAAATAGGTTGAAGAACTCCAAGCAAGGCTATTACAATGAGAGGCCATCTTGTCCGATTGAAGCCTAGAGCAAGACATAGTAGTGGAAATCATTGTCAAAGAATCCTTTGAGGAACCATACGAACCCATGCCAGTACTTGGAGGGCACATCACTGAAGAGGGCAAAGACACATTTGAAATTGAAGCACCAGATTGGATCATGCAGGTAAAATAGATAGGCTAGACTCATGAAGATAGGGTAGCAGTACAAATCCAATCAATGTCCAATCTTGAAGAAATGGTTCTCAAGTCCTCTTATTTCCAGAACTTATCACATCAACGACTCATTGCCACATCAAAACAGCAATGCATGCCATACTTTGTATTATTGACAGATTATAATTCAGAAATTAAAAGAGGCATATAAGAAAAGAACCCATGTTTGCTACTCAATTCAAGCCAAATGACCTACCTGAGAAGGCACATGCAAGAAATATTTTTGAATCAATGAACGACTATTGATAGATTATCCTAAAATGATGTGCACATGGTCAAATATGCCATTATACATTAAATATAACCCTTGTTAATATCATGTTGTCTCTCACCGATCCTGATAGGAATTTGAAATCAATGTCCAAAATAATAAAGGGTGTTCAAATTGGATAAATTATCCTTATTTTGATCCCCCTAGAGCGCCACCCATAGTTGCTTATATGATATCTATGATACGCCACTGGTTTGTAAGATTCAAGAATGTGCCGGATATTGTTGTCAATATGTGTATGAAAATTTTTGAGCTAATGATGGTCATGTTCAAAACTTTCCAGAAAGTTCAAGCTCCCTATATTTTGGCCCCAAGGTTTTCTGAAGGAAACCACGATCTGGTATATGATACAAGCCAAAACCCCTCCATCAACAACATCTATGCCTAGCATTTGTGTATCAAATACTTACCTGCTTGCTGAAAGAAACTTGGAGAAGCTTGCAGAAGGTAGAAAAGTGTTTTTCGAAGCGACGAAGTTTGGTCTAGCCAACCGGCACAAGACCAGCCTTTGAGCTTATGGAGACTCAAATAGACCTTATAGGCATGGGATGAGTGCAAAGAAATGCACTATGTACTTTGGAGCATCAAGGAGAATGAGTCGATACAAAACAGATAGGTTTGCGGGTCGACTAGCTCAAAAAACTTACTATCTATGGAAGAGACAATGAACTTCAAATGCCCATAGCGACCAGCGTGATTACAATTAGAAAAAATCCTTCTACAAGAGTGATACACATAAGGTTGAGTGTATAGAATGCACAAAAATATAAGGAATAAACAAAACATGCTATAGGAATGAATGAGACATTGACCGGTGGTACGTCCTATTTTTCAGGAATACGTAGAGATTGACCCCGAGACAAAAAACTCAGATTTCTCTTACTCTACTAAACCAAATGCTATGAAAGCTTATATGCATAAACTAGACACTAATACCTTTCAAATGAGCCATGGTTCACTCAAGTTGGAGATCTGGAGAGAGAGCAGCAGCCTCTGCAAGATTATTATTGGCGAAGAAGATGATGTAGAGAATTGAAGGAGCAAGACAATGATGGTCACAAGTGTATCTATATTGCTTCCATGTATTGTAGAAGTGATTTCAAGTCTTCATATAGACTCTAGGAGCGTTCCACGACTTCTACAAGTGGAGTTTCAATTCAAATGAAGTTGGGAATGGTTGTTGGAGGGAATCAATTCACTTTCCTACAATTTAGGAAAAGTGAAGATCTAGTTTGATCTACATTTAGGTGATTGATTACTTGATTGAATACAACTTCAACCACCACAAATTCGTAGGATTTGGGCTCTATCTTTCTACCTTTACATGTGTAAAGCTCAAGGTTTTTACAACGGTAAATGAACCATCAAAAATCTCTCAAAAAATACAATAAATGAGCATAAGAAAAAAAAACTCTCAAACAGATATTCTTTCAACGCGATAACCTTTGATGTAGATCAAATCCACCTCAAGCATAGTGTAAGCTTGATGTTCCAACACTTACTACAAGCAAACATTTGAGGATATGTTCTCTACAAGGTTTTGAGAGTACCACTCTGAAATTTTCATCCCTACACCCACCCACTTGTTACATCGGTTTGTAGTAGAACAAGCAATCCATGCCGATCAACTATGACTACCACATCCAGACATTCAAGGTATAGTATATTGGGATCAACTGATGACATATCTAGCATGAGGACTACATTTGCAAGAACATCATCTAGCCACATTTGTCATCAAATACTACATCAAACACTCCCTACAACAAGGATATATCAGGGACGACGGACATGAGAGAGTGGGGGGTGTTGGTAGCAGCCAGGGCAAATCAAGGTGTTATGAGATAGGGAAGCTATCAGAGAGAATCAGAACAGAGGGAGATTCAAGCAAGACCAAGCATGTAGAGCACTGAAAAAATATCTGGCAATTAGGCACACATAATTTTCAAAGGATAAATCTTGTACAATAGTGATTTTAATCACTACACACCATTGTAAATATCATTTTTTATGATTCCTACTCCATTTTGTGGAAGTCGAGGAGTCCTCAAGTTTGAGTACTATATCTACTTACATACCAATTTTCATATTTTGTAGAGCTTGTTTGACCCTCCAAAATAGCCTACAAACCTAATTTTTAACTAGGCTGAACACTAGGTCTGGAGAGGGCTAGAAGCTAGTCAAAAGCTATAAAAGGAGCTAGAGAGCTCATTTTTGAGGTTAGGAAGTTGGGAATTGAAGTAAAAAAGAGCTTGTAATCTTGTTTTTTATTAATTAAGGATTCCATTTCTCCATCTCTTTGTCTTATTGTATGTGCACATGTGTGTGTATTGTGTGCATGCTTGTCTGCTTCTCACTCGTGTACTTATGCCTTCACTTGCTCACGGTCATCATACCCTCTCACGTCTTCCTAGATTGAGAATTATGAGATGGATCTCCTCATGTTGGTATTTTCCATTGTGCTAGAGTGATAGTTAGTCTAGAATGGTTGTCAGTGGGGATATCCAACTCTTGGTTGACTTTCCCTTGGTGGTGGTTGAGAGGTCGGGAGAACACTCTGCTTTAGAAAAGAAGGGAGGTCCACACTTGCATGAACTGCGCATCGAGGTGAGGCATTCTATACAACACATCTAGGCAGGCATGCAAGAAGTATGGAGGTTGAGTGGGAGGGGACTATGGTGCCTATGTGGCCACCTATTGTGCCCATTTGACTGTTGATGGTCCCCATTTGTCCAAGGATCATCATCGAATGAAGGATTTTTCCAAAGATCTTTTGGTTCTCCTTTGCATTCATTATATAGGGATTGGGGCTACTTTCCTCTTAGTGGGCCTAGTTAGGGAGTTCAAGCAGTATCACTCAGAGTTGGCCTGCTATCTTGAGCTGAAGAGAGCATTTTCTAAGATTTAAGTCCACTGAGTGATCATATAACCAATCTTGGCCAAGAATCAAAGATTCTATCAAGTCATCATCATAAAAAACTAGGAGCTTCATCGTCAAGGTTATATCTGCTATGAGGATAGGAAGGTCCACCTCACCCATGCAAGGGGTTTCCATGCCTCCTAGTCCTATGAGGTATGCATATAGGCCATATTTCTACTTCCATGTCTTGACAGTGAGACCACCTAATCACACTAGTTGTAGCACTTGAATCAATTAGTGGCCTAATCTCCTTGAGTGTGGTACCTTGCCTTAGCATAACCGTAACAAATGGTCTCCTATATACTATGCTAGGGTGATCCATTGACTTTGTTTGGCACATTTCCATAGGATATCTGGGGGTTTCTACGTAGGGAGTTTCTTGGAGGCCTTCTAATTGATCATAATGTTCCCTTCCTAGTCCTTGTCCTCTTAATTTCATGTGCTTAATGCGTTCTAAGGCCTCTACTTGAGCTTCTTCTCTTATTCTTTTCTCTTCATCCTTGCACTTCTTTGCTAGTGTGAGTCATCTAAGCATATCCTCGGTGAGAAGTTCTTCATTAAGCTTGACTCTACAACCACTAATATAGTTAGGCATTATCTCTCTTTCTAGAGTGGCTAATTGTACCACTCCACTCGTTGAAAGCCTGTTTATAATCATGGGTCCATAACCACATTTCTCTAACTTTCGTGCATGTTGTTTCAATGTATACACTAGGTCTAAATCTCCTTCTTTCAACCCTTTGTCCTTCACATGTGGATCAAAATAGGCTTTTTGTCTCTTCTTGGATGCATATATTCTTGCTTCTACACTTAACCTAGTTTCTCCTAATTTTTCCAAGTCCATGATCCCTAATGATAACTCATGGCTAGTCCACTGATGCTCTTGTGCAACCTTAAGGGTGGGTATCAAAACATCCAAGGAAAGCACTACATTTGGACTAAAAACCATATGAAAGGGATTTGCATTGAGTATCTTCTTGTAGTTCACTCGATATGCCCAAATAGTGTGATGTAACTATTTGTCCCAATTTGAAAGTTTGTTGTTTACAAGTTTATTTAGTACATTGCACAAGATCTTGTTAGTACTTTCTGCCTATCCATTGGCCTGAGGATGATATGGTGTAGAATTCTTGTGAATCACCATAAAATCTTGTAATAAGTATTCAATGACTTTATTAAGAAAGTGAGTCCCTCGATTGCTCACTAGCTCTATAAGTAATCCATACCTTGTAAAGACATTCTCAAATAAGAATTTTGCAGTCATGTGTGCGTCATTCTTTTTGGTAGCCTTAACCTCTACCCATTTGGTGAGATAATCTATTTATATGATGATGTATTCAACATGAGTGCATTTAGCAGGGGGGTTAATGGGTCCAAAAAAATATATACCCCACTTAGATAATGCACATCCTCCCATCATGGGTTTCTATGGCATCACATCTTTGTGTGTTGGAAACTGAGCTCTTTGGAAAACATTACGTCTCCTTACATATGTATGTACATTCATATGAAGAGTAGGCCATCATAGTCATAAGAATAGTATGGCCTTGATTATCTGATTGAGGCCAAAATGACCGCGTGTAAAACCCTGGTGTGTAGTCTCTAATATGATCAAGTAGTCACTCTCATGAACACACTTTCTTAGATATCCATCTCTTCCTCTTTTGTACATATGATCACCAATGATTGTGCAGTCTTGAGCTTCCTAATTGAGACTCCTTTGTCTTGCTAAAGTTATTCCTTGAGGGAATGTTTTTGTCCTCAAGTATCATCGGTTTGCTTCATTCTAGTGCTACAGACACATGGTATAAGGTAGCATGCTCAATTTGTGGTCTAACACAACAGACTAGGCATTCCTTGCATGTCATATAGATGTTTGCTTCCATCAAAGGCCGGTACACTCCTAATGTATGCAGAGTATGTAACATGCAGTGTCACGAATGGTATTGCTTTAATGCACCTACATGTGCTAATTGCAACCATTTATTGTACTCTAATTCCTCTATGCAACAAGCAAGGATTTTCTGATTATCTTGTTTGTTGGGGTTCAACAACACAACTCTACTGACTCAGACAATTCACTCTCCTTAACACTTCCTATCACAAAGATATTCTCACAAACAGCACAATCACTTAGATAACAAATTTTTGATTCACCATACTCTGATGAATACAATACAAGAATAGAACATTTAGGATAGAGACAAGAACAATTCAAGCTTGCACAAATGAACAAGAAAGATATTACTTCACGATTGTCTTCAAACTACAGATATTGACATGACTGGAATACAATTTCAACCTCTGCCTACTAGAATACGTTAGGTTTGAATACTTTTACCCTATGCAAATACATGAACAAAGCCTTTTCCACTTCTCTAGGCCTTTTTGTCTTCCTTAAATGCTTCCTCTCTCCTTACTTATCCTTGCAAAAAAAATTACAACGATATTCTCACGCAACCTACCTTAACTAACTTATATCTGATTGACCAAAATATGGACTCAACAACTTCCGAGTATGCAAGATTCCGATTCAACAACCTTCAGCAATCTGACTCAGTACTTATTACCGCACTTTCTTTCCCCTCAACACCTAGCACTGCCCGGTGGGGGATTTTTCCTAAAGATCAAACTTGAATTCACAATCCCTTGATCATAGACTATAAGACTAAGTTCTTTGTTGAAATCTTCTTACTGAAATTCCTCTAGAACCTTAGTAGTTTTATGAACTTGATTTTCTTCAACCTTGATCTTCTTGCTCCATCATCTTTTGTGAAACTACCTTTTCCTGCTGCTGAACCAGATCATCCAGCTCTTTATCCAGAGAGTGCTGAACAATCTACTCTTTTAATTTTGCAATCTGCTGTAATAATTTTGCTTCTCAATTTCATGCTCTTCAATCATTTGTATCAGTTGACACTCATATACTGATATAAAGCTATCTTTCATATGCTCAAATGGATACTTGATAAGTGCTTGTAATCTCTCTTTTAATCCTATCCATAGGTCTTGCATAAAATTATGCATTTGATGCTTGAGGATCATCATATCCATTTCTGACATTAACACTGCATCCATTTCCACTTCCTCATTCTCTAGCATCTGCTTCTCCAATACCCGTAAAGGTTTGATCCTTGATTTCAATACTTCATTATCCACTTGCAAAGTTGTGTTCAATGCAGCTAAGTTTTGTATTTCTATCTTCACCATTTGTTTCATTGTCCCTATCCAATCATCAAACTCCTGAAGGGACTTCTTGACCTTCAGTATTTCTACTTCTTGTTGTTGGTGAAACTAAGATAGCACTTCTTGATGCTCCTGTGTTTTCTTTTGCAATTTCTCCTGCAAGCTCTATACCTAAGACTTCATCAATTGATACTCATCAGAGTTTAATATACGAGCAAGAAACTTCTGCTCCTTCAACAAACCATCTTGCCTTACTATGAATTTGTACACTTCGTCCAACTTCTGCTGCATCTCTAACACTTCTGCGGTGGCAAAACCTTCTCTTCTTGTTGATTTTGTTGCATTCTTAATGCCTCCAGTTCCTTCCTTAGTTGCCCAATAACTTCAGGATTTGATTGAGACACTTGTTGTATCGAAACCTTATCCACCATAGCTTTTAGCACAAGTTCCAACTTGCATTGTTTTGACAGTTTAAAGCTTCTACCCACCATCTTGGGTTGCTCTATATCTTTTGATACATTAATTGGTGTTTCATGAAAGCTTACTCCTTTAGAATTTTTGCCCTTCAGCTTTTGTACCAACAAATCAACTTCCTCTACCTTGTATCCAACCTTCAATAAATCACTGAATATTTCATCCAGTTGCTCTTCCTCTCTAACACTATCTTGATCCTTCTTCTTAATCATTGGAGAACCAATCTATTGTTCCTATATAGTGGGCCAAAAAACCTCGTTTCTTTCAACCTTCTGTACAAATTGAAATATTGCTACAAAATAAGCTGCTAATCTACTATTGGCTTGTGTCTTGCGTTTATCCAAAGAGATTATTTCACTATACATGTCCTTGAGAATGGGTAATTTAAAAACCTCTACGATTAATTCGAGAGAAAACTTTACTTGTGGAGATAATTGCCCTTTAGTTTTTCTGATGATGTCTACTAGACTCTTTGCATAGTAGTTAAGTCCCTAGCTTGCCCAAGGTAGCGATGCAAACTCGAGCAAAGAAATACTCTGTAACCAGATAATGTTCAATGGTGCGCTCACATCAATCTCTACTTTAAAATCGGTGAAGGGATCAATAAATATTGGAGTCTGAGTGTCCTCTTCTTCCTCCTGGAACAAACTGTCGCTCTCATCTGTGGAAGATTCCTCTTTACGGGCCATGACTTCTCTCCTGTGTGATTTGCCACTCATTGCTAGTGTATCACTACTTAGAAATATTACAGAAGGGAGACTAATTGTTTTTCTGTTGCTCATGTTTACACTTGAAATGCAGGACTCCACTGCAACAACATGAATCCATAGTTAAGTAATCATATGACACTACTATTCACACACATGACACCACCTGTAGCTGAAGCATAAGCACCACCTCCTTTACTTGTCAATCCGTAGAGACGTGAGGACTAGTATGAAGACCACAAGCGAGTGAAGGCACAAGTTTGTGAGAGAAAGCACACAAGCATGCACACACATACACACGCACACGGTAAGAGCAAAGAGAGGAAGAATGGAAAGTTTTTATTCCAAAAGAGTTCTCTTACAAAAGCTCAATTCTACAACAAGCTCACTCTCTAACAAGCTAACCTCAAAAATGAGCTCTCTAGATCTTTTTATAGTTTTTTGACTAGTTTTGGCCCTGTCCAAACCTAGTGCTCGGCCTAGTTAAAAATTAGGTTCCAGGGCTTATTTGAGGGCCCAAGGATGATACTTCTAATACTCCTCAAGATCGAGAACTCCTCGACTTGAACAAAATGGAGTTACAAAAATATGAAATGCTATTACAATGGCTTTTAGTGATGAAAATCACTATTTTTATAGGGATTCCTCTAAAAAATTTGACATGTACTTCTTGGAGCTCTCTATATGCTCCTTCTTCTTATGTGTCCACTTTTCTGATGTGCTTCCATGCATTGTGCTTGACCTTGAATGCTAACACTCTCCTCCCTCTCGAGTCTGTCGTCCCTCACAGACCCTTGTTGTAGTGGTTGTTCCATGTAGCGCTTTGAGAGGTAGTGTGCATCCTGTATGAACAAGATCCATCTATCTTCCAAGTGTAGCAGGTTCGGTTGTCCAATTCTTCATTTTTCACTACGAGCCTTTATAAGTTGTAGTCCCTTGGTATGTGCTTCTTCCTTAGATTCCAGCATGAATGTGTCATTGTGAGCCTCCATTGATGTCCTCTAGATCTTCCAAAGATGATGTTCATACTAGTCAAGAGTACCAAAACTATCCGTTGCAGATATCTCCTTGGATGCTCTCGTACTTGTTCCATGAGCCAAACCTCGGAAAAGCATGCTCACACATACATCCACACCTCCTTTACTTTTCAATCCATGGAGATGTGAGGACTGGTATGAAGACTGTGAGCAAGTGATGGCACAAATGTGTGAGTGAGAAGCACACTAGCATGCACACACATACACACACACACATGCACAAGGCAAGATCAAAGAGAGGAGCAATGGAAAGCTTCCATTACAAAAGAGTTCTCTTACAAAAGCTCAAATCTACAACAAGCTAATTCTCTAACAAGCTAACCTCAAAAATGAGCTCTCTAGCTCTTTTTATAGTTTTTTAGTAGTTTTGGCCCTGTCCAAACCTAGTATCAGGCCTAGTTAAAAATTAGGTTCCAAGGCTTATTTGAGGGCTCAAATGGAGTCTAAAAATTATGAAAATTGGTAGGATGATACTTCTAATACTCCTCAAGCTTGAGGACACCTCGAATTGAACAAAATGGAGTTATAAAAATATGAAATGGTATTTACAATGACTTTTAGTGATGAAAATCACTATTTTTATAGGGATTACACCAAACGTTACCCCTCCACCCTAGAGAGTTCAGCCATTCACACTACGACTTCCAAGACGCAGCATCGATGGCCCTAACTTGATATTTCCTCCAGTCCCAACCGATCTTGAATTTCCTGGTGGTGCATCCTTGGAAGAACTCACGAATGAAGACTTCGAACAATTGTTACAAGAAGTAGAGCTGGAGGCAGAAGAGGAACAACAAGTGGAGAATGTTCAACCGTAGGCGACAACCTCCCAAGTATCTGTCACCACAGTTGAAGTGGATGAAGAGGATGATGAAGATGAAGAACAGGAGGAAGATGAGGAGGATTATGATCAAGAGCATCAAGATGAGCAACAAGAAGTGCTAGAACTTGTAGGTGCACCTGCATACATAGCTCAGCTACAAAGGTTATACGATACAATCAAAGCAGTACAAGAAAGGCATCAACTCTCTCTTGTGTCAGGCCAAGCTTTGATGCAAGAAATACTATCAGATGATGGGGTGGATCAACATTTTATTGACACCCTCAAATTAGTGTCAGAATCTTTAGGAGTTCCGGAGGCTGTCCACACAGCAGTCCGCCAGTCCATGAGGTATGACAAACGCAGAGTTGACACATTACCACGAGCAAGTAAGACTATCAGGATACCCCTCACAGAACAAGAAGTAACCATTGAAACCACAGCTACCCCCACCACCACCATTGACCTCTCTGCTGAAACCTTCGTTCAGACATCACCCATCTCACCCCAGCACCCCCCATCACCACCTTCTCCACCCCCACCACCACCTCCCACCATGGAAGAAACGGTAGGCATCACCTCTACCTTCACTTATAACCCAACCTCATTCACATCATTCTCATTTCGAGAACCCACCTCACAAGACACCCTCTTCTCTTCCATCACCAATCCCTTGTACACTTCAACCCTTCTGTCCTCCGAACCTATAATTGGCCATCCCATAATTCCAACTGTGGTTGGAAACCCTGCACCCACAAAAGGCACCCTGTGTTTCCCAGCCTATCCCCCAATACGGATACCTCCATTCCATGACCCTCACTTCCCATCTGTCCCCTACACCTCATTCACCCTAACCGCACCACCCCAACAACCATCCTTTGTGGCGCAGTCCACCAGCACTCCAATGTTTCAGAGGCACATTTCCCCGATGTTCACAACAACATCAATCTACACGAACACCACACTCACTTCACCTACCATACCAACCTACATGGTAGCCCCTGTACACACCACTCTGTCTGACCCAATGGACATTTCACCCACCACAGCACCTCTCCCCACAATTCCACCCTCTCCCCCTCCACTACCCCCCACCTCACCACTCAACACATCATTGGCAGACACATCATTCACTACCTCCCTTCCCATTCCCACTTCCCGTGCATTCCAAACTTTCCCCCTTGTATCTCATAATGTAAATATCACATTTAATACATTACTTCAGTGTGCACATCAACTACAACAAGAATACCATCAATTGGAAGAATGCAATGCTTCCCTCCAGGCAGAATCTCGGCGCCTACAGGCTAGAGTTAACACTTTAGAAGCTGATTACCAAACGCTCCTAACCGAACATACCACTTTACAGCAAGCTCACTCAGAATTGGAATAAAAAATATCGACGGTGGATGATACAACAGTCAAGGAACTAGAAACTGTGCTCCAGGTGCAAATGATATCTAATGCTACACTCAGACGCAACCTGGGGCTATTAAGGAAGCATATGGCAACAACATTGGAAGAAAACAAGCGGCTTCAACAACAAAACCAAGATAATTTTGAAGCAGCTATGGAAGGAACTACAGGAGCAACCATTAGCCCTACCAAGTATAGAGCAGCCCCATCTGAAGACATTCGCATCTTACTCGAAGAGCATGCAAATTTCTTGGAGTCATATGAAAAGTTAGAGGTTGAATGTGCGGATCTAAAGAAGCAGATAGCTAGTGCCCCCACAGCTCAACAGGAGCCGATAATCTTGCAGAGGAGGTAAGCAAGGTGATGATCAGAAAGGAGAGCTATATTTCCTGCTACATGGTTTGAACAACCTGAGTCAATATAGAAGAGGTGCTCATCATTCATACCTTGTTTTGAGGTCATGTATATAATGAGAAGAGAATCATCTTGATCCTTTGTATAGTTATTGAAGTCTTTTCTCGATTTGTATCCTCCTTGATAATTGTTGTTGTAGCCATGGTTGTAACATTGATTATGATTGAATCTTCCTCTTGATTGTGAGTAGCCACCTCTTTGGAATCCTCTTTCTCTCTAGTTCTTGAAGTTCCTATAGCACTCATCTCTTGTGTGATTAGACAGTCCACATATATTGCATGGGGAAGAGTTGAAAGGTACCTTGCTTACCTCCTCTGCCCCTTCCTCTTGAATTCATACCTCTCCCTGCATAGTTAGCTTGAGAAGTAGCACCTCCATCTTGAAACTTCTTGCTCTTTCCTTTATCCTTAGACTTTCCTTTATTTGTATAGAGGGCAGAAGAATGGTTCACCATTTTTGTTGAGCTTGGCCTCATGGGTGAAGAGTTGCCCCATGAGAGTGGCTAGATCAAGGATTTTCATATCCATATAAAGATCCATTACAGCTATGAAGGATTCCCACTTATCATCTGTCTTGATGCCATTGATTATCTGTCTCACTATTTGCTCCTCTTCAATCTCCTCTCCTATGCTTGCCAATTGATCAGCCACATCCTTCACCTTGGTCACATACTCTGAAACATTCTGCTTAGGTTTCTTCTTTTGAGTAGTAAACTCCATCCACAATTTATTTTTCCTAGCTCTTGGATTGGAAGAAAAGTATGAAGATAGAGTATCCCAAGTCTCTTGGGAAGTTTTGCGATTCCAAATATGAGGAAGAAGGAAGTCAAAGATAGAGTTAAGTAGATATGACTTGGCTAAAGCATCATTGGCACACCATGAGTTGAGTCTTTTTTGCTCCTCTCTTGTAGGTTGATATTTGCTTCTAAATGTGGGCATTTCCTCATCCCTTGATATGTATCCATAGAGACTTCTTCCTTCTAGATAGGTCTTCATACTCAAAGACCATGCTCGACAATTATTCCTGTCCAATTTTTCAATGAAAGAAGGGAAACCATCTCCCATTTTACGTCAACTTGCTCTGATACCACTGTTGGAAGAGATGGATGGATAGCTCAAGGAAGTGAGGTGGTACTGCTAAACCCTACTTTGTACCAGCCCTGATGCACTTTAGAGTTATAAAGTAGGCCCTTTTATCTTGCAAATGACACAAAGAAAGTACCTATGTACTTTGGAATTGATACCTGAAACAATTAATCCAAAACAAACTAGTTCAAGAATAACTAGTGTTGAAAAACTTGTTATTTTAGTCCATACACCTACTCGTTTTTTTTTACTCAGAGCTCACAACACAGTAACAACTGGAAAAATTCCTTTTGGGGGAATTCATTTAGCTTAGATAAAGAATGATTGCAACTGGAATCATTTAAAATGATCAACTATGCTCTGAGAAATAGCTTTAGTAAATCAGATCTTACCCCCGATATTTTAGGGACAACTAGTAGAAGACGAGTGAGCATTTTGAAGGCGATTTCTCCTTGATGGCGGAACCAAATCCCTTGAAATTTTTACAACACAAAGTAGACTTCAAGTGGGTTCCAATAAGCCAAAAGGTTATGTAAAATGATTGAGTATTCAGTGAGATATGATTAGAAGAAGTTGATTGTTCTGAGTAGTCATAACAAAGAAGTAGATACAGATGTTCAATGAGCTATATGTATTATAGAACATAATTGTATAGAGTCATTGGCATTGTAATGATGCTCACTAATGATGAATTGAGTTAGCTATATTATGAGCTACTAAAGTTCTACATGTGATCAAGGAGTGAGCTCTGAATGAGGCACTTGTCACGAGATTTTACAAAGTCTTTTATATGTGTTACTTCTAAGTTTGAATTTTGAATTAAAACTTTGGCTCCAATAAAAAATGACTCCATTGATTTAGGAGATATTCGCTCAACTTGAAGTCATAGCTAATATTCTTCCTAACTCCACGAATTATAAGATTTTACAAGATTCTCCAAAGAATTAATGTTTTACAACGGTAAATGATCAAGTGGTTACAAGCTATAGTTCACATGAATCATCAAGTGCTAGTTCCACACAATGTCTTCCATGCTAAGAAAAATGTGTAGGCTTGAACATTTGCACCAACAAAGAAGACATAATTCAAAAACATGTAAAGATCACCAACACCGAAAGATGCAATGCCACAAAGAAAATTTGGAGAGTTACTCTGTAATAAACCCCCTGACCCAACCATGTAAACTACTGTGCAGAGGAATAGATGCATTTGAGTACAATGCACAACCAGAGTATGCATATAGGAACCAGGGTATGCATATAGGAACTCACACACACACACAATATACACCAATTTGATTAACCTCCAACCTCAAAGAACACCATGTTGGTATTGTAGAGGGAACACAATATTATCATGTTTCCTATGCAATGCTAATATGGTTTTCGTCTTCCAAAAGATAAGCAATCACTAACAACAATATCATGGCTGATGTAGCAAGAACCAGCTCTCAGACAGGCACAAGTAAGCAGATTGTCGATATGGAGAGCTTACCCAGATGAATGAATGACCAGAGGACTTGCAGGCCATACACATCACACCCATACAAGACCCCTGTAGCTCAGTGATGAGTAGCACCTCCTTTAATGTCAATCCGGGAAGACGTGAGGATGGTATGATGACCTCGAGCAAGTGAAGGCACAAGTGCGTTAGTGAGAAAGAGGATAAGATCACATGGAGGAGGTGATTACTTCTCCAATGAGTTTGATGCATTTTTGCAGGACAGAGGTATCAAGAGAGAGATCACAACTAGATATACTCTTGAGCAAAACTGAGTAGTAGAGAGGAGGAACAGATTCATTGTGGGAGCAGCTAGATCTATGCTAAATGAAAAGAAGTTGCCTAATTACTCGCGGGCATAGGCTGTTTCTATTGCCACTTATCTTATTAACAAGTTACCTTCTAAGTCCCTTGATGGGATGACCCCCTATAAGGCATGGAATGGTAGGAGACCATCACTTGAACATTGCAGAATATTTAAGGGATACATGCTTTATAATCCATCCAACAAAGGATTTATGGTCAGTAGAGATGTTGTGTTTGATGAGAATGACTCTTGGGTTGAAAGTGAATGCAGAAAGGTCAAATTTCCATATGACTTGGAAGAAGAATTTCCAAGCCTCACCAAGGAGGAGCCAAGCACAATTGAAGACATCAAATCAGATGATGAGGACACCATCAACTTGGAGAGTTTAGAGCATGGAAATCAAAAGGCAAGGTCAAGATGAAGAGGTTCGAGGACATATGTGAGTCATCCAACCAAGCCTTAAGGAGATCACAAAGAGAGAGTAAGAAGCCAATCCGATATGGGTATGATACTTCATTAGTCACTAAGCATTCTATTTATCTTGCTAAGGATTTATCACTTGAAGAACCTTCTTCATATGAAGAAGCAAGTACCAAAGCAGAATGGAAGGAGGCTATGGATGAAGAAATAGAAGCACTCCAAGAGAATGGCACTTGGGAGCTAGTACCCAAGAAAGCATCAATGAAGGTAATTGGTTCTAGGTGGATTTACAAAATCAAAAGGAACTCACATGGATCCATAAATAGGTACAAAGCTAGGCTTGTGGCTAAGGGTTTTGCACAAACCCATGGAGAAGACTATGAAGAAACATTTTCACTAGTGGCTAAGATGCCAACCATTAGAGCATTGGTAAGTGTAGCTGCATCTAGAAATTGGATATATGTATCAACTAGATGTGAAAAATGCTTTTCTAAATGGGTGGATTTCAGAGGAGGTTTACATGGCTCAAGCTCCTAGCTATGAAGATCCAAGCAAGGTAAATCATGTATGCAAATTAAAGAAAGCTCTTTATGGTTTGAAGTAGGCACCTAGGGCAGGGAACCATAGGCTATCAACCTATCTTCAAGACCAAGGATTCATGATGAGCAACGTAGATTTTTCCCTATTTATCAAGAGGATTAACTTAGAAGTGATATATTTATGTGTATATGTGGATGACATCATTCTTACAGGTAGTGATGCCAATGGTATCAATCAAATAAAAAACCAGATGATGTAGGAGTTTAAGATCAGTGACCTAGGGTTTTTGAAATACTTTCTTGGACTTGAATTGGTATAAACTTACTCTGGAATCTACATCACTCAAAGGAAATTTGTGGAGGACATGTTGAAGAAATTCCACTTGGAAAATGCAAAAGTAGCTAGCACCCCTATGGAGGTAAATCATAAATTGAGTGCTCATGAAGGTGATTTGCTTGAAGACATTGCAGGTTATCAAATCATACTTGGGATTCTAAACTATGCAACATTAAAAAGGATTGACATATGTTATGGAGTAAGTGTTCTGAGCCAATTCATGCATAAACCTAGAGCATCTCAATTGGAAGCTACTAAAAGAGTTTTGAAGTACCTCAAAGGTACTCAAAATCAAGGTCTTTACTTCCCATACACATCAGATTTGGACATAAAGTTGTACTCAGATGCAGATTGGGCAGGATGTAAGGATGATATAAGAAGTACTTATGGCTATTTATCTTTTGTAGGTGATAAACCCATCTCATGGTCTTCTAAGAAGCAACCAACTGTTGCTCTATCTTCAACAAAGGCTGAATATAGGGGATTAAAAAATGCTACACAAGAATCTATTTGGATTAGGATGCTCTACTCAGATTTGGGACTTCACACTCATTCACCAATGATCTTTGGTGATAACACTAGTTCTTTGCATCTTGCAGCCAACCCCATTTATCATGCAAGAACTAAGCATATAGAAGTGCACTATCACTATGTTAGAGAGAAAATCTTGAGCAAAGAGATTCAACTAACATATGTATCTACAAATATGGAGTGTGCTAATTTGTTAACCAAAGCACTTGATGGTACTAAGCTTTGCAGGTTTAAAACCATGATTGGATTACATGATATTCAAGAAGATTGATGAAGCAATGCAAGCCAAGATGTTTGGCTTAAGAGGGAGCTATTGGTGCAAATGTTCAAGCCTACACATCAGAGAAAAATATAGGGGCGAATATTAGCCCAATGGCGAAATTATAGAGAAATTTAAAAAACATATCTATTTTTTTATAGTCTCATAAATATGAAATTCGTCCAAATTTTGAACCCTAAATATTTCAAATGGTTTCTTTTCGCCACGTTTACGACTTTGGACATGCCTGCTGGTTGAAGTGAATCGCCCTCTACACAACTCAATCGTACGAGTGATTCAAGATTCGCCTCGATGAAGTCATAACTACAAAGCGCTAACCACATGTATTTTTTTTATTTTTCTTGGTTTTCTCAGTATTATGTGAGCGTTTAGAGATTCGCTCGGATGGAGTCACGAAGATGATGATGCAGTAGCTACTCAAAGAGTTCCTTCTTTATGAAATTCGTTGTAACTATGAAGAAAATGGATGCTTTTGGTGTTCTCACAGGGTCACATGGTCACAAGATACTTTAAGAAATAATCCACACCTTGAAGATCTTTTCAAGATTTCACTGTAGTGTTCATCTTCAAAATGTGACCTTTTGTTGCAATGGTGTGCAGTCTCTGTATGCGCAGATGAAGGACGTGCCAGCGTAAGGTATCTGCTCGTGTTTCTCCACATTAGTTCAATTGTTTTTTTGTAGCTCTAAGATAACATTATGGAGGTCGCACAACAGCAGTAGTAGCCGTAGCTATGGGGGCATTGTTACGTAGACATTGTAATAGAGACATTGCTATGGAGAGAGATTCCTGGACATTGCTACAGAGAGAGATTCATATATATGCATCAAGGCTCAATACATGCACAGTTATTTCTTTATTCAAAATTATGTTCTGCATACACAGTTTGGATGTCACATCATCAATAAGGTGATAGCAAACATGCATCAAGGCTAAATACACGCACAATTACTTCTTCATTTGAAATTATGTTTTATATATGTGGTTTAGATGCCATGTCATTAGTAAGGTGATAGGAAACATGATTCTCAAGGCTTATGATTCCGTTTGCATTACAACGTGGTTGCATGGTCTTTCGATTGAGGACAGAGAAGGTGCATCTTCACATAGTATACGATTTATTTTGGAAGCAAGTATGGCCAGAATTTGGAGTCTCAATGGACAATGCTTCTAGTTATATTTACAGTGCGAAGTTGTGAAAATAGGGGACATCTATGGTCTTGATGATTTTTTCCAAAACGTTTTCACATTCAAGTTGCTTTGACACACACTATTGGCCATGTTACTGCTATCATAAGAACTTCTAAGGTAGTTGTATCATGTACACACATGATTAAGAGTGTAGAGCCTACATTCGGTGTGCAGCATACTTATATCTCAATTGCTTCTAGGAGAGATTTTGCTCGTCTAATTTCTCTCTTTGGTCCCCATTATTGGAGGATGTGGTCTTGCTGCCTTGCGGGAAATCAACTTTAATATGATTGGTACAATTGAGTTTAAATGTTATGGTTGGTGATGATTAACAATATTGATGAGGTGTGATTCACAAAAAAATTCACAGGTTTTATGGGTGCTATGATTTTCAACTTGGCATTTGTATTACGTAATATAGTTTTCAAGTAAGAGCATGAAAACTGGAAAACCAGTTGGGGTAATGGTTTTGTGCTTTTTTTTTTCCCTTTCATTTAATATAAATTATGAGTTGAGTCTCTTTGTTTGGTTACATGGACAGAAAGAAAAAGAACTCCACCTTTTTTGTCATTTTTGTTTTCAAGAATCTGTTCACCTCTCTTTTTTCTTTTTTTATTAGATTTTTAATTTCCATTTTCAAAAACTTGTTAGTTGATGATAAGCACTACTTTTCTATTTGTAGGCAAGATCTCTCTTTCCTATGAGCTGTATAAGTGACTGTTGTGGTTAACATGCTTACATTTTGTGGTTGTTATTGCTATTACAGATGTTTTTTTGAAAGATCAAAACTTCAAAACGTTTAGGAAAGAGAATGTTATGAATATGCAGGAATATGAATATGTGTGAGTACACATGAATATAAATATGTGTGAGTACATATGTATTTATGAATGCATCACAGTGTTGATTTTTCATGTGCTGACCTTGAGCATACACATACAGATGATAAGTGCATATCCATGGGCAGATACACATTCATGTGCTGATGAATGCATGTGTGCATGTATAAAGTACCCACACACGTGAATTTATTTGATACATTTATACTTTGTACAAAACTTTTTAAGTAGAAATACATTCAGAAGGCGCATTGGTGTACATGGTTTCTATCGGATGGATATGAGAACTTCATTTTGTGTTTGCCTTTTCTGAGTGCTTATATAAAAAGCTTATCATGAATATATGCACAATTCTATCCATTTCTCCTCTCTCCCATACCAAATGAGAAAAACTACCTCTTGAACAAAATGATAGTCTCTTGAAACTTTGGTCATATTGTACTTGGAAAAGCTTTTTACTCATGCAGGCCAAGCAATAAGGATGACATGACAGCAGGTGTTGCTCAACTAGAAAGCTTGATTCATCCATTTTCCTGCTATGTTGCTTTTGGCAAAAATAGTGGAATTTTGTATACTTCGAAGCAAGATGAATGGTCTAATTTCATCCATAGAAAGCAACCTTCATCTGCAAAATCTTTGTTAATTTTGATTTAGATGCAGCATATACTTTGTTTGTCCAAAGGGCACCCATAGTCAGATAGTAAATAGCATAGTGGAGGTCTCTCTTTTTCTTTTCTATGAACCATCCACAGTCTGTAGCATATCAATGATATGGAACTTAATGTATTTTATGTTCTGAGATGATTGGAAAGTAGAGAAGCAGCATTGTTCGATTGATATCCTTTTTGGTGATAACAATCTGTGCTGTCAGAATTGGCACAAATTTTGCCTTCTTCTCTTGTCCCTACACATGGTCGAGTGTTAACATCTTTCAAATGAAAGAGACTTAACAGCTTTCAAATGAAAAGGAATTATGTAAGGCATGGTGGTAATCAAAGACTAACTGTTGTCCACGGAGTTTGTTGGAATGTTTTTTATATCTAAATATATATGTGAGAGAGAAGTTTTTTCTTATTGTGGGTGAATACATGATTGGTATGGTTATTGCAACTACCTTTTAAAGAGGTTGGTAAACTTCATGTTTGGGGCACACTCCATTAGGTAACAATGAATGAGTGAGATCCGGATGTAAGATTCGACAGTTTCCGTCAAAGTCTGATATTAATATGGGGATTAAACCTTATAGTCCATGTATCTCTACTTAATCAAGGGTGAGGCAATCAACCAACCATTCTCACAAAAAAGACTAAAAACATTATGTAGAGGAGATTATTCTCTGAGCTTATCTATCCATTATGATTATGATGCAAGAATCGGTTTTTTTTTTTTGGTACATATTTGATGTTCAAGATAGTGGGGGCTGGGGAGGATTCCTGCATAATTATCATAATGGACAGATAGGTTAAATTACTTCAGGAAAAGCAAGGTGTGTAATAGAAACACATTTCTCACTGAAAGTACGGCTTTTCTGCTCAAACTTGCAGATCAAATGGCTTAACAAATGCTATATTTCTGCTGCATTGCTTTGTACTTGGTTTCTCACTTATCAATTTCAATCTTCCAAAGCTGTATCCAATATGATCTTATATAAAAGGTGCAACAAACTATGAAGAGGATTTACAAAGTGAGGAGACATTGAAATCTACCAAGAAATCAACAAGGAATAAAATGTAACTTTTGTCTTGGTTACGTGTATGTTGTTCAATAGATACGTTGAGTCACTGGTTCATTACTTGTCATTGTTTCTAGTTCATAGTATATTGCGTTACTTGAATGAATTAGATTGTAAGAGTTAGGCAGAATTAAGTCTAGAGTGATGAAATAAGTCTAAGAAGAGATAAGGATTGATAATGACCTCCATGTATGTATTTTATAGGTCCAAACTTGAAAATGAGAGTCAGCAAGATTTTACTCGCTAATAGTCTTTTCTGTAAAACCATCCAACAGAAACTGGATTTCGGTGGTTACGAAATCAATGCATTTCATATTTTTGAGATGATTGAAAAGATATAGAATTAACAAATTTTCATTGATTCAAGTGACCTGAACATGAATTGTGAGGATTGACATACTTGAGAAAATCCCCATCCAGCTCCTCCGCCTTTTTTCTCCCTCATCATGTCTATGTATGTAAGTTTTCGCATGTTAGAAGTTCTGCAAATGAAAATGTCTTACGCCATGGTTGCAATCAAGAAAAGATTACCCTTTGCCTAATTATTAAGTAATTTTTGTGATGATGATGATGATGATGAGATGTAACTTTGAAAGACTTTGGGACAATCCCTTTTTCAAATCATGCGACTAGATTTTGATTGGACTAACTTGCTTTAGATTTATATCTGCAGTCTGGAAAGAGGTCTCACAGAGTCTCTATGATCCTTGTGTTCTGCGCACTAGAATGAGATTACAATTCGTTATACATTTCTATAAACTCACTTGTTTCTATGCATCTTATTGTAAGATTGGTCCAAGGAATGGAAGAAAATGAATCTTATGTAGCCAATTTTCTCCGCAATGGTAAAAAGTTGTGTACTTTTTGTGTCTTCATCAAATAGGCTTTTATTCTCATCACATCAAATAGGCGAAGATCTATGTGTACGCGTGGCTCCTACTGGAATGCATGTGCATGTGTGCATATTGTGTATGTGTGCAAAAAACTATGTGTGTATATGTGCAAAATGTGCAATTGATATGAAAGTGTGTTTGTGTGTGTGCACATAAGTGCATGTGTATGTGTCTGCAAATTTGTTGTTGTTGGTATGTATGTGTGTGTTTATTAGAAGGTGTGTGTGCATGCAAAACGTGTATGTGTGATTGTGAGCTCAAACTGAGTGATTTGAAGCAAGGTTTGAGAATTGAAGGAGAGGTGTAAAGGAGAGTGAAATTTGAAGGAGAGTGAAATTTGAGGGCAGTTTCAGGATGGTTGTAGAATCTCTATATTACCATACAATTTCTTTGTTACTTTCAGTGCTTTATCGTTATCTAAGTTTCTATAATTTTAACGAAGGTTATCACAAAAAATCGCCTAAATTTCTATATTTCAAATGAAAACTATCACCAAAATTCGCAAGAGTTTTTATAATTATAATATAATATACTTATAGAAATCCGCCCATATTTATATACTTTTGAGTTAGAGGGGTGGTCTTAATTTTTTCCCTACTACACATTTGGCTTAGCATGGAAGACATTGTGTGGAACTAGCACTTGTTGATTCATGTGAACTATAGCTTGTAGCATTGCATAAGAAACATAATACCGTGTTCCCTCTACAATACCAACATGGTGTTCTTTGAGGTTAGAGGTTATTCAAATTGGTGTATATTGTGTTTCTGAGTGAGAGTTAGGAAGGCAATAATGTTCATATATGCATACTCTGGTTGTGCATTGTCCTCAAATGCATCTATTCCTCTGCACAGTAGTTTACATGGTTGGGTCAAGGGGGTTATTACAAGATTTAACTCTCCAAATTTTCTTTGTGGCATTGCATCTTTTAGTTGTGGTGATCTCTACATGTTTTTGAAATATGTCTTCTTTGTTGGTGCAAATGTTCAAGCCTACACATTTGGCTTAGCATGGAAGACATTGTGTGGAACTAGCACTTGATGATTCATGTGAACTATAACTACTTGATCATTTACCATTGTAAAACATTAATTCTTTAGAGAATCTTGTAAAAGATTATATCTCATGGAGTTAGGAAGAATATTAGCTATGACTTCAAGTTGAGGGAATATCTCCTAAATCAGTGGAGTCATTTTTTGATTGGATCCAAAGATTTAATTCAAAATTCAAACTTAGAAGTAACACATATAAAAGACTTTGTAAAATCTCGCGGTGAGTGCCTCATTTAGAGATCACTCCTTGATCACTTGTAGAACTTGAGTAGCTCATAATATAGCTAACTCAATTCATCATTATTGAGCATCACTACAATGCCAAGGACCCTTTATAATTATGTTCTATAATACATATAGCTCATTGAACATCTCTATCTACTTCTTTGCTATGACTACTCAAAACAGTCAACTTCTTCTAGTCATATCTCACTGAATTCTCAAACATTTTACAAATACTTTGGCTTATTGGAACCAGCTTCAAGTCTACTTTGTGCTATAAAAGTTTGAAGGCATTTGGTTTAGGCGTTAGGGAGAAATCGCCTTCGAAGTGCCCACTCATCATCTACTAGTTGTTCCCTAAAATATCGGGGGTAAGATCTGATTTGCTAAAGTTATTTCTTAGAGCATAGTTGATCATTTTAAATGATTCCACTTGAAATAATTAGCTATCTAAGCTAATTTAATTCCCCCAAAAGGAATTTTTCCAATTGTTATTGTGTTGTGAGCTTTGAGTAAAAAAACCAGCAGATGTATGGACAAAAATAACAAGGTTTTCAACACTAGTTATTCTTGAACTAGTCTGTTTTGGATTAATTGTTTCAAGTATCAATTCCAAATACGTAGGTACTTTCTTGGTGGCATTTCCAAGCTAAAAGGGCCTAATTTATAACTCTGAAGTGCATCAAGGCTGGTACAAAGCAAGTTTTAGTAGTACCACCTCACTTCCTTGAGGTATCCATCCATCCCTTCCAACATTCTTGGATTTGGGACTTTTTGGGTACCAATTTCCAGATAGTCCTAGGTAAGATTTGAAGTGTGGAGGTGTTTATTGCATATGTTTGCCATGAAGTGTATGATGTGAGTGTTTGTGAGTGGCGATTTGAGCTTATGAGCCTCTCAGCAGTTATTTGAGATAATAAGCAAGTGTTAGGCACCCAAATTTGTTGTGCATTGGGGTCAACCTTCATTGATTGTTTTGGAATCCAAATAGAAATAGTTGGGCTTGGTTGATTCATGGCATACTTCTTCATTGTAGTCTGTGTTGCATCTTTGGGATTCTGTTGCATCTTTGGGATTCTATCATCAATGTAGTGGGTTGTTTGCCCTTGCATATCCAAATTTGCCTCACTCCATGAGGTGTGTTCTTTCACCTTGATTGTTGAGCGTGCAGCTTGGCTGTCTATGTAACCCAACACCTAGGTTGCCTTGGTTGTTTTCCTTGGTCTATCTTTGGAAAATAAGGGAATTCCTTTTTGGATTCTACAACTCCTTCATGAGTCTCCTCGTTCTACATCATAGAACTTTGGACAAAAATAGCATCATTATCTTCAAAAGTGCTCCTAGAAGAACCAGGAATGGGAGTCTTTCCTAGTTACTTGAGTGCATGATTTTCTAGCTCAATTGTGATGTAGTTTTGATCCACCTAGACCTGAAGAAGTCCACTTCTTATGTTTAGGTTGACTACATGATCATAGATCCAATCTTGACCCAAGACAAGAGGTTCAGCGAGATCCTCATCTTGACACACTAGCACCTTCAATGTCATAAGAATATCCTGAATGTATATGGGAAGCACCACCTCACCCTTGCAAGGGGTTTCCAAAGTATGCCTTATGTCTTTTCTTGAGCTACTCTCAATCCTGTTTCACCTAAGCATTCCATATCAAAGATTCTAGATGAGAGCTCATGGTTGGTTCATTGATGCTCTTCTACTACTTTCAATGTAGGTATCCATAAGTCTAATGGTAGCAGTGCATTTTGGCCAAAGACCATGTGAAATGGAGTGGGTTGGAGAACCATTTTATAGGCTAGTGTATATGCCCAAACCACATGATGTAGCTATTTTTCCAAATCAAAATGCTTATTATTCACCAATTTTGTCAATACATTACATAATATCTTGTTTGTGCTCTCGGCCTGGTCATTGACTTGTGGATGATATGGAGCCGACTTCTTGTGAGCCACCATGAACTCTTGTAACAAGTATTCAATGACCTCATTCAAGAAGTGGGTGCCATGATCACTCACCAATTCTATTGGCAAACTATATCTTGTAAATACATTCTCAAATAGGAACTTGGTTGTAGTCTATGCATCATTATTTCTTGTTACCTTCACTTCCACCCATTTAATCAGATAATCAATGGCCACAATGATGTATTCAACATGTGAACTCTTAGCTAGGGGATTAATAGGACCAATAAAGTCTATTCCCCACTTAGAGAATGCACGTCCTCCCATCATGGGCTTTTGTGGCATCTCATCTTTATGTATAGGGTACTTAGTTTGTTGACAAATATCACATCTCGTTCACGTAGGTATGTGCATCCATGTGAAGAGTTGGCCACCAAAGACCTACAAAAAGTATTGCCTTGATCACGCTATCTAGTCCAAAATGTCCTCCTACCACACCTTGGTGAGCAGTCTCTAAGATCTTGAGGTATTCACTCTCATGGACACACAATTTGAGATATCTATCTCTTCCTCATTTGTATAGACTATCACCTATGAGTGTGTAATCTAGTGCTTCTTGCTCTAAACTTTGTTCTTCTAGCCAATTTCATTTCTTGAGGGAATATTTTCATCCTCAAAAAACTTACTAAAGGCTCACTCCAATCTACTACTAGTGACACTTGATATAGAATAGTAGGTTCCACTAGTGGTCTAATACTATAGATTGGGCATTCCTTGCACATCCTATGGACATTTTCTTCCATTGTTTGCCAATGCACTCCTAGTCTTTGTAGAGTCTGTAGGGTTCGATGTTTCGAGTGGTGTTGCTATAGTGCACCTACATGTGTTATTTGCAACCGCTTTGCATGCTCATCTTCATCTACACAACAAACTAGTATGCCTTGATTTGGGTGTTTATACATATTGCCTACCAATAAGTGATATTCCTGGGACCTTACTACTTCTTTATCTTTGGTTTTCAGTACAAGATGTTTAGGTCCAAAGCTGAGAATAGGCACTATATTCTTTGCCCAATCAGGCACTACTTCTAGATTGAAAAAATAAGCACCAGGAAGGTCATCTCATACTCCTTGAGGGGACTCTCCTGAAGTTAGTCTAGAAAGATGGCCCACCCTAAGGTGAGTCCCACCTTTTCTAACCACAACTTCAAAGTCATATTCCATTAGTAAGAGAAACCATCTTACTAATCCGCCAATATTGCAAGGTTTGTTCATTAGATAGAGTAATGCTTGATGGTCTCTAAAAAAAATTTAAACTTATTTTCAAGCAAATAATGTCTAAACTTTTTAACCGCATATACCATGCCTAACCATTCTCTCCTGATAGTAGTATAATTTTAATTCAATTGTCTACTGGCATAGGCAATGGGAAGATTCATATTACCTTCACCACTAGGTTGTGCCAACACACACACAATAATGTAATTAGATTCATCCACATGCACATGGAATGGCTTGTTCCAATCTGGTGTAGTCAAGATTGGTACTAAACATAATCGTCTCTTAAGCTCATTAAAGGAATTTTCACATTCTTTTGACCACTCAAAGTTAGTCAAAAAATTGAACAGAGGCTTTGCAATTACCACATACATATGAATGAAACGTCGATAATATCTGCAATGCCCCATGAAAGCTTTTACTTCCTTGACATTCTTTGGCCTAGGTAGCTCTGCAATAGCTCTTACTCTCTCCTCATCCATGGATATTCCATTCTTTGACACTATGTGTCCTAGAATCTTGCCTTGCCTATGTTGGTGCAAACATACAAGCCCTCATACTTGGCTTAGCATGGAAAGCAATGAGTGAAAGAATTTGATGAAGCATGAGAACCTTAGCTTGTAATCTTTGATCATTTACCACTTGTAAAAGTTTTTAATCTTAAGAGAATCTTGTAAGTCCATATAGCTCATGGAGTTAGAAGAAGCATGAGTTATGAATTTCATTTGATATAATCACTCCTAATTTGGAGGAATCATTTTTAGGTGGAATCAAGTTTGAAATTCCAATTCAAACTTGAGATGAAAGACACTTATAAAAAAGGCTTGTAAATCTCACGGCCTTGTGGTCTTCATAATGCCAATGATCTTGTAAAATCATGTGCCATAATAGATATACTTCATGGATCATCTTTGTCTACTCTGCTATGACTACTCAAACAATGAACTTTGCTTGATCATATCTCAGTGATTTTGCAACCATTTTGCATGATCTATAGCTTATTGGAACCAGCTTGAAGTCTACTTTATGCTGTCCACATTTCAAGTTATTTGCTTCAGCAAATTGGGAGAAATCTGCATCGAAGTGATCTCTGGTCAATTACTACTCAGTCCCTAAAAAGTCATAGGTTGTTCAAACCATGTAGCAAGCAATGTAGCTCTCCTTTTTTACCTTGAGGAGCCCAAGGGAAAGCACCAAGTGCAGACACGTGATGACACCAAGCATTCAGTGGTCAAGGTAGGTAATGTTAAAACTTTTGATGGGAATAGAAATCTCTTGAGCAGGGTTCTTTATGTACCCACTATCACAAAGAATTTGATGAGTGTTGGATAGATAGTGGAAAAGGGTTTGCGGATTAGGTTCAACAAATATGGAGCTTTTGTGGAGGACCCCCAACATGGATTCAAGAGAATTTCCAAGGGAGAAAAAACAGGTAGATTATTTACATTTGCACTTGAGGACACTAGAAACATTGCACTTTGCAACTATAAGAATCAAACATTATCTGGGCTAGAGATTTGGCATAAAAGATTAGAGCACATTGGTGAGAGAACCTTGAAGCAGATATGTAGAGATCAATGCGTACTTGGGATACCTAATATATCCAAGCAACACATGATCTATAAATGTGGTGCTTGTCAGTTTGGTAAATCACACAGGTTACCCTTTACAAAGAAAGGCTATACACATGAGGATTATTTGGACTTGTCCACACAGATGTGTGGGGACCAAGCAAGGAACGTTCAATTTCAGGTTCAAGGTACTATGTGTCATTCATTGATGATTTTAGTAGGTGGACTATCTTGTATTTCATGAAACATAAAGCTGAAGTGTTCAGTTGCTTCAAGAAGTATCTTGAACTTGTGGAAAATCAAACAGGAAAAAGCCTAAAGAGGATAAGGTCAGATGGAGGAGGTGAGTACTTCTCCAATGAATTTGATGCATTTTTTCAGGACAGAGGAATAAAAAGGGAGATACCTACTAGGTATACTCCTGAGCAAAATTGAGTAGCAAAGAGGAGGAACAGATTGATTGTGGAAGCACCTAGATCAATGCTTAATGAAAAGAAATTGCCAAATTATTTATGGGCAGAGAGTGTTTCTACTGCCACTTATCTTATTAACAGGTTACCCTCTAAAGCCCTTGATGGGATGACCCCATATAAAGCATGGCATGGTAGAAGACCATCACTTGATCATTGTAGAATATTTGGATGTGTTGCTTATGTGCATGTTCCATCTCGAATCAGAGGTAAGCTAGACCTAAGGCAGAGAAGTGCATCTTCATAGGGTATGATTTAAATAACAAAGGATACAGATTCTATAATCCATCCAACAAAGGATTTATGGTCAGTAGAGATGTTGTGTTTGATGAGAATGATTCTTGGTTTGAAAGTGAATGCAGGAAGGTCAAGTTGCCATATGACTTGGAAGAAGAATTTCCAAGCCTCACCAAGGAGGAGCCAAGCACAATTGAAAACATCAAATCAGATGATGAGGACACCATCAACTTGGAAGAGTTCAAAGCATGGAAATCAAAAGGCAACGCCAAGATAAAGAGGTTGGAGGATATACTTGAATCATCCAACCAAGCTCTAAGGAGATCACAAAGAGAGAGTAAGAAGCCAATCAAATATGGTTATGATACTTCATTAGTTAGTAAGCATTCCATTTATCTTGCTAAGGATTTATCACTTGAAGAACCTTATTCATATGAAGAAGCAAGTACCAAGGCATAATGTAAAGAAGCAGCTTATGGATGAAGAAATAGAAGCACTCTAAGAGAATGACACTTGGGAGCTAGTACCCAAGAAGACATCAATGAAGGTAATTAGTTCTAGGTGGATTTACAAAATCAAAAGGAACTCAGATGGATCCATAAAAAGGTATGAATCTAGACTTGTGGCTAAGGGCTTTGCACAAACCCAAGGAGTTGATTATGAAGAGACTTTTTCACCTATGGCTATAATGCCAACCATGAGAGTATTGGTAAGTGTGCTGCATCTAGAAATTGGAATATGTATCAACTAGATGTGAAGAATTCTTTTCTCAATGGCAAGATTTCAAAGGAGGTTTACATGGCTCAACCTCTTGGTTATGAAGATCCAAGCAAGGTAAATTATTTATGCAAATTGAACAAATCTCTTTATGGTTTGAAGCAGGCACCTAGGGCATGGAACCATAGGTTAACTATCTACCTTGAAGATCAACGATTCATGATGAGCAAGGCAGATTCTTCTTTGTTTGTCAAGAGAAGCAACTCATAAATGATATACTTATGTTTATATATTGATGACATCATCATCACAGGTAGTGATGCCAATGGCATCAAACATTCAAGAACCAAATGATGTAGGAGTTCAAAATTAGTGACCTAGGTGCAAGCCTACGCATTTGGATCAAGGGATGCATTAAAGTCTACACATACATGAAGAAGCATAGGAACATATGCTAGTGGTTAATTCAATTTATTCATGCCAATGGGATTGTATACAAGTGTTAATTAATAGATACATTTACATCATTCATCTCTGAGTTCTCTGTTAGTCTACTCAAAAGTCTGTCAACTTGTCAAGGGCATATCTCGGTTAATTCTTCACCCAATCACGTGATTCAAAGCTTGTTGGATTCAACTCAAAGTCATCTACATGCTGTCAAAGTTTGAAGTGATTCTATTCAGCCATTTCAGAGAAAGCTGCGTCGAGGTGAACTCTGGTCATTTTCTGCTACAGTCCTAAAAAGTCGGGGGTATAGCTAAACTTGCTAAATTGATTTCTCTTAGCATAATTTATCTTTTTACATCATTCCACTTGCAAATGGTATCTTACTAAGCTAATTAAATACCCCTAGAACGAATTTTATCAATTTCTATTGTGCTGGTCACACTGAGCAAAACATTCAGCATGTATCAAGACAAAAATAGAAGGTTTTCTTAAGTTTGTGAACTCCAAAGTTATCTGTTTTGGTTCAATCATTACACACATCACTTCCAAAGTACATAGGCTATTTTTTGGGGTTATTGGAAAGCTAAGAAGATCTACTTATCAACTCTGAAGCAAAAGAGCGCTGGTACAAAGCAGGTTTGGCAGTACCTACTCAGTCTCTTGGAGCATCCATCCATCTTTCCCAACAGTGGTATCAAAGCAATAGAGGTAAAATGGGAGATGGTTTTCCTTCATTTATTGATAAATTGGACAGGAACAACTATCAAGCTTGGTCTCTAAGGATGAAGACATATCTACAAGGAAGGAGTCTCTATGGATACATATCAGGAGATGAGGAATTGCCCTCATTCAAAGCAAGAGGATTGCCAACCAAGGAAGAACAAGAAAAGCTCAACACATGGTGTGCTAAGGATGCATTGGCAAGGTCATATTTACTCAACTCTATCTCTGGCTTTCTTTTGCCACATATCAAAAATTGTAAGACATCCGAAGAAACTTGGGAAACCTTGTCATCATACTTCTCCTCCAATACAAGGGCTAGGAAAAATCAGTTGTGGATTGAATTCACAACACTAAGGAAGCAACCTAAGCAAGCTGTTTCAGAATTTGTGACCAAAATCAAAGATGTTCCAGATCAGTTAGCAAGCATAGGAGAAGAGATTGAAGAAGAACAAATTGTAAGGCAAGTGATCAATGGAATCAAGGCTGATGACAAATGGAAAAGCTTCACCATTGCGATGGATCTCTACATGGACATGCATACTCCAGATCTTACAACTCTCATGGGACAATTATTTACACATGAAGCAAAGCTCACCAAAAATGGAGATACATCCAAAGGTAATAACTCTTCTGCCCTATACACAGATAAGAAGTCTAAGGATAAAGGCAAGAGCAAGAAGATGGAATATGAAGGCTCTACCTCCCAAGCAAACTATGCAGGGAGAGGTAGATCTTCAAGAGGAAGGGGCAGAGGAGGTAAGCAAGGTAGGGGGAGACCCTATAACTCATCACCATGCAACATTTGTGGTTTATCAAATCATACTACAGATGAGTGTTTCAGGAATTACAAAAATCAGAGAGGAAGAGGCTACCAAAGAGGTGGATACTCACAGTCAAGAGGAAGGTTCAACCATCAACAACAATTACAATGGCAACTACCAAGGAGGATTCAAAACCAGAAAGGACTACAACAACTACATAGAGGAGCAGGATGACTCTCTTCTGATCATGAACATGACTTCAAAGTTAGGTACAAATGATGACCACCTATTCTACATTGACTCAGGGTGCTCAAATCGAACTATAAATTAGCATTGTCGTTTTTGAGTGCTTGACACTCCTCTATCAATTTGTCATAATCTTCCAATAAGCATGCATGATCATCTAGCAACATTGGCATTGTTTTTGAGGGAGCCACCTTGAAATGACTTGGATTGATTGGTTTGTCACGTTTCTCCAATGCGGCTTCATAATTTTCTTTATTTTGTTTTTGTAAACGCCGATTTTCCTCTTTGGATGGTGTTAGGTGGCATCTTAGGAGTCCCACGTAGTTAAGTATTTCTAACAACTTGTTGTCGCAAGTGTTCTTCCACGTGTGTGATAGCTTCCTTGGTCTTTTGTCCTAACTCTATCTCCATTGAGTGATATGCCTCACAAAGTTCCTGATGGCATGCATTAATTGATGCATTTTAAATTCTCAATGAATTAAGGTTGGCCTGTAATTGCATGGTTGTCAATTGCAAGGCCTAATAATGCTAGCCTAATGATGCAAACTCTTCGTGAACTTGATGCGTACATGAAAACATTTCAACAGAATATGAAAATAATGATGGTGTGCTAAAAAAATGCATGTTTTCTAGTGTGTAATGAAGGAGGAGTGGGAGTCAAGTAAGGGAGTGTGGATGCTCTGGTAATAGTGGAGAAGTGTGTAGATGTGAGTGTGTGTGCCATGGTGGTGATGTGAGTGCAGGTGCGATGGGTGGTGAAATATCCATGCCACTAGAAGTTTGGTCTAGTGAACTGATCGTGAATAATGGCATGACCGTGGGTGATTGTGTAGGTGTAAACACTTGATTTACAAAGGTAGATGAATATGTTACATGAATGGGTTCAAACATAGATTGATGAATACGAGATATTTGCGGTAGTGTGGTGGAGTTGGGGTGTAATATGGATGATGGATCAATTGGGCATTGTGGGGTGAAGAAGGGTTGTTGAGAGAAGGAATAGATGAAATTGAGGGAGCTAGGAGAGGGTTAACAGGGATTGGGTGGATAATGGAGGTGGTCAAAGATATGGGTGGTGTTGTGGATTGGGTAAGGAAAGGATTAACGGGTTCTTGTGATACTACATTGGAGACATGGTGGTCGAATGAAGATGAACTAGGGTGTAAGGGTGAAATTGGATGTACATAGGACTCAATGGCTGGTTTGGCCGAAGTGGTAATGTCTATATTCATGGTGGGGATGGATGTTGATGGATGTGGTGGAAAATCAATGATTATCGTGTAGCCTTGGGGTGGTGAATCTACAATAACCCTTGGTGCCTGGTGACTTAAGGAATGTGCTTCGACTGGTATGCGTATGTATTCTCTGAGCCTAGACATTAATCTGACTCATCGAGGGTTGAGTTGTGGTAGAGGCTTTCTCTTGAGAAAGTGTAGTGCTTCCACTATGCCCACTACCTAAACTAGTTCATTAAACACAATGACAAAAGAAGTCACGAATCCACTATTTGTCAACTCTTGTTGCTGAATCTCTTTACTTGTTGTTCTCTTATTTGAATCCTTGTCCAAACTACTTGCATGTTCTTATACAACCTTTGGATTGAAATAGTGTATGTGGTTGCCTCGAGGGTGTCCTCCTCTCTGGTGCTTGTGTCACCTTGTGTCTCGGTCTGTTGCTTATGTTGCTCTTGTTGATCTTCAACTTGTGATATTTGACTTTATTGACTTGTCTCATCTTCCTCGTCATCCTTTGTTACTGTTCTCTTGTCCTCATCCAAACTTGATATGGTTTGAGTGCCCTCATGTTCCGGTGGGGAGCTGAGATAACTTGGATGCTCCTATTCTTGTGAGAAGAATTGAGCTTCTGAAATTTGAAATTCACTTGAAAGAGCATCAAACATTTCAAAGTCAAATGTTGTATTAAGTGGCTCCACCTCTAAGTTGGGTATAGGGAAAGCAAATGCCTCAGCCCCAATAGTAGTTATGGCTTCTCTTGCTTCTGTAGCAATGGTGATAGTGGTGGTCACAATAGTGGTTTGAGAGGTGATAGCTACACTAGAGGTTCCTTCTAATGTAATTGGTCATGACAAACGGATTTGAATAGGGGGTACTACAATTGGAGGTTTGTGGGTGATTGCTAAGGTGATGGTTGAGGAGATGGTGAAGCAGGTACTTGTAAACATGGGATTGTTCCCCTCATTATCTTTTTAGTTCTTGACTTTGGTGTTTTACAAGACTTAATAGATCCTTTAAATCTTTTTAATTCCTCACTAGATAGGGCCCGCTCAGCAGGAATATCATATGCCAAACACATATATACTATGTGTGTAATTTCAGAACAACCATGGATGACTATCTTTCTAATCCATATTTGGTTTGCCAAAAATAGCTCTTCTTGGATCTAGCTAGTGAGGTCAATGTTGTGTGGCCCAGTGTTTGCTAAATATAGTCCATACCATATGTGTTTTTGTGGCAATGTAAAATGATCTTGTGCAGGCAAGGCAAAATATTGCATGCATACTCGCAAGGGCTTTGACAATTCACATATCAGCCCACTTCAAAACATATCCTTTTTTCATGGGTTGAGGGCAGTCTTGATGAGATCTACTGAGAGATAAAACTTGTTGAAGGGTGGGTCTGCAACTAAGGATCGTAGTATGAATGTACATGGAAGCTCCTTCCAACTAGTGGTTGTAAAGTGGTGACAAGATAGTAGTGGTAGAAATCAAGTTTGGGAAAGGGTGCATTGAAATATTTTGTAAAGCTTGCCCTTGCCCAAAATGGTCTCACTTCCTTTGAATTTGGAAGAGCCTCAAAGTCCCTCGAGAAGAACTGGTATCTTACCCACGTGTCATCGCTAAAGCAGAGAGTTGCATCATAAACGTGATCGACATTTGCTAAAGGTCTTGCTAATCCCTAGAGCCAATGTGACTTTCTATGCATCGTCTCTGTTCTACCAAGAGGAGGATCATCAATTGGCATTGGCCCCATACAATCTTGAAATACAAGAGGTCTCATTGATGGGCGGGTCTCCATCAGCAGATTGTCAAAGTCCACCATTGGCACACTGGTGCTAACACCTAAAGATCCTTCAACTTGTATTTTGGTCCTGAGTGTTTGCGTAAAATATCTGCTACAAAAGGATAAAACATTAGCATGGAAATTAACCATGATCCCATTAAGTGAGACTACAATCCCTTTCCATAACTGATGTTTAGCCAATGTAGCCTTGTGTGGCGAGGTGATTGTGTAATGATCTCTTAGTAAGTAATGCATGTCTCTATACTGCCTACATGCTCTGAACAATGCATACAAATCTTTTCATGAGAGATGTCATTACTAGTGATAGTAAGTTAGTAAGGGTTGATTTTCACAAGGATTAGGTGTTAGTGAAATATAACAAGGATAAAGGTTAGCATTAAGAGGTTTCATGTTGTACAATGGGGTGGATGGAATGTTCTGGGAGTGTTTCAACACCCATTTCTTAGTGAGTGATGATAAGAGATGGTTCACTTGGGTGAATACAAAGGATGGATTGGGAGGTGATATGATTGGTGGGTGGTGTGATTTTGGGGAAGTCAAAATTACATGGCTGAGTTTTTGTGCTATAAGACAAGCCTTGGGCACCTAGATTTGAGTGGTGTTTGGCGTGATCGTTAGAGACTTCTTCGGCACCTAGATTTGTTGAATTCACATTGGTGGAGAATGTCTAGGTGATCTGGAGCATCTAGGTTGATTCTGCTTCATCTTGAATTCTTTGCATGCACTAGAGGAGATGGTCAGTGATGGTTGGCCTTGTGTGTACCCATATTCGCTTCATGCTTGTTGCTTCAGTATACCTATGCTGCATCCAAGTGTTAGTGTTGGCACCAACCTAGGCAATTAAGGTGTTACAAGACAAGGAAGCCATCAGAGAGAATCAAAGGAGAGGGAGAGTCAAGCAAGACCAAGGCAGGGTAGCCAACAAAGATCTGGCAATTAGGCCCACATAATTTTCAAAGAATAAATCTTGTACAATAGTGATTTTAATCACTACACGCCATTGTAGATACTATTTTTTATGATTCCTACTCCATATTGTGCAATTCAAGGAGTCATCAAGCTTGAGCAATACTAGATCTACTTACATACCAATTTTCAAATTTTGTGGAGCTCGTTTGAGCTTCCAAAATAGCCTAGGAACCTAATTTTTAAGTAGGCCAAACAGTAGGTTTGGATAGGGCCAGAAGCTAGTCAAAAACTATAAAAGGAGCTAGAGAGCTCATTTTTGAGGTTAGCAAATTGGGAATTGAAGTGAAAAAGAGTTTGTAATCTTGTTTTTTATGAATTAAGGATTCCATTGCTCCATCTTTATGTCTTGCCGTATGTGCACATGTGTGTGTGTATGTGTGTGCATGCTTGTGTGCTTCTCACTCATGCACTTGTGCCTTCACTTGCTCACGGTCATCATACCCTCCTCACATCTTCCCAGATTGACAATTATGAGGTGGATCTCCTCACATTGGTACTTGCCATTGTGCTAAAGTGACACCAAATTTGGTATCATTGTCAAGGATTGAGCTTTGCGGAGGAGCATGTGATGGTAAGACATAGAGACGTGGCATTGGAATCATAGGTAATCTCTTATTTTTTACTCTTCTACCTACTTCATCATCATCATCACCATCTCTACTCTCCATCTCCTTCCATCATCATCATCTTCACCATTTTGGTCATATCCCCACATTCCATCTCCATTTCCTCATTTCACTAGTGAGAATGTGAGAGAGAGAGAGAAAAAAAAAATTGTGCTTTGTTTTTTGCATGTTTCTTGAGCATTCTTGTAGGTACAAGCATCCACAACATACAACAAGTACAAAAAAATCTCTACATAGGTCCTAAGGCATTGATCTTTGTCAATTGGAACAGATAGAAAAATCGGTCCTTTTGTAAAACTAAGTGCACTATCATAGAGTAGAGGCCCTCAACACAACAAATCCACAAAAATTTCAAAAAAATTGATTTTTTTCTATCCATGATTGACATTGTCCATCACGACAGACAACATGTCCATCGTGATTGATAGGCCACAATGGATAGGTCTATCCATCATGATTGAGAGCCCTATCCATCACAATTGACAGGCAATTTCAACCAAAATTTTAGGGTTTTAATTTTTGAATTTTTTTGCTAATATTGGCCAAAAATTTCACGTAATTGGAGCATCATGAAGCCCCAAGCAAATATTTTGAGAAGTCTTGTTTGACTATTTGCCTATTTTGACCCCCCAAAACCCTAAAGAGACATAACTTTCTTATCTGAACTTTATTTTTAGTGATCTTGAGTTTGTTGACCTTCCACACGGGTGAGGAAGCTAAGCGATCCCTAAGGAAGTCTTTTATAAAGACAAGGGAAAATTGGTCTTTGAATCACATGAATGAAAATGGTCTTTTAAGTCAATTACATTTAACTCTGATCTAACTTTGGGACTTTTATACGTCCATTGAGAGCATCGAAGGGTGTCCAATGAAGATCACGTTGCAAGCTTGAGAACAAGTGTCTTGAGCACCCAAGTGTGGTCCAAGGGATAAGTGACTTTGAGGTTGGATCATTCTCAACCGCCTCAATCAATTCCTAGCTTAGGCTAAGCATGGATAGTAGTATTGATTAATTAAGGCTACGTTAGGCATGATACAAGTAGAAGAACCCACTCAAGTGCCAGCACAAATACTATAGTTTTGTGACAAAATCTAAAATAAAAGGACATAAATTGAGTGATCAAACTTCAAGTGCATTACAACTCAAATATTCCTCATGACAGAAACTATTGGACAAGAAGTGAGAGCCTAAGTAAAATAAAAAGAACAAGTGACTCATACAAAAGAACTTTGCGATGAGGTTGTACTTCGAGAAATTGGGATAACCATAAAGGCATATGAACCTTAGGTCAAGAAGACACTTAGGGAGAGATAGATAAAGCATCAGATCATTTGAAGCTAGTGCCAATCATACCGCTAGGTCATGGGCCCAACAATTGAGTGATTACCCACACATTCTAAGTTCATAAACGAGTGACTTTAAGATGTTGTATAGCATGGAGAGACTAGTAGGTAGCTCAGGAGTGGGATACCTAGAAAAACTAGAAGGATCTTACAAGACTCAAGTGGAATATATCAAGACCAACCGACTAGGTGCTCACATCTATGAGGATGTTCTAAGAAGATCTGTTGTCCAAATTAAAAACCTAGATCAACCTATTGGACTAGAACACTTGGTAGTCAAATTTGAAGATGGTTCATACATTAAAGAAGGAACCATGTATGTAGTCACCAACCAGCCAGATAGAACATATGAATTTGGTAATGTAATCCCAGAGATAGAATATAGGTGACATAGAACAAGGGAATTCAGGAAGAGAGCCAAGAACCCCAAGAGGTAAATCGGTCTTAACCAAGATACTCACACCATATGGATTTCCCAGGATAAGAAAGGTCTAGAATTGTTCTAGAATAGGGAGACAACTGAAGTCTTTTAGAGGTTTAAAACTAATCATCCTCGCAAAGTAGGAAGCATGATGATATATGAATTTAAAGATCCTAATACCCTAGGAAAAGTGGTCCACTTAGACAACACATTGGAGGGAGTGTTTGCAGCAATGGAACATGATAGGCATGCCTACACTTGGAAGGGTGATTTTGTTTTTCCCCAACCAAGATCCAATGTCTATTATGATCACCAAGGAGCTCGAACATCCCAAGCTCATGGAACTCAAAGGGACAGAAGTAGAGATCGACCTGAAGTGAGCTTTGCAAACTCCTTAGGAAGAGAGTGGTCGGGATTAGATGCAGATAGAATAGATCAAGAGGGACACAAAAATCCAAGACATCAAAGAGGCATGCATGAGTTTCCCTTGCCAAGGCCTAGAGAACACCCTAGGATCTTGAGGCCTACACAACTAGTTAAGTCCATGAAGAACTATTTCGATGGTACAGGAGACCGATACAATCATGTGGCAGAATTTAGACAAGTTTTGAGAGTTGAACAAGTTGATGACTTGTTCATGTAATACAATGCTTTTGGTTTAACACTCAAGAACATAGCTCTTATGTGGTTTCAATCACTACACTAGAGGCAATTCAAGAACATAGACCAATTTCTAGAACCCTTCATCACCGAGTTTTCTAAGAGTGGCATAAGGCACAACACTTCATCATTGATCCATAGCTTTAAGAAAACACCTCAAGAGGTAGTGAAACTTGAAGGAAGAAGATTTAGGCAATACTTGGAGTGATGCCCAATTCTAGAGCTACCCACACTAGCCAAACAAGTGGCATTGCTCCTACATGGATTGTTGAGTGCTAAATTGAGATCCTACATGTATCTAAAGGAACCGAGATCTATAGAGCAATGTGTATGCATGTTTATAGATATTGAGGAAAACCTAGGTGAGTAACTAGAGCTCTCTATGATTTACAAAGATTCAAATAGTTCCACTAGCCTCATATCAAAACCCTTTACTTCTATTGATGAATTAGTAGAACAGGTAGCTTAGAAGTTAGGAGTCTCTAGCACGCAGACACCTAGGTTTGCCCTAGTGAAACAATGCTATACCTATGGAGGAGACCATATGGCAAATGTGTGTCCAATCATGGCACAACCCCAAGTGAACCCTAATAGCCAATACTACACCATAGAAAGGGGGTATATTAACCACACTACACAAGATTGCCCCTATAATAAGTAGTTAGGAAAAATTTTCCACAACAAGGGAGATACTAGATGTTGGAACTCAAGGTCAAGCATAAAACATGGAAGAACACTAATGAAGTGGACATAGAAGAAGAGAGAGCAAGTAGGGAGCTCCAAGAAGTGTATGTCAAATTTTTAGAAGAATCCCCTACAAAAATAGTGATTTTCATCACTAAAAACCATTGTAAAAAATACCATTTTCTATTTTTGTAACTCCATTTTGTTCAAGTGGAGGAGTCCTCGAGCTTGAGGAGTATTAGAAGCATCATCGTACCAATTTTCAAAATTTTTAGACTTCATTTGAGCCCTCAAATAAGCCCTAGAACCTAATTTTTAACTAAGCCGGACACTAGGTCTAGATAGGGCCAAAGCTAGTCAAAAAACTATAAAAAGAGCTAGAGAGCTCATTTTTGGGGTTAGCTTGTTAGAGAATAGAGCTTTTGTAAGAGAAATCTTTTGCAATCAAAGCTTTCCATTGTTCCTCTCTTTGATCTTACCTTGTGCGTGTGTGTGTGTGTATGTGTGTGCATGTTTGTGTGCTTTCACTCACGCACTTGTGCCTTCACTTGCTCGTGGTCTTCATACCGGTCCTCACGTCTCCGTGGATTGACAAGTAAAGGAGGTGGTGCTTATGCATGAGCTACACCAAATTTTGGTGCCGTTGCCGGGGAGAGAGCTTCGAGGACGAGCGTTGTGATGGTAAGATCGTAGATTTGTGACATTGGAAGGTAGAAAAACTGTCATTTCTGTTATTTTTCTGATTTTTCTTCTCCATCTTCATCATCTTCATCATCTCCATCTTCATCCGTCTTCTTCTTCATAGAAAGTTCTTGTTTTTTAGTGCATTTTCACCATCTTCATACCATTTTTCATGCATTATTGTGTGAGAAGGAGTTAGGAGGTGCAAGGGAGAGCAAGCGCTGTGTTTTTTCATGAGTTTCTGCACATACGGAACTCGCCATTGCTCGGCGCTCAAAAATTCAAATTTCCCGCCAAAAAACACGATTCTGTGATGAAAATCGTGATTCTGTGAAAAATTCAATTTTTTTTGAAAATCGTAATTTTCTATTTCCCGCCTAAAAGCTTGCTGAAAGAAACACGATTCTATGGTCATTCTCAGAATCGCGATTCTCTGGTTGTGCTCAAAATCGTGATTCTCACAAATCACGATTTTCAATCAAAAAACACGATTCTCAAAAACACGATTCTCTGTTGACAATCGCGATTCTCAAAAACACGATTCTCTGCTGACAATCGTGATTCTCAAAAACACGATTCTCTGTTGGCAATCGTGATTCTCAAAAACACGATTCTCTACTGGCAATCGCGATTCTCAAAAATGCAATTCTCTTGGTTTCACAGCATCGCGATTCTCTTGGTTTCACAGGATCGCGATTCTCTTGGTTTCACACGATCGCGATTCTCTTGGTTTCACAGGATCGCGATTCTCATGGTTTCACAGGATTGCGATTCTCTTGGTTTCACAGGATCGTGATTCTCTTGATTTCATAGCATCGCGATTCTCTGATTTCAGAGGATCGCGATTCTCTGATTTCACAAGATCGCAATTCTCTTGGTTTCACAGCATCGCGATTGTCTTGGTTTCACAGGATCACGATTCTCTTGAGATTCATAGCATCGCGATTCTCTTGAAGTTCACAGCATCGCGATTCTCTTGAGATTCACAGCATCGCGATTCTCTTGAGATTCACAGCATCGCGATTCTCTTGAGATTCACAGCATCGCGATTCTCTTGAGATTCACAGCATCGTGATTCTCTTGAGATTCATAGCATCACGATTCTCTTGATTTCACAAAATCGCAATTTTTTCCAAAAGGTCGTGTTTCTTTGTTTTGACCCACAGGAGCCTCATTTGACATAACTTTTTCATCCAAAGTCCATTTTTGAGCTCTATAGCTCATTGGAAAGCTCGTTTCGAATCCTACATGGCCTCAACTATTTTTTATAAGAATAATGTGTTGATTTTCAGATAGGATAATTTGAAGTTGACCCTCAGGTGGGACTAGGGAACTAAGGGGATTCCAAAGGATTTTGAACCATACCAAGGGGACATTTTGGACTCTTAACCAAAGCTTATGAACTTGAGATCTGGTAGACACCTAGGCAAGGATAGACAAAGCATCATATCTTCTCAGTCTAGTGTCAACCATACAACCAAATCTTGGGCACAACAACTAAGTGGTTGTCCTTACGTACTAAACTTAAACACAAGTGACTTAGAAATGTCTTTTAGCATGGGAAAACCTTCAGGTAACTCAAGCACTGCGTATTTACAAACACCAGAAGGTCCCTATAAGACACAATTGGAATATATTCGGACCAACCAATTAGGTGCTCGCATCTATGAGGATGGCTTGAGGTGATCAATGGTCCAACTCAAAAATCCAGATCAACCGTTTGGACTTGAACACCCGGTGGTCAAGTTCGAAGAGGGTTCATACATTGATAAGGAAGGAACCATGTATGTGGTCACCAACCTACCAGATAGGACTGATGAGTTTGGAAATGCCATTCCTGAGAATGAGATAGGAGACCTAGAACAAGGAAATGTAGGACAAGGACCCCAGACTCCTAGAGGTAAGTCAGTTTTGACCAGAGTGATCACTCCAGACTGGATCCCTCAAGACAACAAAAGCATAGAACTATTCTTGAATAGAGAAACAGGGGAAGCCTTTTGGAGATTCAAACCAGATCAACCTAGCCAATTGGGCATAGTCATCATCTACTAGTTCAAGGATCCAGAGATACCAGGCAAAGTTGTCTACCTGGATAACACATCAGAGAAGATATTCTTGGTAACAGAACATGATAGACATGCATATACTTGGAAGAATGAATTGATCTTTCCTCCACCACGATCCAATGTGTCCCATGGCCTCAAAGGAGTAGGATCATCCCAAGCTCATGAAGCCCAGAGAGAAAGAAATAGAGAGAGACCTCAGGTAAGTTTTGCACGCACTGTGGGCATAAATAGATCAGGATTTGAAAATGAAAGACCTGAAAGAGAGAGACATCAAGCACATAGGCAACAAAGAGATGAACATGATTTTCCATTGCCTAGACCAAGAGAGCACCCAAGAACCCTTAGACCCACTCAAGTGATCAAGGTAATGAAGAATTATTTTGACGAGACAAGAGATCCTTATGATCATGTGGCTGAGTTCAAACAAGTGTTAAGAGCTGAACAGGTTGAGGATTTGTTCACCTAGTACGAGGCATTTGGTTTGACTCTTAAGGGCACTGCCTTAGCTTGGTTTCAACCATTAAGTAGTCGCAACTATCGCGATATAGGTCAGCTGCTAGACGAATTCATTGTAGAATTTTCCAAGAGTGGTATCAGACATAACACATCATCTTTGATCCACAGTTTCAAGCAGACACCCCAAGAAATAGTGCGACTAGCAGGTAGAAGGTTCAGATAGTACCTAGAAAGATGCCCTGCTCCAGAGTTACCCACACCAGCCAAACAAGTGGCTTTGTTCTTAGATGGTTTAGTGAGCACAAAGTTAAGATCATATGTGTACTTGAAAGAGCCTAGATCCATAGAAGAGTGTGTGCGGACCTGCATTGACATAGAAGACAACTTGGGTGAGGAGTTAGGACTATCCAAACTCTATAAAGAATCTGACAATTCTACTAGTCATACCTCTAGAGCCTCCACTAAGATAGATGAAATAGCAGAGCAAGTTGCCAAGAAGCTAGGAGTTCAAAATAAACAAATACCAAGAGTCACCTCATTGAACCGGTGTTATACTTATGGAGGCGACCACATGGCTAATGTATGCCCATTGCACAACCAGAACATGAGAGAAAGGAATTCTCCATATTGCACTATTGAGAGAAAATACACGAACCATACGGCTCAAGATTGTCCATACAATAGATAGGCTGTTAGACAGAATTATCAGCAACCTTACCAACAAGGTAGGTATCAGAACCAATACCAACAACCATATTATCGACCACAACAACAGTATCAGGCACCATATAGGCCACAACTAGTCCTAGGATACCAACCACCAGCGCCTGCAAATGTAATTCTAGTTAAGTATGCGGTGGCAAAAGAGAACCTTAATAGAGCATTGGTACCAGTGACCCCACTGATCTCAGAGAATGACTCTCATGCTCATAGTTCAGACTACTCCCATGAAGGTAGTCCACATGCTTATTACACAGAGTCGCCTGAACATAGTGAGATTTACACGTATCAATATGAGGCACCACCTATGGAACAAAATTGGGAGCTAGAATACTCCAATGCCATGTATACGAATCCCAACCCCAGGCCCCAATTGAGACAAGTAAGGCCACAAGCCCCTAGAGGACCATGTTTTAGATGTCAAGGTGACCATTTCATTCGTGAATGTCCCCACTCACTAACTCTAGGCCAAGGACATAACATCACGATACAGGCGTTTTGTCTTGATTGTGGCAAAGACCATCTCCCCAGAGATTGTCCAAGAAACCCCTCTAGTGCACCCAAGATTACACCCATTAATGTAGTAGGCTTAGTGGCAGATTCAAGTGCTAGTAGCAGTAATGTGGCTCCTATACAAGTAGTCACTAGGGCACAACCCTTAAAACAGGATAAGCCAACTGAACAATCAGAGTCAAGCGAATCAAGAGAGCCTAGCAAGCGGAAAACAAGAACATGGAAGGATACCAGAGAGAAGGCCAATCGCAAGTGGAGCAGAAAGTTATCAGAACTAGAAGAAAGTTTGAAGGAAGCGAAAACAAAAATAGATGACATTGCATCTCAAAGACCCTCGCATGCTGAAACTCCATGTACTCCACCTCATCCCACCCCACCACCCATTGTAAATAGACCGCAACTAGGGTCTGTTCTTGCAGATCCAACCCCAGAAGGCTTGGACATGATGTTCAAGGCCTACCAGGCTCGACTTCAAAAAGGGCCAACAGCTGCAAACCTAGACAAGAGATACCCTAGAGCAGATTTAGAGATTGAACGAATGAAAATGTGCATGAAAATGGTAGAACAAGCTCAAGCGATACTCGAGACTAGTCAAAAGTTTAATCAGACAAACTCTGTGAAATTGGATTTGCATTTCCAGGGCTTACTAGAAAGATTAAAGCAGTTGTTAAACAAACCACAAGTTTCTTTACCTCCACAGGCTCAACCAGTTATTGAAAGAGGAAGCTCACCAGCAAGGGGATCTTATGTTCCTAATTCCACGGATGCTGGAATACCCCCTTCAATTCAACAGTACTCTCAAGAGTTCTTGCGTGAAATACAAGAAGAGAAATGGGCCAAGGAGAAGTGTAGCTCAGTGATGAGTAGCACCTCCTTTAATGTCAATCCGGGAAGACGTGAGGATGGTATGAAGACCTCGAGCAAGTGGAGGCACAAGTGCGTGAGAGAGAAGCACACAAACATGCACACACATACACACACACGCGCACACACAGCAAGACAAAGAGTGAGAAGCAATGGAGTTCTTAGATTACTTTCAAAAAGCTCTTACAAGTTCATTTCAATTACAATCTACCTCAAAAATGAGCTCTCTAGCTCTATTTATAGTTTTTGACTAGGTTTTGGCCCTGTCCAGACCTAGTGTCTGGCCTAGTTAAAAATTAGGTTCCAGGGCTTATTTGAGGGCTCAAACGAGATCTAAAAAATACGAAAATTGGTAAGCAACTACTTCTAAGGCTTCTCAAGCTCGAGGACTCCTCGGCTTGCACAAAATGGAGCTACAAAAGGTGAACATGGTATTTACAGGGGTTGTTAGTGATGAGAATCACTTTTTAATTGGTGTAAGGGTTTTGAAAAATTAAAGGGTTGCCTTAGTGCTAGATCTGTGTGAATGCTCATACTTGCTTCTTCATGAAGAAAATTATTGGCCTACTTGCCAGATCGTCGTTGACTCCCTTGTCTGCTTGTGCCTTCTCTCCCCTCTGACTCTCTTCTCTGACTGCCATGCCTTGTCAGTCCTTCAGTTCCTTGTCTGCTGCTAACACCCCCCCCTCTGTCGCGTCTATCGTCCCTGACAGACCCTTGTTGGGAGGGTCGTTGGACGTAGTATTCGACAACGTCTTGCGCTAAGTGATGTTTGGCAATCCTCAATCCTTTGGCCAAGTCTGTGAGTAAAGCATCCCAATCTACCGGCCCGGGAACCTCTGGATGTGGCATACGTAACTTTTCTAAATGGAGAGCTTGTTCCACTGCAAACAATTGTAATAAATGTGAGGGCCTGGGAATGAAGATCTCTGAGTGATATTCCCAGAACCCTGTGACAAACATCTCTTCCAATGTCTGTTTGAAGCAGGCCGGTAGGTACTTTATGCGGGCATGCCATGCATAAACAACATTAATAGAGGGCGTTGTGCTCATGTCATAAACAAGATCCTGATTGCCTTCATTGAATCCGAGCGCAGAGAGATGAGGTTCCTTAACATTCTTGAAGGTTCTGAAGGTGACTATCATGAGTTCAAAAATTTTAAGGCACATTTGGGTCATGACATCTGGTACGTTTTTGAACCTGACACCCCAATGCCGAATAGTTGAGATCATGTATCCTACGGTAGGTTGGCCTTTGGGTGGCACTAAGTAGACATAATTGAGCCATTTCTCACATCCTCTCGTTGTCAGCACCATTTTTGTATATTCCGGCCACGACCTTCTTCGAAATATAGGGCAGTAGCAGGGATTGAACTTGATATACAGGGGCATGTTATTCCATGTGCGATTCATTTCCGGGTAGGTTTCAAGCAGCCGAATCCTCCACATCGGTTGATGAATATTGCCCTGCTTGGCACTCGCTGGGATGTCTTCCGGTGCGAATTGTGTGGCGGAGGTTGGTTCCTTTGAGGTATGTTGCTTTATTTCGGCATTGTAGTCAGCCATTAGGACACAGAAGGGAACATACAAATCGTCGGATGTGCCGATCCACCTATGATGAGAGAGGTTCCTAAAATAGTCCGATTTTATGACCACCTCTTCCAAGCGTGACATAGATGCTATCTGGACTGCCACCCTATCATCATGGGTTGTGGCCACTTTTTCCAATTTCTGCATCCATTCAGGAGCCTCTATTTCAAGGGTGTCCATGCCCTCGTCTGTTTGCTTGCCTCCAGGTGCTGGCATCGGAACATACGGGTCCTCAAAAGATTCCTCTGCTTTGATGGGTACTAGGTCTTTAGGTTCTGGTTCCACCAAGGGGGAGGGTTGGCGTTCATATTCGAGGACTTTCTTTTGTAATTCTTCGAGTTGTGCTTTGAGCGCTGCTACTTCGTCAGTTGTGTCAGTGGTGGTTGGGACTTCTTTTGGTGGTTCTGGTTGAGCTGCCAATTGCCTTAGTAGTTCGTCTCTTTCTTTTTCTAAGGCTGCATGGGCTTCGAGGAGATCAGCATGGGTTTCCAATATGATTTGCATATTGTCTGAGGGAATGGCCTTGAACTTCTCCGGCTCAATTTCTTGTGGGGAACCTTCCATGGCTACTTCCAAGTTCTCTTCGTTTTGTGTCTGAAGCCGTCTATTTTCTTCCAGGGCTGCAGACATATGCTTCCGTAATAGAGCCATGTTGCGGCGGAGCTTGAGGTTCTCTGTGATTTGGGAGTGTAGCAGATCATCCATTCGTTGTCTTTCTTCTGCATCTGACTGCGGTGGATTTGCCACTAATTGCTCATGTTGTTCTTGCAATGCACTAAACTGCTGTTGTAAGAGCCTCTTTTCTTTCTCTAAGTCCATGAATCTTCCTTGTAATGTTTCATGACTCCTGAACAAACTTGTATGCTGAGCATCGAGGTGCTGATAGTGTTGCTGTAACTGAGACATGCACTGATACATGTTATTAAATACATTATTAATGGGGGTGGATGCAGGAAGGGTGTTAAGTGCAGAGGAAAAGGGAGAGGGGAAGGGAAGTGTGAATGGTGAAGTGGGTGGTGGGGGAATGGGAGATTGTGGCCGTATGGGGGGAGGGAGAGGTGCAGTGGAGGGTGATATGTCCATCAAATCCACGGTGGACGCAGTAGTGGGAGTGATTGTGAATAGTGGAATTGTGGGTGCAGTGATTGTGGTGAATGTGTACAGTGGTGTGTGCAGTTGTGAATATGAACTACCCGGAAGTGTGAGAGGGGGAATGGGGATGTCAGTAGCTGCCGTTAGGATTACAATGTTAGTGGAGGTGTTGAGAGGGTGTGTGGGTTGATTGGCGGTTTGTGCTTCAGTCATGGCAGTTGACTCGGAGGCGGTAATGGTGGTTGTTACATTGGTAATGGGAGGTGAATGTGGTGGAGTGGGAGGCGGGGGTGGCAAGGGGGGTGATGGGGGTGCACTGGACACATGGGTCTTTTCAGTATCGTGCACAGTGTGTGCTGTGCCCGTGGTCGTGGCTGTCCCTTGTGTTTCGGATACTAAGACATTCATCTGTTTCCCTGCTCGTGGGGGACGTCTTCCGTATCTTCTTTCCGTTCTGCGTGATTGTGCCAGGGCAGTATGCACTGTCTCAGGTACTCCTATTGCATCAGAGATCATATCCAGTGTGGCACGATATTGTTCGTCGACTCCTTCCTCCTCAAGGAATTGGTGCATGATAGCCTTTCCTGCTGCAAGGGATAACTTATGTTGTTGTTGGACCCTGTTGATGGTATCGTAGAGCTTTTTCAACTCCTTTGTATATGTTGGGGCACCCTCTAGCTCCTGTATAACTTCTTGCTCATAGTCATGCGCCTCCTCATAAGAAAATCCTTCCTGTTCATCCTCTTGTTCTTCTTCTTCTTCATCCTCCACTTCCACCACTTCTGGTTGTCTTGGCTGGGGTTGTTCTGTAGCCGTTTGTTGTCCACTACCCTGCTCTGCTTCGACTTCCGCATTAACAGCTTCAATGATTCTGGCAACTTCTTCATCCGTTAGATCTTCCAAAGTGAATCCGTGAGGAAATTCCAGATCAGTAGGTACTGGTGGAAACACAAGGTTAGGGCCATCTGTGCTGTGCCTGGGTAACCTGATAGTAAATGGTTGCTCGTCTGGGAAGCCTAGGAGTTGTTTCAGGTGTTAGGGTTGCACCGCGGGCTTGTGCACAAGGCATCTGGACGGCGCCTCTCATCTTCTTTGAGGGAGGCCCTACGGCTGACAGTCTGCGTTGAAACTCCTGTGCTCTGGTCCAAATGAGAGCCCTTTGCACCGGTACATCATATGCGAGACATCTATACACAATTCTGGTAAGCGCACAGCATCCATACAGTACAGATTTTTGTTTCTTATACCACCTTTGATGAGCCAAATGGATCTGGTCGATAATCCAGTGGGGCATATTGATTGTCAAATCAAAGGCATCTGCTAAGTAGAGGCTAAACCAGATCTTTTTGGGAGGCATTGTGAACCTTTCCTGCGCGGGGAATGCGAAATGTTGCATGACCATGCGTAAATGAATGGCGATCGTAGGTGTCATCGCGACCATGTCCTTTAATTTTGTCAAATTTCTGTTCTTCATATTGTCTGGAACCATAGTCTCTTTCTCCGTAGGAATGTGCATACCTTTCATGTCCAAAGCTTCCCTTACCAAGTTGATAGTTAATCTGAAGCGATTGAGCTCATTGCCCCTTGTGAGAGATGGGAGGGCAAAGGAGCTGTATCCCTTTTTGTCTTTGCTCGGAGTAAGGGTGCTAATCAGATACGAGCACCTTAGAAAATCCGGCTTTGGCAATTGGAATTTGAAATACTCGTAGAGTCCTGCCTTCTTCCATATGGGTTTCAATCCTTCATTATTCTGCAATCTCCCAAATTCCCTGGTAAAAAAGTGATACCTGCCACAGCGCCCATTGAATTCTATCTTCGCCTCCCACATATAAGTGCCTTCACCTAGGGGTCCTGCCACATCACTGAACCAATGAGAGTTTTTGCTGACTGGCATTGTGTGCCCCTGTGGAGGGTTCTGAGCCGGTATGGCATGTAATGCCCTCAATGCCGTTGGTCGTTCCTTTAATTCCTCCTCAACCGGAAGGCTTTCAATGTCCACAACTTGGGGGTTGGTGCCTGCCTGGGAGCTAGTTCCTACCGTATCTGCCATGTTACTTCTTGCTTCCTGTCTCTGTGAGAATATAGAAACATGTGTTAACATTGTACAGGACAAGAGAGAACCGTTGTTGTTCCCATTACAACATTAACATGAGGGTCGGGAGAGATTAATGGGTTAGTAAGTGCTCGGTGCGAGTGTGTGTGTGGTTAGGAGTTTGGTAGACCTAAGAGCTAAGTGGAATGATGTAGTGTGATAGTGATGTGGTTAGTAGGTTGTCATGGATTTACAAATGGGATCCGAGGGTTTGTTACAAGTCTTAGGCTGCCAAATGCATTGGATGGGTTTTGCTCTTGGTTTCGTAGAGACTCTCGAGAGCTTTATAGGTGTGTCAGCTTGAAAATGAGGCCTTTTAGGGACCCATTTACAAGTGATTCTGTTCGTGCTCATGGGCCTTGGTGTGTTCCTGAGTGTTGAAAACGAGTGGATGCCGGCTGTGCGAGTGAATGGATCATGTTGTATAGGGTGTGGTCTTGGTGTAGCTATTTGAGCCCGCAAACAAGCCTTAGGCACCCAAATTTGTCTTGATTGTGGGCTAGCCTTCATCGACTTCTTGGGCACCCAAATAGACTTCACGTTAGCAGAAGAACTTCTGAAAGACTTCTTATTAGTGTCGTGTTGTTGGTTACTAATAAGAGGCTTTGCCCGTGTGGTTGGCTTGAGTGCAACCGAGTGTTCGCCTTTCCGCACCCACACTTGTTTCACTAGCTGAGACATTTTGCTGCGCAGGTACTTTTGATCTCCGACATAGGTAGTACTCTGCTTCTTCTGCCTTTGATCCACCTTTGGTTGCTGCCTCCCTCTGGCCTTTGGAAAAGAAGGGAGTTCCGTTGCATCCCTGACTCCTTTTTTGCAAACATCATTCCTCTGCAACACATAGTTTTAGACAAGAATAGCATGGTCATCTTCATGTGTACTCCTGGAAGGACCAAGAGTGTGTGCCTTTCCTAGTTCCTTGAGTGCTCCATTATCTAACTCTACTGTAATTCGACTATGATTGACCCATACCTGAAGAAGTCCACTTCTTAGGTTTAGGTTGACTGCATGATCATAGATCCAGTCCTGACCCAAGACAAGAGGCTCTGTGAGGTCTTTGTCTTGGCACACTAGTACCTTAACTGTCATTAACATGTCCTGAATGTAGAGGGGAAGCTCCACCTCGCCCATGCAAGGGGTTTCCACACCTCCTAATCCTATGAGATAAGCTTCTATAGGATTGACTTTTAATTTCAATTCTTGACAGTAAGAGAGTCTCACCGCACTAGTGGCTGCACCTGAGTCAATCAATGCTCGCACGGACTGTGCACTAGTTCCTTGTCCTACCTCTATGGTCACAAAAGGTCGTCGATCAATTATTCTATGGGAACTTGTTCCTGCGACTTCACACATTTCCATATGATATCCTTGATCTGCATAGTCATTTGTTCTAGGCTGATCTCTACCTTGTCTTCGCAACTTCATCCTTCTGATGCGTTCTAAAGCTTCTGCTTGAGCTTCTTCTCGAATCCGCTTTTCTTCTTCCTTGCGTTTCTTGGCGATATTGAGTCGACTTAGCATTTCCTCTGTGAGAGGTTCCTGATATAACTTGACTCTGCATCCGCTTATATAGCTTGGGAGAACGTCACCTTCCAATGTGGCTAGTTGCACTGCTCCACTTGTGGAGATCCTATTTATGATCATAGGTCCATAGCCACGCTTCTCTAATTTTCTCGCATGTTGTTTCAAAGTGTATACTAGTACTAGGTCGTCTGCCTTCAAACCTTTATCCTTAACGTGGGCATCAAAATATGCCTTCTGTCGTTTCTTAGCTGCATATATCCCTGCAGCTGCCCTTAGTCTTGTTTCTCCTAATCGTTCAAGGTCAAAAAGTCTAGAGGAGAGTTCATGACCCGTCCATTCGTGCTCTTGTGCTACCTTCAATGTAGGTATCAAGAAGTCCAATGGTAGCACTGCATTTTGACCAAATACCATCTGAAAGGGGGTGGCTTGGAGTACCGTTTTGTAGGCGACTCGGTATGCCCAAACAGCATGGTGTAGCTGTTTGTCCCAATCAGAGCGTTTATTATTCACGAGCTTGGTCAACACATTGCACAGAATCTTGTTTGTGCTTTCGGCTTGCCCATTAGCTTGTGGGTGGTAGGGGGCAGACTTCTTATGAACTACGAAGAATTCTTGGAGCAGATTTTCAATTACTTCATTCAAGAAGTGAGTGCCTCTATCACTTACTAACTCTATAGGTAGCCCGTATCTTGTGAATACATTCTCAAACAAGAATTTAGCAGTTGTTTGAGCATCGTTCTTCGTTGTGGCTTTTACCTCTACCCACTTTGTTAGATAGTCTGTGGCAACAATGATATATTCCGCATGGGAACCCTTAGCTGGGGGATTAATAGGACCTACGAAGTCTATTCCCCACTTAGAGAATGCACGTCCACCCATCATAGGTTTCAATGGCATCTCATCTTTGCGTATAGGATATTGAGTTCTCTGACACACATCACACCGTTTCACATAGATATGTGCATCCATGTGAAGGGTTGGCCACCAGAAGCCCGCAAATAGTATTGCCTTGATCACCCGATCTGGTCCAAAGTGTCCCCCTGCTACACCTTGGTGAGCAGTTTCCAAGATCTTAAGATATTCACTCTCATGGACACATAGTCTCAGGTAACCATCTTTACCACGCTTGTATAGATTATCACCAATGAGTGAGTAATCCTGGGCTTCTTGTTCTAGACTTCTTTTCCTAACCAGATTCATGTCTGGAGGGAATGTTTTCGTCCTCAGGAAGGATACTAGTGGTTCACTCCAATCTGGCACTATGGACACTTGATAAAGAGTGGCATGTTCCACAGGTGGTTTAGTGCGACAGATTGGGCATTCCTTGCACAACTTTTGGACATCAGCTTCCATAGTTGGCCAATGCACTCCGAGTCTCCTTAGTGTCTGTAGGGTTCGTTGTTTTGAGTAGTGTTGCTCTAATGCACCTACATGTGCTAATTGCAACCACTTAGCATACTCATCCTCTTCCACACAACAAGCCAAGATCCCTTGATCTGTGTGCTTGTACATACTACCTGCCATGATGTGATACTTTTGAGCTTTTACTACCTCTCTATCTTGCGTGTTTATTACTGGATGGTTAGGCCCGTATGTCAATACCGGTACCAATGGCTTAGCCCACTGCGGTACAAGTTCCAAATTAAACAAGTAAGCATCAGGAAGGTCATCTGACACTCCTTGTGGGGCTTCTCCAGATGTGAGCCTAGAGAGATGATCCGTTCTCAAGTGAGTCTTCCCTTTCCTTACTACAACCTCGAATTCATATTCCATTAGCAAGAGAAACCATCTTACTAATCTTCCTGTATTGCATGGCTTGTTTACCAGGTACAGTAGAGCTTGGTGATCCGTAAAAAATTTGAACTTATTTGCAAGCAAATAATGTCTAAACTTTTTAACTGCATATACCATGCCTAGTCCTTCTCTCTCCGTAGTGGTATAATTTCGTTCAGCTGCATTCAATTGTCTACTGGCATAGGCAATTGGGAGATCCATATTACCTTCACCAGTAGGTTGTGCGAGTACACATCCAATAGCATAATTGGAAGCATCCACATGAACATGGAAAGGCTTATTCCAATCTGGTGTGGTTAAGATTGGTGCTGAACATAATCGCTGTTTAAGCTCATTGAAGGAATTCTCACATTCATCAGTCCACTCAAAGTTAGTCAGAAGTCCATACATGGGCTTTGCAATGACAGCGTACATATGAATGAACCGTCGGTAGTAACCACAATGCCCCATGAAAGCTTGTACTTCCTTGACATTCCTTGGCCTAGGTAGCTCTGCTATGGCTCTCACTTTCTCTTCATCAGTGGATATGCCATTCTTTGACACTATGTGTCCTAGAATCTTGCCTTGACTTACCATAAAGACGCACTTTTCTGGGTTTAGGCAGACTTGATATTCTCTACATTTGTCAAAGATTTGTCTGAGTTCAGGAATATGGGTTTGTCTAATGTTGGAATGAGCACAAAGATCATCAACATAGACTTCTAAGCTCTTCCTCAGGAACTCTTTAAATACATGGCACATCAGCCTCTAGAAGGTAGCTGGTGCGTTGGTAAGCCCAAATGGCATTACTCTAAAGGCAAAAATGCCCCATTCAGTGGCAAAAGCCGTCTTATGCTGATCTTCAGGAGCTATGGCTACTTGATTGTAGCCCGAAAATCCATCAAGGAAGCTGTACACTTCCTTGCCTGCTACTCTTTCTAAGAGATGCTCTGTAATAGGAAGCGGATAGTTATCTCGAATTGTGGCTGCATTAACCTTCTTCAAGTTAATGCACACACGTAGCTTTCCGTTTTTCTTGGGCACCACTACAATGGAGGATACCCACTCAGTGTGCTCAATTTCATAGATAAATCCAGCTTCAACCAGCCTATCTATCTCTTCTTTGATCTTGGCAGCATAGTTATCATTGTATGTGTATGGCTTTTGCTTAGAGGGTTTGGCATCTGATGTCATGGCGATAGTCTGTGAGCATATGTCAGGGTCCACTCCTTTCAAATCCTTGTAACTCCAAGCGAATACATCTCTGTATTCTCTTAGCAAGGCTATTAATGCATGCTCTTCTTCCTCTGTTAGGTCATGGCCTATGTAAGTGCATCTCTCCTCTCCTTCTTCTAGGGCTACTACTATTTTCTTGGTGGTTTCTTTGTTATCATAGGCCGCTCCTGATTGTGCCTCCCCTTTAGGCATTCTTATCATAACTCTTCTGTCATCTATCTCATACTTCTTAAAATTTTCTGGGACCTCAAACAAAGATTCTTCCTCTGTTTGTGTGACTTCTCTCTTCTTTCTTTTCTTTCCTTCTTCCTTCAGGGTCACATGTGTGGCTAGTCTTACCTCATTTGTAAGCTCTCCATGCCTCTGGGGTTGAAATTCTACTTCATAGAAATATTCTTCATCTGATGCAAAAGGTGGATCCATAATGATTGACTCTAGATCGGAGTCACTTGCATCCTCAAATGCATCAGGGCTAGGTTCACACTCTTCTAACACTGCCTCTCCCATGATTGGCTCTATGGAGAAGACTGAAATGTCATAGCCATCCTCATCACAGTGGGGTGTCCATTGTTCCTCATTGATGGCTACATCCATTGTTGCTAGGATTTCTGCCCAGCCGTGAGGTTCAAACTCTTCATCGGGAAACACTACAGGTGCATAGGCTGGGTCTTGAATTGATCTATGTGTTTCTTTTGCACCTATCTCTCTGGCTTCTTCTCTCTTCTCTTCTGCTACTGCTACTTTGCACATCCATAAGTGGGTGTCTTCATGCATCCATGAGGATCCTGATCCTATGGAATGCACCGATTCTGTATCATCTTTGGCTCTATGGATGGGGTTCCATTGGATAGGAGGGACATCTCTATGAGAGTAATCTTTGAGATTCACTTTGGTCGTAACACCTAAGTGTTGCAGGTACAAGGAATTGGTTCCCCAGTCATGTACCACTTGCAATTGTCGCATAAATGGTCTTCCCAAAATCATCTCATAGGCATGGTTCTTGCTAAAATCACATATAGCAAATGTGTGCTCGAACTCAACACCACATGTGGTGAGAGTTATTCCTTCTAACAGCCCTAAGGGTCGCTCTATGTGACCATCAGCCATATGCAATTTCATCCTCGTGGGCCTGAGTGCTGGCTTGCCCCAACGCTTCCATAGGGAAGTGGTAGCAATTGCAACACCTGCGCCTGAGTCCAAAATTGCCTTGGTGGTGTACTCCTGGTAGGTAATGGGAAGATAGGTGTTCCCTTCTTCACCTTCACACATATCTCCTATCTTATCCAAGGGTATCTCTGGCACTGTCCTATGTGATCCTACCTGGGAATGAGGTTTCACTATCGCTGGTACTTGTTTGGCGACATGTTTCCATAGTTCAGGTCTAACCTTGAGTAGCTCTTCTAACTTGAGATTGCACTGCACTTTAGTGTTTTTCACTACCTTTGTGTTCCTAGGTAAGACTGAGTCCTCATTTCGTACCATGACCGTGGGCGCTCTCATACATGTAGATTTAGCTTCCCATGGACCCGTGAAGTGGGGTAATTCTTGTAAAGAGTTCGACTCAAAGTCTAGTCTTTCCTGACAGTGGGTGATCTCCTGCTCCTCATAAATGGATGGGATGTCTTGTGGGAATTCATCGTGTGCATCATCCACAAGTTCAATAGGAGGAGGGACTTCACTTCTTTAGCCCATTTGTCTTCTTGAATCTCGCGTAGGAATTCTGGTGTGAACCGATTCATAGAAGATGATGTGTCTGGCTCCGTAGAGTTAGGCACATAGGCTTCAGGCACATAGGCTTCCGGGGCAGGAAGACTTGCTCTTTCACTTGCCTTGTCCTTGTGTTGAGAGGCGGGTTCCTTTTCTGATTGTGCAATCAGCTTCTCTATTCTTTCTAACAGTCCATCAAAGTGCAACTGTGTCTTCGCTGAACTAGAGATGTTAAATAGGCGACTGGCTTCAAACATGGTCTGAGCCAATTCCACCATCTTAGCACAAATTTTGGTTCGTTCTAGCTCTAGTTCTGCTCTTGGGTAACACTTTTCATGATCAGTTACGTTTGGCCCTTCTTGGATTCTGGCCTGATATGCTTTAAGCATCATATTAAGGTCTTCGAGAGTGGGATCTGCTAGGACTGATCCTACTCTAGGGGGTGGTGGAAGTAGGTGAGGCAGGTTGGAAGGTGGCGGGTCAGATGGAGTTGGGAATGGTGGAGGTGGGGTAGTGTGAGAGGGAGTTTGAGATGTGAGTTCAGTTATCTTGGCCTTTGTTTCTCTGAGGCTTTCCTCGAGTTCACTCATCTTTTTTGCCCATTGTCTTTTCATTCTTTCACGACTATCTCTCCAAGCTCTAGTTCTCTTCTTTGTCATGCTCTCCGTTTCACTAACATCTGGGCTCTTTTCCTGGCCTACGCTTTGGTTCTGTTGCAGGGCTTGGGCTCTAGTGATTACTTGTACTGGTGCAGTGGAAGTCACACTCCCTGTGGAGTCTACTACTAACCCAATAACGTTAATAGGAGTGATTTTTGGCATATTATTAGGATTCTTAGGGCAGTCTCGTAAGAGATGCTCCTTTCCACACTCCTGGCAATAGCCCTGGATCGTCACTGACTGGGGTTGTGTAGGTGGAGGCAAGGGACAATCACGAATGAGATGATCTCCCTGACATCTGTAGCATGATCCTCTAGGGAATGGAGGTCTTACTTGCCTAGGTTGGGGTCTTGAGTTAGGGTTTGTATACATTACATTTGTGTACTCTGGTTCCCAACTAGGTTCATTTGGCTCTTCACTGTAATAGGACTCCCCATGTTCAGGAGATTGCATGTAGTAAGCATGGGGACTATCGACATGTGTAGAATCAAAGCTATGGTCACTGGGGTCACTTTCAGAAAGCAGTGGTGTTACAGGGACTATAGCTCTATTCAGGTTTTCTTCTGCTGCTGCATATTTTACTGGGATCACATTAGCTGGGGCAGGGGGTTGTTGTGCTAATACAGGCTGAGGCCTTTGTTGGTTTTGGTATGGTTGCTGATAAGGTTGTTGTGGCCTGCCATATGGCTGTGGAGGGTACGGGTTCTGGTATCTTCCCTGCTGAGGGTATGGCTGAGGGTAGGGTTGCCTAGCCGCCTGCTTGTTGTATGGGCAATCTTGCGCGGTGTGATTGGTGTACCTCCGTTCTATGGTGCACTATTGGCTACTAGTATTTACTTGGGGTTGAGTCATAATGGGACATACATTTGCCATATGGTCACCCCCACAAGTATAGCATCTTTTCACAGGGGCAAACCTTGGGATCTGTTTGCTAGAGACACCTAATTTCTGAGCTACTTTCTCTGCAAGTTCCTCAATTGATGTGGATTGTGTGGAAGAGAGGCTAGAGGCACTATCTGAATCTTTGTATATCTTGGAAAGCTCTAACTCCTCCCCTAGGTTATCCTCGATGTCAATGCACATGCGTACACACTCTTCTATAGTCCTAGGGTCCTTCAAGTACACATAAGATCTCAATTTTGTACTTAGTAATCCATCCAAGAATAAAGCCACTTGCTTAGCTGGTGTGGGTAATTCAGGGATAGGGCATCTCTCTAAGTATTGCCTAAATCTTCTCCCTGCAAGTCTCACGGTCTCTTGAGGGGTTTGCTTGAAGCTGTGAATCAGCGAGGAAGTGTTATGTCTTATGCCACTTTTAGAGAATTCGATAGTGAAAGCCTCTAGGAGTTGGTCTATGCTCCTGAACTATCTCTCATTCAATGGTTGAAACCACGTAAGTGCTATGTTCCTAAGGGTTAGACCAAAGGCATTATATTGCGTGAATAAATCCTCCACTTGTTCAGCTCTCAAGACTTGCCTGAACTCGGCCACATGATCGTATGGATCTCCGGTGCCATCGAAGTAATTTTTCATGGACTTAACTAGCTGAGTTGGTCTCAAAGTCCTCGTGTGCTCTCTAGGTCGTGGTAGAGGGAACTCATCCGCGTTTCTTTGATTCGTGTGAGCTCTAAGTATCTCAGGCTCTACCCTATTTGTTTTCGTCCTCGTTCTTTCTCTGCCCACTGGGTTGGCAAAGCTTACCTCAGGTTTATCTCTATGTCTGTCTCTTTGAGTTCCGTGAGCGTGGGAGGTTCCAGCTCCTGGGAGACCAAAGGACACGTTCGATCTTGGTTGGGGGAAAACGAATTCACCCTTCCAAGTGTAAGCATGCCTATCATTTTCTGTAACCATAAAGATCCTCTCTGAAGCGTGATCTAAGTAGGTCACTCTGCCTGGGCTATCAGGATCTTTGAACTCATAGATCATGATTGTTCCTATATCATTTGGCCGATCAGATTTATACCTCCAAAAGGCTTCATCAGTCCCTCGGTTCAGAAGCAGATCTATGCTCTTGTTGTCCTGAGGAATCCACTCTGGTGTGAGAATTCTCGTAAGAACAGATTTCCCTCGAGGGGTCCTGGGCTCTACACCCATGTTTCCTTGTTCTAGGTCATCTATGTCCGTCTCAGGGATCACATTCCCGAATTCGTCTGTCCTATCTGGATGACTGGTGACTACGTATATGGTTCCTTCTTTGTCCAAGTATGCTTCGTTTTCAAACTTGACAGCTGGGTGCTCTAGTCCTATGGATTGGTCAGGGTTTTTAATCTGGACCACGGATCTTCCTAGACCATCCTCATAGATGCTAGCACCTAATCGGTTGGTCCTAAGGTATTCCAGCTGTGTCTTGTACGGGCCTTCTACCCTGTGCAAGTATGGCACTCCTGAACTTCCCGTAGGTCTGTCCATGCCTTGAGACATCTCTGATTCACTAGTCTCAGAGCTAGGGTAGTATGAGTGGTGGCTCAACGGATGGGCCCAAGACCTAGCAGTGTGATTAACGCTAGCCTCTGAAGACCTAAGACTTTGTCTATCTCTTCCTAGATGTCGCCCTGATCTAAGGTTCATAGGCCTAATTGGATAGCCCAAATTTGCCCAAGTACAACCTCGTTGCTGAGTCCTTTTGTATCAATCACTTGATTCTTTTTAGTGGTTACCGTGTTTATGCTCTTGTCAGAAATCACGTTGTCAGGAATATTTGAGATAATTTTCGCACTTGAAGTTGATCGTTTCCACGTTAAGTTATTTTCCTTTAGAGTTCTCGACCGTACAAAGATTATTTCCTTAGCTTGAAATTGAAAGTTTAGGTATTCTTCAACTTGGTAATTTGCCTATCGTCGCCCTGACTTACTCCTACCTCTAGTCGTTCTTAGCCTAAGCTAGGAATTGACAAAGGGAGTTGAGAATTTCCAACCTTTTGTTTCCTTCTTGGTTGCCCTTGAGTTCTCAGGAAGCGTGTTCCCAAGCTTGCACTTACTCTTGCTTAGAATGCCCTTCGATGCTCTCAATAGATCTGTAAGAGTTCCAAAGTTAGCTCAAGACCAATTTGCACTGTGATTTTTTGGAAATCACAGCAAACGGATTTCGTATGAGAAAGTTATGCCAGTTCAGGGTTTTGGTGCTAAAATAGGGTTCAACAGGCTAACAGGTTACAGGATTTTTCTCAAAAATACATGTGTAGGGACCTCACAAATCACTAATTGCTAGACCAATATGCCCAAAAACTATTCCCAAGGCTTAGAATAAAAACCCTAATTTTTTTGGCCAAAAAGCCTGTCAATCGCGATTGACAGAGGTGTCCGTCGGGCCTGTCGGTCGCGATCGACACGTCAGTCGCGATTGACAGTGTCAATCGCGATCGACAGAGTCGGTCGTGAGTTCTGTCAATCGCGATTGATGGTGTCAATCGCGATCGATACTTTTTCCGGGTTTTTTGCCGTGATTTCAGTCAATCGGGGGTGTGTCCATCGCGATGGACACGTGGCTACGCGTAAAAGTCAATCAATCGTTGAATTTCAGTCGGTCGCGATCGACGGTGTCAATCGCGACTGACAGAGGTGTCGGTCGTGGCTATCGATCGCGATCGACGGTGTCAATCGCGATTGACAGGGTCCTACGTGGCAGTCTGTCGGTCTTGAAGTCTGTCGGTCGCGATTGACAGGGTCTGTCGGTCGCGATTGACAAGGTATGTCGGTCGCGATTGACAGGATCTGTCGGTCGCGATTGACAGGATCTGTCGGTCGCGATTGACAGAGAACCACGGATTTTTTCTACTGTTTTTAGTGTTTTAGGATGTGCTCTTTGTGTTTGTCACAGTGGTGTGCTTTATTTTAACCAAGGGGCGAGTTTTCTGTCGATCGCGATCGACAGAGGCTGGCGTCTGCGAGACAGATTCTGAGTATTCCGTACCTGCGCAACGTGATGGGGATGATGATTCAGCAAGAACCTGCAAAATGCTCAAGAAACATGCAAAAATAGTGCAAGAAATATCGCTCTCTCGCTCTCTCTCACAAGTAGAATGAAGGAAATGAGGTGGAGATGGTGATATGATCAAAACTGAAAATTTTCGTGATGATGGAGATGGAGGTGGGAGACGGTGATGATGATGATGGTGATGAAGATGCTGAAGAAAAAACAAGAAAATAGATGAAAGTCAAGAAAATACCTACAACTCCAACACGTCAACTCTACGTCTTACCATCACACGCTCGTCCTCAAAGCTCGATCCCCGGCAACGGTGCCAAAATTTGGTGTAGCTCAGTGATGAGTAGCACCTCCTTTAATGTCAATCCGGGAAGACGTGAGGATGGTATGAAGACCTCGAGCAAGTGGAGGCACAAGTGCGTGAGAGAGAAGCACACAAACATGCACACACATACACACACACGCGCACACACAGCAAGACAAAGAGTGAGAAGCAATGGAGTTCTTAGATTACTTTCAAAAAGCTCTTACAAGTTCATTTCAATTACAATCTACCTCAAAAATGAGCTCTCTAGCTCTATTTATAGTTTTTGACTAGGTTTTGGCCCTGTCCAGACCTAGTGTCCGGCCTAGTTAAAAATTAGGTTCCAGGGCTTATTTGAGGGCGCAAACGAGATCTAAAAAATACAAAAATTGGTAAGCAGCTACTTCTAAGGCTCCTCAAGCTCGAGGACTCCTCGGCTTGCACAAAATGGAGCTACAAAAGGTGAACATGGTATTTACAAGGGTTGTTAGTGATGAGAATCACTTTTAATTGGTGTAAGGGTTTTGAAAAATTAAAGGGTTGCCTTAGTGCTAGATCTGCGTGAATGCTCGTACTTTCTTCTTCATGAAGAAAATTATTGGCCTACTTGCCAGATCGTTGTTGACTCCCTTGTCTGCTTGTGCCTTCTCTCCCCTCTGACTCTCTTCTCTGACTGCCATGCCTTGTCAGTCCTTCAGTTCCTTGTCTGCTGCTAACAAGAAGGGTAATTCCCCTCCTATTCCTGAGATTGATGATCTTCATGATCAATTTCCCCAAGACATTCCATCCATTTACGGAGATCAAGTCGAGCAACAAGAAGACGAAAGGTTAGATTTTGAATCTAATACCTTAGAAGAACTACCTCAATTTCCAAGCCCATGGGAATTTGAATCTCTTCAGATTAGAGCTCCCACAATACTGGTAAGACATGAAGACTCAGTGGTCCCAAGGAACATTGATGTCGTGAAGAACACTAAAATTCAATGTCATCTCACGGTAGAAGAGCTGCTCAAAGCAAAACCTGAACTATGGGATCATGTGAAGGATCAGGTTCTAGAACTTGATTCCAATATGCCAAAAACAGGCTCTAAGCAAAAAGTTCCAGAGATACCTCTCGATAGAATAGGAGACATGTGTGAGGGTGAAGAAGGTAATACTTATCTCCCTATCACCTACCACGGTTACACAAGCAAAGCAATCATAGATTTAGGTGCTGGTGTTGCTATTGCGACCATCTCCTTGTGGAAGCAATGGGGCAAACCCACATTAAGACCAACTAAAATGAAGCTTCAAATGGCCGACGGTCATTTTGAAAGACCTCTAGGATTGCTCGAAGGGATAACTCTAACCACGTGTGGTGTAGAGTTTGAGCACACATTTTCTATATGTGACTTTGAGAAAAATAATATTTATGAGATGATCCTAGGAAGACCCTTCCTACGACAATTGCAAATAGTTCAAGATTGGGGAACCAACTCCTTGTACTTACAACACTTAGGGATCACCACCAAGGTCAATTTGAAGGATTACTCCTTTAGAGATGTACCACCCCTACAGTGGAACCCTATCCACAAAGCAAAAGAAGATTCAATCTCTATGCATTCTGAAAGTTCACCTGATCCATCCTGGTTGCATGAAGATACTCATTTGTGGATGTGCAAGGTCGCAGAGGAAGAGGAAAAACGCTTGAAGGCAAGAGAAGAAGGAACTTCACCAGGAGATAGACCAGTTAGAGACCAAGTGTGTTGACCTAAGTACCAACTTAGGGACTTGCGGAGAAAGAGACTATACCTCAATCCCCTCTCAAGTGCATATAGTGGGGATACACGCTTTTAATTATCAATCCAAAGAGTATACAAACCTAGCCGAGTGTATGAGGACATGCAATCATGTGATGATCAATGCAAATGAACTACTCAAAGAGTGTAAACAAGGCAAAGACTTATCCAAACAAGCTTCAACTGTTGGTCATGGCGTCACGATACTTGGTGCAGTAGCCGTCAGTATTTTGGACTTTTCTCCCAGCTCCGAGCTCCAAATATAGCAAATAGCATATGCGTTTCGAAGCTCTCGAGAAGATGCATCCAATGGTAGTGGTTTCACTCAATTCTGACACTCCTACTTCAAGTTATGAGCAAAATACTGAGTCGCAGGAAATCTTTCCTACACTTCAGCACTTCCTACACTTCGCACACACCTTACCTACAGCAAATAAACACTTTCATGGATAAACAACACTCACAAGCACTCTTTCCAAGCAATACACATGCATACAAGCTCACAGAGAAGAAGATATAGAGTGAAGAAGACACAAATTCGAATTTCTGTGCTCTCTCTTCTCACAATGGCAAAAAGTTCTTTACAAAGAGTCACATTTGACTTATATACTTGTGCCCTAAAAATGGTCCTTTCACACAAGAGACCGGCACTTTATTTACTAAAAGACTAATTTCCTACTATTTTACATGGGTAAATCTCTAATCTTCTGTGGATATGCATCTAGAGGACTCCTCTAGTGCATTTACAACGGAAAATATATTACAAGAATGGTTATGATACAAAGATATGATGTCCAAATCGGAAAAATTCTGGGGCCCGTCTTTTTCTCTGCTTTGTGCTCTCTTTAACTCTGCAACACTCTCCCCCTCTTCGTCTCTGTCGTCCCTTGACAGGCTTTACTTCTTGGCTTCAGTTTGTTGTCCGCACGCAACCCTTGCTCAATTTTGCCTGTTTGTAAAACAGGTGTTCAGTTTTGACGGCCTCTTCTTAATTCTTGTTTTACATCCTCTAGGCCTGATACATTTGTCTTGCTTGCCACCAGTGGAAGGTATGAGGATGTGGTGCTTCAGTCTTCGATCTGGACCTTCCACAGATCAATAGGTTGAAGCACCCTTGTGTGGTTGCGTTCTTTCCTTGGTGTGTGTGCCCCTGCGGGGCTCTGTGCAGAGATGGGTGTTGCACCCCTCCGGGGCTTCCTGCAGAGATATGTCTTCAGAGACTTCTTTTTAGTGAAGCTGCTTCTTTCGTTGTTTTCTTCTTTTCTTTCTTTTACTTGATTCTCCCTCAACACTGCCCCCCTCCTGGACTCTGTCGTCCCCGACAGGCTTTGGTAAGCGACGGGCATATGTTTATATACTTTTTGCTCTGTATCATTTAACAGATTGGCTTCATGTATCATGAGTTGTTTCCATTGTTCTGCCTTCACACCGTCATTGGGTGGCTGTCTATGATCTGCGAAGAAGCTAAGCTCGTATGCTACTAATCTTGCATTTAAATTTGACGACATCTTCAAAAAGATTTCGGAATCAATCTCAAAAAATCCGGTAAAGAAAGCTTCTTCAAAAGTTTGCATATATACATTGGCAAGAACATCAATCTGGAATAATAAGCCATTATTGTTGGTCGACTTGGCATAACCGATAGATCAAAAATGAGGATTTCTGTGCCTTGATTAATTCCGATGAAATTCAAAAAGGTGTAGGCCGCATGCTTGAAGACCTTGAGTACCGTAAGTATCATACTAAGTATCTTATTGGTCATTTTGACAGTTAAGTCAGGCACTGTCGTATAATTCTACAGCCAAAATTCGACGGTTTTGACCATATAATCCTCCGTTGGCAAGTAATTATGTGGTGGGCTTGGTAGTAGCGGATAATTCAGCCATTGATTATTTATTGCGCCATTTCTTTGCAAGTCCAAAAATTCTCTGGCATCCCTTCTTCGTGGTATAGGACAAAATGAAGGGTTTACCTGTAATGAATATGGTGCTGCTTGCCAATGCACCCGTAGTGTGGGATGTTTCTCCAAAAACTTTCTTCTCCAGATTGGTTGTGCAGCTTCGAACTCTTCTTGGCTGTATGTGAATGTGTCTTGTTTAAAATTGAGTTGCTGATCTGGACTCTTCTTTGTAATCTTCTTTATATATCTTCTTGTTTTCTCTTTCAATAGTCCGTACGGAATATTGAAAGGCTTCATTGTCTTGTCCAGGTCTTTACCTTTGATCTTGGCCTCTTTCATCACCTTAATGACTTCATTTTCAAAATTCTCCGTCAATCGGGACACCACTAGTGCCCGTTCCTTCTGACTTGTTTCTGCAGTGTATGGCATCGGATGATCATCATGTATATCCGCCATCTGCTCATGTATTGGAGAATGATAGATCGGGTGAGATGGAGGGCTTACCTCTACCTCGTCAGTAGGATTTTCCTTTATTGGCTCTACTGGTGTCCCGATTGGTGCTTTCTCTTGTATTTGAGTCTTTAATTGTGCTATGCATTCATCTTTCTCGTGTACTTCTTGCATGGCTGCCCTGAGTGCATCTTTTGCTGTAAGTAACTCATTTCCAATTTCAGCCACATTATCCATGTTTTCACTGTAGCTTGTTGCCAGTTTTCCATGTGCTATATTTAACTGCTTTTTTAATTCATTGATCTCTTGACTGTACTTCTGTTCCGACTTTTCTCTTAGTGTGCGCTCTTTCTTAGCAACTCTGCATATTGTGCGATCTGATCTCTTAATTCTTTTTCCTTCGTTTTTGAGGATTCTTGTTGCTCGATCGGTTGATCATATAATAATGACTTCATTAGTTCCTTATTCCTGTTTCGTAACGTGTCATTCTCTTCCATGTATAATTTGAGCTGTGTCTCTAGCAGAGTACTTCTAGTTCTCATTCTCTCTTTGTCCGCTTCATTTGCATCATATAATCTCTGTAAATTTGCAAGCTATGCTTGGAGTTGGTGATGCTGAGTGATTAATGATTCATATTGCGTTTTTGTTTCGAGAAACTCATGGCTTTTGATCGTGAGCACTTTTTGTGCCTCGATGAGCTGTGATGACAGTTGTTCGCGCATTGTCTGGAATTGATGCTTTTCTCGCATTGCTCTATCATGGTCTGCATCTATGTCCATCATTTGCTGTTGTGTGTCCATGGCTGTTTGAATCATCTGCTTGACTACAGGCTTTAGCTGAGTAACATCCACATTTAGCCATGTTTTTGGTATACTCGGTTCCTCGCCGGTATTGACATCTTTGCCCTGTGCGACATGTAATGTAGTGTCATGGGGCTGCCTAATCTGAAGCTGGATCCTTGGCTCAGCCCCCATGTTTGCTTGATTTTCTTGAGGTGTATCATCTGGCACCTCGATCGCAATCTGTTCTTGGTTTTGTAGCTCCTCTGCTTCCTTACTCACTGGAGTTTGTTCTTGCTCTTTAATAGGTTGTTTTGTATCGGTAACATTGGTTGGAGCTTCCTTGATGCTTATCTTCGTAGTATCATTTAATTGAAGGACATGCTCATGTTCCATAGATTCTTCTACTCTCTTTTCCGGTGTCACTCCCATTTGATTAATTTCATTCCCTTCTTCTTCTTGGGTTTCTGTTCTTATATCAGTATCTAGAGTGTCTTTTTCAGGATTGGATTCCGTGTTGGTACTAGAATCATGAATGCCCAGCTCCTTGTATCTTCCAGCTTTTTTTGGAGTCTTCTCTGTACTCTGTTGTGGTTTCTCTTGACTCGCCTGTCTATAATGATGACCTTGGACATTTAAGTTTACCTGCCCTTGCATGTACTGATGTGTCTCTTCGAGAGCAGCAGAAAGATCTCTCCTAGTAATAGGCATTTGAGCCGTCGTGATCTTCGGTAATACATGTGTTCTCTTTGATTGTGGTGTAGCTTGGGCTTCCTCCTCCCGTAGACGCTTTGTACCCCTCATGGGTTTTTGTGAGTTGGTTCCAGCTTCTTCAACCATAACAACTGCTTTCTTTTTCTTAGGGACCGTAGCGGATTTTGCATATTTGGCTAGCCCTTCTGAGGTCGACATCTCCCGTAAGCAATTTTTCATGTCAAGGGCTTCATATATGAGTAACGTTAAAGCTGAACTCCCATTCAGGAACTTCTTCTGTCCCCACTTCTTCTGGGCTTCAAATAGTCTTTCTTGGACATACCCTGTCAGATTCACCTTGTTCCCTATTTGTCTCATGGCATGTGATAGTAGTTGTACTACGATCTTTTGTGGTGCCGTGTATCTATGCATATTAGGGAAACAGAAATGCTGGTGCACAAGACGGACAGCGTCTTCGAGGTCTATTCTGCTAATCTCCACAAAGGATCCCTTCTTAGGATCATGACATTCCTCCTTGACACTAGTAATTCCTTCTTGATTCCATCCAAAAGCTTTATTGATCAGTTCATGAGTGAATTGGATGGTCTTCCATGTCCCTACTTTATCCAATACCCGTGCTTCTGGACCTGATATTTTTGTTGCAGCAGGTTGCAAGGTATTCATTACTTGTGCACACCTCTGAAAATCTGGAACATAAATTGGTAATTTGAGGAATGCCTCTAGGCCTGCCTGCTTCCATATATCTTCAATATGCGGTAAACCTTGGATTATGGTCTTGAAATCTTGAGACATAATAGGGAAATAATGATCCCTATCCATAATCTTGATGGTTGCCATGAAAATAAGTTCTGAGACTGGTTGGTCATCACGAAACCAATGGCCTCTTACTTTTGTTACTGATTCCAATGGAAGAAGTTGGACCTCTTCCACTTGTGTAGATTCGGAATTAGTAGACGCCATCTGCACTCAATATAGAGTATGAATTAGTAGCCATATATTATCAGAAATCCTCCTTTATTTGTTTGTCATAAGCTCGATATTGCTCCGAGTGAATGGTGTCGCCCCTTTCCCGTGGGTGTGAGAAAGGTAATACCTTGATTTTTCACATTGTTAGATATTTTCATATTTTTATCTGAAAAGGAAAACAGAAAAGTTAGTTTATAGCCGAAGCGGTTATTATTTTTGGAGTAATTTTCTTAATGTATGTACAAGTGCTCTCCTATTTCCCAAGAGGAAAATGTGCTTGACTATCCTGAAATAGAAGAAAGAAGTGCCGAATGCTTGGCCTTGTAATGTGGCCCTATCATGCATACTTTGGGTCCTGATAACTCCATATGTGTGCAATCGGAAGTAGTTGTTTGATGTATGCAGTCTGTCTTGTCTTTCGGTACCCAAATCTACTTCATTCTGGTGGAATGTAGTGTATTCTCCACCTTCTTGGTAAATGTGGTTCTTCTCCTGTAGTAAGTCTGCTTTATCTGTTTTGGGGATCTCAAATTGGCTTGTATTGCGTCTGCAGACTCCTTCTTCTTCCAATAGCTATTCTTCTGTGGCTGTTTTGCTCGTAAACCCTGTTGATTCTTCTTATGCTGAGGTTCCTCGTTTTGGTTTAGCTTCTTTGGAGCGCATGATTTAGGAATCCATATTTGCGATCGATCCGGTTGAGCGGCTATTACTTTCCTTGGGATCCAAATTGTAGCACTTCGTTGTTGTCTTTGCTGCTCAAAATTATCTGCTTTGTTACTTGCTTGGTTGCTCCGACGTCGATAGTGCTTCTATCGTCGAAGATATTCCTTCACTTGATCTTTCCTTATCCAAGCTTGTTGAGTGTACGGAATAGGGTATATTTTAATAGGTATAGATTTTGAATCACTCAGAGTACTGGTCTCTCTTATGCATGGTGCTTCACTGAGGTTGGTTTCAGATAGATTGACACTCTTGTGACTTGTCACACTAGAAGATGGAATGCAAGCAGGAATCAAAGTGTCCACACATGTAGTACTTGATGATGGGGTTTCTATAGTGCTAGTGAACATACACTCCTGACTTTGTTCATTGGGATAAACTTTTGGATCTATGCTTACAGGTTTGATTGGTCGTTCGTCTAGCAAACTAAATACCTCACGATGCCTATCCTGGCTGAGATGTATCCTAAAGCCAATTGAATGGTCACCTCATATTCGTAAATCCAGTCTTGACCTAACACTACCTCTTCAAGTAAATCCTGGTTATGACACACTAATAGCTTTTGTTCCATAGTGTTGTTGCCAAGATGCAGAGGTAAGGTGATCTCACCTATGCATTGAGTAATCGTTCCTCCTATTCCTATCAACTGTGCCATCGATGGGCGTACTTCCTCCTTGAGTTTTTGGGTCAAAGAAAGCTTGATACAGCTTACAGCAGCTCCTGTGTCAATGAGAGCATCCACCAAGTGGTACTCCGTTTTACCTGCTCCCAAATTTAAATACGGTTGCGTTCTCTGTGAATCTACGCTTTTAGTGGCTCTAAAATTAGCCATCGGGATGAGTTCTTCTCCTAGTCGATATCTCTCATCTCTCTCTCTCATCCACTCTTTCCGTTTCTTAATTCATTCTAGGGCTTCCTGTCTCGCTTCTTCTCGTATCCTTTCCTCCTCAATACGTCGATTCTTGCCTTTGATTAATCGAGACATTGTTTCTTCGGTCAATGGTTCTAGATATTATTTTACTCTACATCCGCTGATGTAGTTTGGTAATACATCTCCATCTATGGTTGCTAAGCTGATGGCTCCACTTGTCGATATACGATTGATGATTAATGGGCCATATCCCCTCTTCTGCAACTTCTTTGCATGTTGTTTCAAGGTATATACCAAAACTAAATCTCCTTCCTTCAATTTTTTGTCCTTAATGTGAGCATCAAAGTAGGCTTTCTGTTGCCGTTTAGCAGCATAAATGCCTGCTACTGCTTGTAACCTAGTTTCGTGAAGTTTTTCTATTTGATCCAATTGAGCTGATAGTTCATGTCCCGTCCACTCATGAGTGGTTGCTACTCTGAGAGTGGGAATTAAGAAATCAATTGGCAAAATGGCATTTTGTCCATATACTAAGTTAAAAGGAGTAGTGCCTATGGCGGTTTTATAGGCTACTCGAAATGCCCATAAAGCACGATGTAATTGTTTATCCCAATCTGATCTACCATCGTTAACAATTTTTGTGAGAACTGTACATAAGATTTTATTCGAACTCTCCGCTTGTCCATTAGCTTGTGGGTGATAAGGAGCTGATTTCTTATGAATTACCAAGAATTCATTCAATAAAGCTTCTATGATTTCATTCACAAAATGCGTACCTCTATCACTCACAATTTCTATCGGTAGTCCAAATCTAGTGAACACATTCTCAAAGAGAAACTTAGCCGTGGTTCTTGCGTCATTTTTCTTGGTTGCTTTGGCTTCAACCCATTTGGTCAGATAGTCTGTTGCTACAATTATATATTCGGCATGGGATCCTTTCGCTGGTGGGCTAATAGGTCCTATGAAGTCTATTCCCCATTTCGTGAAAGCTTTGGCACTCATCATGGGTCTAAGTGGCATTTCATCTCTTCTAATTGGATATTTTGTCCGTTGGCAAGTATCACATCGTTGCACATATGTCATGGCATCTTGGTGTAGAGTTGGCCACCACATTCTAGCAAAGAGGATCATTTTTGTTGTTTTATCAGCAGAGAAGTGACCTCCTGCAGCTCCTGTATGTGCCATCTCTAAAACAGAAAGATATTCATCTTCGTGAATGCACACTCTTAATTGGTTGTCTCTCCCTCGTTTAAAAAGTTGTTTTCCTATAATGGCATAATCCTTACTTTGTTCTACAAGTGCACGTTTCCTTGCTATAGTGGCTCCTTCGGGGTATTCTTGAGTTTTCAAGAACTTTACCAGAGGCATGCTCCATCTCGGTGCTATTGTGGAATAGCATAAAGTTGAGTTCTCATCTGGATTTTGTTCCTGACAAATTTGGCACGCTGACACATAATTATGTGCGTCTCTCTGCATGGTCGGCCAATATATGCCTAACCTCTTCAGGGCTTGCCATGTTCCGTTTGCATTCAAATGAGTTTTCCATTGGTTTACATGTGCTTTCTGAAGCCACATTTCCTGTTCCTCTTCTTCTACACATCTCATTAACAATCCACTTGAATCTTGGTGATACAAACTTCCAGCAATGATATGAAGGTTTTTAGTCTTCCAGAGGTCTTGGGTTTGGTTTGGTGTGATCCCATCTTTAGGTCCATGTGTAAGTATAGGGATCAACTTTTCTGCCCATTGAGGACATACTTCCAAGTTAAAGGCAGATCATCTGGTACTCCTATGGGCGGTTCTCCATGAGTCATTCTTGATAAGTGATCTGCTCTTATGTGGGTATTTCCTTTCTTGATTACTACCTCAAAATCAAATTCCATTAGCAATAAAAACCATCGTACTAGTCGTCCTGTATTACAAGGCTTGTTGACTAGGTACAGTAGGGCTTGATGATCAATGAAGAATTTGAATTTGTTTGCCAATAGGTAATGTCTGAACTTTTTGACTGCGTACACCATCCCTAGGCCTTCTCTCTCCGTGGTGGTATAATTGCGTTCTGCTTGATTTAATTGTCTACTAGCATAGGCTATAGGGTGGTCTAGTTTTCCTGTATCGGTAGGTTGAGCTAAGATGCAACCAATGGCAAACTTGGAAGCATCCACATGAATATGAAATGGCTTATTCCAGTTAGGTACTCGAAGGATTGGTGCTGAACTCAATCGATTCTTTAACTCATTGAAGGCTCTCTCGCATTCCTCGGTCCAATTAAATTGAGTCAATAATGCATAGAGAGGTCTAGCAATTATGGCGTACATATGTATAAATCTTCGATAGTATCCACAATGTCCCATAAATGCTTGAACTTCCTTAGCCATCTTTGGTCTTGGTAAATCCAGAATTACTTTGATTTTGTCTTCATCAGTTGAGATTCCATTTTTGGAGACAATATGCCCTAATATTTTCCCTTGCTTAACCATGAAGACACATTTTTCTAGGTTAAGGCATACTCGATACTATCGACATTTAGCAAAGATCTTTTCTAGCTCGGGGATATGTTCTGATCGTATAGCTGAATAAGTACAAAGATCATCCACGTAGACCTCCATACTTTTTCTTAGGAATTCTTTGAATACATGGCACATCAATCTTTGGAAGGTGGCTGGGGCATTAGTCAGACCAAAAGGCATGACTCTAAAGGCGTATACTCCCCATTCAGTTGCGAACGCTATTTTATGTTGGTCCTCAGGAGCAATAGCTACCTGATTATACCCTGAAAAGCCATCCAGAAAGCTATAGACTTCCTTTCCTGCCACTCTTTCCAAGAGATGATCTGTAATTGGTAATGGATAACTATCCCTTATGGTCGCGGCATTTACTTTCTTCAAATTGATGCACACTCTTAAATTTCCATTCTTTTTCGGTACAACCACCAAAGGTGACACCCATTCCGTGTGCTCAATCTCGTATATGAATCCAGCACCTAACAATTTGTCTATCTCTTCCTTTATCTTTGCTGAGTACACATCATTGTATGTATATGGTCTTTGTTTAGAAGGTTTGGCTTCGGATGTCATGGGAATTCTATGGGCACAAATAGATGGATCTACTCCTTTCAAGTCCTTATAGGTCCAGGCAAAAACATCTCGATATTCTCGTATGAGGCGTATTAACTCTTGTTCTTCCTCTATGGAGACATCTTGTCCTATGAAAGTACATCGTTCTTCTCCTTCTTCTAACGTTACTACTATCTTCTTGGTTTGTTCTTTATTGTCATATGCTATTCCCGGCTGTGCCTCTCTTTTAGGCATTTGAATAGCAATTTTTCTCTCTTCTACTTCATATTTCTTGAAGTGAGCGGGCACTTCAAACTGATCTTGTGGCTTGTTTTCTTCACCTTCTGGCTCTTTATCTAACTCCAGCCCTTCTTTCTGTGTAGGCTCTTGGTTGTTTTCATTAGCTGTGATGCTTATTTTTTTATCTTCATCCTCAGGTTCCATTGGTTCTGGCTCCATTTCAATGCTCTCATAGTCCTCCTTCCATTCTTTCTCTATCACTTCTCCTTCTTCAGCCTCCTGAAGAATTACTACATAGAGACTAACATCATATCCTTCTTCGTCAATGCATTCATTCATGGTTATCACTTCTTCATTCACGCATACATCAAGGGTCGCTAAAATCTCCATCCAGCCATGAGGTTCGAACTCTTCATCTAAAAAGACTTGAGGCATGTAAGCTGGATCTTGTATAGACCTAGCTACTCCTTGCCCTTGCTGCCATCCTTTTCTCTTATCCTCTTCCTTTTTGGCAGTTTGACATATCCATAGATGTGTGTCCTCGTTCATCCAAGTCTGGTCACTAGAACTTATGCTGTGAATTGATTGGTCATCTTCCTCCTTGTGACATTGTAAGGGAGGAACATCTTGATATGTATAAGTGTGGAGATTTATTCTCGTGGTTGTTCCTTCATGTTGTAGGTATACAACATCTTTTCCCCAATCTTGCACAACCTTTAATTGTCTCATGAAAGGTCTCCCCAATATCATTTCATAATTGCTTGGCCTTTCAAATTGACAAATTGCTAAGGTGTGTTCAAATTCGACTCCGCATGTGGTGAAAATTACTCGTTCCAATAATCCCAAGGGTCTTTCTGTGTGTCCGTCAGCCATTTGTATTTTCATACGCGTTGGTCTTAAAGCTGGTTTTTCCCATTTCTCCCAGATTTCTCTAGTAGCAATGCCTACACCAGCTCCTGAATCTAAGATGGCTTTGGTTGTATAACCCCTAAAGGTAATTGGAAGGCAAGTGTTTCCTTCATCTCCCTCACTAAAGTCTCCTACCTTATCCACTGGGATCTTTATAGTATTTACTTCATCAGATATCTCTTTGTCTTTCATTTTGATTTCCAATTGATTGGTTAATTTCTCCTTCAGATGTGGTTTAACCTTCAACAATTCCTCTAATGTTAGGGTACAAGGAATTTTGACTTTTCTAAGATGTTGTATGATGTCTGATGTTTGGACTGATGGGTTTGGTTCTTTTTTCCTTATTGATGGGATGCAATATAATTCTGAATTATGTTCATACTCTCCTGTGTAATTGGGTAATTCCTTTATTTCATCATCTCCTTTGTCACTAGGATCCATTGGTAAAATTTCTTCTGAATTTAATTCAGGTAGTGAACCCTCCATTTCCTCTTCTGCTTCTATCTCTTCAAAAGGTGGTTCAATTCCTTCCACTTTCCTCCATCTGTCTTCTTGGACTCTAGCCCATAAATCTTTAGGCCATTCTCCTTCTACTTCGGGAACAACGGATCCTTCCCTTTTTTCCTCACAATAATTGCCATTAAGTGTCTTACTTACTTCAGGTTTTTCATGGTCATTGGTGTTGATGCACACTTGGAATTCTCTTTCAGGAATTCGGGTTTTGGGCAATGGCAATACAGGTTTTTCTAAAGTCTGTTGAGCAACTTCTATCAATTTTTTGCAGATTTCCAACCTCTCTTTCTCTAGGTCACCTCTAGGGTATTCTCTTTCATGTTGTTCGATGGTCGGTCCGGCTCTTATTCGTGCCTTGTATGCCTGAATCCACATAGCTAATTCTTCAGGCATGGGATCTGCTAACACTGATCCTACCTCTTCTTTTTTGTACTTTTCATTTTTATTTTCTTCTTCATTTTCCTCTTTTGGGTTTTGTTTGATCTTCTCATTTTCCTTCTTCTGCAGTAACTTCTTTTCTTTTATTCTATCTCTACGGTTCTTCCATCTTTGGGTTCTTTTACTTACAACACTTTTTTCAGGCTCTTCCGAGTCTTCCACTCTCTGTGGTGTGGGTGTATTCAATTCTGGGCTACTTTGATCGTGTTTTTCAGGTTTTTCTAGGGTCTCTCTAACTTTGGCTCTTGTTATTGCCTTCAATGGTACAGTATATTCCTTATCGCTCCCTGATGACTCGATTACTTCTATCACATTGATTTGCACGTTGGATGTAACCTTGTTGGGATTCTTGGGGCAGTCTCTGAAAAGGTGTTCCTTACCACAATCACTACAGTAGCCTTCCCAGACTCGTTGTGGTGGTGGTGGGTTTGGCAATGTGCATTCTCTGATGTAGTGATCACCTCCACATCTGTAACATGGTCCTCTGGGTACAGGCGGTCTGTTCATGGGTCGGGGTGGTATGGTTGCTCTAGGAGCTGTGTACATTAATGACACATAGTCCTGCTCATATCCGTATGAACTATCTGATACTTCCATGCCATAGGCATATGGTTCATATAGTTGTCCATATTCCATCATTGAGCTTTCATAATTAGGATATGTTCCTTGACTAGGGTCATAAAACGAGTCATATGGTTCATTACTAGTCAAAGGTGTGGCTGGGACTATTGCTCTCTCTAGATTTTCTTCAGGTTGAGCTCTCTTGACTGAGACAACGTTTTGAGGATGGGGCGGTTGTTGTCCTAGTACTGGTTGTGGTTGGGTGTATCCTTGATATGCATATGGTCGTGGCACTGGTGCCTGCGGCTGATAAGTGGGATACCTAAAGGCTTCACCTCCTTGATCTCTCTGAGGGTATCCATAAGGTCTCATGTATGGTTGTGCTGGTCTCGCTTGCCTATTGTAAGGGCAATTTTCTGTACTGTGATTTGTATATTTTTGTTCTATACTACAATATTGTAGAGATCCTGGGACAGTGGGTCTATTATAAGCATAAGCAGGTGGTGGGACTACTCCCCTAGTACACAAGTGAGAAGGATGATCACCTCCGCACTGCATACATCTTCTGAGCATGGGTACTCTCATAGGGTTAGTGGGGTAGTTCCTCTGTCCTTGAACGTTCAACTTCTTTGCTACCAAATCGGCTATTTCCTCTACATTGTTTTTAGGGATTGATGTGCTACTGGCCGAATCTTCACTTTTCAAGCTACCTTGAGGTATTTTCAGGTCCTCTGCTAGGTTGTCTTCTAGGTCTATATATTCCTTCATGCATTCTTGCAAAGTCTGAACTCTCTTTACATATACCAATGATCTCAAAGATCCGTTCAACAATCCTTCCAAAAATAATGACACTATTTTGTTTTGGGTAGGTCTCTCTTCTACTGGGCATCTGTTCACATACTGCTTGAATCTTCTTGCAGCCAATCTCACTGATTCGATAGGGGCTTGCTTGAAGCTATGGATCAAGGATGACGAATTGTTTTTAATTCCTGACTTAGTGAATTCCTCAATCATTTCTTGGTAGACTTGCTCCATGTTTTGAAAAGTATTAGGGTCCAATGGTTGAAACCATGCTAACGCAGTGTCTAACAAAGTAAGACCAAAGGACTCATATTGAATCAAAAAGTCTTCTACCTGTTCGGCTCTGATTACTTGTTTAAATTCAGCTATATGATTGTAAGGTTCACTAGAGCCATCATAGTGGTTTCTCATGCATTTGGCAACTTGAATTGGCCTTAATCTTCTTCCTGCTTCGGGTGGTCTAGGCATTACTGGGAAAATTGGTCTTCCTATTGGTATGCCTGGTCCTCTGGCTACTGGTGGTCTAACTGGAGCGGGGATTCCATGTCTTGGGTCAACAGTTGGTTGGGGTTGGTAATTAGGGTTATTTGCAGGCATTGTGAACTGCACATGTGGTCTGACTGGGACTTGGGTTTGTTGTGTTTGTTGTGTTTGTTGTGTTTGTTGTGTTTGTTGTGTTTGGCCCGACTGTTGACATGAATCATTATGGGATGCTCCGAGTGGGTTTCTTGAAGTAGTGGCTTGGTTCCTAGGGGGAAACACTGGGATATTCTGATATTTCAACTTAGCTCTTTCCGCTTCTGTTAAGGGCCAATATCTTCTCTGATTCTTATCCAGATATGTGATGATGGTGGGGAAATCAGGGTCTTGTAACTCATAGATGGTGACTGGATTAGGGGCAGCTTCCCATATTGAAGAATGTGCTCTAAGAAGATGCTCTATCCCATTGATCAAATACACGTCCATTAGGGAGTCGTCTTGGGGAATCAGATCTCCCCTCCATATCCTAGCTACAGAAGATCTCCCTCTAGGTGTAGTTACTTGCTCTTCATTCCCTCCTCCATTTAAATTAGAAGCATTATTTTCTTCTCCAATTTCATTAATGTTTTCTGGGTGTTCAGTGACAACATATTGGATATCTCTTTTGTCCATGTAAAAACCTCCTACATACTTGACTGCTGGTCTAGGCACTATATAAGCCTCTGACGCTTTCTTTAACCTGGCCACTGATCTGTTTAGACCATCCAAATAAATAGGTATTTCATTTTGGTTGGTGTTCACATACTCCAAGGAGGTCCTGTACTCTCCCTCAATGATCGACATCATGCCAATCATGGGTACTGTGTTCTGCATATCCTCTGAAGCCATGGGAATTTCTTCCTCTGACTCACTAGAGGTCTCCGAATAATGTGAACGGTTACTTTGCTCTGCTACACTACCTACAGAAGAGATTACACTTCTTCGGCTTCCTAGGGTTCTTCCGGATCTCAGGTTCATCCACCTACCAACTCTGATCAGCCCTTGCAACCCTCTAGCCTCTGGGATTCTTCACCAAAGGCCAGAATTTCTAGAAGGCTTTGGCTAGGAAATGACTGAAAAAGAATTTTTCCCGATCACGATACTTGACTCCAGATTCCACGATACACGATCTCTGTCTACAAACGATATACGATACCTGATGGAAACGATACTTGATACTTGGGAGAAAACGATACACGATCTTTGAAGTGGAAACGATCGATGATACCTGAACAACACGATACGCGATCTTTGGTAAGTATCGCGATTTCTGAGAAACAATACACGATACTTAAACGAAACGATACACAATCTTTGATCCAGATGATACACGATCGCTGGTGAATATCGCGATCTTTGATCAAAACGATCTCTGGGCCAAACGATACCGATCTCTGACCCAAACGATACACGATCTTTCAAGCTGAAACGATACGCGATCTTTGAATCTGAAATGATACACGATCTAGGATCTTTGGCTGAGACGATCTCTGGCCGAACGATCTCTGGCCAAATATCGCGATCGCTACGAAACGATACACGATCGAAGGAAATATCGCGATACTCGACCACAGGAGTAAAACGATACTTGCTAAGTATCGCGATACTCGACCGCGGGAGCAAAATGATACTTGACCCTTGGACAATTTTGGCTAAGATTTTTCAAGTTTTGATTACACACAAATGTTTCCTGCACTATCCTCCCCTTTCTTCACTCTCTGCATCACCCAAGACTCACTTTTTCAACCCTGGAGGTCCTAAACGATACTTGACGCAGGTCGTTTCACACTGACATTGATTTTTGAGTGATGAAAAAGAACTAGCAATAGAAGGGCTCACCTCTGATGTTCTTTCTAGCTCTTCTAGCACCCTCTTTTGCTCTGCCTTGCTCTCTATAGCTCTGAAACGATACTTGACTGCCTCTACCCACGATACTTGACAATCGCTTCCCACGATACTTGCTCTCAAACACCAGTAACTTGCAAATGACTCTTTTTGGGTTTTTATACTTGGGATTTTCTTGCTTACAAAAAGGAAACTTTGTTGGTGCAGACCAATCACCAATTGAAGATTTGAAGGACAAAGGATGGAGATGAGATCAAGTTTTGAAGCAAAGAAGATGGATACATTCACAGAGTGAAAGACATGTACACATATGTACATTAGTTAAGACATAGGTTACTTATACTTATGCTTTGATATAAGTCTGTACATAATTGCCTATAAATACTTTTGAAAATGTCGGGGCAAAGAGAGAGGACAAGGAGAGACAATAGGAGATCATGAGATTAGTGTATTAAGTAGTAGAAAATGTCATTAGACATGTGTGAAGTGAGTTGAACTCTCCATCCTCACTCAGTTGTAAATTTCTGAGAAATAGAAGGAAAAATTGCGCCCGATGTTTGTGTGTTTTCTCCCTGTGTGATAGATCTTTTGTGAATTCCTTTTGGAGATATCTAAGTCCATAGTTAATCAATCTATGGCTAGAGTTTGAGAGTCTAATTGTGATCAGGCTAAGAGAATTGTGTGTAGGAACATTTACATGTGAGAAAGTACTCACTGGTTCCTGAAACAGGCGCAAATTTTGATCTTAATGATTTGATCATTTCTCACTCCACAGTTTAAAGTTTTGTGCAAGTAAGCACTTAATCTTTAAGTTGGAAGGTAAGCTACTCGTGGCTAAAAGCATTTGCTTAAACGGGTTTTATACTGAGAGAATTAAAGTTAAGAAGTTAGGGGTGTCCAAATCGACTTCTCAGAAGTGCAGATTTAGACATAGCTGACTTGGTAAGTAGATTTCTCAAGATCTACTAAACCTTTTGAAGTAATTCGACTTGGAGAAGGTGTGCAATCTTTAGGCGACACCTTGTGCAAAGTTTCATAAAAAACTTTACACATTTACTCAGTCAATGAGCAAGATCTATGCAGCAGACTTTCTGAGGAAATTCCTTCTTCACAGTTTAGTCAAGAAATTGATATTTGGTCATTGATAGCTTAAATTGGTGAAGGTTTTGACTTACTCTTGATATAGAGGTGTTCTAAATTCAAGAGTAGGTTGTTCTTTTGGAGATTAACACTCTCCATCAGTGGTATCAGAGCAGGAAACATCAAAATCAAGGAAAGGAGGATCCCGACTGTTGCAGATTCAAGAAATTCAACAACTGAAGAACTAAAAGGTGAAAGCTTGAAGGCAAAGCTTGAGGAGGAGACTATACGACATCAAGAAAGACAAAAGGACTCTAATTTGAAGTAAAGGTACATATATTATTCATAAAGCTTGAAGATTTCAATACACAGGTGGACACAAGATGGGAGATTCTCTACAGATAGAGAAATTGGATAGGGAAAACTATCCTGCATGGTCAATGAGGATGGAAGCTCATCTTATGAGCAAAGATTTAATAGCTTACATCACAGGAGAAGAAGAGAAGCCACAGATCAGAGATCCTAGTGTTCCAACTAGGGAAGAGTTAGCAGATTTGAAAAATTGGATGAAGAAAGATGCTCAAGCTAGGAGCATTATATATATGGCAGTCAATGATTACTTGTTACCTCATATTCGAGGTCTTGAAAGTGCAACTGATATTTGGAATGCTTTGGAGGAGCATTTCCAGAATACTACTAAGTCAAGGAAGGCATCCTTATGGGCAGAGTTTACCACCTTTAAGAAGAAGGCTTCTCAATCCATTTCAGACTATGTGACAAGAATGAAAGATATTGCAGATGCTTTAGGAGCTGTTGATGAAGACATTGAGGAGGATAAATTGGTAAGGCAAATCCTTACAGGTTTAAGAGGTGATGACAAATGGATGCCATTCATTTTGTCTACAGAATTATCACTTGATCATTTCACTCCTGATTTAAATCTGTTGCTAGGTCATATGCTAACATTTGAGCAGGATGTTAAAGGAGATGGTGACAAAAGTACAGGTCATGCAATGTACTCAAAGGACAAGAAGAAAGCTAACAAAGGAAAGCAACAAGCAGGTGAAGATGAAGGTACAACTAGTCAAGCCAACTTCCTAAGAGGTAGAGGAGGTGGCAAAGGTAGAGGAAGAGGCAGAAACAACAAACTTGTTGGATTTGTGGTAAGACAAATCATTTAGCTAATGATTGTTGGCATAATAATCAGAGTAATGGTGGATATAATCAGAACTATAATACAAGAGGAAGAGGTGGCAGAAATCAAAGAGGTAATTTCAGAGGCAGAGGTAGTAGGGGTTACTTTGGAAGAAATGCAGGTAGAGGTTTCCAAAGTCAACAATATAACAACACCTACTACAATTATGCTTCAGATCAAAAGGAAGATTCAACATTGATAATGAATGCAACTTGTGAAAGGCAGAATGAAGATCAAAGAGTTTTCTACATTGATTCAGGGTGTAGCAATCACCTGAGTGGTAATATAGCCTTGATGACTGATTTGGAGAATAAGGTATCTAATCATGTTGTTCAAACAGGTGACAACACAAAGCACAATGTGAAGTCAATTGGATCAGTGAAGGCCAAGGATGGTAGCACCTTATTGAGTAAGGTCTTGTATGTTCCTACAATTCCTAAGAATTTGATAAGTGTAGGACAAATTGTGGAAAAAGGTTATGAAGTAAGGTTCACTAATGAAGGAGTGTTTGTGGAAGACCCTAGCAATGGGTATAAACAAATTGTTTCAGGGAAGAAAGAAGGAAGATTGTTCACATTGAAGATTCTGTAAGACGATAGTTACGCAATATAACACAGGAGCAATAGCAGAGAAGATAACAGATATAGGAGAATCTCAACAATTTTCTACTAGCAGCAAGTACAAAGATGATGGCGTTGTCCACCCATGCGCTCTCAAGGTAGAGCTTAAATGGTGATCTAGACAACTCTAGATAGGGAGATACAAGGTAGAGGTATGCTGGCTCAACTCGGTGTCTTAGGTAGTGCAGAAGTCATGTATATATAGGATCATGGGTGGCCTGCCATGGACGGCAATACATGGGCGGCAGAGCGTGGGCGGCCACCGCCCGCGTAATTGCCATACACGGCTTAGACTGGTTGAACCGACCTAACAAATATAAATGTTTTCTGACTCCGACAGGGAATATTCCATGGAATATTCCCTTTACCGTCGCGCCGGGGGCGCTGCCCCCGGACCCCCACCAGGGGACCCTGGTAGCCGGGGCTGCTCACCGCTGCCCCGGACCCCACAATTGGGGACCCTGGTAACTCCCTTTCCTTATAATATCTTACATGGTCCAATATGACCTTCATCCAACATTCAAGTTGGGATTCCCATCAATTGGGTAATGCACGCTTGGCTTCTCCTCATAAAGGGGGCCTTACAAAATGTGCATACAATCATGAGGGGTAGACATTGATCATATACTAACACCCCCCCTCAATGTTTACCGATGATAAGTCAAGTAGGTCTCGGTCCTATGCCCATCTGTTGAAGATGCTTGTTGAGCTCCTCTCTTCCAAGTGCTTTAGTGAATATGTCAGCACAATTTGCCTCTGTTGGGCAATATTCTAGCTCCAAAATTTCATCTTCAATTAGCTCACGAATGTAATGGTACTGTACTTCTATGTGCTTGGTGCGGGCATGAAATACTGGGTTCTTTGCAATAGCCATACAACTTTGATTATCACACTTGAGTACAGTCACCATATTTGATGGAAAGCCTAGATCTGCAAGAATTCTCCTTAACCAGACTGCCTCACAAGAAGCAAAACAAGCTGCTTTGTACTCTGCTTCAGTGGAGGAGAGTGCGAGAGTTGGTTGCTTCCTACTTACCCAAGAAAATATTCCTGAACCAAGTGAGAAACAATATCCAGAAACTGATTTTCTAGAATCACAATCTCCAGCCCAATCTGAATCACAATATCCTTGGAGTGTATCACCTGTGGTATACAAAATACCAAAATCCAAGGTTCCTGCAATGTACCTTAGAATTCGCATTCCAGCATTCCAGTGACTCTCCTTAGGTTTGTTGGAAAACCTGCTTAACACTCCAACAGCATAGCAAATGTCTGGTCTAGTGTTGCACAGAAAAATAAGACTTCCAACGAGCTTCCTATACTTCTTAGCATCTACATCAGGCATGTTATCATCCATAGATAGCTTATGATTTACCTCCATAGGTGTGCTAGTTGGTTTGCAGTCCATCATTCCAAATGCCTTGAGAATTTCTTTGGAATATTTTTGTTGTGAGATGAAAATGCCATCTTTCCTTTGCCATACTTCAATTCCCAGACAAAAATGGAGTAGACCTAAGTCTGTCATTTCAAACTCAGTTCCCAAGCTGATTCGAGTTTGATTGATGAGTTCTTGATGATCTCCTGTAATGATCAAATCATCTACATATACAATGACAACAACTAGCTTGCTATCCCTTTTCGTTACATACAAGTTAGCATCAGAAGTACTTCTTTCAAAACCCATATTTTTGAAAAAATGATCTATTCGTTGGTACCAAGCCCGTGGAGCTTGCTTAAGTCCATACAAAGCTTTCTTCAACCTGCAAACTTTATTTTCTGAATTGGGCACCTCAAAACCTGGTGGTTGAGATACATATACCTCCTCCTTGAGGTGACCATTCAAAAATGCAGATTTGACATCCATCTGGAAAATAGGCCAAGACTTTTGTGCAGCTACTGCAAGTACCATCCGAATAGTTGTCATGCGTGCTGTTGGTGCAAAAGTTTCTTGAACATCAAATCCTTCAATCTGTGAAAAACCCTGTGCAACTAATCGTGCCTTATACTTTTCTAATGTTCCATCAGCTTTATACTTAGCTTTCCAAATCCATTTAGTACCTATTACCTTCTTCTTTGGCGGCAAGTCGACTAGATCCCATGTATCATTTTTGAGTATACTATCATACTCAGACTGCATTGCCGCTCTCCAATCTGGATCATCAATGGCTTCTTCAATGGTGGTAGGTTCCTTTATCGAACCCATGATATCTGCCATTAGAGCCATGTTAACAATGTGTTCTGAGGCTCTTCTTTGCTCCTCTATTCTCTTTGATCTTCGTAATCCATCCGATGATGATTCTGGTACATCTACATGTGGATTGTGATCATCAAAGAGCTGTTGTGCCCACTTTGGTAGTGGCTTACGCTGTGCAGCTACAACTGGTTGGCTTTTTATTGAGGAAATTTCTCCATCAGATGTTTCCTCCTCCTCAACTTTAACCTGTCTTTTGATAGGCACAAGGTGAGATATTTCTCCGTTTGATGAGATAGTAGATTTACCTTTATCTTCTACTAAGTGTGGTCGTTCATCAAACACCACATCTCGGCTGACAAAAATCTTCCTTGCCTCAGGATCCCATAACCTGTATGCTTTAGACTCTTCACTATATCCTAGGAAGACACACTTTTTGCTTTTTGAATCCAACTTTGATCTTGTTGAATCAGGAATATGTGCATAACAGAAACAACCAAAAATTCTGAAATGCAAAACTGAAGGCTTTTTACCAGAATATGCTTCTTGAGGAGTCATCCCCTTCAGTGCTTTTGTGTAGCTTCGATTGAGGATGTACACTGCTGTATTGACTGCTTCTGCCCAGAATGAATCAGGCATGTCTTGAGCCTTCAACATACAACGAGCCATTTCAACTACTGTCCTGTTCCTGCGCTCAACAACGCCATTTTGTTGAGGTGTATGAGCTGTGGTAAGTTGCCTTTTCACACCATGATCCTTACAGTAATTGTTGAATTCTGTTGACAAGAATTCACCTCCTCTATCTGTTCTAAATTTCTTCAGTTTCCTTCCTGATTCATTTTCTACATACTTATGCCACGTTTTAAATTTTTCAAAAGCATCAGCCTTCTCTCGAATGAAATAAACCCACATCTTTCTACTATAATCGTCGACTAACAGCAAAAAGTAGAAAGATCCTCCTAAAGCAGGTGTAGACATTTTACCGCAGAGATCAGCATGTACCAACTCTAGAGGAGCTTGAGATCGATTGCTGGTCTCTCTTGGAAATGCCTTTCGTTGTTGCTTGCCCATCATACAAGCTTCACAAGGTTCCTGCAAATCTGAAAATGCAGGCAAATGAGCAACCATCCCTGTTCCTTGCATCTCCTTCAAAACTGCAAATCCGAGATGCCCAAATCTTTGGTGCCATAACCTGCTTACATCTTTATCTTCTGTAGCAGTTAAAGCACTTAACTCATACAAGTTATCCCGTCGTATCCCTTTACCTACAACATTACCTGATGAATCCATGATTTCTGCACCACTCTTATTGAAGTGAACTTCAAGTCCACGATCTGTTATTGCAGAAACTGACAACAAATTTCTTTTGAGTGTAGGTACGTAGAGAACATCGGATAACTTTTTCTCAACACCTGGAGAAGTGATAAAAGAGATGGTTCCAGTTCCTTCGGCTGGACACTTGGAGTCATTTCCCACCACTACATTGATGGATTCCCGCAGAGGCACTAGGGAACTATACCAATCCTTTTTACTGGTCATATGGCGAGAAGCTCCACTATCTAAAATCCATGGCTCATCAACACGAGCTTGAGCAGATGAACATACCTCTTCAATAGCTACCCAAAGTTCCAGCTCTGTGTTGTTTGCAGACTCTTTGTTCTTCCATGATGATTTTACAGTCCCATTCCGTTCATCAGCTTGCTTCTTTCTGCAATCCTTGATGGCATGGCCTTTCTTTTCACAATAGAAGCAACTTCCTGTGAACTTTTTCTTCTTTGGCTTCTTCTTTGATCCCTCAGAAGAGCCTTTACCTTTTGCATTTGCTGAGAATGCAGCATCAGTTGTACTTTGCCGATTCTTCAGCCGCATCTCTTCTTCTAAAAGCATCGCACAAAACTCTTCAAATGTAAGAGGAGTTGGCCTTGCCTGAGTGTTAAGGGCTGTTACTAATCCATCATACTTTGCTGGAAGAACACGTACAGATCTTCGAGCCAGCTCTTCTGGTGTTATAACAACACCAACTGCAGCCAATTGATCTTGAAGATGCTTTATCCGTTTGATAAAATCTTCAGCCTTTTCAGAATCAGAATGCTTTTCATTTGCCAACTGATTTTCTAAATTCTGTATCCTAGTGTGGTTCTTGGTCTCATATTGTCGAGCCAATATGCCCCAAGCCTCATGTGCTTTAGTAGTATGTTGAACTAAAGTAAGCACAGAATCACTTACACTAGTGACAATCGCACATAATGCATCAGCATTCCGCCTCTTCCAAGCTCGTAGAAGATCTGGATCTGGCTGAATCATCAATCTTGAATTTGCTGGATCTTCAACTGGTATAGGCTCTGGATCCAATCCCATCGGTCCCATGACAGTGTCAAGTAATTCATAGGAGTCCAAAATTGCAGAAATTTTGAACTTCCAGAGTGTATAGTTGGTTCCATCCAGCTTCCCTTCAGTGAATGCAGGTGGACGAATTCGAATAGGTGCAGCATTAACATTAGCAGAAGCACCAAGACTAGTGTTCGATGATGAAGCCATCATGTAATCACTCGAATAATCTACTGATATTCTAGTCTGCTAGTAGGCTAAAATAATGATACTTCTCAAGCTATTCGAACCTTACAGCTCTGATACCATGTAAGACGATAGTTACGCAATATAACACAGGAGCAATAGCAGAGAAGATAACAGATATAGGAGAATCTCAACAATTTTCTACTAGCAGCAAGTACAAAGATGATGGCGTTGTCCACCCATGCGCTCTCAAGGTAGAGCTTAAATGGTGATCTAGACAACTCTAGATAGGGAGATACAAGGTAGAGGTATGCTGGCTCAACTCGGTGTCTTAGGTAGTGCAGAAGTCATGTATATATAGGATCATGGGTGGCCTGCCATGGACGGCAATACATGGGCGGCAGAGCGTGGGCGGCCACCGCCCGCGTAATTGCCATACACGGCTTAGACTGGTTGAACCGACCTAACAAATATAAATGTTTTCTGACTCCGACAGGGAATATTCCATGGAATATTCCCTTTACCGTCGCGCCGGGGGCGCTGCCCCCGGACCCCCACCAGGGGACCCTGGTAGCCGGGGCTGCTCACCGCTGCCCCGGACCCCACAATTGGGGACCCTGGTAACTCCCTTTCCTTATAATATCTTACATGGTCCAATATGACCTTCATCCAACATTCAAGTTGGGATTCCCATCAATTGGGTAATGCACGCTTGGCTTCTCCTCATAAAGGGGGCCTTACAAAATGTGCATACAATCATGAGGGGTAGACATTGATCATATACTAACAGATTCAAGGTAATATTGGTCATGCCATGTTCACATATGGAGGACATAAGATCTCTGAGTTAGATCTTTGGCACAAGAGGCTTGGACATTTCAATGAAAGAGGTATTAAAGACATGATTAACAATGGTTAAGTGCTTGGTTTGCCTAATGTTGCAGGTCAACATATGACATACAAATGTGAGGCATGTCAATTAGGTAAGGCTCATAAGCATTCCTACTCCAAGCATGGTTTTATGTACTCAGAGAAGCTTGAGTTGGTACATACAGATGTGTGGGGACCATCAAAGGATTTCAGTATAAATGGGTCAAGATATTATGTGATTTATGTTGATGATGCTACTAGATGGATCACTATTTATGTGATCAAAGATAAGTCAGAAGTGTTTAATACATTTAAACACTATCATGCATATGCAGAAAGAATTACAGGACATAAGTTGAAAAGACTAAGGTCAGATGGAGGGGGAGAGTATTTCTCTAATGAATTCAGTAATTACTTGTGGGATGCAGGTATAAAAGGGAAGTTACTTGCAGGTACTCTCCTCAACAAAATGGTGTAGCAGAAAGGAGAAATAGAACTCTTGTTGAGTTTGCAAGTTCCATGATGAAGGAGAAAAATTGCCCTAATTATTTGTGGGCTGAGGCTGTAAATATAGCTACTTATTTGGTCAATAGATTACCATGTAAAGCTTTGCAGGGAATGACACCTTATGAGGCATGGTGGGGTAAGAGACCTACACTAGACCATTGCAAAGTATTTGGATGTTTGGCCTATGCATATGTACCATCACAGTTAAGGCACAAATTGGAACCTAAAGCTGAAAAATATGTGTTTATTGGTTATGATGATAAGCAGATGGGATACAGGTTGTGGAATCCATCCACAAAACATTTTCTTGTATCAAAAGATGTTACATTTGATGAGCAAGGTACTTGGTATGCAGGTACTATCAATATTAATACAGATGATGAAGAGGTTGTGAGCCAAAGGAAAGGTAAGTCAAAGGTTCAAATAATTGATGAAGAAGAGAATAATGAAGTGCAGGTTGAAGTGGAAGAAACACCTAGGTTTGATCCTGAATATGAAGAACCAGAAACCTCAAGAAGTGGAGAACTTAGGAGGTCTACAAGGAACAAATGGCAACCTACAAGGTATAGCTATGATACCTCATTTCTGGCTACCAAAGATTATGCTTACATGATTAAAACAGATGAAGACCCTTCTACATATGAAGAGGCAAAAGGTAAAGAAAATTGGGAGAAAGCTATGCAGGAAGAATATGATGCATTATTGGAGAATCAAACATGGGATTTGGTTCCAAAACCAAATAGCCAGAAGATCATTGGATGTAAGTGGGTTTATAAGACAAAAAGATTTGCAGATGGAAGTGTGTCTAGGTACAAAGCTAGACTTGTTGTCAAAGGGTTTGCTCAGACATATGGTGTTGACTATGATGAGACTTATAGTCCTGTGGCAAAGATGACAACCATCACGACACTTATAGCAATTGCTGCATGTAAAGGTTGGAAATTGTGTCAATTAAATGTGAAAAATGCTTTTTTTGAATGGTTATATTTCAGATGATGTATTCATGGAGCAACCTCAAGGGTTCAGAGATAAAAGGTATCCAGATCATGTGTGCAAGCTCAAGAGAGCTTTGTATGGCTTGAAGGAGGCCCCAAGGGCATGGAATTATAGACTTGTAAAGTTCTTGAAAGAACTTGGATTTCAGGTGTCTAAAGCAGATAGTAGCTTGCTTGTCAAAGCAAGTGATAATGGTTTCATATACATGTGCATATATGTTGATGATATAATCCTTACAGGTACAGATGAGGAAGGAATACAAAGACTAAAGAAGCAAATGGAAAAGGAGTTCAAAATAAGTGACTTGGGAGACTTGTCATACTTCTTGGGCATGGAGATTACATATACTCAACATGGAGTATTTGTGACCCAAGAAAGGTATTTGAAGAACTTGTTAATCAAGTTTAAAATGGATGATTGCAGGGTAGCACCTACACCAATGGAGGTGAATCACAAATTGAGTAAATTTGGAGGTGAAGAATTCAAGGACATGAGACAATATCAGAGTTTGGTTGGTAGTCTTATCTATGCTACTTTAACTAGACCTGATTTATCATATGCAATAGGGGTTTTGTCTCAATTCATGCATTGTCCTAGGAAAGAGCATTGGATTGCAGGTCAAAGAGTGTTGAGGTACATTAAGGGTACACTCAAAGAAGGTTTGTATTATGGGTTTACATCAGATACAAACATCAAGATCTATAGTGATGCAGATTGGGCAGGTAATCCAGATGATAGAAGATCAACCTATGGATACATGTGTTATGTGGGAGATAAGTTAATCTCCTGGTGCTCAAAGAAGCAACATACAGTTGCTTTGTCATCTACAGAAGCAGAGTACAAAGGCATGGTTGAAGCTGCAAAAGAAGTGATATGGCTTAAGACTCTAATGAAGAGTTTTGACACTATACAGAACATACCTATCATTTATGGTGATAACATGAGTTCATTATATCTAGCTGCTAATCCTGTTTTTCATGCCAGGACTAAACACATTGAGATACACTATCACTTTCTAAGAGAGAAGGTGATGGATAAGGAGATTGAAGTCATACATACTTCAACAAAAGATCAGATAGCTGATATGCTTACAAAGAGCTTGGATGGACCAAAGCTACAGAAGTTTAAAGACATGGCAGGTATAAAGAAGATAAGAGAAACCTCAATTGATGATTGAGGGGGAGTTGTTGGTGCAGACCAATCACCAATTGAAGATTTGAAGGACAAAGGATGGAGGTGAGATCAAGTTTTGAAGCAAAGAAGATGGATACATTCACAGAGTGAAAGACATGTACACATATGTACATTAGTTAAGACATAGGTTACTTATACTTATGCTTTGATATAAGTTTGTACATAATTGCCTATAAATACTTTTGAAAATGTCGGGGCAAAGAGAGAAGACAAGGAGAGACAATAGGAGATCATGAGATTAGTGTATTAAGTAGTAGAAAATGTCATTAGACATGTGTGAAGTGAGTTGAACTCTCCATCCTCACTCAGTTGTAAATTTCTGAGAAATAGAAGGAAAAATTGCGCCCGATGTTTGTGTGTTTTCTCCCTGTGTGATAGATCTTTTGTGAATTCCTTTTGGAGATATCTAAGTCCATAGTTAATCAATCTATGGCTAGAGTTTGAGAGTCTAATTGTGATCAGGCTAAGAGAATTGTGTGTAGGAACATTTACATGTGAGAAAGTACTCACTGGTTCCTGAAACAGGCGCAAATTTTGATCTTAATGATTTGATCATTTCTCACTCCACAGTTTAAAGTTTTGTGCAAGTAAGCACTTAATCTTTAAGTTGGAAGGTAAGCTACTCGTGGCTAAAAGCATTTGCTTAAACGGGTTTTATACTGAGAGAATTAAAGTTAAGAAGTCAGGGGTGTCCAAATCGACTTCTCAGAAGTGCAGATTTAGACATAGCTGACTTGGTAAGTAGATTTCTCAAGATCTACTGAACCTTTTGAAGTAATTCGACTTGGAGAAGGTGTGCAATCTTTAGGCGACACCTTGTGCAAAGTTTCATCAAAAACTTTACACATTTACTCAGTCAATGAGCAAGATCTATGCAGCAGACTTTCTGAGGAAATTCCTTCTTCACAGTTTAGTCAAGAAATTAATATTTGGTCATTGATAGCTTAAATTGGTGAAGGTTTTGACTTACTCTTCATATAGAGGTGTTCTAAATTCAAGAGTAGGTTGTTCTTTTGGAGATTAACACTCTCCATCAAACTTTACTGAACAAAGACTCAACTCTACCCTAATGACTTGGTCTACTCTCTAACTACTCCTACTCTACTCCTTCTACTCACTTCCCTAAACTAACAACTCACTACACACACTCCAAGAATGAGAAGTAGCAAGTGCGGTTGAAAATGACTTACCAAAGAAGAGAAAATCACTACTCCTCCTCTTGCTTCAATGCAAAAAGCTACTTACCATCACACGAATGCCTCGGTTTGATTCGTCACTCGCCGGCAACGGCGCCAAAAAGTGTGTTGACCTAAGTACCAACTTAGGGACTTGCGGAGAAAGAGACTATACCTCAATCCCCTCTCAAGTGCATATAGTGGGGATACACGCTTTTAATTATCAATCCAAAGAGTATACAAACCTAGCCGAGTGTATGAGGACATGCAATCATGTGATGATCAATGCAAATGAACTACTCAAGAGTGTAAACAAGGCAAAGACTTATCCAAACAAGCTTCAATTGTTGGTCATGGCGTCACGATACTTGGTGCAGCAGCCGTCAGTATTTTGGACTTTTCTCCCAGCTCCAAGCTCCAAATATAGCAAATAGCATATGCATTTCGAAGCTCTCGAGAAGACGCATCCAATGGCAATGGCTTCACTCAATTCTGACACTCCTACTTCAAATTATGAGCAAAATACTGAGTCGCAAGAAATCTTTCCTACACTTCAGCACTTCCTACACTTCGCACACACCTTACCTACAGCAAATAAACACTTTCATGGATAAACAACACTCACAAGCACTCTTTCCAAGCAATACACATGCATACAAGCTCATAGAGAAGAAGATATAGAGTGAAGAAGACACAAATTCGAATTTCTGTGCTCTCTCTTCTCACAATGGCAAAAAGTTCTTTACAAAGAGTCACATTTGACTTATATACTTGTGCCCTAAAAATGGTCCTTTCACACAAGAGACCGGAACTTTATTTACTAAAAGACTAATTTCCTACTATTTTACATGGGTAAATCTCTAATCTTCTGTGGATATGCATCTAGAGGACTCCTTTAGTGCATTTACAACGGAAAATATATTACAAGAATGGTTATGATACAAAGATATGATGTCCAAATCGGAAAAATTTTGGGGCCCGTCTTTTTCTCTGCTTTGTGCTCTCTTTAACTCTGCAACACCCAGCCTACACATCGATGATCTTTCCAGATGAGGAATTTGAGCCTCATGGCTGGCCAGAAATCTTAGCCACCATGGACATTGATGTCAACGAGGAACAGTGGACACCTCATTGTGATGAGGAGGGTTATGATATCTCAGTGTTCATGTGTCAGCCCTTGCTAGAAGAATGTGACCCTAGTGATGCCATAGAAGAAGAAGAGAATGACCATGATATAGAGTCCATTGTGATGGATAGTTGCTTTAACTCAGAGCAGCACTATCTAGAAGATATAGAAGTGTTCACCCAGAAAGAAGAAGAAACTCTCACAAGTATTAAAACGGTAAATTCAAAGGATGGAAGTGAGAGCAGTCAAAAGAAAAAGAAAAGAAAAGCAGTGAAACAAGAAGAGGAGGAATCATTGTTTGAAGTACCAGAAAACTTCAAGAAATATGAAGTTGACGACCACAAAATTTTTGTACGAATGCCTAAGAGAGAGGCCATCATAGGAGAATCATATGATAATAAAGAAAAGACCAAGAAAATTGTAGTGACCATTGAAGAGAACGAAGAAAGATGCACATATATAGGAGATGACCTAAGTGCAAGAGAAGAAATGGAGCTCGTTGCTCTATTAAGGGAATATAGGGATGTGTTTGCGTGGCACTATAGAGACCTGAAAGGGGTAGATCCAAGAATTTGCTCTGATACTATCCCCATGAGTGTTGATGCCAAGCCCACCAAACAGAAGCCCTACACATATAATGATACATATGCAGCCAGAATAAAAGAAGAAATTGATAGGCTGATTGAAGTTGGATTCATCTATGAGATTGAGCATACTAAATGGGTGTCCCCCGTTGTAGTGGTGCCCAAGAAGAACGGGAAGTTGCGAGTGTGTATTAACCTTAAAAAAGTTAATGTCGCTACGATCAGAGATAGTTATCCACTTCCAATCACGGAACACCTATTGGAGCGTGTTGCATGCAAGGAAGTTTATAGCTTCCTTGATGGATTTTCAGGTTACAATCAAGTAGCCATTGCCCCAGAAGATCAACACAAAACAACTTTTGCCACAGAGTGGGGAATCTTTGCATTTTGTGTGATGCCATTTGGGCTCACCAATGCACCTGCAACATTCCAAAGACTCATGTGTCATGTCTTCAAAGAGTTCTTGCGAAAGAGCTTAGAAGTGTATATGGATGATTTATGTGCTTATTCCCAAGAAAGAAGATTTCACATCCCTGAGCTCAGACAAATCTTCAACAAGTGTAGAGAATATCGAGTGTGTCTGAACCCAGAAAAGTGTGTGTTCATGGTGCGTCAAGGTAAAATCTTAGGTCATATTGTTTTTAAGAATGGAATCTCAACAGATGAAGATAAGGTACAAGCCATAGCAGAGCTGCCAAGGCCAAGGAATGTTAAACAGGTACAAGCCTTTATGGGCCATTGTGGATATTACCGTAGGTTTATTCACATGTATGCGATCATAGCTAGACCCCTTTATGCCTTGTTGTCTAATTTTGAGTGGAACGACGAATGCGAGAATTCTTTCAATGAACTGAAGAAACGTTTGTGCACAGCACCAATACTGACCACTCCTGATTGGAATAAACCATTCCATGTCCATGTGGATGCATCCAATCACGCCATAAGATGTGTGCTAGCACAACCCACAGGTGAAGGAAACTTAGATTTTCCCATAGCATATGCTAGCAGACAGCTCACCACAGCTGAACGAAACTATACCACAACTGAGCGAGAAGGCTTAGGCATGGTATATGCTGTGAAGAAGTTTAGACACTATTTATTGGCCAACAAGTTCAAGTTTTTCACTGATCATCAAGCTTTGTTATATTTGGTCAATAAACCTTGCAATAATGGACGCTTAGTAAGATGGTTCCTCTTACTAATGGAATATGACTTTGAAGTTGTTGTCAGGAAAGTTAGAACCCACCTTTGGGCAGATCACCTTTCTTGCATCACTTTAGGGGAGTCACCGCAAGGAGTGTCTGATGAATTACCTGATGCTTATCTATTCAATTTAGAAGTTGTTCCTAAATGGGCAAATAAGTTGGTACCAGTCCTAACCTTCGGCCCTGCAAATAACAATGTGAAAACATCACAAGAAGAAATTGTAAAATCACAAAAATATCACATATTGGCAGGAAGCATGTATAAACAAGATATTGAGGGTGTATTAGCTTGTTGTGTTGAGGACGATGAACATAGTAGTTGGTTGCATACAAGCTCATGAAGGATTGCTAGGAAATCATTATTCTAAACAGCACACATTACAAAATCTGAAACGTTTAGGAGTGTATTGGCCTAGCATGGACAAAGAAATACATGAGTGGATTAAGAATTGTCCAATGTGCAGAAAGAGACCACCAGTGGAGCATGCCACCCTTTATCAAGTGTCATTAATTCCTGATTGGAGTGCTCCATTGGTAGAGTTTATGAGATCGGGAACCTTACCCAAAGAGGCTAGTCTAGCAAGAAGACGAAGCATGGAGCAAGAGGCTCAGGACTATGCTTTAGTAGGAGACAACTTATATCAAAGAGGCAAATATGGTTACTTAAGACTGTGCATTCATGAATCAGACTATTTAAAGGTCTTAGAAACTGCACACAACAGTGTTGCAGGTGGACACTTCGATCCTGATCGAGTAATCAAGACCATTCTATTCTCAAGACTTTGGTGGCCCACTCTTCATATGGATGCTCATACCTATGTGAAGAAATGTGACACATGCCAACATGCACAATATCCAGTTAGAAAAGACGAGATGCCTTTGAGACCAATGATGGGAGGGCGTGCATTTTCAAAGTGGGGCATAGACTTCATAGGTCCTATTAACCCCCCAGCTAGAAACTCCCATGCAGAGTATATTATTGTAGCCACAAATTACCTTACAAAGTGGGTGGAAGTAAAAGCCACAACAAAGAATAATGCTCAAACAACAGCTAAGTTCTTAGTTGAGAATGTGTTCACAAGATATGGACTACCAATAGAGTTAGTGAGCGATAGAGGCACACACTTCGTGAATGAAGGCATTGAAAATCTTCTCCAAGAAGTCTGCCCCCTATCATCCACAAGCTAACGGACAAGCTGAGAGCACAAACAAGATCCTATGTAATGTCTTGACTAAACTAGTAAATAATAAACGCTCTGATTGGGATAAACAACTTCATCATGCTATTTGGGCTATGTAATGTCTTGACTAAACTAGTAAATAATAAACGCTCTGATTGGGATAAACAGTTGGTGATACATAAGAAGTCTACCCCCTATCATCCACAAGCTAACGGACAAGCTGAGAGCACAAACAAGATCCTATGTAATGGCTTGACTAAACTAGTAAATAATAAATGCTCTGATTGGGATAAACAGCTTCATCATGCTGTTTGGGCTTATCGAGTTGCTTACAAAACGGTACTCAATGCCACCCCATTTCAGATGGTCTTCGGACAGAATGTTGTGCTACCATTAGATTTCCTAATCCCAGCTTTAAAAGTAGCACAAGAGCAGGAGTGGAATGGACATGAATTGTTCTCTAGGATCTTTGATCTAGAACGCTTAGGTGAGACCAGGTTACACACGGCGGCAGGCATCTATGCTGCAAAGAAAAGACAAAAGGCATACTTTGATGCACACATCAAAGATAAAGGATTGAAAGAGGGAGACCTAGTGCTGGTTTATACGCTAAAGCAACATGCCCGTAAGTTGGAAAAAAGAGGATACGGACCCATGATCATTAATAGAATTTCCACTAGCGGTGCAATTCAGTTGGCCACTCTAGAAGGAGATATCTTGCCAAACTATATTAGTGGATGTAGAGTCAAGCTATACCAAGAACCTCTTACAAAGGATATGCTTACGAGACTCAACACTGCTAAGAAGTGAAAAGAAGAGGAGTTAAGGGTGAGGGAAGAAGCACAGGTAGAGGCTAGAGAGCGTATTAGGCAAAATAAGTTAAGGCAACTAGGCCTAGATGTCAACTCAAAAGCCCCAAAATATCACATGGATATGTGCCAAAAATCAGGCATAATTACTTCTCAAGTCATTGACTGACGTCCCTTTGTGACCATAGAGATAGGACAAGGAAAGGGTGCAAGGACTGTGAAAGCATTGTTTGACTCAGGTGCAACAAGTAGTGCAGTTAGACTATCCTACTGCCAAGACTTGCAGTTGAACATCAATCCCATAGAAGCTTATCTCATAGGATTGGGAGGTGTGGAAACCCCTTGTTTGGGCCAGGTGGAACTTCCCATCTACCTTCAAGATGTTCCAATGAAACTCAAAGTGCTAGTGTGTCAAAATGAGAACCTTACAGAACCACTTGTCTTGGGTCAAGATTGGATCTATGACCATGCAGTTAACTTAAACCTAAGAAGTCAAATTCTTCAAGTTTGGGTACATGAACAATGCATTACATTAGAATTAGAGAACTGCATGCTCACAGATCAGGGCACCACACACTCTCTTACTTCCTCTAAGACTAATCTTCACGAGCAAGATGTTGTATGTGTCAAAAGCTCTATGATCCAAAAGGACTCAATCATGGAAGGACAGTCCCAAAGGCAAGCAAACCCTCCTTCTTTTTTGAAGAGTAAAGCATCCCCAGTAGTTCAACCTAAGAAGCAAGCACAACAATTCAAAACAACTGCAATAGCAAATGGAACGACACCCTTAAACAAGAAAGCAATTCCGAGCATGAAGCAGATCTGGGTACGCAAAGGAGATCAACCACCAGCCTTGCCCCCACAAATCCCATCCTGCCAAGCCAACAGGCCAAAAGACAAAGGAAGAAGCTTGAACAAGCTCAACCACAAGGTATCTGACAAGTTTGGGTGCCTAAGCAATTAGCTGCAGCTCAACAAGGGCGATTACAGATGTGAGTACCTAAGAAGCTCTTACATCCATAGAAACCTATGTTCTCCCATATGCACAGGGTCTAACAAAGAAGCCAAAAAGAGAAAAGGGTAAGAACCGCATATAGAGACCGAAAAGAAGATCACATCACTTCTTCGACAATCGTAGGAAGACATGCAAAAAGGGTATGGGTTTGGACGCCAAAAGTACAAGTAGCCTCCACCAAATCAAAGCGCCAACCACATTGGATACCACAATTCAGGAAGTATCCAAAGATGAAGACACCTGAAGTGATCTCTCCAATGCCAAATGTTGTTCTAGAATGGATCCCACTAAGGAGGATTACATCATTTCGAGATCCAATGGATACCCCCACCAAAGTCGGCATCAACATCTACAAGTAACATCGAAAGCCTCAACGAGCGACAACCATGTGCTTCTTGCACAACCCTATCTTTTGCACCATTCAGGTCATGCATTTCCAAAGTATGCATTAATATAGGGCCACATTACACGGTCGTGCATAGACACATTTGCAAGTCCCATGCACAAGAGCACATTGACATATGTCAACTATTTTTGCTGATACTAACATCTGTCTTCTTGTTTGGTGACATTGTTCCTTCAACCAAAAAAAAAAAGAGAGGAAGCACTTGTTCCCAGGTTTTGGCTCATGAAAAATGAATGAGTCATGCTTAGTTGAAGGCGGAACTATTGATTACTGGGCATTTATCAGTTTAGATAGAAGTGTGTCTCGGCTAGCAGATGATATAATTGCTGCCGTATCTGGTAGATGTCAGGAACTTGGCATGAGCATGACATCCACAACTATGGTTTCCTCTTACCATGGTAGGAGTGAAGAGCTTGAAGGTCCACAACTTGAGTGATGATTAACTACTGCATGTACGAGAACATCCAAGGAGATATCTACAAGGGTTAGTTCTGGTACCCTGCAAATCTTTGAATATAAAGAAATTCAATTCTCAGTATTTGGCAAATGATGCTTTGAAAAGAGGAGACATGATTAGCCACTCAAAAGATCTCATCAATGGACCATCAACACGGACATTCATCAACAATGTTCCATCCCAAAGGCCGAGTGTACAACACGAAGAGATGAACATCGATCGACCTTCTTGATGGTACGTATCTTTACTTTGGAAACATCATAACCATGATAGCTTAGGAAACCTCTTCGTCGGCATACCCTTGAGCACTTAGCTCAAGACCCCCAATTTTTGCACCATACTTCTTCCGATGCATTTTCCAAGTAAGCATGCATAGGGCTACATTACAAGGCCGTGCACAAGGCACATATGTTTTTCAACCCATGCACGAACACACTTACCCATCATCCATTATGAGTTATGATTACTTGGCATGACTACTATGAACATCATCTTTGGATGATTTGAGGTCATCAATGGAGACTCACAACAACACAGTCATGCTAGAATCCAAGGCAGAAGCACCTACCAAGGGACTAAAACTTGTAAAGGCTCGCAGTGACCAATGAAGAACCGGACAACCAACCTTGCCACATTTGGAAGAGAGACGGCTCTGGTTCATCCGAATGGACATTCCCTCTCAAAGCAACCTAGAATAACCATTACAACAAGGGTCTATCAGGGACGACAGACTCGAGAGGGGGGGGAGTGTTAGAACTCAAGGTCAAGCATAAAACATGGAAGCACATCAAAGAAGTGGACATAGAAGAAGAGAGAGCAAGTAGGGAGCTCCAAGAAGTGTATGTCAAATTTTCAGAAGAATCCCCTACAAAAATAGTGATTTTCATCACTAAAAACCATTGTAAATATCATTTTCTATTTTTGTAACTCCATTTTGTTCAAGCCGAGGAGTCCTCGAGCTTGAGGAGTATTAGAAGCATCATCCTACCATTTTTCATAATTTTTAGACTTTGTTTGAGCCCTCAAATAAGCCCTAGAACCTAATTTTTAACTAGGCCGGGCATTAGGTCTAGACAGGGCCAAAGCTAGTCAAAAAACTATAAAAAGAGCTAGAGAGCTCATTTTTGGGGTTAGCTTGTTAGAGAATAGAGCTTCTGTAAGAGAACTCTTTTGCAATCAAATCTTTCCATTGTTCCTCTCTTTGATCTTACCGTGTGCGCGTGTGTGTGTATGTGTGTGCATGTTTGTGTGCTTTCACTAACACACTTGTGCCTTCACTTGCTCGTGGTCTTCATACGGGTCCTCACATCTCCACAGATTGACAAGTAAAGGAGGTGGTGCTTATGCTTGAGCTACACTAGAACTAGTACCCACCATAATAGTATGTCAGGCCCCAACAACCTTAACAACCACCCTATCAATGGCAACAAAGACCTCTACGAGTATAAGTACAACAACGTCCACCTCCAGCCAATGTGATCCCATTGAAGTATGTAGCCATTGAAGAAAATTTGAATAGGGCCTCAGTGCCAGCATCACCATTGATCTTAGAAAGTGACCTGAATAATCACAATTTTGACTAGGCTCAAATGTATAGTCCATCGGCATAATATATGGAGTCACTAGAACACAATGAGATTTACCCTTATAAAAATCCTAGCGAACCTAGTTGGGAGCCAGAATACACTAATGTCATGTATGCAAAGCCTAACTCTAGGCCCCAATCTAGACAGATCAGACTCCCTACACCTAGAGGACCATGCTATAAATGCCAAGGAGATCACTTCATTTGTGACTTCCCTATACCTACACCTGTGCAACCCGAATCAGTGAAAATTCAAGGTTTTTGTCAAGATTGTGGGAAAGAGAACCTTTTACAAGACTGTCCTAAGAACCCAAACAATGTGCCAAAGATCACTCCTATTAATCTTATTGGGTTAGTAGTAGATTCTACTGGAAGCGTGACTTCCACTTCCCCAGTGCAATTAGTCACCAGAGCTCAGGCATTGCAAGGAAACCAAGGCTTAGCTCAAGAAAAGAGTTCTAAGGTCAGTGAGACTGAGAGTATAACGAAGAAAAGGAAAAGAGCTTGGAAGGATAGTCATGAGCAAATGAAGAGACAATGGTCTAAGAAAATGAGCAAGCTTGAGGAAAGCTTAAGAGAAACGAAAGCCAAGATAATCGAAATCACCTCTCAAATGCACTCTCTCACACCACCACCATCACCATCACCATCACCATCACCATCACCATCACCATCATCACCATCACCATCACCATCACCGTCACCATCACCATCACCATCACCATCACCATCACCATCACCATCACCATCACCATCACCATCACCATCACCATCGCCATCACCATCACCATCACCATCCAATCAACCTCATGCAATTCCACCACTACCTAGAGTAGGATCAGTCTTAGCAGATCCCACCCTCAAAGACCTAGACATGATGCTTAAAGCATATCAGGCTGGAATCCAAGAAGCGCCAAATGTGGTTGAACATGAAAAGTGTTACCCTAGAGCTGACCTAGAGATTATGCTAAGATGGTAGAATTGGCTCAAACTATGTTTGAAGCCAATCGTCCCTTCAATTACTCTCGTTCAACTAAGACTTAGTTGCATTTTGATGGATTATTAGAAAAATAGGAAAGGATGATAGCCGAGTCAGGAAAACAAGCTATATCACAAGTGAGTAACCTCAGAAGTGAAAGGGTAAGCCTTCCTCCCAAGGATGCTTATGTTTCCAACTCCAACAAGTCAGGAACCTCCACTTCTATAAATCAATACTCACAAGAGTTTCTAAGATAAACTCAAGAAGAGAAACGGGCAAAAGAAAGTGAAAAGCCTCCTCCCATTGAACTTGTGGATGACTTACATGATCAATTCCCATAAGATATTCCTTCTAGTTATGGAGAACAAGAGGATACCCAATCAAGTGAACGGTTAGACTTCGAGTCTAAATCCATACAAGAATTTCTTTATTTCACAGGTCCACGGGAATTAAAGTCTACTTGTATGAGAGCACCCATTGTCGTTGTAATAAAGGAAGACTCAGTCATACCTAGGAATACAAAAGTAGTAGAGAACACTAAAGTGCAGTGCAATCTCACTTTAGAGGAGCTACTTAAGGTCAAATCAGAATTGTGGAAACATGTAGGTAATCAAGTGCCAAAAGTAGTAGGAGACATGAGGGAAGGAGAAGAAGGAAACACCTATCTCCCTATCACTCAACAAGGTTACACAACCAAGGCTATTTTGGAGTTTGGCGCAGGAGTTGCAATTGCTACCACTTCCCTATGGAAGCGTTGGGGCAAACTAGCACTCAGGCCAACAAGAATGAAATTACAAATGGTTGATGGTCACATAGAGAGACCTTTAGGACTACTAGAAGGGATAACTCTCACTACTTGTGGTTTAGAGTTCGAGCATACTTTTTCTATATGTGACTTTAGGAAAAACCAAGCCTATGAGATGATCTTGGGAAGACCATTCATGAGAAAGTTGCAAGTTTCAATGGAATCCCATCCATAGAGCCACAGATGATAGGGAGTCAGTGCATTCCATAGGATCTGGATCACCATCAATGCATGAAGACACCCATTTATGGATGTGTAAAGTTGCAATAGAAGAAGAGAAAAGAGAAAATGCCAGAGAGGTAGGTGCAAAGGAAACTCATCGATTGATTCGAGGACCAGCCTATGCACCTATAGTATTTTCAGACAAAGAATTTGAACCTCATGGTTGGGTACGGATCCTACTGACAAAGGATGTAGCTATCAATGAAGAACAATGGACACCACATTGTGATGAACATGGATATGAAATTTTGGTTTTCACTATAGAACCAATAATGTGTGATTTGGTTATAGAAGAACGTGGGCTTAACACGGAAGAACTTGACCGATCAAGTGACATTGATTTAGAATCCATTATTATGGATCCTTTTTGTGCATCCAAAGAGAATTCTTGTGTGTAGTAGAAGCTCACCCTCAAGGTGACAAGAAGGGCTTACAAATGAGGTGAGATTAACCACATAGGTAACCACCAAGAGTGAAGGCAAGAAAAGAAAGAAAAGAGAAATCCCACCAGAAGAGGAAGAATCTCTATTTGAGGTTCCTGAAAACTTTAAGAAGTACAAGATTGAGGATAGAAGAGTCATGATCAGAATGCCTAAATGAGAGACACTCACAAGAGTAGCCTATGATAACAAAGAGATGACTAAAAAAATTATTGTGACCATAGAAGAAGGTGAAGAACGATGCACGTACATAGGACATGACCTAACAGAAGAAGAAGAAAAGGAGTTGATTGATTTATTAAGAGAATATGGAGATGTGTTCGCATGGAGTTACAAGGAAATAAAAGGAGTAGACCCTCACATATGCTCACATATGATCCCCATGATCTTAGAAGCCAAACCCTCTAAGCAAAATCCATACACATATAACAACTATGCCACCAAGATCAAGGAAGAGATAGATTAACTAGTACAAGTTGGATTTATCTTATCCCCCATTGTAGTGGTGCCCAAAAAGAATGTATGCATTAACTTGAAGAAGGTTAATGCAACCACCATTAGAGATAGTTATCTACTTCCTATCACTTAGCATCTATTAGAAAAAGTGGCAGGCAAGGAAGTATACAACTTCCTTGATGGGTTCTCTAGCTATAATCAAGTGGCTATTGCTCGAGAAGACCAGCATAAGATGGATTTTGTTGTCAAGATCTTGCTCATGCACATATAGAGATAACGGATGCTGAAAACACACAGAAAAATAGACGCAACAAGAGACGAGACAGAATGCAATATTGGGTGCAATCTCCCCCCATGCACTCTATTTCGACAATCCACAGAGTGCATGTATTTATAGGAATTTTGATTACGTTGAAAAGAGTGGTTACATGAGAGTGGCTTCGAAAAGCAAGCATGAAACTAAAAGTTGGTAACTTTTACAGAAAGCCATTGCTTTCAATAACAGAAACTGCGGTCTACAACGACCTTATTCTAACCATTACTTTTCTAACTGTTTTTAACAATAGAACCTTCTACGCATAATAATTATTCGGATTATTGCTATCCGCCCTTTCACGCTTTGCACGCTCCTCATGAACCTTCAGCTGCTATATCATAAACATCAAAAACACATTAATACATCAATAATTTAACACTCTAATAATGCATTGTTCAATAATAATTTAACACTCCAACAATGCATTGTTCAACATATTCCATGTTACAATCCAACAATGCATTGGCCAACATATTCCATGTTACACTCCAACAATGCATTGTTCAACATATTCCATGTTACAATCCAACAATGCATTGGGCCAACATATTCCATGTTACACTCCAACAATGCATTGTTCAACATATTCCATAAGTTATAACATGCCCCTCAGTTGAAAAACAACTGAGCTCAGTTGATAAAATAATAAACATGGATGGCCAGTCACATGTTTCATCACTAAATAAAAAAAAATAGGCATGTGCCATGTAAAAATACATGCATGGAAATGTTCATGGAGCTGTTACATTAATGTGTTTGGGATTGGGAAGCTTTTTACCGAAAACAATGTCAAAAGGTGCACGACCAGTAGGGGTGTGTGCAGTGTTATTGTAAGCAAATTGAAGCAATGGCAACTTTTCATCCCAGTTATTAGGATTATCTAAAGAATAACAACACAATAAATCAAGAAGAGTACTGTTTGTAGCCTCACTTTGTCCATTACTTTCAGGATGAAATGCAGAACTAAAATCTATTTTAGAACCAAAATGTTGAAATAAGGCAACCCAAAAATGATTACAAAATCTAACATCATGATCAGATAACATTACTTTAGGAATCCATAATGCATTTAATGAATAATTTTGCAGCTTGAGGGACAATCAAAGTTTTGTCTATATGGAATGAATTATGCATATTTACTAAACCTATCAACTATTGTCCAAATCATATCATTATGTGATGAAGTGATGGGAAGACATGTGATAAAATCCATAGAGATTTGTTCCCATGGTTCATTTGGAATGGAAAGTGGCATTAATAATCCAATTGGTTTATCATGATGACGTTTGACACGCAGACATACAATGCATTGAGAAACATAATGTGCAATATCCTTTTCCATGTGTGGCCAAAAGAAGAAATCTTTGTAAGCAGAAATGGTGCTTTGTATGCCTCTATGACCTATGTAAGATGGTTCATGCATCTCTTTAATGACAAAATCTTTAAAATCTTGGGTTATGCACAATCTATATTGAAAATAAAGAAAACCATTATGAAATGTATAATGTTCATCAGATAAAGATGCACTATTGTTGAAGTCATGCCATGCACGTGAAAAATACAAATCAGATGCATAAGTGGAAACCATTTCTTGAAAAGAATGAATTGGGATGGCAAAAATATTATTCAAAACAATAGAATGTGAAGGAAAATGGCTAAGAGCATCAGCCACAACATTAGCTTTACTAGGCTGATATTGTATCATGGGTTGGAAATTTTGAATGAATGATGCCCATTTAAGATGCCTATCAGAGATTAAGGGCCGATTTAATAAATGCTTAATAGCCTGTTGAGCGATTTTGATTAAGACCTCAGAGCCCATAAGATAGTGTTTCCAAATTCGCAAAGCATGCACAACTGCTAACAATTCTTTATCATACGTACTATAATTCTGTTATGAGGGCTTAAGCTTCCTACTCTCAAATGCAATAGGATGGTCATTTCGCATTAAAACAGCGCCTATTCCTAAACAACTAGCATCAGTATCAACATAAAAGGGTTGTAAAAAAAATCAAGTAACTATAAAATAGGTGCATGTGAAAGTGTTTGTGTAAGTTTTTCAAAAGACTGTTGTTGGGTAAGTCCCCATGCAAATTGTATTTTCTTTTTCAACAAGAAGGGAAGAGGCAATGCTAAATAAGAAAAATTTCGAGCAAACTTCGTATAGAAACTATCCAACCCAAGAAAAGAACGAACACCATTGACTGATTGTGGTGTAGGTCATTCTACTATAACTCTAATTTTTTTTGGATCCACATGCACACCTTCACTTGAAATAATAAGTCCTAAATATTCTAGCTTACATTGAAAGAAGTAACTCTTTGCAGGATTAGCATAAAGTGTGTTCTCTCATAACAAATGAAAAACTCTTTCAAGATGTTCTTCATGTTCACTATCATATTTACTGTAAATAAGTATAACATCAAAGAATACAAGAACAAAAGCTTGGTAATCAAGAAAAATATTGTTCATCATTCGTGCAAATGTAGCAAGGGCATTGGTAAGTCCAAAAGCCATTACCATAAATTCATAATGGCCAGTTTGAGTTCTAAATGCAGTCTTAAAAATATCACTTTGTGTCATACGAATCTGATGGTAACCCGATTTTGGATCAATTTTACTAAAGACACAAGCTCCTCGTAACTTATCGAAAAGATCATCTATTCGAGGAATAGGGTATCTATTCTTTATTGTGATCTTGTTAAGGGCTCTATAATCAATGCACATTCGATAAGTTTTATTCTTCTTCTCTACTAAGAGAACTGGTGCTCCGAATGGGGAGGAACTAGGCCTTATAAGTCCTTTCTGTAGTAGGTCTTTTACTTGGTTTTCTATTTCCTTTTGATGTAGTGGGCCATGTCTATAAGGTGCTTTATGAGGAGGAGAACTACCAGGGACTAAGTCTATGCTATGGTCAAAGGATCCTCGAGATGGTGGTAGTTCAGAGGGATACTCAGACATAAAACAATCCTTATAAGTATTCATGAAAGGTCTATATGCATCAGGAAGTGTATGAATATAATCATTGATGACATTGACAAAAACAATGCATGAATTGAATTCTTTTCTAAATGCATGCTTTACTTGAGTGTGACTAATCAATGGAAATGGCTGGAAATCATGATGTGCAGACAAAGTAATGATTTGACCTTTGAATTCAAAGTTGAAGGTATGCGTATGGTAATCAATACGTGGGTTATAATGGTAACGAAAAGGCATACCTAGTATAACATCGTAAGATTGCAAAGGTGCAATTAAAAATGTTCGTGAATCAACATATGGGCCTATAACATCTTGCACTTCTCATGTTACATTATAACGACTATCTTGAAATGCAAGTTTCACTTTATATAAGGAAGGAAACATTTGTAATTGAAGTTCCTGTACTAATAAATGTGAAATGAAGTCATGTGAACTACCATCGTCATGTAGAATTTTAACTAGTTTGTTATTTATTGTCCCCTGCATGCAAAGTAGAGAGTGAAGAGAGATATCGTTACCCAAGGTACTTAAGTCCTTCTCCAATGATTCCTCTGTCCAAACAGGAGGAATTTCTTCATTATGGACCTCCATGTTATGCAATTGAGCTATAGCTGGTTTCATGTGAAGAGGTCGCAATCTGCACCTTATTTTTGTATGTCCAGGTTTACCACAATTCCAGTAGGTGATTCATGGTTGCTTCTGTTGGGCATCCACTGCTGAAGTTTGAAGGGTAGGTGGTTTGGTTGGTTGGAGAGATGAAGCAACAGGTGGAGTTGAGGAATTGGATTGTGGAGGACGAGGAAAACTAGGGTAAGATGGGGCATTAAAAGTACGCTTCATAGGAAATGTAGGTTTAACATAAAGTGGTCGTAGGGTGTGAAGATTAGCTTGGATTCCCACCTCCAAACCAACTACCGTCGTAAGGTTGTGTGCCTCAATTTGTATCTATTGGAGGACTTCATCACATTGTCGGATCTCATTTTGAGCTCCTTGAAGCTCATGCCACAAAAGCTCTAGTTGTTGTTCAAGTGTTGCCTTAGGTAGAGGTGAATTACTATAATCCTCCATGGTGCTCTTGGACCCTTAAGCTAGTGCTTTCCTCTCGGGATGTACCCTCAGGAAATGTACCCTAGCAGAAAAGTACCCTATCTGGATGTACCCTGATGTACCCTGACAGGATGTACCTTGTCTAGATGTACCCTGATGTACCCTGGGACGTGTACCCTCAGAAGTGTACCCTGAGGAGATGTACCCTGAGACCGCCACATCGCGTCGCACCGTGCCGCCTTCAAAAGTAAAAACTGAAAGTTATGTTAAAGATAAGAGGAGAGAACTTGAGTGACAACTCCAAGAAAGAGTGTAGTGGTAAAAGTACTTCCCTTGAAAGTAGGAGGTTGTGGGTTCAAATCCTCCTACCTTAGGGAATTTAAACCTCTCTATTGCCACTCAAAATTAAAATTGCCTCGCGCGTAGCCAACGGCTGCCAACGGTCGCCAAGGGAGCCTTGGGTGCCAATGTTGCCAATGTATTGCCTAAGTCATTGCCTATGTTCTTTGCCTTAGTCGACACCTTCGAGTAAGCCGAAGGAGTAAATGTAGGAGCAAACGTAGGAGAAAACGTAGGTTTTGGTTCTGGGACTGGAACAGAAACAGAAATAGAAATCAAAGACGGAGTAAGCCAAAGGAGTAAACGTAGATGTAAACATAGGTGCAAACGTAGGAGAAAACGTAGGTGAAAACGTAGGTTCTGGTTCTGGAACTGGAACAAAAACAGAAACAGAAACCAAAGACGAAGATGAAGACAAAGATGAAGATGGAATCGGAATCGGAGTCGGAAGCAGCTTCAAAAAGCAAGTGTGAAACTAAAAGTTGGTAACTTTTATAGAAAGCCATTGCTTTCAATAACAAAAACTGTGGTCTACAACGACCCTTATTCTAACCATTACTTTTCTAACTGTTTTTTAACGATAGAACCTTCTACGCATAATAATTATTCGGATTATTGTTATCCGCCCTTTCACGCTTTGCACGCTCCTCACGAACCTTCAGCTGCTATATCATAAACATCAAAAACACATTAATACATCAATAATTTAACACTCTAACAATGCATTGTTCAATAATAATTTAACACTCCAACAATGCATTGTTCAACATATTCCATGTTACAATCCAACAATGCATTGGCCAACATATTCCATGTTACACTCCAACAATGCATTGTTCAACATATTCCATATGTTATATTCCATGTTACAATCCAACAATGCATTGGGCCAACATATTCCATGTTACACTCCAACACTGCATTGTTCAACACATTCCATAAGTTATAACAGATTTTGCCATAGAGTGGGGCATATTTTCTTTTTGGGTAATGCCATTTTGTCTTATCAATGTACCACCTACCCTTTAGAGGTTGATGTGTCATGTGTTTAAAGAATTATTGCATAAAAAATTGGAAGTTTATGTTGATGATCTATGTGCACATTCCAATATCAAACAAACACATATACCTGAACTACAAAAAATCTTTGACAATGTACAGAATAGTAGGTCTACATGAACCTAGAAAAGTGCGTTTTTATGGTTAGGCTATTAGAAGAGATGAATGGATACCTCAAGGAAGTGAGGTGGTACTACTAAAACCTGCTTTGTACCTGCCCTTTTCACTTCAAAGTTTGATAGTAGGCCCTTTTAGATTAAAAATGACACCAAGAAAGTACCTATGTACTTTGGAGTTGATCCTTCAACCAATTGAATCAAAACAGACTACTTCACAAATAGCTAGTCTCACAAAACTTATTATTTTTGTCAACACACCTACTGGTTCTTTTGCTTAGTGCTCACAGTATAGTAGCAATTGAATAAATTCCTTTTGAGCAAATAAAATAAGCTTAAGTAGATAATGATTACAAGTGGAATCATAAAAAATAACAAACTATGCACTGAGAAATCAATTTGGCAATCCAAGGCTTACCCTTGACTTTTTAGGGACTAAGGACCAGAGATCACTTCGATGCAGATTTCTCCCCATTGGCTGAAGAAAATAACTTGACATGTTGACAGCAAACAGACTTCAAGCTGGTTCCAACAAGCTATAGATAATGCAAAATGGTTGTGAAATCACTGAGATATGATCAAGCAAAGTTCACTATTTTGAGTAGTCATAATAGAGAAGTAGACAGAGATGATCAGTGAAGTATATCTATTATGACACATGATTTTACAAGATCATTGGCATTATGATGATGCCCAATGATAGTGGAACGAGTAGACTATGGTGTAAGCTACTCAAACTCTACAAATGATCAGTGGAGGAGCTCCAAGATAAGACCACAAGGCCGCGAGATTTACAAGACTTTTTATAAATGTCTTTCATCTCAAGTTTGAATTTGAATTTCAAACTTGATTCCACCTAAAAATGATTGCTCCAAATTAGGAGTGATTATATCAAATGAAATTTTTAACTCATTTTTCTCCTAACTCCACAAGATATATGGACTTACAAGATTCTCTCAAGATTAAAAACTTTTACAAGTGGTAAATGATCAAAGATTACAAGCTAAGGTTCTCATGATTCATCAAGTTCTTTCACTTATTGCTTTCCATGCTAAGCCAAGTGTGAGGGCTTGTATGTTTGCATCAACGGATCCCCCTCAAGCCAAACATCTTGGATTGTACCTCTTCATGAATCTTCTTGAATATCCTACAATCGATCATGGTTTTAAACCTGCAAAGTTTAGTACCATCAAGTGCTTTGGTTAACAAATCACATTGCATATTTGATACATATGCAAGTTGAATCTCTTTGCTCAATAGCTTCTCTCTAACATAATGATAGTGAACTTCTATATGCTTGGTTCTTGCATGATAAATGGGATTGGCTGCAAGATGCAAAGAACTTTTGTTATTACCAAAGATCATAGGTGAATTAGTATGAAGTCCCAAATATGAATAAAGCAATCTAATCCAAATTTCTTCTTGTGTAGCATTTGCTAATCCCCTGTATTCAGCCTCTCTTGAAGATAGAGCAAAAGTTGGTTGCTTCTTGGAAGACCATGAGATGGGCTTATCACCTACAAAAGAAAGATGTCTAGAAGTACTCCTTCTGGCATCCTTACAACCTACCCAATCTACATCTGAGTATAGCTTAATGTCCAAATCTGATGTGTATGGGAAGTAAAGACCTTGATTTTGAGTACCTTCGAGATACTTCAAAATCCTTTTAGCAGTTTCCAAGTGAGGTGCTCTAGGTTTATGCATGAATTTTCTTAGAAGACTTACTCCATAGCATATATCAATACTGATTAATGTTGCATAGTTAAGACTTCCAACTATGCTTTGGTATCCTACAATGTCTTCAAGAAAATCACCTTCATGAGCACTCAATTTATGATTTACCTCCATAGGGGTGCTAGCTACCTTTCCATTCTCCAAATGAAAATTCTTCAACATGTCCTACACATATTTCCTTTGAGTAATGTTGGGAAAGATGGATGGATGCTCCAAGAGACTGAGTAGGTACTGCCAAACCTGCTTTGTACCAGCCCTCTTTTGCTTCAGAGTTGATAAGTAGACCTTCTTAGCTTTCCAATAACACCAAAAAATAGCCTATGTACTTTGGAAGTGATGTGTGTAATGATTGAACCAAAACAGATAACTTTGGAGTTCACAAACTCAAGAAAACCTTCTATTTTTGTCTTGATACTTGCTGAATGTTTTGCTCAGTGTGACCAGCACAGTAGAAATTGATAAAATTCCTTCTAGGGGTATTTACTTAGCTTAGTAAGCTACCATTTGCAAGTGGAATTATGTAAAATGATAAACTATGCTAAGAGAAATCAATTTAGCAAGTTTAGCTATACCCCCGACTTTTTAGGACTGTAGCAAAAAATGACTAGAGTTCACCTCGACGCAGATTTCTCTGACATGGCTGAATAGAATCACTTCAAACTTTTCCAACATGTAGATGACTTTGAGCTGAATCCAACAAGCCTTGAATCACTTGATTTGGTGAAGAATTGACCGAGATATGCCCTTGACAAGTTGACAGACTTTTGAGTAGACTAACAGAGAACTCAGAGATGAATGATGTAAATGTATCTATTAATTAACACTTGTATACAATCCCATTGGCATGAATAACATTGCCCAATGGTGTAGAGAGGTGTAGGCTAGGGTATAATCCTCACACACACTCAAGATTAGTAGAATGAGGCTCGGGAATGATCTCTCTCTTTTGCGACTTTTCATGTTCACTTTTTATATGTAATGAGCAAAGATTTGAATTCAAATTCAAATTTTGGCTCCCTATGATCAAGCTCCTAAATGCTTGGAGATATTCCTTCAATCAAATGAACTACTTTTTCCACGACTCACTTTGGTAGGTGATTACAAAAGATTCTAAGTCAATTTGACTTTTTACAATGAGATAAAGTGGTAATTAACCACTAGCATATGTTCCTATGCTTCTTCATGTATGTGTAGACTTTAATGCATCCCTTGAGCCAAATGTGTAGGCTTGCAAATTACACCAACAGCTCCCCCTCAAGCCAAACATTTTTTCTTAAGTCTTCATCTTCAATCTTCAAGTATATCCTGCAATCCAATCATGGATTTGAACCTACAAAGTTTTGTTCCATCCAAAGCTTTAGTCAACAAATCTGCACATTGCATGTTGGTTGATACATAGGTAAGTTGAATGTCCTTGCTTATCAACTTCTCTCTCACATAATGATAATGAACCTCTATGTGTTTGGTCCTAGCATGATAGATAGGATTAGCTACAAGGTGAAGAGAACTTGTATTATCTCCAAAGATAATTGGTGACCTAGTATATAAGCCCAATTCTGTATACAAAAGCTTAATCCAAATTGCTTCTTGTGTGGCATTAGCCAGTCCTCTATACTCTGCCTATGTAGAAGACAAAGCAACAATAGGTTGCTTCTTTGAAGACCATGAAATTGGTTTGTCACCTGCAAAGGAAATATATCCAGAAGTGCTTCTCCTATCATCCTTGCATCCTGCCCAATCTGCATCCGAATAAATTTTGATATCAATATCTGAAGTGTAAGGGAAATACAAACCATGGTTCTGTGTACCCTTGAGATACTTCAAGATTCTCTTGGCAGCCTCTAAGTGAGGTATCCTTGGCTTGTGCATAAATTGACTTAGCACACTTACTCCATATGCAACATCAACTCTTGTAAGAGTAGCATAGTTCAAGCTACCCACCATACTTTGATAACCTGTAATGTCTTTGACTTCATCACCTTCATGGGCACTTAGCTTTAGGTTTACCTCCATTGGAGTGCTTGCTACTTTAGCATCCTGCAATTGAAACTTCTTCAACATATCCTGTACATACTTTTTCTGAGTAATGTATATCCCTGAATTAGTGTAAACTAATTCAAGCCCTAGAAAATACTTCAATAAACCAAGATCATTGATCTTGAATTCCTTCATCATCTGGCTTTTGATATACCTGATTCCATTGACATCATTACCTGTAATGATGATGTCATCAACATAAACACAGAGATATATTACCTCTGAATTACTTCTCTTAATGAACAGAGAAGTGTCAGCCTTGCTCATGACAAAACCTTGGTCTTGGAGGTATGTAGTTAACCTGTAATTCCATGCCCTAGGTGCCTGCTTCAATCCATATAAAGCCTTTTTTAATTTGCAAACATAAGTTACCTTCTTAGGGTCCTCATAGCCAGGAGGTTGTGACATATAAACTTCTTCTGAAATCCATCCATTCAAGAAAGCATTCTTGACATCCAATTGGTACATGTTCCAATTCTTTGATGCAGCCACACTTACCAACACTCTGATTGTTGGCATCTTGGCCACAGGAGAAAATGTCTCTTCATAGTCAATGCCTTGGGTTTGTGCAAAACCCTTGGCTACCAATCTGGCTTTGTACCTATTAATTGTTCCATCAAAATTTCTTTTCAACTTATAGATCCATCTGGATCCTATTACCTTCATAGAATCCTTCTTGGGAACTAACTCCCATGTGTCACTCTCCTTGAGTGCTTCAATCTCCTCGTCCATAGCTTCTTTCCATTCTGATTTGGTTATTGCTTCTTCATATGAACCTGGTTCTTCATTTGACAAATCTTTGGCAAGATAAACTGAATGTTTAGTTACAAGAGATGTATCATACCCATATCTGATAGGTTTCTTGCTTTCTCTTTGAGATCTTCTGATTGATTGAGTTGAAGATTCAGGTATGTCTTCAAGCTTCTTCATCTTCATTTTGCCCTTGGACTTCCATGCCTTGAATTCTTCAAGGTTGATAGTGTCTTCATCATCTGAACTTGAGTCTTCATTTTGAGTAGGTTCCTCCTTTGCAAGTTTTGGAAATTCCTCTTCCAAGTCATAGGGTAGTTTAACCTTCATGCATTCATTCTCATACCAAGAATCATTTTCATCAAAGATCACATCTCTGCTTACCATAAATCCCTTATTGGTAGGATTATAAAACCTATAACCTTTTTTTATTTAAATCATACCCAATGAAAATGCATTTTTTAGCCTTTGGGTCTAGCTTACCTCTTATCTGAGAAGGAATGTGCACATATATGGTCTCTAAAATCTATTGATTTATAACCATTATATCTGGAACAATTTTGCTGCATTCAACGAAAGATTCCAGTGACCCTAGAAGATCATTGATGATTGTTGGAGAACTTGCAAACTTTGTAGCATATGCATATTAGCAGCGATTTTGGTTACTCCACTTGGTGCTCTCAATATTATTGTAAGTGCAGTACTTGCTCATGTGATGATCAAGGAGAAACTGCATAAACTTGGAGTATTGGGTTGTGTTATTTGTGTTTTTGGCTTAATTGTAATTGCTCTACATGTGCCTCAAGAGCATTCCATTGAATCTGTGAAGCAAGTATGGAAACTAGCAATACAGCCTGCATTTCTTTTGTATGCAGCAGATGTCGTTGCAATTGCACTAGTTCTAATATTCCACTTTGCCCCCTGATGGGGTCATACACAAGTAATGATATTTGTTGGTATATGCTCCCTGATGGGCTCACTGTCGGTTATGAGTGTCAAAGCATTAGACATTGCTGTAAAATTAATATTTGAAGGACAAAACCAGTTTTTCTCCATGCCATCAACTGTGGTTATGAGGAAAAAACAGCCTAGGGCAAGGATATTGGTTGGATACATGGATCAGTGACAGAAGATATTCTTACTGTTTTAAGATGCACTATCGAGGTTGGAGGTCTATCTATTTCATGGACACACGCCCAGCCTTTAAAGGATATGCTCCAATCAACCTTTCAGATGGTTTGCACCAAGTTCTTCGTTGGGCACTAGGGTCAGTTGAAATATTTCTCAGCAAGCATTGTCCCTTGTGGTATGAGTAGGGATGCAGGCGAAAATGGTTGCAGAGGTTGGCTTATGTCAATACTATTGTGTACCCAATCACATCTATACCCTTGTTGGCTTAGTGTACTTTTCCGACAACTTGTCTTCTCATGGGAAAATTCATCATACCCTCGATTAGCAACTTGGCTTATTTTGCAACAAGAAAAAGAAGGTCTGATGAGGAACAGAGTATGATGAGGAACAGAGTAATGCAGAAAGTAAGGGCGGAAGGAAGAAAAAAAAAAAGAAGAAAAAGAATCAGGACAAACAAGCTATGAACGAGCAAAATATGGCAAGTGAAGATAGTTTTGTAGTTGATGCTCAAGCTCACAACTCCAGCAATAAAAAAAAGATGGAGAAATTCAAGACTTGCAAATAAGTGTTTTTGGCTCATGCATGGCCATTTTTGCTTGATGGGAGAGATCTCATTGGAACAGCTCCAACTAGTTCTGGAAATGCCAACCTTTGGTTTATCTCACTCTTTCTCTCCATCTCTATCACTGAAATATTGGAGATGAGGTGGAGCGGTGTTGGAATTGATGACTGGTGGAGGAATGAGCAGCTTTGGGTGATTGGAGTTGTTTCAGCCCATCTTTTCTTCTTTTTAGGGGTTGTCCGTTTTACTTGTGAAAAAAATTGGCCACTTTCTATTTTTGTCTAGAAAGGAGGGGGAGGGGTTCTATCCTTTGGTTATTTTTGTCGATTGTGTGTGGCTGGAATGAAAAGGAGGACGGATTGTTTTAGGGGTGGTCTTCTTCTTTTTTTTTGCATACTGGGGATAGCGGAAAAAAAGGGAGGTCGAGGTCGTGAAGAGGGAGTATCTCTCTTGTTCGGTCCACGAGTTCTGGCAGGGGGAAAGTAGAGGTCTTCTCCTTCTCTAGCGATGGGGGTGGGGGGAAGCTTTGAAGTGTGCTTCGCATCACAGAAGAAGGAGGCAAGGGACATACCCATGGTAGGCTCGTAGGGGGAAGGGTCTACAAGGAGGCGGACGACTTCGAACTGATGCGACACCCTCGGAGGACTTTCCCTTTGTTCTCCTCTCTGCTCGGTATTGGAGAGAAGGGAAAACAGATTGGGGGGAAGTAAAACAGTCAGAGGGTACTGGTTGGAGGAAGCAATCCGTTGCACCTGCAACAAGTTTACGTAGAAAGGGATTTGACATTGTCTACCCAAGGACCCAAGTTTGAACCAGATAGATGACAGTAAGTCTGCCACTCGAGAGGACGGTACCCAGGAGCTCGAGTACTTGGAAGCCGAGGTCACCATCGCTGTCTGCTCTGAAAAACGATAATTGTTCGGGTGCACGAGACTCAGGTCAGCATCCTCCTACTAGGTATTTCTTCCATCATCTTGAGTTTTGGCATGCTTGTACCTTAGGAAGAGATGACTACGAACATGATTAGCGATGACGGTTGCTCTCCATATGTCGCCACTTTCAAACGTGAGACTCTTGTTAGGAGATGTTCTAGAATCATCATTTAGCTAACACCACTACACATGGTCTTCCTCTTTCGGTTACCATTGCTCTCGACAATAATCATGCGCAGGAGGTCTTCTTGTTCTGATACCGATTCATGGTCACACCCAGAGATGCTACAACCCTCACCTTGTTCTTGCAAAGGATTGTAATATTAACTTGGAAAACAGCAGAGGCCAATACCGGTTTCTTGTGCACATGTCTGACACCTGAAATTTATGATGTGATCTGTACATTATGCACAGATCCTTATAAAACGGTAGAAGAGGCCTTCTGCAAATATGCATTTACAGTCACCTTAGGACGTGCTAGAATGCGCACAATTTATTTCTTGAAATTTTGAGGTTTACAGTTGCACTATGTTCATGAATAAATTGCATGTGGCAGACTAAAGGTAGACTTACATAACCATATGCACTGAAATCCGATGTCTCTACTTGCACAATGCTTTGATGAAGACAAATGCATTTTCTTCTATTACCGCTTTGTAAGAACAGGCGCTAGCAAAGTTTCTTTTCTTGTATTAGAGTGTATGAAAACAAACTACACAAATTTGTATGGCGACTTCTTCAACTCGATAGAATGTTACTCAATCCTTTGCAAATTTTTGACCTGCTTGGTTTGAACTTGGCCATTGTGTTTTGCGTAGAACTTGAGGACGAGTTAAGACTTTGTGTGGGGTAAGCAATAAACAACAAAAGAAAATATATGCCATAGTTTGAAATGGTTGTGTATGAATACAAATCCATGCAATCATAATACATTAACCGCGATTGTCTCAAAAAGCACAGTCATGCCATGATGACTAAGAGACATGTCTCACGTTTTTCTTCCTTCATTATCTGAAGTATTGAAGAGAGCGGTTTTAGTTCATTTTTTTTATTTCTCCTATGGTAAGAGAACTTAGGTGGAGATGCGAATGAGAGGGAGTTTGCATGTGTGTATATAGGAGAATGTGTGAGTGAAAGAGAGTGTGAGAGAGTAGGGTATGTATGTGAGAAAGTGACGGTGGGTGGGAGCAGATATGCATATGTGTAAGTATAGGTGTGAGTGTGTGCACGTGAGTGCATGGGGGAGTGACAAGTGTTAGGTGTGTGTACATACAAGCATGTGTTGGTAGTATTGTGCATGACTATATGCGTGTATGTGGACATAAGCATATGGGTGAGAGTGTGTGTGTGTGTTACAAGTGTGTAAAAGAAGAAGGAAAAAACCAAAGGGAAAGTAAGAGGAAGTGAGGGGGTAGGTAGAGTGGGGATAACTGTGGGCATGAGAAAGGAAAGAGTGTGCCCTGAGACTCTAGCATTGTAGTTGTTATTGAATTTTATGTATGTTCGAGCCGCCTTCTCCCTCTCTTCCATAGCTACATTTGAGTGTTATTGTGGACTCAGAATAGACCAAGCAAGTCGATTTCGAGTAACTCGGGCAAAGTATAAGTGTGTGTGTTGGAAGAAGTAATTTTCTGAAGTACTTTTGATGGAAATAATTGTAAAATGCCAAAAAATTGTAAAAATATTTATGCAACTGATGTAAAAATAAGGAAAAGTCTTCCTTATGTAGAGTAGAATGCTATGTAATTTTTCTAGAATTTTTGGAAACTCCTAGATAGCATATTTTTAGAATAAAAGAGGAAAGGACCAAAATTCAAGTGTGAAAAGAGACACTTGAAAATGTATAAAAGACAATTTCCTCTATTATGAGAGGGTTGGTTATTTTGTAATTGATGCTATCCAAGTGAAGAGAGAAGTTTCCTGTAGAAAATCGTGTCTCTTTCTTTTGTGTGGTTTCTTTGATTTGTTGAGTCTGTTCTATGTGTATCCGTGGAGATTTGTGAGCTTCTATTGTGTGTGTTTTATGAATGTGTATGAAGAGAGTTGATTATTAATGTATTGAGTGAGAAAATTGATGAACAATGGTGCTGGAGATGAAAATCGTCTGATTTCACATAATCACGATTGTCTCGTTTGAAGGTTACATGTATCATTTTTTAGTTTTGACTTTATGATTGTATTCTGCTGAGAAAATAACATGTTTTAGACACCAAGATTGTGGAAAATGATGGATATTTGCTCAAGATAATCCAAACCCTAGAAATTCCTCTTCATTTTCACTATTTCTCAGAAATCCAGCCATTTTTCTCTTATTTCTTGGATTCTATTATCTAGAAGGGGCTGTGGTCTCTTGTATACTTCCAGGATTGACAAAAATAAGATGTATTATTGATTCTTTATGCTAAATGATTGGAGAGGACAACTCCAAAGGTTAACAACAAACATTTTTTGGCATCGTTGTCGGGGAGTATATCAAAAGCTTCATTGAAGTTGGACCTTGTTGGATCTTCTATTGATGATGGTATTGAACACATTGAAAAGGTAATACTCTTTAATCAAGAAATGTAAACATGAAAAGGTGAATTTCTTTGTTTATCTTTTGGGAAAAGAAAGCAATAGATAATCTTTTGAGAATAAGAAGTGTTGAAATTTTTGCAAATTGATAGTTGCTTATATCATTTTTTGGAAGTAAAGTGCAGGTGTGTGAAAAACTGAATCAAGAAAGCTGATGATAAGGTAAAATGTGTCTATTCTTGCATTTGTAGAGTGCTTTTTGATCAAGTACTAAGCAAAATTGTTGATCTTGGGAAGATGACAAGACTGCATAAAGGAAAAGTCAAGTAAAGTAGCTAGATGCAAGTAGATAAGATCCATTTGTAGCCAAGTCAAAGTAATAATCTTGAGAAAAAAACTGAATTGCATCTTGAAAAGGAAAATGTTTGAGTTTATCTTTGCAAAAATGGATATTTGCATTTCTTAGCACCTAATTCTTTGGGAAGTTTTGCTCATGAACTGTTTTGATAGCTAAAGCTAAGAGAGTATAACCAATCAAGGAACACAGGATCAATAGATCACCAAACAAGAAACCCTAAGTGAAGTGTTTACCTTAATTTAGGGCAAAATACTAAAAAAATTCATAAAATTCATTAAAACAATCAAACAAATTTATTTTCTTCTTAGGAAGTTGGACTGAAGTTTTGGTGACAAGGCTAGAAGAGACCAAGTGAAAGGAAAGCAAAAAATTGCCAAAAAACTAGAAAATTAGAAAAAACACGATTCTCTTCATAGGATAGTGATTCTCTTATCATAATCGTGATTCTGTAGTCAAACACAAAATCGTGATTCTCTGAAACAAAGCACAAAATCGTGATTCTCAGAGCACGATTTTCATAAGAGAATCGTGTTTTTAACAATTGTGAGCAATCACGATTGTCTGGGAACAAAATCGTGGAAAACACGATTTTTTTCACAGAATCGTGGGAATCACAATTCTCACAACAAAATCGTGAAAAAAACAATTTTTTTCACAGAATCGTGGGAATCATGACTTTTCACACAAAATCGTGAAAAACACGATTTTTATCACAGAATCGTGGAAATCACGATTCTCACAACAAAATCGGGAAAAACACGATTTTTAAAAACATGATTTGTATCACAGAATCGTGGAAATCACGATTCTCACACAAAATTGTGAAAACACGATTTTTATCACAGAATCGTGGGAATCACGATTTTTCACATAAAATCATAAAAAACACGATTTTCATCACAGAATCGTGGAAATCATGATTTTTCACATGGAATCGTAAAAAACGGGACTTTCATCACAGAATCGTGAAAAACATGATTCTCACCAGAAAATCGTGAAAATCACGATTCTCACCAGAAAATCGCGAAAAACACGATTTTCACCACAGAATCGTGAAAATCATGATTCTCGTCACAGAATCGTGAAAAACACGATTCTCACCAGAAAATCATGAAAACACGATTCTCACTAGAAAAGCGTGAAAATCACGACTCTCACCACAAAATCGTGAGAAACACGATTTCCACCTTAGAATCGTGAGAAACACGATTTTCACCACAGAATCGTGAAAATCACGATTCTCTTCACAGAATCGTGAAAATCACGATTCTCACCAAAAAATTGTAAGATTAATTGAATGATCCTTAGGTCTGGTAATAAATTATACACACATTCCAAGAAAGACCTGGGAAGGAAGGAAGTAGAACCAGTGTTAGGGGAATTGCAAGAAAGAGATTTAGGGCAAGAAATCAACATGGAAAATTTAAATGAAACAAATGAATCCTCTGAAACTGGGGACTATAGAAACATCCTCAAATACATGTATACAAATAGGTTTGGAACCTATGTATATCAGGATGGAATGCATAAGTTTCTCATCAGATTGAGAAATTTAGAAGTTCCCCTGAATATAACACCAGTAGCTCAATTCAAAGATGGTAGATATGAGGATAGGCACGGATGTGTATACATCTTCTCACAAGACCCAGAAAATTCTAATGAACTAGGGCAATGTGCAAACAAGAGACCTTGGGAATAGAACCTAGGGCAATCAGACTTGCCAAGACCACATGAAATTCACAATAATAGTGAACAACAACAAGGTAGGAGAACACATACTTCCCCAAATCATTTTGAAAAGGAACCAGAAGGATTTAATGATTTTCCTCTAAGAAGAAGATATCATTGGCAAACTCAGGGCAGAATGCTTAGACCCTATCAAGTAGCCAAATGCATGAAAAATCAATATGAAGGATATTCTGATCCTCATGCTCATGCTGCAGAATTTAGGCAATTAATTAGAGCTGAAGAAGTAGAGGATTACAAAGTTCAATTTGAAGCATTTGGTCTAACCCTAACAGGACCTGCATTATCTTGGTTCATTCCCTTGAGAAAGGAAATGTATCTAGATATTGAATCCTTTCTAGAAGCCTTCATTGGGGAATTCTCAAAGACTGGAATAAAACATAGCACAACTACATTGATACATAGCTTTAAACAACAAAAGGATGAAAATGTCAGAGAGGCAGCTAGGAGATTCAAGAAGTACATTGACAGATGTCCAAGAGAGGAAGTACCTTCCATGGCAAGACAGGTATCCCTATTCATAGAAGGATTAAGAAGTGCCCAATTAAGAACCCTAGTGTATTATAGGAGATGCCCTAACCTAGGAGCATGTGTGAAAGAGGCAATTGATTTGGAAGACAATAGAGGACAAGATCTGCTAGCATTTGATCAACCTAGAACAAATGAAGATAAAATTCCACCAACAGAACAATTGGCTCAAGCCATTGCTAAAGCCCTAGAAGTCAGCACTAAAACCAATTTGATAAATACCAAGATAACAACAAATAAAAAATGCTATAATTGTGGAGAAAATCATTTGGTACAACAATGTCCATATCAAAAACCACAACATTTGCAAGATAGAAAAACACTTAAATACTGTACACTAGAGAGAAAATGGACAAATCATACCAGAGAAGAATGCTGCTACAATAAACAACCCATTAAGGAGAGAGATTATGCAAACCAAAGAGAATCTAGGTTTATTGAGCAACCAAGACCTGTACTTGGGCAACAACCTCCATTACCAACAAATGTGGTACCTGTTAAATACACATCAATAGAGGAGGGGAACTTAAGAATAAGATCACCTTACAAGGAAGATTACCAATGGAATGAAGGATATCCGGAAGAGTGGGAAGGATATGAGTTGAGAGAACCAGAGCTACAAGCCCTAGATTTGGGAAATGGGAGAATAGAGATGGATACAGCCACATTCATGTATATAACCAATCATTATATGTCCAATCAGAAACCTCAGTTCAAAGGGAACCAAAAGATAACTTGTTATAGATGTGGGGGAGAACATTTCATTAGAGATTGTCCACAACCTCCTACATTAAGAATAGAAGGATCTTATTGCAAGGATCGTGGCAGGGAACATTTAATAAAGGATTGTCCAAAAAATCCTCAAAAACAACAAAACACATCTAATAACATACCATTGAAAGCAGTCAACATCATGGAGCAACAAGTGAGTGACAGTGACCAAGTAACTATAAATGCTATAACAAGGGCACAAGCTAAACAACAAGAAACAACTAAAGAACAAAATGAAGGTTCAGTTTCAAAGGTGAAGAAAAACATACAAAAAGGGAAATGGGAAAGGAAAAAAAGAATAGATAAAATCTTGGAAAAAGAGAAGAGGGAACAGTCAAACAGTACTCCTCCTCAAAAGACACAAACCCAGTCAGAGATAGGAAAGTCACAGAGTCTAGACACCTTGATAAAAGCATACAAGGGAAGAATTCAAGAGGGACCAAATCCTACAGACCATGCAATGGCTTATCCTATGCCAGATATAGAACATGAAAGGATGCAAATATGCAAACAAATAATACAAGAAGCACAACTTAAACTGGGGGAATTAGACAATTCTCAAACAACAGTTGGGGAGTCAAAGGCAACAAGAACAGGAGAAACAATTAATCAAGAATATTACCCACAAATTACATTCCAGGTAAATATAGATAAACAATGTACAATCTTATATCACACAACATTGGAGGAATTGGTAAAACAGAATCCTCACTTACAATACAAAATGGGAAAATGGGAAGCAATACCAGAAAATCTTAATTCATAGCCACAAGAATTGGAGGAATTGTGGTACATTCCCATTGATAAGATAGGAGGATATTGTGAAGGAGAAGAGGGAAACTCAACCCTAAAAATAAAATTTGGTAAAAATCATGCCAAAGCCATATTGGATAGTGGATCAAGTGTGGCCATCATGACTAAACAAACTTGGGAAAAATGGGGAAAAAATGAATTGATACCCACTAAAATGAGATTGCAACTAGCGAATGGACACATAGAAAAACCTCTAGGAATATGGGAAAAAGTGATTGTGGACATATGCGGGATAGAAATAGAGCATACTTTTGCCATAGTTGAATTTCCACAATCCACTTCATATGAAATTATCCTAGGAAGACCATTCATGAGACAGATGCAAATTGTGCAAGATTGGGGTAATGACTGTCTATATCTTCAGAGCAAAGGGAGAATAACCAGAGTAAATCTAAGAAATGGCCATTATTGTGACATATCCCCCCAAGAATGGTTCAAGATACATCAAAATCAAGATTTAAGTGAAGAATCAGAGTTGGAAGATCAGAATGAAACAGAATCATCAATATGGAAGTGCAATATGATAAGAAACCTCACAAATAGAAAAAGAAGATTGAGAAGAGAAGATTGTGTAGAAGGAAGAAAATTACAATATGAGAGCTATGTACCACAAAAATTCAAAGATGAAGAATTTGAGCCCTATGGGTGGAACCAAATTTTGGCTACCATGGATCTGGCCAGTGATGAGTATGTGGGAGTGGAATTTCAAAATGAGAAAGGATATGTTTTCCACATAGGAATACAAATGATAAAGGTATCAAAAACAGAAGAGGACCATGAAAAAGAAATGATATTGAAAAATGGGAAAACACAATATTTGGAAGAAGTAAAAGCTGAAGATGCAATAAAAGATAAAATCTCAGGCAAATACAAGAAAAACAAACACAAGGAAATAGAAAAAGACCAAGAGGATGAAAAGAATGAGAAAATGACAGACAAAGACCAACAGTTTGATGTACCAGCAAATTTCAAGACTTATGAAGTAGAAGACAGATTACTTCTAAAAATGAAACCAAAGAGAGAAAAGAAAAAAGGGGAGGCATATGACAATGAAGAACAAACTAAGAAGGTTATGATCACTCAGGAAGATGGGGAAGAAAGATATATTGTAATGGCTGATGACATGACAAATCAAGAAGAGGAGGCATTAAGGAATTTGGCTAGAAACTATAGGGATGTGTTTGCCTATAGCTATAAGGATTTGAAAGGGATTGATCCTAAAATCTGTGAGAATAAGATTCCTACACACCTGATGCAAAACCTAGCAAACAGAGACATTACACATTCAATGATAAATACTCTGCTAAAATAAAGGAAGAAATTGACAAGCTGCTGGCTGCCAATTTCATCTATGAGATTGAGTATATAGAATGGATCTCTTCTATAGTTGTGGTACCGAAAAAGAATGGGAAACTTAGGGTATGCATTAACTTAAAAAAGGTGAATGCAGCAACTATAAGGGATAGCTATCCATTACCTATAACATACCATCTTCTAGAAAGAGTGGCAGGGAAGGAGGTTTATAGTTTTTTAGATGGTTTTTCAGGATACAATCAGGCACCTATAGCATTGGAAGACCAACATAAAACTGCCTTTTCCACAAAATGGGGAATTTTTGCTTTTAGGGTTATGCCCTTTGGGTTAACTAATGCCCCAACAACTTTTCAAAGATTGATGTGTCATATCTTCAAAGAGTTCCTGAGAGATATAATGGAAATATATGTGGATGATCTGTGCACTTTTTCATTAAAAAGACAGGATCACTTGCAAGATTTAGAGAATATATTCATGAAATGCAGAACATACAGAGTATGTTTAAATCCAGAAAAGTGTGTATTCTTTGTAAGACAAGGAAGAATGTTAGACCACATAGTCTCTAAAAATGGAATTTCAACTGATGAGAAGAAAATAAAGGCCATAGCAGAACTTCCAAGACCAACAAATGTAACGGAACTTCAAACTTTCATGGGGCATTGTGGGTATTATAGAAAATCTGTACACAAGTTTGCTGACATAGCTAAACCATTATATGCCCTAATTACAAAGTTTGAGTGGACCAAGGAGTGTGACCAAGCTTTTGAAACTCTAAAAACTTGTTTGGTAACAGCCCCAATTCTGAAAACACCTCAATGGGATAAAATTTTTCATGTCCATGTGGATGCTTCAAAATTATGCTTTGGGATGTGTGTTAGCACAACCAATAGAAGGAAGCAAATTAGATATTCCAGTTGCTTATGCTAGTAGGCAACTAAATTCAGCAGAGAAAAATTACACAACTACTGAAAGGAAAGGGTTGGGAATGACATTTGCTGTGAAAAAATATAGACATTATCTATTGGCCAACAAGTTTAAATTTTTTGTGGATCATCAAGCTTTACTCTACCTAGTAAATAAACCTTGTCACACTGGTAGAATAGTCAGATGGTTTCTTTTATTGATGGAGTTTGAGTTTGAGGTAGTGGTCAGACAAGGAAAAACACATTTGAGAGCAGATCATTTGTCTAGAATCCAGGCTAAAGAACCAAGTTCACCTTTAGATGATGACCTGCCAGATACATATCTATTCAAAGTAGAAAGTGTTCCTGAGTGGGCCATGCTCTTAATACCTTTTCTAACCATGGGACCTTGCAGAACATTTGGAAACAACACACATTTAGTATTACAAAGCAGAAACTTTATGTTGCTAGCTGGGCACTTGTATCACCTCAACCATATAGGCATATTGGAATATTGTACTCTAGAAGAGGAGCAACAGGAATATTTGAGAAGAGCTCATTGTTGGAACCTTTGTACTCATGCTTCCATAATAGTTACCCTAAGCAATCTCAATAGGATGGGAGTACATTGGCCTAACAAGATTCAAGATGTAACCAAATATGTTGCTAACTGCTGGGAATGCCAATCCTTGCAAAACTCAGAACTTATTACTCTATATTGGTTTCAGAAAAATCCAGAATGGAGTGAAAACATCATTAAGGAGTTGAAAAGGGAGAAAAAAGGAAAACAAGTAATAGCTGGTGCAGATTCAAAAAATTTACAAGTGATCTATGAAGAATATCAACTGATAGGAGAACAATTATATAAGAGAGGGATGGATGGATTTTTAAGAATTTGTGTTCCTAAAGATAGATATCTGGAAATGTTGGAAATGGCACATTCTAGAGTGATAGGAGGACATTTCTCAAGTGACAGAACGGCTAAACTTATATTATATTCTGGCTTTTGGTGGCCAACCCTATTTCTTGATGCAAGAACATATGTAAAAAGATGTGACATTTGTCAGAGAGTGAGTCAACCAAATAAAAGAGACAATATGCCATTAGTTCCATTGACTTCAGCAAGAGCCTTTAGTAAATGGGGGTTAGATTTCATTGGACCTATACATCCTCCAGCAAGACAATCACATGCTGAATACATACTAGTAGCTACAGATTACCTGACAAAATGGGCTGAGGCCAAAGCTACAAAAAGAAATGATGCTCATACTACTACCAGATTTCTCTATGAGAATATCATCACCAGATTCGGACTTCCTATTGAATTGGTAAGTGATAGGGGAACCCATTTTTTAAACCAAATCATAGAAAACATAACTGAATATTTCTTGATTAGTCATAGAAAGTCAGCCCCATATCACCCACAAGCCAATGGGTTAGTAGAAAGTACTAATAAAGTACTTTGTACTGTATTGTCAAAATTAGTAAACACAAACAGGAATGATTGGGATTTACAACTTAATCATGTTCTATGGGCTTATAGAGTGGCATACAAAACTGCATTAGGAACCACACCATTCAACCTGGTATATGGACAAAATGCAGTTCTACCATTGGAATTCCTTATTCCAAAACTGAAGGTGGGTAGTCAATACAATTGGACTGGACATGAATTGTCTGAGAGAGTGATAGAATTGGAAAAATTGGGAGCATCTAGACTCCAAGCAGTCATGAGCATCTATGCAGACAAGAAAAGACAAAAAGCTTATCATGATGTTCATATTAAAGAAAAAGATCTACAAGAAGGAGATCTAGTTCTGGCTTACACAGTCAAGGAACATCAGAAAAAGTTTCAGAAAAAAGGACATGGGCCGTACATTATACATCAGATAAGTAATAGTGGAGCTATCCAACTAGCTAACATAGATGAAGAGATCATGCCAAACTTCATAAGTGGATGTAGAGTTAAAAGATATGATTTCCCATTAACTGCTTCTGAATGGAGAAGATTACACCAAGCTCAAAACAGGAAAAAAGAAGAGGAAAACATTAGAAAAGAGGCTCAACAAGAGGCAAAGGAAAGGATAAGAAAAACCAAAAACCTTAGAGAAGTCCTTCTGTGTGAAACACCTCTAAAACAAAAAGAACATTTGCCTATGATAACAATGGATTGTCAAAATGAAAAAATCAAGGTTTTGATAGACTCAGGTGCACAGGTAAATTTGATCAGTTCAGCTTTGTTGAATAAATTTAACCTAAAAAGAACTAAAAGCAAAACCTTTATCAAAACCTTGGAAGGACAAATAATACAGAGTCTGTCTTCACCTTCTATTGAAGTTAAGTTCAATAAAGAATATATGAAAATAGATTGTGAAGAATGGCCAGATCATTTGATGACTGAGAAATTGATTTTGGGACAACCATGGCTCAAACAAGGTAAAGTAATTTTGAATTTTGAAAAAATGAAGATTAAATTGACAATAAATGACAAAAGGTTTTTAATATTTTTATTGAGTAATGAAGAACGGGAAGTCCAACAAGATGTTCATGACCCAGACATGGAAGGATTTACTTTTTCATTGGAAGACACACAGACATTACCAATACAAATACTAAATGATCAAGCTTCATTTAATCAAAATCTGCAAAAAATTGAAAGGGTAAAGGAGGGTTGAGACACAGGAGCAAGATGGCAATTATGGCACAATCTGAAGCATCAAATCATTGGAACAAGAAGGATACGGAAACAAAGCATACCCAAGGCCTGTTCATCAAAACAAAATTCCAGGACAAAATGGATATGGAGGCCAAAACATTCTAAAAACTGCTTATCAGAAGGAGATGGATTTTTTCCTGAGACAGGGACAACTAGGGTTAAATATTATTGGGTAAAAAAATCAGAGTTGATTCAATGGAAAAAGACCATCTATATTTGATCTGGATTTAGAATTGTTTCAGAAACAGATCAGAATGTGATAAAAAAGAAAATCATAAAATATTGGGCATTAGGACAAAATATTTAACCTTATCCTTTTTCTAAGAAGAGAATTAGGAGGGGAAGAAAAGAAATAGAAGAAATTATTAAAAAAACAAAGAAAAAAAAGGAAAAAAAAACAACAACAAAAGAAAAAAAGGGAAAAGAAATAGAAAGAGAAAAATTATCTATTTTTCCTTTTATAAGTTATATAGCACAAAGCAAGATATAAGTAGAAGGGTAGCAGGTTTCTATTTATTATTTTTTATTTTCCATTTTATTTTTTATGATTTTTTATTTTTATTTTTTATTTTTATTTTTCATTTTTTCTTCTAAACATCTTCTTCCTGGATAAGAGCTATCAGAAGAGGGGAGTGCACTAGACATCTTGCTACACATGTAATGATCACTTTAATTGAGTTCTTCTAAAGAAGTCAGAATTTAATTGAAAGTTTATTTTCATTCTTCTTTCATTTCATCTCAAAATAAATATTATTCTTGATTTCTGGTGACTCATGTGGGTGGAGTTTTTTCTTTTGTGTGATGATATATTTTCTCCAGAATGGTGAATCCAAAGGAGTTGTCAATTCATGATTTCAAAGCAAAATCAGTCACTCTGTCTAGAGGACACTGGTTCTTGGATAGTGAAGCTGTAATAGAGAAGGTGGACCTAGAGTCTGATGAGGAGCAAGAGATTCCAGAAGCAGAGAAGGTGGTTAAGGAGCTCAAAGAAACCCTGAGTATCATTGGCCAGCATATATTCACAGTGGGAGTAGGGGGCTACAAATATACCATGCTGTGTCAAGAGTTCTACAGATTTCAAAGAGTAGCGGTCAATCAGAAAAGATGGAAGGCAGTAGGGTTACACAAATTGTTGGAGGAACCCATACTTTTTATAGATTTCGAAAGAGTGGCACAGGTAATGAACAGCCTGTTGGAAGTTGGAAGAGGTAATAATGCTTATTTCCGGTGTAAAGTCAAGAACAAAGATAACCACGAGGTGAATATCACTATAAAAGCAGAACATATCAGAGAAGCTCTACAGTTTTACCCAATGCGAACCAAGCTTGATAATAGCTTTGTGAAAAAGAATAAAGAAACATATACAGGATATTCTAAATTTCCTGACTTTAAGGGAAAAGAGAATGAGGAGTATGCCATCAGGATGTTTCTGCAGTACTTTTGCTTCCCAAAACTGCCGAGATATACCATGCCGCACAAACCGGTTACACTAATTATGTTCAACAATAAGGACAGAACTAAACCCTTTGGTGTAATGGATGTAACCCCATACATACATGAACAGCTGAAAGAAGCAGCTAAACATTGAGAGTAGAAAAAGTATATGAATGGAGCCCAGTTTTTAACCAGGATTATATATCATGTACTGGGAATGGAAGATCAATTGAAGCTGGCTCCAGAAGCACAATATTTCAGAAGTCTAATGACAGGAATCAGGAGTCCTCCCAGGAAGATGTATGTGAGAGAAGCAGAAGGACAAACCAGCATGAGGGGAGCAGGAATGAAAAGAAAGGTAATCTTAGAGGAAGTGGTCCCTGTAAAGAAAAGAAGGTTGGATCCAAGAAAAGTAGAATTAGAGCAGGTGGAAGCAACCAAAGAAGAACATGAAGCTGCTCAGAAGCAGGTTCAATCTTCTAATGACCCTCATCCACCTCAGACCAGTAAAGAGCAGTTATATACTTATCTGACTCAAGTTAATAATAAAAGAGCAGTATATGAAGCACAGTATCAAAAGATGTTGGAGGATTATTCTTGCAAAGCAACAGATTGGGTTCAAGAGGAAGTAGAACATTATGAAGAACTGCATGATCAGATGATGGCAGCTGAGACAGAGGAAGTATTTGTTAAAAAGGAAGTGGAGCTATTAGCATACTTCAAGGAGCTACAAGGACCTCCTGAAACAAGAAATACAGTCGTAGCAAAGAAGAAGGTTCAGAAGAAACCGGTACCAAAGAAGAAGCTAACCAAGAAAAATAAAGGGAAATCAGTGATTGAATCTGTAACTATAAAAGAGACAGAAGAAGTGACAGTAGTAGAAAAGCAGAAGGAATCTACTGTTCTAGAAGAATCAAAACTGGAAAAATCTGGCATAGCAGGCATTTCACAAATATCTTCAGACTCTGAAAGTGATATTGAAAATTTTTTATTAAAAAGTTTGAATTTATCAGTCCCTAGTACACCAAATGTGATAACACAGGCCAGTGAAAAAAATAAAACACCAGAAGACATGAGTGAGAAGACACAGGGAAAGCAAGTTCAGGAAGAATCAGCAAAACAACTCAGTCCTGAAGAAGAAAGAAGGATGATGAGAGGTAAAGCAGTAATGATGGAAGAGGAGGGTGAAGTGAGAAAAGAGTTCAGCTGTGGGTTAGTGCATTCAGGATTAAAGTCAACATGTGCAAGACCTTCACAACAAACCTATTTCAAATTGGACGAAGGGAAAGTAGAAGCAGAAGAAAGAGCACAGATATGCAGTCAAGCCACTAAACAAAAAGATACAGCTCAAGTCAAGGAAACAAAAGAGGAAATAGTAGAAAAAGGGTATGCTCAAGAAGTAGAAGAGGGGATTGCAGAGAAAGAGATCAACCAAAGCATAAAAGACATCCTGAATGATTTGAATCATAATGAAGAATTCACAACTACAGAAGATCAAGGACAAGAGGAAGGCTTAGATCTCATGGATATAGATGAGCAAGAGGAGGGACAGAAAGAGCAGACAAGTAATGATCAGACAAAACTTGTTGAGGAAACTAATTCAACCATAATTCATGAAGAAGAAGTACAAGTAAAAGAAAGACAATTCTTTGAAGAGGAACAACAAGTGATGGAGAACAAGAAGGCGGAAGACACAAAGACAACTGAAGATACATCAGGACATGGGAATAAGGATGATCAGAGATTGGAATATGAAAAAGATATTGCAGACCAAGAAAAGATGGAAGCAGATAGGAGCCATGAAGAACAAAAGACTCAGGTCCTAGAATATGAGGAAGAAGATGAAGAGGAGAATGAGTGTAAAGAAAATAAGCAGATAGAAGTCAAACAAATGGAAATAGAAGTCGGGTTGGAAAGGATACCTAAAAATATAAGATCTGCTTGCAAGATCATTATGAGCAACATAGAGCAATTCAGACCATCCAGCAGAAACATGATTATATCAGGTATGGTAGCTGAATCTGAGTTTGAAAAAGGTAGTAGTATCATTAAGGAGCACAAGAAAGAAAAAGAACAATTGACAGAACAATTGAGGATTGTAAAGGAGAAAAATGAGGAATTAACATATACAATAATTGCTTTGGAGGAATTAGAGGTACAACAACAAAATAAAATCCAATATCTTGAAGAGAAGTGTGCAAAACAAACAGAGCAGAGTAGTAAACTGGAGATGGAGTTAAAGAAAATTGAAGGCAGATACAGAACTTTACAAAGTTCATATCAAATCATGGTCAAAGCAAATGAGGAGATCAACAAACTATTAATGGAAGAAGGCCAGTTGAAGGAAGAAAGCAAGGCTGATCAGGTGACATAGGAGGAAAAGGAAGAATTGCACAAAGAAATCATGAGATTGCAAATAGAGTTGAAAGAAGCCAAGGAGCTGGAGAAACAGGCTAGTACACATGCTGCTACCTCAATGAGGGGTTACAACAAATTACATATGGACATAGAGAAAGAAAGGAGTGATTGGCAGTCAAGCTTAGAAAAGGAAAGAAGTAATTGGATAGCAGAAAGAGAGATATGGGCATCTCAAAATAGAAGTTTAATGATAACAATAGAAGAGCTGTAGAAAAAGCTGGAAAAACCACAAGCTCAGGATGAAGAACAGATAGAGACTACATATACAGAAGATTATGAAGTAGGAAATGATGACAGAACTCAACATGACAGTGAACCAGAAAATAAACGATCAGAAGATGAGTATTCAGAGGAATTTGTCCAGAAACTTTTGACAAACAGAGAATCCAGAATGGATTTCGTTAGAAAAATGCATGATGAATATGAGGACCAGATTGTTACATTTGCTTTAAATAAAGGAATAAATCCTGATCAACATCATTGGGCTGCAGATGGACTAGGTATACCCTTGTGTATGATTATGGAAAGTATTAAAAACTATCAATTGGCAAGGGTGGGATTACCTCCAAACAAATATTTAGAATATGAGGAAGATATCAATGTGAAGGAGCTATTTGAAAAAGCTAATCCCAAATGGAGGAATAGATGGTTGGATGCAAATAAGGAGTGCAGAAAAATATGGAAGGAAGCACCTATTCAGCTAAAGATTAATCTAGCATACTGACCAGGAGCAAGGAGAAGAGAGTGGACAGTTTTCTGGGAAAGAAGGAAAGAAGGACAAATTCCATCCAAATGGTTGAATTTTCCAAAGATAGCAGGTCCAAAGGCAGGAACATGGCCTACAAAAAATAATATGGTGGATACAGCTGAATCTGTCTTAACCACATACAAGGATGTTAATGACCCAGCATGTATTTTACTAATCAGAGTAATGAGACTCATTTTGGCATGTATAGAGACTTACACAGATACAGATGTCAGAATTCTAAATTACATTGGCTTCAATTCTCCTACTGATGCCTTATTATTTGATCTCAGTGAAACACCTGACAGGATATGTCTGATGGCTTATTACAGCAGAGTAATATTTTTGGGCAGCCATTATCTCCAAATTTTTGAAGATGCATTTGATTATGGGTTCTTTGAAAGGGAATCAGAGATATTTGGAAACTTGTCTGTAGTCACAAAGTCTCGACTCACTGCATACAAAGCTGCCTACACAGAATACTTGAAAAAGGATGTAATTGATAAACCGGAGGCTGCTGTGCAGTGGAGGAAAGCATTGTTTGAGATGGTAAACAACTTGAATGTTACTGAAAGGAGAAGCCATGACCTACTGTCACAAGTTTATCAGAGAAAGAAGAAATAAAGGGAGCATTCAGCGTATATGAGTAGGAATGTCTTTTGTTAGGAGCCAAAAGGTCTAGGAGGGGAAGAATGTTGGAAGAAGTAATTTTTTGAAGTACTTTTGATGGAAAATAATTGTAAAATGTCAAAAACTTGTAAAAATATTTATGAAACTGATGTAAAAGTAAGGAAAAGTCTTCCTTATGTGAAGTAGAATCCTATGTAATTTTTCTAGAATTTTTGGAAACTCCTAGATAGCATATTTTTAGAAATAAGAGGAAAGGACCAAAATTCAAGTGTGGAAAGGGACACTTGAAAATGTATAGAAGACAATTTCCTCTATTATGAGAGGGTTGATTATTTTGTAATTGATGCTATCCAAGTGAAGAGAGAAGTTTCCTGCAGAAAATCGTGTTTCTTCCTTTTGTGTGGTTTCTTTGATTTGTTGAGTCTATTCTATGTGTATCCATGGAGATTTGTGAGCTTCTATTGTGTGTTTCTGATGAATGTGTATGAAGAGAGTTGATTACTAATGTATTGAGTGAGAAATTGATGAAGAATGGTGCTGGAGATGAAAATCGTCTGATTTCACAGAATCACAATTGTCTCCTTTGAAGGTTACAGGTATCATTTTTTAGTTTTGACTCTATGATTGTATTCTGCTAAGAAAATAACATGTTTTAGACACCAAGATTGTGGAAAATGATGGAGATTTGCTCAAGGTAATCCAAACCCTAGAAATTCCTCTTCATTTTCACTATTTCTCAGAAATCCAGCCATTTTTCTCTTATTTCTTGGATTCTATTATCTAGAAGGGCTGTGGTCTCTTGTATACTTCGAGGATTGACAAAAATAAGATGTATTGTTGATTCTTTATGCTAAATGATTGGAGAGGACAACTCCAAAGGTTAACAACAAACAGTGTGCAAGGTATTTTCTCGTGGGGTATAGGGATCGACACTTTTCAAAGGATAAATCAATTATGAACTAATGAGACAAGTATGTGGGCTTGATTTTAATTGCACCAACAGCTCCTCCTCAAGCTAACATGCTAGGTCTTCATTTCTCTTGATTTCCTGCAAACCAATCATCAATTTGAACCCTTTCATCTTGTATTTCTCCCTTACATAATGATAGTGTACTTCAATGTGCTTAGTCCTTGCATGGTATACAGGATTAGTAGCCAAATGAAGTGAACTAATGTTATTTTCAAAGATTATTGGAGTGTAAGAATGTATCTCCAAATCTGCATATAGTTGCTTAAGCCACATAGCTTCCAGAGTTACAATCGCCAAACCTCTATATTCTGCTTTTGTGGAACATAAAGCCACAGTTGGTTGCTTCTTGGATGACCAAGATATGATCTTTGATCCTGCAAAAGATAGGTACCCTGAAGTAGTCCTATCATCCTTGAAGCCAACCCAATCTGCATCAGAATACATCTTTATATCTATGTCAGAAGTGAAGGGATAGAATAAGCCTTCATTCATTGTACCCTTTAGATACTTAAGCATCCTCTTTGCAGCTTCCATATGGGGCTTCCTTGGTGCATGCATAAACTTACTCAATGTACTTACTGCATAGGCAATGTCTACTCTTGTTAGAGTAGCATAATCAAGAATACCCACAAGTTGTTGATAACTGGTAACATCATCAAGTAGTTCACTTTCATGTGAACTTAGCTTATGGTTGAGCTCCATAGGAATACTTGTAACTTTATTGTTCTCCATCTTAAATTTCACCAACATATCCTGTATGTACTTCCTTTGAGTGATAAATATACATGAATCTGAGTACACAAGCTCTAAGCCCAGAAAGTAGGTTGATAAACCAAGATCACTGATTTTAAAATCCTTCATCAATTGAGCCTTGACCTGCTTGATGCCACTCGCATCATTTCCTGTAATAATGATTTCATCTACATAGACACATAAGTAAATTACTTCTAATTTGTTCTTCTTCCCAAATAGAGAAGAATCTACCTTGCTTGCCACAAAGCCTTGGTCATGCGAATAGGTAACAAGCCTATGGTTCCACGCCCTAGGAGCTTGTTTGAGACCATAGAGTACCTTTCTAAGCTTGCATACATAACATGTTTTTTCTATCTTCAAACCCTAGTGGTTGTGCCACATACACTTCTTCTGATATCCATCCATTTAGGAGTGCATTCTTGACATCTAACTGATATAAGTTTCAATTTTTAGAAGCAGCGAGACTTACCAAGATCCTGATTGTTGGCATCTTAGCCACATGTGAAAATATATCTTCATAGTATACTCCATGTGTTTGGGAGAATCCTTTTGACACTAACCTTGCATTGTACCTGTTTATAGAGCCATCAAAGTTCTTTTTAATTTTGTATATCCACCTTGAACCACGTGCCTTCATATCTGGCTTCTTGGGAACTAGATCCCAAGTGTGATTTTCTTGTAAAGCTTCCACTTCCTCCTGCATGGCTTCACTCCATTCTTTCTTCTTCCTAGCCTCTTCAAATGTAGAAGGCTCTTCTGCCATAGAATCTTTAGTGATATACATAGACTGCTTTGTGACTAGGGATGTATCATATCCATACCTTATGGGCTTCTTACTTTCTCTTTTTGATCTCCTTAGTGCTTGATTTGAAAACTCTGGTAAGTCTTCTAATTGTTTGAATTTAGACTTGCCTCTTGACTTCCAAGCCTTGAGGTCAACCTGTTCTTCATCCTCTGAGTTGATGTCTTCTGTTAAGTATTGCTCTTCTTGAGTGAGGATTGGAACACCACTACATACAACTTTTGTTCATGCTCTAGCATGCCATCTTGGCTCAAAACTGCCCCTATGGCTTGTGCCACTAGCATCTGTCTCTAACTCAAAGGGTTTCTATGGGTCTACCACTTTGAGTATAGGAGCCTTTGAAATAGCTTGTTTCAGAGTATCAAAACTATAAGTGTATGACACTCTGATCCATGTGGATCAAATGGATTGATACCTGTGGATCAATGTCTGACACTAAAACTATCTTGCTACTCTTGCTTCCATGCAAACATAACTTTTTCATGAAGCACGCTCATCATAGGCGCTACTATCGACGAATAAGAAGAGATGAATTTCCGATCAAAACTAGAAAGTTCTAAAAATGACCGTAATTGCCCCTCATCCTGAGAAGTAGGCCAAAATAATAAAACTGAAAGCTTCTTGGGATCCATCTGAACCCCATCGATAGATATTGTATCCTCAAAAGAAACAATTGAGTCTTCTCTGAATTAACTGAGTCTTATCATGATCTCTTACTCTAATTTGATGGTAGCCACTAGAAAAATCTATTCTATTAAATACAACGGCTCCACCTAGAGTGTCTAAAAGATCATCAATCCTGGGCATAGGATATCTATGTCTGATAGTAATCTTATTGAGGGCTCGATAGTCGATGCACATCCTATAAGATCCATCTTTCTTCTTCACTAGAAGAACTAGTGTTGCAAAGGGTGAATATCTGGGTCTAATCAGTCCTTTTCTATAAGTAATAATCCACGACTTGGACTTCACTCTCCTCCTGCAAACTCATTTGAAATGGTGGCCGAGTAGTCGAACTCGCTCCCGGTACCAATTTGATTCTATGCTCTATGTTCTTGCAAGGAGGCAAACCAGAAATTAATTCTTTTAAGAACAACTCTTGAAATTCTACTCTCACTTTCACTGAAAGTGCAGAAGCATTCCAACTAGAGTCTCCATGACTACATGAATCCATCATACTACATGAAGAATGCATAGGTAAAGAAACTAAATAAACTTACAATCAATTTTGAGCAACTTGGTAGCATTTATTAATTGCATCTCTTGGAGATCTGGTTCTCCACAGATCAGTAGTCGCCTCCCCTCATGCTCAAACTTGATCACTTTACTTGGTCACTATTTATGATGTACCATAAATAGAAACATCAAACTTGCTTCTCAACTTGTCTTTCATTTGGAACTAACTGTCTTACTCATAGACCTTGCATTGTTGTATAATCACTCCCTACTGGAGACAACCTTGCATTGTCTGATAAATGCAAACCATATCTTGTTATATAACCTTGTCTCGCTCCGTGCTAGTTTCTTAAACTATAGCCTTACCTTGTTTACTCTTTGCAAACCTTGCCTTTCTGTATATCTTGGCCATTCTAGAGTTCTTGGCCTATAGACTTGCCTTGCTTGTTTAATGAAGATAAGTCCACCTAGGATCTCTAGTCTTCATTGTTAAGTAGATAGATAGATGAAACTACCCCATCTGCTCCTATTGAACTGTTATAGAATCAAGATATGATTCCTTAGAAGACTGGAAACTTTAAAGTCTATGGATCAACCTCTAGATCTAGGAATTTCTTACATGACTTTTCTTCATTGTTAAGTAGATAGATAGATGAAACTACCCCATCTGCTCCTATTGAACTGTTATAGAATCAAGATATGATTCCTTAGAAGACTGGAAACTTTAAAGTCTATGGATCAACCTCTAGATCTAGGAATTTCTTACATGACTTTTCTTTTACTATTGCTAAATATGACATTCTAATCAAACTTGATTTGCCCTTTTTATTTCAAAAATTTGAAGTCTATATTGCTTCTTCTATACACACAAAATTGTGCACTAGGACTCATAGCTATGTAATTATAGTAATTACTTATGAACTAGATAATTTATAAGCATCCTAAACTTGTAAGTGTTCTAGATATATGGAAAACTTGAAAACTCTGAAGATGATGAGAATTAAAGCCAAAGTATGGCTTGTAGGAAATCCCTAGAAAGAGCTCTGAGAGAAATTCCCATAGCAACAAAGATCTCTTAATTTGGATATTGGACGATCAAGATATAGCCAAATATGTAGAAGAAGGTACTCTAATTTGGCTAATTTGGTGAGCTTCCATCTATGGTTGCTCACAATCCAACTCGCTTGTGGTCTACCTTCAGCCCAAAAGAGCATGTAGAGTTGCCATATTATCCCATATATTATGCAAAGACGGATACCTATATATATAGACCTGCTATTCCTCTCAATTCCAAAAGAAACCAAGACATAGAAGTTGCTCGCTCTTTTAGTGGCTGAAAAGTCAAGTGGAGGAGAGGATCGTACTGTCTACTACTCGTGTGAATGCTCCAACATTTGAGCAACTGTCAAGCTCCGATGAGCTCCCCAGTTTTTGTCATCTCTTCTCAGAGTCCAACGAGCACGGAGATCCGTTTCGAATGTGCCGCCCAACCGCGTGGTGTCCTAGCCTTACTCTCTCTCTCCATAATGGTGAGTCATCTCCCCACATGGCTTCATACATGGGTGCCACATGGCATTCATGTATGAGCCCATCTAATCACAACTAAGAGGTGGTTCACACCTCTCTTGGGGGTACTCCATAACATTTCCTTCCCCTTGATTCCGTTTTTGTCCTCAAAAATGGTATTGGAAGGTCTAAAAGAAAGAGAGAAATGATAGTATCACCACTCCCACTATATCCCCATGTGTATAAATACATGGTCCTGTCTCCGTGTTGTTTCCCCATATCCTTCCCCTTAAGAAAACTCTTGGGAAGGTAAACTAAAACTGGGAAACCGTCTCTGAAGGGTGCTAACCCGCTCCCATGTGGCACTATCTCCTGAACTATCTTTCCACTTTACTAGACACTCTTTATACAAGTGACTCCTCGTCCGTTTCTCTCGAGTGCGTAGTATGCTCTCTGGCTCATGTGGAATAGATTGAACAGAAATAGGCTCTACTACCTCACTATCTGGAATGAGGTTGTTAGATTCACCCAGCCTTTTCTTAAGCCGGCTAACATGAAAAACTGGATGGATTTGACTATTCTCTGGAAGTTGGAGCTGGTAAGCCATGTTTCCTATTCTCTTAAGTATTCGGAAAGGTCCACAATACCTAGGAGATAATTTTGGACAAGGTCCCGTCTTCATGGTTTCAGACCTAGATGGAACTCTAAGATAGACTTGCTCTCCTACCTCAAAGTTGATATCTCTTCTTTGAGGGTCAGCATAAGCTCTAGATCTATCCTGAGCTCTCCTAATGCTGTCCTTAGCAAGCCTAAGCATATCATTCATTTCTTCCAAGAATTCCTTTGCAGCTTGAACTTTTTCATTCTGCAAGCCAACTGCATAAGGAGCCCTTGGCTGAAACCCATACATAAGCATAAATGGACTATGCCCAGTGGAAGAGTGCTTGGCACTATTATATGCAAACTCTACTATAGGTAAGTACTCTTCCCAATTAGTTTGCCTTTCATTCACATATGCTCGAAGCATATCCTCTAGGATTTGGTTAACCCTTTCTGTTTGCCCATCCGACTGTGGATGCTCGGCCGTACTCATGCTAAGATTTGTATCCAACCTTTTGAAGACCGCTCTCCAAAAGTGGCTAGTAAACTTCCTATCCCGATCAGAAACTATGTCTAAAGGAAGACCATATAACCGGTATAGGTTCTCTACAAAGAGTCTAGCCAACTCAGGTGTCTTCACTATAGTACGTGTTGGAATAAACCTAGCCATTTTGGTTAACCTATCCACAATTACCCAGACCGAGTCGTGCCCTCTCTGTGTCTTAGGTAATCCGACTATAAAGTCCATGGAGATACTCTCCCACTTCCCATTGGGAATATCCAATGGGTGCAGTAGCCCTCCAATCCTCAACCTCTCAGCTTTGTTGACCTGGCATTTATTGCACTTAAGCACATACTGTAGGACGTCCTTATGAAGTCCAGGCCAATAAAACTACCTCTTAACAAGATCATAAGTCTTGTTAACTCCTGGGTGTCCCGCACTAGGTGTGTCATGACACTCATATAAAATATGCCGTCTCATCTCAGTATCTCTAGGGACACACACCTTACCTTTATATAATAGATATCCATCATGGACACTGTAATTCTTCCACTTGAATCCTTCTTGAGTACCCGTCGATACTCCATCCTCACTGGAAACCCGTATATCACGATCCCCATTCTCTATGGCTTCCCAAATCTCAGAATATGCAGGATCAAGCCTACATTTCCCTCTAAGAGACTCAAGTAGCTCACTAGTGATCTGAGTAAAACTCAGTCCATTGAGCATAGGCATGCGGCTAAGTGAATCAGCCACTACATTAAACTTTCCCTTCCTATACCTAAGCTCATAATCAAACTCTTGAAGGGTCTCTGCCCATCGAGCCTTACGACCTTTTAGGTCTGTTTGATTAGAGAGCCACTTAATGCTCTCTTGATCAAACACTATCGTAACTTTGGCACCATATAAATAATGATGCCACTTCATCAAAGCATGGACTATTGCATACAACTCCTTCTCATAGACGGAGTAATTCTTTTGAGCCGGTTCTAGTTTCTTGCTCTCAAAAGCTAATGGTCGACCATCCTGTACTAAAACCGCTCCTATAGCAAAATCACTCGCGTCAGTCTCAACCACAAATGGTTTATTGGGATCTGCTATATGTAAAAGTGGAGCTGTAGCAATTGCTACCTTCAACTTTTCCATACTTTGCTTCTGTTCGTCTCCCCAATGAAAGGCTTTCCCTTTCCCTTTAAGCTGTTCCGTCATCGGAACAGCAATTTTGGCATAGTTCTTAATGAATCTTCGATAGAAACCTGATAAACCTAGGAAGATCTGCAGCTCCTCCAGGTTCCGTGGATGTGGCCATTCCATAATAGCCCTTACTTTTTCATGATCCATCTGGATTCCATCTTGGGAGACTATATGCCCAAGGTATCTAACCTCTTTCTTGAAAAATTCACACTTTGACTCCTTAGCAAAGAGCGAATTTTCCCTTAGCACTTGAAATACTTTTCTCAAGTGTTCCAAGTGCTCCTCTTCTGATGCACTATAGATCAGAATGTCATCCAAAAAGTCTACTACAAAATGTCCTAGATAAGGCCGTAAAACACTATTCATGAGTTTCATGAAAGTGGCAGGAGCATTGGTGAGACCAAAAGGCATCACCAAAAACTCATAGTGCCCATATCTAGTCCTAAATGCAGTCTTAGGGACATCCTCTGCCCTAATCCTGATCTGATGATATCCTGATCTAAGGTCAAGCTTGGTAAAATATCTAGCTTGATGTAACTGATCAAATAGATCTTCCAATCTAGGCATTGGAAATCTATTTTTGATAGTTACCTTATTAAGTGCTCTATAATCTATACATAGTCTCATAGAGCCATCTTTCTTTTTAACTAGGAGCATTGGCGATGCCCATGGTGAGTTACTAGGTTTGATGAAGCCTTTATCTAAATAATCCTGCAATTGCTTCTCAACCTCCTCATGCTGAGAAACACTAAGCCTATAAGGTGGTCTACAAATAGGGTTAGTGTTAGTAACAACCTCTATGGCATGGTCAATGTCCCCTCTCTCAGGTGGTAGCCCTCTAGGTAAGTCAGTGGGAAAAACATCTCTGTACTCAAACATAAGATCCTTAAAACTTTTAACTACACACTCTTGCAAAAAAAAAATAGTAGAAAGTCCTGTTCATATTTACATTCAAATCATGAAAATATACATCAGATGAGTTGTCTGTACAATGCTCCATATCAAGACTATACAATAAAAACATATCCTGTACATGCTGTGAACAACAGAGACTATACAACTCTAATGATGAGATGAGAGGTGCACTAGGTACATCTCTCTCTCCCTGAATATAAACTTTACTTCCATTCTTTACAAACTCGAGTGTGTTATTTCGATAGCTGCGTTTAAGTGTATCTCCCAACCCCCATAGCCACTCTCTTCCTAAGACTAGATCTATCCTCTCCATGTTCATAATTTGGAAGTCCATATGATCTGTATAATCCTGCATTTTGACTTCCAAATTGGATACCATAGTATCCCATATTCTTTTATCTTGCCCTTGCATCATAGATACAATGTATTTATGTGCACTAGGCTGCTGGGGAATCTTCAATTTCTTGACCAAAGCATAATTTATGAAGTTATGAGTGGCAGAGTCATCTATCACGACTCGCACCCTGGTCCCGTATACACTACCATGTAGCTTGACCAAGTCATGTGGTCCAAACTGCGGTGACCACAATGACTGAGTCAAACAACACGTGTGCTCTATATCCTCGTGCATCACCTCCACTCCCTTGTAGCTAGAGCTGCCATGAATGGGAAGGGTCTGCACTAGGTGGACCACCTTTTTGCCCCTTTCAGGAGCCGTACTAGACTCTGGTCCTTTCTTCTTTTCTTCCCCCTTCTTGAGTGGACAGTTCCACTGCGAATGACTAGGGGATAGGCACCTAAAACACAGGTTCTCTCTTTTGGCCTTCTCAAACTGGTCTGTGGATAGCTTAGGCCCTTGTGATCTTTGTTTTTTAATAAAAACCTTGTTTTTCCCAAAAGGCAACTTTTTCTCAAATTTAGTGGTGCTAAGAGGTTTAAGGGGCTGATCCGTCTCCATAGGAGTATACTGAGGACGGTTATGGTCCTCATATATCTGTGCATATTTGATCGCCTCCTCAAACGTCTTAGGCGCATTCCTCCTGACTTCCCTCTTTATGGCTTTATCCAAGCCCCTAACAAACCCTCTGGTCTTCTGAAAATCATCTAGACCCTTAAGCTTCAAAGTGATCTCTCTATAGTGGGATAGATAAACTGAAAGAGGCCTGCCTCTTTGAGTAATCCTATCCCACTCATCCCAATTCCTCTCCTCTTCATTTTCAGGAAGAAACTCTTTTAGGAAAAGAGTCTCAAACTGAATCCAGTCACTAGGGATAGAGTTCGCCTCCTTAAGACTCATCCACCACTTATAAGCACGTGGGCCGAGGGAAAGACTCGCCTCTAGCACACGATACTCAGGTGGGGTGCCCTTCAATTGATGCAAATCATGCCACTTTTGTAAAAAAGTGTAGATTGCATCCTTATTCCTGTCTCGGTCATCCCCCGTGAAGGTAGGTGGCTTCAAGTCTTTCAGGAGGGGAGCTTCCCTAGATCTCTCTCCTTTATGCTTACTAGGAAGAGAGGTCTCTTTCGTAGTAATCTCTAGAGGAATGGTAGGAGTCTCTCTTTCCTTCCTAGCTAGTAAAGAGGTGACACTAGTCTCAAGGGAGATCATTTGAGACTTAAGCTGCTGTATAAGAGATGTGATGCTACCCAAATCTTTCTCTAACTTAAGGGTTTGTTCTTTCAAATCAATGAATTGGTCACGAGTGACAAATTCATCTATAAGCTCTTCATAAGTATACTCTTGTTGTGAAGGCTCTTTTTCTTCTAAATTCTCTTCTATTTCTTGTCCTAACTCTACTTCTTCCATCCTAGCATCAGGATCCTCTAGTTGCTCTCTAGGTGGAGAAGTGGTCTCAACTACTTGTTTGCCTTTAGTTTCCATGTTTAAGTACCCTTCCCCCGTTTGCTAACTAGAGTGTATAAAAATGAATGGAAGTAGAGTTTAAATATGCAAGAAGAAGAGAAATATAACACAAGAGCACTTCCCTGATACAAAGTAGAGTTGCGGAAGCGTAATCCAAGTGGTCTTTGATGCTTCAAGCCGCTGATTTTGATTCCTCGCCAGTCCCAAAAGAAAATTGGAAATGTCCGCTTGGTCCGGGGAGGTTCTAGACACCATAAACCATCCAAAACAACACCAAAAGTGCGTAGGAAAAACCCCAAACGGGCAAACTGAGTGTAACTGAACAATTTCAGAGATTTTCCAATCCTCACCAGTCCACAAATTGTTGCCCAGCACCTTCACTTCAAGAATTTGAGACTATCCCAAGTGAAAAAATTGGATTTGGAGTCCGGATGATGAAAAACTAGGCCCGGGAGTGGCCGCCTAGTTCCTGTTGAAGCGCTGCAGAGAGATTTTGATGGGGCAAATATCGTCCAAATCTAACACCGATGGTCTCTGAGCGAAGCTTGGAAACGTAGCTTCGAAACGTGACCAAGATTTGCGAAATCCGATATGGTATGTAGAAGGTATGGTGCGGAGAAGTCGGGTATGTCATCGATAGGAGGTAAAATGGTAACCTTCTTGAAGTAGAAACTTTGAAGAGCTCCAAACTGAAGGACTGAAGCTTTTCAATGAAAACCCAAAACCCTAAACCCTTCTCCACAGCCCGTAATACATATGTGCATCCTCACTTTAGCCAATATCCTGATCTAAGCCATCATCTTCATAATCCCAAGTCCTCAAAATTCTCGAATTTTACTTCTTATTATGTGTTGATGTCATTGTCCACTCAAAAAACTTGGAGCAACTGTCGAAGAGCTATGGCAGAGGCCTTTATCCCACATTTGGGCGCTGTAGCCGGAGGAATTCTCTATAAATACAAGAGCATAATATGATCTAAGTCATCCAGGAGTGGGGAAGGAGGAGCAAGGCTCCCCCCCGTGGGCTGGCGGACGCCTGCGGGCTCTCCTCTCTGCGCACGGGCGGCGATTGCTGGTCGTCTGGCGTGGGCACCTCGTTTGATGTGCCTGTGGGCCATCCGTCGGCTCTTGATGAGCGTTGTCCCGTTCGCCATCTGGCTCTGATACCAATGTCAAGCTCCGATGAGCTCCCCAGTTTTTGTCATCTCTTCTCAGAGTCCAACGAGCACGGAGATCCGTTTCGAATGTGCCGCCCAGCCGCGTGGTGTCCTAGCCTTACTCTCTCTCTCCATAATGGTGAGTCATCTCCCCACATGGCTTCATACATGGGTGCCACATGGCATTCATGTATGAGCCCATCTAATCACAACTAAGAGGTGGTTCACACCTCTCTTGGGGGTACTCCATAACAGCAACTAATAGATTAATCCATACACAAACAAGTCTGTGCAAAAAAACAAAATATCTCTTCCTATTCTTTTTATACACTCAGAGAATATGGTACCGAGTCTCTTCTCCCTCTCTCTCTGGCTCCCTACCGACAGAGCACATGAGCGCGCGGGAAACTCCTGAGTGATGGCAGTGCTAGTACATGCACGACAAAGGACTCGTGCACGCTGAGCGGCATTAGGATTATTCTTTGCATGTATAGTCAGAGAGGGGTGTTGGCAGCAGTCAAGGCATCTCAAGACAAGGAAGCCGACATAAGGAATCAGAGCAAAGAGAAGGGCCAATCAGGCAAAGCAGTCAAAGAAGATCTGACAAATAGGCCATTCAATTTTTCCAAACTAAGCGCTTTTAATAGTGATTTGCATCACTACATGAACATTGCAAATATCGTTTTTGGTAGATTAGACTCCATTTTGTTCAAGCCAAGAAGTCCTCAAGCTTGAGAGGTATTAGAAGTATTGATGTATCAATTTTCATAATTTTTAGAGCTTATTTGGGCCCCCAAAATAGCTTAGGAACCTAATTTTTAGCTAGGCCGGACACTAGGTCTGACAGCGCCACTAGCTAGTCAAAAACTATAAAACGAGCTAGAGAGCTCATTTTTTAGGAGAACAAATTGTAGTTTGAATTAAGAAAAGCTCTTGTAATTGTCTTTTGATCTTAATCAAAGCTTCCATTGTCTCACTCTTTGTTCTTACTTGTGTGTGCATGTGTGTGTATGTGTGTGCATGCTTGTGTGCTTCTCCATCACCGTTTGTGCACATCACTTGCTCGAGGTCTTCATACCATCCTCATGTCTTCCTGGATTGACATTAAAGGAGGTGCTACTCACCCTTGAGCTACACCAAATTTTGGCGTCGTTGCCAGGGATCGAGTTTTGAGGACGAGCGTGTGATGGTAAGATGTAGAGTAGAGACATTGGAAGAGTAGGTAAGCATTTCCTTTTACTTGTTTTTACCTTCCTCTTCATTTCTAAACACCATATCCATTCATCATCACTTCACCACCACAACCATATACCTCCATCTCCATTCATTTCCTCATTTTCACTTGAGAGCGAGAGCGAGAGAGAGCTTGTATGCACACTTGTTTTCTGTGTTTTCTTGAGTGTTCTTGTAGGTACCAGCTTCCATTGTAGCTACAACAGCTATAGCAGGTGAGAAAATTGTATGTGCTGGTCTGGAGGCATTGACCTCTGTCGATTGCGATCGACAGAAAAATCCAAATTTTGGTAAAAAAAAGTACACCACCACAAAGCACATGATTAGCATATCCCAAATCACTAATTACAGTCAAAAAATTCTGTGATTTTCTATCAGTCTCGATTGACATTGTCGATCGAGACTAACAGTCACGACCGACACCTCTGTCAATCGCGATTGATACCATCAATCGCAATCGACACAACCGACCAACAGACCCTGTCAATCTTGACGGATCCATCGATCGGGATTGACAGCCACTGTTGGGGATGTAAGGGTCATGTGACCTTACCCCCATATTCATATATATACATCATATATAGAGCATTGCCTCAAGAGAGATCATTATGTGGGTTTCGAGGCTCCCACGCATCTGTGCGCGTCTTTCCTCTCTTCTTTCTCGCTCCATCTTCTCCTTCCTCCTCTTGTTCTGCACACCAAAGCCCTTCATTGGTATCAGAGCATGCTGAAGACTTGTGTGCAAGAAGCTTCAATGGAAGCTTAGGTCAGAAGGGGTAGAAGTGCAGGTCGGCATCTCTCAATAGTAATTCAGTATTTCGGTCATAACTCGAGATAGGAAGCTCGGATTGATGTGTTTTAAAGTTCTCTGCGTAGCTAACATAGAGGGCTACAACTTCACAGAGGGGCGCAGAACTTGGTTTGGACTTTTAGAGTGCCGAAAATTCAAAAAACACAGACTGTTGTACAAAGTGAATCTACATTCAATAGGACAGCAGGTCAGTTTTTGGATCATAACGTGAGTTCTACAGCTTGGAATTCAATGATTCAACTTGATGTGTGTAGCTTGGATAGATAGCTACAACTTTGTAGAAGAACTCAGATCCAGATTCTGAGTTTTAGGTTGTGGAAATTGCAGAATACAGAGCAGTACTGTTGCAAGTGAAAGTGAAATTGATAGCAGGTGCTTGTTTTGATCATATCTTGAGCTACATACCTCCGATTGAGGTGTTCTTTATCTCGTTACGTAGCCGAGAATTAGATCTTAAAGTTTTCTGAAGAACCAAAGTTTAGATTCAGAGGTTATCACCTCTGAAATAGAAAAACATAGAGCAGTAGATTGTTGCCATAAGAACCATAACAACTTTTGGAGGTTGAATTTTCTTTGGAACTTCTTCGAGAGAGAATTTTTGGTGTGCAAGCTCTTATTCTCAGAGCTTGAAGGCATTGTACATGCATGATAATTGTGGTAGCTCCTCCATATGAGAGTAGAGCATGATCTTGTCATGCGTTTGGCATGTAAGATGACATTGTGGTAACTCTTTTTTGAGGTTTATGTCATCATAAGTTCGATCATGGATGTATAGTGGCATTGTGGTCTATATCTTGCTTATGCCACTTGGTTATGGATTTACTTGCCGGTTGCACATACTTTTGTGAGAGTTGATTTTGGATCTTGTTTGGTACTTGTATCTTTTGTTTTCTTTGCAGTTACATGATCCAGATTGGAGCCTCATTTACACACTTGTTTGTCACCTTGATTTGCTATTCTATTAGCAAATGTTCATTGATTTGATGTTGTGGATGGTGATTCCCACATGGTTATTTTGGTTCTAGAGTCCATTTTACAGAGGAGATGCTGCCGAAGTTTTATCGGCTTTTATGCTAGAAAGGAGCTCTAGTGGATCTTGAAGCTTTTGTGATAGCTTTGGATCATTGACTATCTCCATTCACTTCGACTTGGTCACACATTATTTGTGACAGGCTGGACTATCTTGCAGGATTCATTCTTGAGTGGGAGATACATCGTCATTGTATTTGCATGTGTTGCTATTAGTTTTTGCCATATGTAGTTGCCATTATCTTTGGTTGGATCAGTGACAGGTGGTGGCAGATTACTCATTGTTCTTTTGCTATTGGTTATCTTGTTTGATTGCTCAGTTTACAGGGGATACTCTGTCGAATTTTTCCCAGGATTCTTTCACATCTACTTGATCAATTTGGAGAGTTGGTGAGCAGGCTTATGCTCATGGTTTTATGTGCATGCTAGATGCATGGTTATGTGACAGGTGGTTCACATGGTTCCCTCTCCATCGAGACATTTGTGATGTGAGTTATGCATATGGATATGCATGCGTGATCCTATTGAGTATAGAGTATTGTTTTTAGTCTCTTATTACATTACTAGTCTCTTGGATTGCCAGCATGGTGTCTTCTCGATTTGATGGCATGGACTTTCCGAGATGGAAAGCTCAGATGTGGCATACATTGGTTCATGCAGGGTTACATATGTATGTGCATAGAGATGCACAGAGGCCTCATGACATGCCCAACCATGTATGGATGGATATGGACGCATTGGCTAGCTCCACTATCCGATTACAACTTGTGGATTCTATATATGATTCTGTTATGTATGAGGAGACGAGAAGTGCATTATGGCAGAGACTACATGATATGTATGTGAGTCCATTGACTCATGTGAGACGTAGATCACATCAACGACTTTGATGTTGGCATTGTGGTCATGAGGGCCATATTCGACGATGTTGCTTCAGGCGGATGCGACGATGATGTCAGAGATATGCACGTGATGCAAGTCAGGTAGTGATTTCAGGAGATTCTATGGCAGTTGATTATGCTAGTGATGGTGATATCACTTTCTCCTATGGTTCATCTCATGATTCCTCATGTTCATTGGATAACACACATATGGCTTGGTTGCTTGATGCATTAGCCGCTTTTCATGTTACTCCACATCGTGAGTGGTTTTATCGATTCTCAGGTGAGAGTCGTGGATATGTGCACGTGCCTGATGGTACGACATATGACATTGAGGGTGCAGGAGATATATGCCTTATGCTACCTAGTGGAGCATCACTTATGCTCAGACATGTACGTTATGTGCCTTCATTCCCTATGAGCTTGATTTCAGTTAGCCAGTTACAGGAGAGCAGATGTTATACATTCCTTGGTGAGCATCATTTTCAGTTGCAGTTGGGACAGCTTATGCTTGTCAGAGGTGCCAGGGTTGGGCACAGGTATCCACTACAGGTACTTCATGTGAGAGACAGTCTCGTCTCAGTGGGAGTTCAGCCTTATGTGCGATGTGAGACTCGTCATGTCTCATTTTGTCTACCTACAGATAGGTCTATGGACATTCTTGATGCACATGTATGGCATGATTCAAATGCTCAGATGGATGCACATGTAGAGCATGTTTTGGATGCTCATGATGCTTATATAGAGCATGGTTTTGTTGATCATGTGGATGCTTTGGAGCACACTTTGGATGATCAGTTGGATGCTTTAGAGCATCATGTGGATGCTCATATAGAGCATTGTGATGATACTCAGTTAGAGTTTGATCATCAGTTTGACCTTGGTATTGATGTTGTGCAGTTAGCTCATGTGGAGCATGATGATACACTTGGTGTGGTAGAGCATGATAGCTCTTATGATACACAGTGTATACCAGAGCATACTAGCTCTCAGGATGCACAGCTAGATACATCCTTGGTTGCGAGCATGGCTGATTTAGATGTTGAGGAGTCAGCAGTTATGGAGTCATTCTTGGATTTGCTCATGCCAGATGTTGACACACATATGTCAGGACATGTTGGTCTTGATGACGGTGCTCTGGATGCCTTGGATAGAGGCATGGCTGACATGCTTAGGTTAGCCAGGATAGCACATGTTTTTTCAGCATTCAGGAGTCTGATGTGCGAGTTGTTATGCTCGAGACCAGACATTGCAGCTGCGATTGGAGCATTTGCACTTGGAGTTGTCAGTCGTTCGATGGTTGACACAAGCATAGAGCGAGTGGGAGATTTGCAGGAAATTCATCACTTCTTGCATCAGTCAGATATGAGCTCGACTCTTATCGATATGAGTATAGATCAGTTTGAAGTGCATGGATACACCTTGTTCGAGGCAATTGGTGTAGGCTGATCTGGTATGGGTAGAGATCCGGACTCTTCCTGTACATTATTGTATAGTGCTACATCATTCTTTGTATATGTTACCACTTATGGTCACATTGACCCTTAAGTGGGAGATTGTTGAGGATGTAAGGGTCATGTGACCTTACCCCCATATTCATATATATACATCATATATAGAGCATTGCCTCAAGAGAGATCATTCGGTGGGTTTCGAGGCTCCATCTCCTCCTTCCTCCTCTCTTCTCTCTCGCTCCATCTCCTCCTTCCTCCTCTTGTTCTGCACACCAAAGCCCTTCAGCCACGAGGGATTGCCACGTAAGACTTTGTCAGTCTCGATTGACACCATCGATCACGATCGATTGAAATTTCATGATTGACACAATAAATCGCGTGTCCATGTGTCCATCACGACAGACACACCCACGATTGACTGAAATCACACTGGAAATTACGGAAAAAGTATCGATCGTGATTGACAACCCTCACAATTGATGCCATCAGTCGCGATTGACTCTCTTGATCACGATTGATAGGCCACAATGGACAGGTCTGTCCATCGTGATTGACAGCTCTATCGATCTCGATTGACAAGCATTTTTGGCCAAATTTTTAGGGTTTGTTAGTTTTCAAGTTTTGGCAATTTTGGGCATACATTTTAAGCAATTGGTGCATAGTTAGGCCCTAAGGGAATAATTAGAAAGATCCTGTTTTCCTGTTAGCCTATTTTAACCCTGTTTTAACCCCAAAACCCTGAATGGTCATAATTTCTTCATACCATCAATCGCAATCGACAGCCATGATCGACACAGTCGACCGACAGACCCTATCAATCATGACCGACCCATCGATCGCGATCAACAACTCTTGCTTCGAATCCCACAAAAACAGGGAGTTATAGATAGGGTATTTTGAATTTGACCTTTTATAGCGGTGAGACAGTCAAGGGATCTCTAAGGGAATTTTCATTAAGATAAAGCAAAGTTTGGGTCTGTGAAGTGCATGCATGGACATGGTCTGTTAAGTCAATTAAATTGAAATGTTGAGCTAACTTTGGGACTCTTACAGGTCCATTGAGAGCATCGAAGGGCGTCCAGAGCCCTAGTATTCTGCAAGCTTGAGAATGGGGTTCTTGAGCACCCAAGAGCAACAAATCAGCAATTGAGGTTGGATCATTCTCAACTCCCTCAGTCAACTCCTAGCTTAGGCTAAGTGCGAGTTGTGCTAGAAATAAGTCAGGGTGATGATAGGCATCTATCAAGTTGAAGACTACTTAAGGGTTCAAGTTCAAGCAGAAATATAATCTCTTTGTGATCGATAACTTTAAAGGAAAGAATTTAACGTGGTACGATCAACTTAAAGTGCAGAAATTCACTCATGTATTCGTGACTATGTGTTATTAGACAAGAGCATAAACATGATAACCAACTAAAAAAGAGCCAAGTGACTGATGCAAAGTAATCTACAACAAGGTTGTACTTGAGGTAAAATTGGGGCACTTGAATCAGGCATATGAACCTTAGATCAGGACGACATCTACGGAGAGATAGACAAAGCCTTAGGTCTGTAGAGGCTAGTGTCAATCACATGGCTAGGTCTTAGGCATAACAGTTGAGCAATTATCCACACTACCCTAGCTCTGAAACTAGTGAATCAGAGATGTCTTATGGTATGGAGAGGCCCATAAGAAGTTCAGGTGTGGCTTACTTAGAGAAACCTACAAGCCCTTACAAAATGGAACTTGATACATTAGGACCAACCGATTAGGTTCTCGCATCTATGAGGATGGCCTAAGAAGATCCGTTGTCCAGATTAAAAACCCAGATCAACCCATTGGACTAGAACATCTAGTCGTCAAATTTGAGAATGGTGCATACCTAGATAAGGAAGGGACAATGTACGTAGTCACCAACCAACCTGATAGGTGACATAGAGCAAGAGAACTTAGGAAGAGAGCCTAGAACTCCTCGAGGTGAATCAGTCCTCACTAGAATCATCACTTAAGAGTGGGTTCCCCAGGACAATAAGAGCATAGATCTGCTCTTAAACCAAGAGACTGATTAATCTTTTTGGAGGTATAAGCCTCACCCGCCTAATGAAGTAGGAATGCTCACCATCTATGAGTTTAAAGATCCTTATAGCCCATGCAAAGTGACCTATTTAGACAACGCTTCAGAGAGGATCTTTGTGGTCACAGAGCATGGTAGCCATGCCTACACCTGGAAGGGTGAATTTTTTTTCCCCCAACCAAGATCTAATGTCTTTGTTGGTCACCAAGGAGCGCGAACATCCCAAGCTCATGGAGCCCAAAGGGACAGGAGTAGAGAGAGGCCGGAAGTAAGCTTTTCTAACCCATTGGGAAGAGAAAGAATGAGAACGGAGGCTGATAGAATGGAAAATGAGAGACATAGAGACCCAAGGAAGGATTTGCTCGATGGCACAGGAGACCCATACGATCATGTGAGAGAATTTAGGCCAGTCTTGAAAGCAGAGCAAGTGGATGACATGTTCACGCAATACAATGCATTTTCTCTAACTCTCAAGAACACAGCCCTTACATGGTTTCAACCACTACACGAGAGGTAGTTCAGGAACATACAACAACTTCTACAAGCTTTCATCATAGAATTTTCTAAGAGTGGCATACGACACAATACTTCCTCACTGATACATAGATTCAAGCAGACACCTCAAGAGACAATTAGACTTGCAGGAAGAAGATTTAGTCAATACCTAAAGAGATGCCCAATGCTAGAACTACCCACTCCAGCCAAACAAGTGGCTTTATTCCTAGATGCATTGTTGAGTACCAAATTGTTATCCTATGTGTACATGAAGGACCCTAGAACCATAGAAGAGTGTGTACGCATGCGCATCGACATTGAGGATAACCTAGGGGAGGAATTAGAGATTTCAAAAATCTACAAAGATTCAGATAGTTCTACTAGCCTCAATTCAAATCCATCCATATCTATTGAAGAACTTGCTGACAAAGTAGCTCAGAAGTTGGGAGTCTCTAGCAAACAGATACCCAGATTTGCCCCAGTTAAACGATGATATATGTGTGGAGGAGATCATATGGTGAATGTATGTCCCATTATGGCTCAACCACAAGCAAACCCTAGCAGCCCATACTGCACCATAGAGCGGAAATACACTAACCACACTGCACAACACTGCCCCTATAACAAACAAACTGTTAGACAAAATTATCCTCAGCCATATCCACATGAAGGAAGATACCAGAACTAGTACTCACCACAACAATATGGCAGGCTACAACAACCCTATCAACTACCCTATCAAGGGTAGCAAAGACCTCAACTAGAGGCCCTCCTCCAGCCAATGTGATTCCAGTAAAGTATGCAGTTGCAGAAGAAAATCTAAATAAAGCCTTAGTGCCATTAACTCCATTACTTCCAGAAAGTGATCCAAGTGATCATTGTTCTGACTCTACTCATATTGATAGCCCACAAGCTTACTACATGCAATCACTTGAGCATAATGAGTCATATTATTATGAAGACCCTAGTGAACCTAGTTGGGAGCCAGAGTATGCAAATATCATGTACGCAAATCCCAACTCCAGGCCTCAACCCAGGCAAATAAGACCCCCATTTCCTAGAGGACCATGCTACCGACGTCAGGGAGATCACCTCATTCAAGATTGCCCTATGCCTGCACCTACACAATTCCACTCTATGACAATTCAAGGTTTTTGTCCAAATTATAGGAAGGAGCACATGTTACGAGATTGTCCTAAAAACCCCACCAATATTCAGAAACTCACTCCTATCAATGTCATTGGGTTAGTGGTAGACTCCGTGGGAAGTGTGACTTCCATTGCCCCAGTGCAGGTGGTCACTAGAGCTCATGCATTACAACAGGCGCAAGGCTTAGGCCAGGAAAAGAGTTTCGAGGTTAGTGAGACTGAGAGCCTAGCTAAGAAAAGGTCAAGAACTTGGAGGGATAGTCGAGAGAGAATGAAAAGGCAATGGGCAAAGAAGATGAGCAAACTTGAGGAAAGCTTGAGAGAAACGAAAGTCAAGATAATTGAACTCACATCTCAAACTCACTCTCATACTACTCCACCACCACCATTCCCATCTCCCTCCAATCCACCACCTTCCAACCCACCTCACACAATCCCAACATCCCCTAGAGTAGGATCATTCTTAGCAGATCCCACTCCCGAGGACCTAGACATGATGCTTAAGGCATATTAGGCCAGACTCCAAGAAGGGCCAAATGTAACGGATCATGAAAAGTGTTACCCTAGAGCTGAACTAGGGCTCGAACGAACTAAAATTTGTGCTAAGATGGTGGAATTGGCTCAAACCATGTTTGAAGCCAGTCGTCTCTTTAACTTCTCTAGCTCAGCTAAGACACAATTGCGCTTTGATGGACTGGTAGAAAGATTGGAGAGGCTAATTGAAAAATCTGGAAAGGACCCCACCTCTTAAGGTAAGGACAAGGCAAGTGCAAGAATGAGCTTTTCTCCCCAAGAAGCTTATGTGCGTAACTCTACGGAATCAGACACATCTTCTTCTATGAATCGATATTCCCCATAATTTCTAAGAGAGATTCAAGAAGAGAAATGGGCTAAAGAAAGTGAAAATCCTCCTCTGTGGATGATGCGCACAATCAATTCCCACAAGATGTTCCTTCCATTTATGGAGAGAAGGAGAGTGCTCAATCTCATGAGAGATTAGACTTCGAGTCTAATTCCTTACATGAACTACTCCATTTCACAGGCCCATGGGAAGCTAAGTCCACTTGTATGAGAGCACCCATGGTCATGGTAAGGAATGAAGACTCAATCATACTTAGGAACACAGAGGTAGTAAAGAACACTAAAATGCATTGCAATCTCACTTTAGAAGAGCTACTCAAGGTTAGGCTAGAATTGTGGAAACATGTAGCCAATCAAGTGCTAGAAGTAGCTAAACCTCGTTCCCAGGTAGGATCTCATAGAAAAGTGCCATAAATACTTCTAGACAAGATAGGAAACATGAGAGAAGGAGAATAAGGAAACACCTATCTTCCCATTATCCATCAAGGTTACACCACCAAGGCAACTTTGGACTCAGGCGTAGGAGTTGCAATTGTTACCACTTCCCTCTGGAAACGTTGGGGCAAGCCAGCTCTCAGGTCAACGAGAATGAAATTGCAAATGGTCGATGGTCACATAGAAAGACCCTTTGGACTACTAGAAGGAATAACTCTCACTACATGTGGTCTCAAGTTCGAGCATACTTTTGCCATATGTGACTTTAGCAAGAATCAGACCTATGAGATGATTTTGGGAAGATCATTTATGCAGCAGTTGCAAGATTGGAGAACCAATTCTTTGTATTTGCAGCACCTAGGTGTTACAACCAAACTCAATCTCAAGGATTACTCTCATAGAGAAGTACCCCCTATTCAATGGAATCCCATCCATAGAGCTCAAGATTATACGGAGTCACTGCATTCCATAGGATCAGGATCCTCATGGATGCATGGACACCCACTTATGGATGTGCAAAGTAGCCGTAGAAGAAGAGAAGAGAGAAAAAGCCAGAGAGGTAGGTGTGAAAGAAACTCATAGATCAATTCAAGACCTAGCCTATGCACCTATAGTATTTCCTAATGAAGAATTTGAACCTCATGGTTGGGCAGAAATTTTAGCAACAAAGGACGTAGCCATCAATGAAGAACAATGGACACCCCACTGTGACGAGGATGGCTATGACATTTCAGTCTTCACAATAGAGCCAATCATGTGTGATTCGGTCATTGAAGAACGTGAACCTAGCACTGATGCATTCAAGGATGCAACTTACTCCAATGTAGAGTCAACCATTATGGACCCACCTTTTGCATCAGATGAGGAATATTTCTATGAAGTAGAAGCTCACTCTCAGAGAGACGAGGAAAGTACGAAGGATGTGAGATTAGCCACATAGCTAACCACTAAGAATGAAGGCAAGAAGAGGAAGAAGAGAGAAGTCACACTAGAGGAGGAAGAATCCTTGTTTGAGGTCCCTGAAAACTTTAAGAAGTATGAAATAGAAAATATGAGAGTCATGATAAGAATGCCTAAACGTGATGCACAAGCGGGAGAGGCCTATGGCAACAAAGAAACCACCAATAGAAGAAGGAGAAGAAAAGTGCACATACATACGACATGACCTTACGGAGGAAGAGGAGCAAGAGTTGATAGCTTTGCTAAGAGAATATAGAGATGTATTCGCTTGGAGTTACAAGGAATTGAAAGGTGTAGACCCTGACATATGCTCACATATGATTCCCATGACCTCGGATGCCAAACCCTCTAAGGAGAAGCCATACACATACAATGATAACTATGCCGCCAAGATCAAGGAAGAGATAGATCGGTTGGTAGAAACTGGATTCATCTATGAAATGGAGTACACTGAATGGGTATCCCCCATCATAGTGGTGCCCAAGAAGAATGGGAAGTTACGTGTATGCATTAACTTGAAGAAAGTTAATGCAGCCACTATTAGAGATAGTTATCTGCTTCCTATCACTGAACATCTCTTAGAGAGAGTGGCACATAAGGAAGTCTACAGCTTCCTTGATGGCTTCTTTGGCTACAATCAAGTGGCCATAGCTCTAGAAGATCAACATAAGACAACGTTTGCTATGGAGTGGGGCATATTTGCCTTTTGAGTAATGCCATTTGGTCCTACCAATGTGCCAGCCACCTTTCAAAGGCTGATGTTCCATGTGTTTAAATAATTCTTGAGGAAAATTTTGGAAGTCTATGTTGATGATCTTTGTGCTCATTTCCAACATAAGACAAACACATATCCCAGAGTTGAGAGCTATCTTTGACAAATGTAGAGAATACCAAGTCTGCTTGAACCTAGAAAAGTGTGTTTTTAAGGTCAGGCAAGGCAAGATTTTAGGACATATTGTGTCAAAGAATGGCATATCCATGGACGAGGAGAAAGTGAGAGCTATGTAGAGCTACCTAGGCCAAAGAATGTCAAGGAGGTACATGCTTTCATGGGGCATTGTGGCTACTATCACCGATTCATTCATATGTATGCGATCATTGCAAAGCCTCTGTACTCCCTTTTGACTAACTTTGAGTGGAATGAAGAATGTGTGGACCCCTTTAATGAGCTCAAGAGAAGATTGTGTTCTGCACCAATCTTGACTACACCCGATTGGAACAAGCCATTCCCTTATCTGTTGTGGAGTAGACCCTACACTCAGACAAGCTGCATATGCCACATCCAGAGGTACCTAGGCCAGTAGATTGGGACACCTTACTCACCAATCTAGCCAGAGAACTGAGGCTAGAAGAACATCACTTGGCCACAAATGTGGTCAAATATTATGTCAAACATTCAGCTCAACAAGGTTCTGTCGGAGACAACAGATGCGATAGAGGGGGGAGTGTTGGTAGTCCTCAGGGCATCTCAAGACAAGGGTGCTGACATAAGGAATCAGACCAAAGAGAAGGGCCAAGCATGCAAAGCAATCAAAGAAGATCCGGCAAATAGGCCATTCAATTTTTCCAAGCTAATACGAGAAGTCCTCAAGCTTGAGGAGTATTAGAAGTATTGATGTACCAATTTTCATAATTTTTAGAGCTCATTTGAGCCCCAAAAATAGCCTAGGAACCTAATTTTTAACTAGGCCAGACACTAGGTCTGGACAGGGCCACTAGCTAGTAAAAAACTATAAAAGGAGCTAGAGAGCTCATTTTTTAGGAGAACAAATTGTAGTTTGAATTAAGAAGATCTCTTGTAATTGTCTTTTGATCTTAATCAAAGCTTCATTGTCTCACTTCATTCTTACTTGTGTGTGCATGTGTGTGTGTGTATGTGTGTGATGCTTGTGTGCTTCTCCATCGCCATTTGTGCACATCACTTGCTCGAGGTCTTCATACCATCCTCATGTCTTCCCAGATTGACATTAAAGGAGGTGCTACTCACCACTGAGCTACAAGGGGTCACACTTGAACCGAATTGATCGGGATGAAGATATCCGGGGGCTATGAGATGGTGCCATCCGAGGGGGGGTTCCCATGAGGTTCCCTCCTTTGCACTTCTTTTTTCTTTAGCTTTGCGTGACAGTCGACAACCAAATCTCCTCAGTCTCACGTGAAGAAGACGACAAAGAAATCCATGGCAAAAAAAATGAGACAGATGTGAAAACAATCACGCCAAAAACTCAAGAGGATCTCTCATAGGCCTTGATACCAATTCTTAGAAAGAGACTTGAATGATGTTTGTGGACTCACCTCCCATCCATATATACCCTGTTGTACTCTAAAAATAGCAATGGTATACTCTAAAAATAGCAATGATCTAGAATATTCTAGTGTGAACATGTGGCCATCATGGAACACTTATTCTCATTACTATCCAAGTGATTCCCATTACTACCAAAGTACCTTAGGGTATCCCCCAAGCTTGGGACCTTGGCTAGCTAGCCCTTGTCCCTCACACACATGAACTGATCCCTATGGATCATATGGACTGATCCTTATGGATCAATGATCATCGTGGATCAATGTCTGACAGTGGAAGTGCAAAAGCCTATCACCATTTATTGTGATAATCTTAGCAACATACAGTTAGAACAAAACCCTATTTTTCATGCTAGAACAAAGAATATCAAGGTGCATTATCATTTCATCAAGGAAAAGGTATTAGCAGATGATATTGACCTTGTTTATGTGAGGACAAATGAGCAAGTTGATGATATTTTCACTAAAGCACTTAGAGCTAAGAAGTTGAAGAGTTTCGTAAGATGTTTGGAGTACACGACATGACGTTGGGCTTGAGGGGGAGTGTTGAGATATCAAGCTCAACATGTAATGATCTAGGATGATAGGTATCACTTTCTCTGACATGTATAGTGGTCATGCCAGTATATGTTAGGGATACTTCATTGAGCTTTACTAGATTTATCTACCAAGAGTGATGGCACATTTTTTTCTTGCTAGCTCACTCATTCGCACACATTAGGATTTTCTGTATGTATTGTTCTTTATATATTGCACTAGTTGTAATGTTGTTTCAAGCCATTCTTGTATATTCCTTTTTATGTAAGAAGAAGAAGAAGAAGAAGAAGATCATTCTTCCTTGCCTCAATCTCTGCATGTGCTCCTCTTTGAGTGTGTGAGTGTGTGAGTGAGCTCTCTTCCTTATCTCCTTCCTCATGAAAAATTTTACCAAGAAACACAAATGTAGTGAAGAACACTAAAGTGCACTGCCATCTTAGTTTAGAGGAGCTACCTAAAATTAAACTTGAGTTGTGGAAACATGTAGCTAACCAAGTGCCAGAAGTAGCTAAGTCCCAATCTCAGGTAGGATGACATAAGATGGTGCCAGAGATACACTTGGATAAGATGGGAGATATGAGCAAAGGAGAAGGAAATACATATTTCCTATCACATACTAGGGCTACACAAGAAAGGCTATTTTAGATTTGGGAGTAGGAGTAGGTATTTCCACTTTCCTATGGGAATGTTGGGACAATCCAGACCTAAGACCATTTTTTATGAAATTTCAAATGGAAAACATACATATTAAGATAGTGGGAATAATCATGTCTATGAGATGACCTTGAGTGGACCATTCATGAGGTAGTTGTAGATAGTGCAAGATTGGGGAACCAATTCCTTACACTTACAACACCTAGGCGTAACTATGAAAGTCAATCTCAAAGACTATAGTCACAAAGACATACCACCTTGAAAAGAAACCCAATTCATAGAACTTTAGATGAGATGGAATTAGTGCATTCCTTAGGATCAAAATCTTCATGGATGCATAAAGACAGACACTTATGGATGTGTAAAGTTGCATCGGAATATGAAAAGAGATTAGAAACAAGAAATGTAGGTGCTAATGGAAATCCTAGATCTATCAAGACCCAACCTATGCACCTATGTTATTCCGTGACGAGGAATTCAGACCCCATGGTTGGGCTGATATTTTAGCCACAATGGGCATAAGTGTAAATGAGTAACAATGGACACCCCATTACGATGAAGATGGCTATGACATCTTGTTTTTCACAATAGAACCACTTATGCTTGACCCAAGTATAGAAAAGTGTGAGCCTAGCACATCTATACTCATGGAAGACAGCGATGAGGATGATGATTCCATCATCATGGAACCATTTTGCACCTCAAAAGAAGAATACCTCTATTTGGTAGATGCTAGGATTCAAGAACAAGAAGAACGCAAACTTGAGAAGAAGTTAATTATGATAGAAGATGACATGAGTGAGAAGAAGAAAAGAAAGATGAAATTACCCACACAAGTAGAGGAAGAATCCTTGTTTGAAGTGCCAGATAACTTCAAGAAATATGAAGTAGCAGATCAAAAAATTATGATCAGGATGCCTAAATGAGAAGTGATCATGGGAGAAGCTTATGATAGCAAGAAGAAAACTAAGAAGATATTAGTAATAGTTGAAGACGGAGAAGAAAGGTTTACTTACATAGGACATAACTTGAGTGAAGAAGAAGAATGAACCCTAATTGACTTGTTGAGAGAATATAGAGATGTCTTTGCTTGAAACTATAAGGACCTTAAGGGAGTAGATCCTAACATTTATACTACTAGTAAAAGAGAAGGATTAGGCATGGTATATGTGGTCAAAATATTTAAGCATTATCTGCTTCCAAATAGGTTTAAATTCTTCATGAATCATCAGTTTTTAATATATTTAGTGAAAAAACCTTGCAATATAGGCTGATTAGTAAGGTGGTTCCTCTTACTAATGGAATATGATTTTGTAGTCATAAGGAAGGAAAAGACGCACCTTAGGGTGGATCACCTTTCTAGACTTACTTCATGAGAATTACCACAAGGTATATCAGAAGAACTTCTTGATGCTTACTTGTTTAAACAAAGGATGAGGATATTGTCAAATCTTAAATATACCATATATTAGTAGGAAGCATATACAAGCAAATAGATTAAGGAATCGTAGCTTGTTGTGTGGAAGAAGAAGAGCATGATAAATGGTTGCAATTAGCACATTTAGGTACAATTCAAAACACACAACCCTACACACTCTCAAAAGACTAGGTGTATATTGGACAATGATGGAAGCAGAGTCTATAGTAGAATTGTCCAACTTGTATTAATAGACCACCTATTGAGCATGCAACATTGTACCAAGTGTCATTGGTGTCAGATTGGAGTAGTCCTTTGGTTGACTTTTTGAGGATGAAGATATTCCCTCAAGAGATAACTTAAGCATGAGAAAGAAGTCTAGAGCAGGAGGCTCAAGATTATACACTCATTGGAGATAATTTGTATAGGTATGGACATGACGTATATCTGAGACTGTGTATATGAGAGTGAATACTTAAAGATCTTAAAAAATGCCCACTAAGGTGTGGAAAGTGGAAACTTTGGATCGGATTAAGTGGTTAAGGCAATTTTGTTCTCAAGTCTTTGGTGGCCTACCCTTCACATGGATGCACATCCATATGCTAAGTGATGTGATATATGTCAAAGAACTCAACATACAATATGTAAGTGATGAGATGCCACTAAGAGCCATGATGGGAGGACATGCATTCTGTAAGTGGGGAATAGATTTTGTGGCTCCTATTAGTCCCCCATCTAAGTGTTCACATGCGAAATACAACATCATGGCAATTGATTATCTAGAGAAATGTGTAGAAGTGAAAGCAACTAGGAAGAACAATGCAGAAACAACATGCAAGTTTCTATTGGAAACATATTCACATGATATGGGTTGCCAATAGAAGATGCACACGTTAAAGATAAAGGATTAAAAATTGGTGACATAGTCTTGGTATACACATTGAAGCAACATGCACATAAACTAGAGAAGCGTGGCTATGGACCCTTGATCATCAATAGGATATCTACTAGTGGGGCAGTCCTATTGGCCACCTTAGAAGGAGATGTATTGTCAAACTACATCAATGGATGCACGGTTAAAAATCTATCAAGAGCCCTTGACTGAAGAGATGTTAAATTGATTGGATCTAGCCAAGAAACACAAAGAAGAAGAGAGAAGGATACGAGAAGAAGCGCATAGATCAACCTAGGAATGAGAAGTATCATTCTTATTTTGAAGCCCCTAGATATCACATGGCCATGTGCCAAGTTAAGGGAAATCCATCTCCAAGCATCATTGATAGATGTCCCTTTATCTCAATTGACTTAGGATAGGGCATGATTGCTAAGACAATTTGGGCATTGATTGATTCAGGTGCAACAACTACTGCTATTTAGTATTCTTGTTTTCAAGACAAGGATTTGTCAATTAATCTTATAGATCCTACCTTAGAGGATTAGAAAGTGTGGAAAATCCCTTGCATGGGTGAGATGGAGCTTCCCATCTATATTCAAGATGACCCTATGATAATTAAGGCACTAGTTTTCCATGATGAAGATCTCATTGAGTCTTTATCTTGGGTTAACATTGCATTTATGATCATGCAATCAGCTTAAAACTAAGGAGTCAACTTCTTTAGGTTTGGGTATTGTTACATAAGAACAAGCTCTAAAGTATTGTTTTTAATCTTATGGATTTTATTTATGATAAATAACATGTGGAGGTTTTCACATCTCTAAGTTCATAGTAAAAGTAGATAAAAGTAGATAAACTTAAGAAGGAAAGGAGAGGTGTCTATTTTTAGACAAGGAAGGCGCTTTTGTTGATAGCCTCTCAATAAAAAGAGTGATTCTTAGTGTAGGTGTCCAAATTGAGTGATTCTTATTGCGTTGCGAAGCTGACAACTTGTAATATATGTAAATCAGTTTATCTAAATTATTCAATGAGAAAAATCCACCTAAATAGGCGTTTTGGCATATCTACTTTCTTGTGTGTATCTGGTGTCTCATCAGAGACATACCTCTCTTCAAACTTTCATATCTCAGTCATTATGAGGTCTTTTTGAGTGATTTCACTTGCAAAAGTTTCCTTAGCTCTCATACTATCTATGGATATCAAAATCTCTCATAAATCATTGAGTTTTTTTAGTGTTGTACATCATTTTTTAATTCGGATAGTTAGTCATACCTTGTTGTTGTAGGCCTCCACATGCCTTGACTTCAAACTATTTGTTTGGAAGCTATACTCCAGCCTTCTTGATGTTTTTTATCCTGAAAACATGCTACTTAGAGTCTACTTTCAGAATATATGATTAATTCTAACAAGTTCCCTTCAAAAAGTTTCTTGTCATTGTTTTTCTACACTCACCCATTTCTATTTTTCTTGAAAGTTTGTAGGAAAGCTTGATTTCTGAAGTTTGGAAATATTTATTTGATCTTTTGAAGATCTTGGGAGGTCTCATCACTTTTCATTTTTTACTTTGATGTTTACAAGTTTCTAAATATAACATTCTGGTATCAGAGCTATTTGTTTTTTTATTACATCCTTCATAAATCATGTTGAATTATCTTCTTTGTTTATAACAATTCAACATGGGAGATTTGAGTGCATCAATTAAGAAGTTATCAGATGGGAGAAATTATCCCATGTGGCAATTTAGAATGGAGTCTTATCTCATGTCTAAAGGTCTTTAGGGATTGATAACAGGTACAGAAGTGAAGTCAGTATTACCAGAAGCTCCTACACAAGCAAATCAAGCAAGAGAGCAAGAATGGATTGAAAGAGACAAAAGAGTTTTGTTTATATATCACAAACATTTTTGAATACCAAATAGAAGAGATGTTTTTAGAGGACGATAGAGAGGAAGAGACCAAGAGTACATGCATTAAAACAACAACATAGTGCAAGAGGAGGCTCAAACACATAAGGAAAACATTCTTATGGCTATGCATACAGAGACACATAAGAGGAAGATAAACAACAAAACTTGGTATGTAGATAGTGGGTTCTCAAACCACATGAGTCATAACATGAATATGTTTGTGAACTTACACAAGCCAGATTCAAGAGTTACAGTTGCTACAAGAGATAGTACTGAGCATGAACTAGTTTACATTGGTGATTGTCCAGTTAATGAACATGTAACTCTAAGAGATGTTTTGTTTGTTCCTACTATTACACAAAATTTGATGTGAGTTGGACAGATGGAGGACAATGGAGTGAAGAAGGATTTTGACAATAATCAATGGTAGGCTTATTAGAAGAACAATGAGACTTTTGTTATAAAAGGAAAAAAGGTAAATAGATTATATACTTATGAAGTTGAAGTTCCAGATTATGCAGGTTATACAATGGTCAATGGGACTCAAGTAAGTCAAATGGTTTTATGGCATAAGAGATTAGGACACATCAGTGTTGGTAGATTGAAGAATATTGCAAAGAAATCCTTGGTTGAAGGTCTACCACAACTACCTAAGCAAGATTCGGATTTTGTTTGTGAGGCATGTAAGTTTGGAAAGCAGGTACAAAGTCCTTTTTCAAAATCAGGATTGCAAAGCAGAGGTATTTTGGACTTGATTCATACTGATGTATGGGGTCCATATCAAGAAGATTCCATGGAAGGTATCAAGAACTTTGTAATGTTTATTGATGACTTCTCAAAGTTTACATTCATTTATTTTATGAAATATAAATCTGAAGTGTTTGATATGTTCAAGAAGTTTAAATCATTGGTTGAAAAGCAAACAGGTCAAAGCATAAGAAGGTTGAGATAAGATGGAGGAGGTGAGTATTTTTCTAATCACTTTCTTGCATATTTGGAAGAAGAAGGAATAAAAAAGGAGACTACAAACAGATACACACCTCAACAAAATGGTGTGGCCGAAAGAAGAAATAGGTCTATCTTGGAGATGGGTAGGTGCATGTTAAATGAAAAGGACTTACCACTTATTTTTTGGGTTGAAGCATGCAATATGGCAGTTTATGTGATGAACAAGTTACCACCTACTCAAAGTCATGTACAAAAAGCACCTTATGAATTGTTTTATGGATCAAAATCAGATATTTCTAATTTTGTAAAATTTTTGGAAGAATATGTTTTGTTCATGTTCCACAATAGTTAAGATCAAAGTTGGATCCAAGGTCACAAAAAATGATTTTCATTGGTATGGAAGAAGGGCAATTAGGATATAGATGTGTGAACCCAGATACGGGAGAGGTAATTGTTTCGAGAGATGTTATTTTTCATGAAGATAAATCTTGATATAAACATGAAGTGCAGGTAGATGAAGAAGAAACTACAAGAAGTCACGAAGAAGAGCCAAGTTCTCCAAGCTCACCAGAAAGTCAAATTACACATGAAGAGGAAGAAGAAAGTGAAGGTTCTACATCAAGAAGAACCCAAACTCAAAGGCAAGAAAAGCATGGTAGGATAAGAAGTCAATCAAGGTATCTAGTAAAAGAAAGAAGGCAATCACAAAGATTTTCTCATGAAGCTTATATGGAAAAACTTCTTGAGGAGCAGGAAGCAACAACTTTTAAAGAACCATCAAAGGTAAAGAAATGGGTTAAGGCAATGGATGAAGAAATGGCAGCTTTGTATGAGAACAATACATGGAGTTTAGTTCCAAGGAAACCTAACATGAAGGTAATTGGTAACAAATGGGCATAGAGGATAAAGAGAAATAGTGATGGTTCAGTAAGTAGATATAAAGCAAGGCTTGTTTGTAAAGGTTATGCATAATGTTATGGCATCGTTATGAGGAGACATTTTCTCATGTTGCCAAGATATCAGCAATAAGGACATTAATAAGTGTTGCTACGAGCAAGGTATGGAATCTTTATCAATTAGATATAAAAAATGAATTTCTCAATGGTGATTTAAAAGAAGATGTGTACATGGAGCAACCAGCAGGATATGAAGATCCCAACGAGCAAGCTCCAAGGGCTTATAATTTTAGATTGGTAAAGTTTCTTGAAAAGCAAGGATACAGGTGTTCAAATGCAGATACTTCTTTGTATGTTAAGGGTGAAGTATCATTGATTGTTTATATCTCAGTTTATGTGGATGACTTGATAATAACAGGAAACAATGAATGTGAGATAGCGAGGATCAAAGCAGAGCTTGGATTGGAATTTAAAATTTCAGATTTAGGAGAATTGACGTACATTCTTTGAATCAAAGTTATGAAGAAGGAAGATGGTGTATATCTTCTACAAAGGAAGTGTATTTCAGATTTGTTAAAGAAATATGGCATGAAGCATTGCAAGAGTATCAGTAATCCGATGGAACCCAATGTGAAGTACAGTGTTGAAGATAGTAAACCTTTAGAAGATCCACTTATCTACAAGACTTTGATTGGTTCTCTTATATATGCAACTTTAACAAGGCCAGAAATTACATTTAGCATAAGTACATTGTCTCAATTCATGAACAAACCCAGAGATGTACATATGCAAGCAACTAAAAATGCAAATTGGGTTGGAAATAAGGATGATAGAAGGAGTATAGGTGGATATTTGATATTTGTTGGTAATAATTTGGTTTCATGGAGTTCCAAAAAACAGTCTACAGTAGCACTTTCAAGCATGGAAGCTGAATATATAAGTCTTACAAATGCAACATGTGAGATTATGTGGTATTTGAAGCTTTATGAAGACATGAATTTATCTATATCACGTCCACTACTCTTTGGAGATAATGTAAGTTCAATACAACTCGCATCTAATCCAGTTTACCATGCAAGAACCAAACACATTGAAATACACTATCACTATATTTGAGAGAACATGTTGAATGAAGATATTGATATTCAAAATGTTGAAACTAAGGATCAACTAGCAGACATATTCACAAAAGCAGTGGATGCTAAGAAGCTCAAGAAAATCAAAGTTCTACTTGGAGTCAAAGATTTGGATTTAGAGCTTGAGGGGGGCAATGTTACATAAGAACAAGCTCCAAAGTATTGTTTTTAAGCTTATGTATTTTATTATTAATGATAAATAACATGTGGAGGCATTCACATCTTTAAATTTAGAGTAAAAGTAGATAAAAGTAATAAGGAAAAGAGAGGTGTCTATTTTTAGACAAGGAAGGCACTTCTATTGACAACCTCTTAATAAAAAGAGTGATTCTCTTAGTGTAGGTGTCCAAATTGAGTGATTCTCGTTGCATTGCAAAGCTTACAACTTGAACTATATACCTAGATCCCAATCCGTTTAAATACAAAATTCAATTAGAAAACTCCATGCAAGTAGGCATTTTTGTAGATCTACTTTCTTGTGTGTATCCGATGTCTCATCAGAGACATACCTCTCTTCAAACTTTCATATCTCAGTCATTATGAGGTCTTTTTGAGTGATTTCACTTGGAGGAGTTTCCTTAGCTCTGATCACTTCTAGCTATATCAAAATTTCTCATAATTCATTGAGTTTTCTTTTGTTGTACATCAGTTTTCAATTCAGAAAGTTTATAGAAAAGATTAAATGTTCTCTACCACAATCTTTACAATAAGCTCCTTCCACCCTTAGTGTTGGTGGTTGAGTGCAATCTCTTACAAAGTGTTCTCCTCCACACCTATAGCAACTGATTTTTTGAGTGGTTTTGAGCTGAGGTCTTTAATTTGAAATATAATTGTTTGTGATATACATGAATGCGGCAGCATCTAACTCAAACCTTCCATTTCCCAAATCTAGGGCTTGTAAATCTGGCTCTCTATGATCATTGTTTTCCCATCCAACTGAATCTTAATATTCTTCTAAAGAATGAAAAGCATCCATGTAGTTTTGTCTAGTTATTAGATTTTCATTTTCCTCAGCTAGATTGTATTTGATATGAACTACATTTGTGGGTATTGGAGGTTGTTACCCTATTATCAGCCTTGGTTTTTCCACAAACCCTAATTCTCTTTGCCACTTGTATTGGTTTGGGTAGTCTTTTTTTCTGATAGATTGTTTGTTGTAAAAACGCTCTTCCCTAGTATGGTTGGTCCATTTTCTTTCCAGGGTAGAGTATTTCAATGTTTTCCTATCCTACAGATGTTGAGGTCTCTGATAATGAAATTGATGTGTCAAATGGTTTTCCCCACAGTTATAGCATTTCTTTATTGGTGTTAATCTTGTATTTACCAGGTTTGTCTTAGTAATAGCCTAAGAGCTTTTGCTATAGGTTTGGCTAATTCCTCTGTAGGTGGTATCCTATCTTCATGAGCTCTTGGTTGGTCAAATTCCATTAGGTCCTACCCTCTGTTATCTTCCAAGTCTATAGCTTCTTTGACACAGGATCCTAAATCAGGACACCTTCTATAATATACCAAAGTTCTAAGCTGAGCCTTCTATGAATAGAGACACTTTTCTTGCCATTGAGGGAACCTCATCCTTTGGACATCTATATATGTACTGCTTGAATCTCCTAACAGCTTCCCTCATATTTTCCTCTTTCTATTGTTTGAAACTATGGATCAAAGTAGTTGTACTATGTTTTATCCCACTTTTTGAAAGTTCCCCTATGAAGGCTTCTAAGAAAGATTCTATGTCTTGATACATTTCCTTCCTCAAAGGTATGAACCAAGACAAAGCTAGTCCAGTCAGAGTTAGCCCAAATGCTTCAAATTGTATTTATAATCCTCCACTTCTTCAACCCTAATTAATTGTCTAAACTGAGCAGCATGTGCATGAGGATCTGAATACCCTTCATACTGGTTCTTCATACACTTTGCCACTTGGTATGGCCTTAGCATTCTCCCTTGAGCCTACCAATTTGGTCTCCTTCTTATATGGAAATCAGGCATGTCTTCTCCTTCTCTTTCAAAGGGATTTGGAGAATTATATGGTCTCCTCTCTTTTTGTGGCTCTATTGGAGTGTGGTTTCTACTTGGTCTAGGCATGTCAGATTGTCCCAAATCCTGATCCCAAGGTTTTTTGTCAGCACATTGATCAAGATCATTAGAATTTTCTGAATCATGAGTGAACATATAAACACATCCTTGTCTATCCTCATATCTTCCATCTCTAAATTGTGTCACTGGCATTAAATTCAGAGGAATTTCTAAGTTTCTCAATCTAATGAGATTCTTATGCATTCCATCCTAATACACATAGGTACCAAACCTATTTGTGTACATGTATTTGAGGATATTTCTATAATCTCTTGTGTCTATGTGTTCCTTTTATAAATTCAAATTTTCTATACTTGGTGACTGATTTGTAAGCTCCTTCTAATGATTAGCTTAGTGTTGTTGTTCCACAGCCTCACTATGGGTTTTGGAATGTATAATAGTAATTCCAGATCTCAATATCATTCACTTCTGTATTTAGAAAACCTAAATTGTTTGTTTGGAAAACCCTAATTTGTCAATGAATAGGAGATTTGTTCTTGAAGTTAAGTCCTCCCACTTTTAGCCCCAAAGATCTCTTCCTCTCTTCTATGATTTTTCCTAGTTGTAATTTCCTTGAATTTCCTTTAGTTTTGTACTCAGAATTGCGATTTTGGGTATCTTCTAAGCATTCCTTGCCAAGTTTGAGTAGAAGAGTTGGAAATTTTATGGCCTTACACTATGGTTCAATTGATTCTTGTTCAACAATGTCAATAGGAAACTTGAACCCCTTTGTTTTTAGGAAAACTTCAAACAAAATCGCATTTTTTCCAGAAAAACACAATTTTGATGTCTTTATGAGATGATTTTTCCTAAATTTTGGAAATAAATTAATTGATTAGACCTTGCTTACTCAAAATTGTGTTTTTCTAGATTTAAAAAAATACAAAAATCATGATTTTCAGACAAAATCGTGTTTTTTGGCTTGCACGCAAAATCACGATTTTGAAATTTTTATTTACCCCAAAAATCACGATTGTGAATGACAGTTGTGTTTTCAGCAAGAGGAAAACACGATTCTCAAAAATCATGATTTTTTATGAAAATTGCGATTGTGAGACACAATCGTGTTTTTTCTCAATTCGCAAAACACGATTTTGTGAAACCACAATAATGAACATCGTGATTATCACATGCAATCGAGTTTTGATGAAATTATATGATTTTGAGTCAAAATTATGAAATCTTGAACTCAAAATTGTGTTATTTTTAAAAATCATGTTTTTTATGATTCTGAGTTAAAATTGTGAAATTTTGAACTCAAAATCACATTTTTATTAAAATCATGATATTTTATGATTTTGTGAAATTTCACGATTTCATGTGGAAATTGCAATTTTCACACAAAATCTCATTTTTTCTATAGCTCTCACTCTCTCTCTCTCTCCCTCACTCACTCTCACCCACAAATGAGGTTTTTTGCCTTCAAACTTGCTTATATATCTTCCAAAAAATCACGATTGTGTGCCAAATTATACCATTTCACTTAATTTTCAAATAACCTCCTTTTTAATCTAATGATTATAATCCTTACTTCCCAAGCAATTCAACACTTTACCTATGTTCTTGGTTCAGCAGAAAATCATGCTTATGTGTATAAGATCAAAATCTTGCCAAAAAAAAAATCAAATCAATCCTTACCCCTTTCCACTTGAATAATTGCGATTCTCTCCTCACAATCATGATTTTGGGTTCTTTCATAAAATCGTGTTTCTTTGCACTTTGCATCTAATCGCCTCTTCCCTCTTCACTTTGTACCTACAAACATCAAAGGATTAATCAAAAATTGGATTTTATTAAAGAAAATGAAACAAAACACTTCATTGTTTTTTATGTAATTTTTCAAATTTTTATGAATTTTCCTTGAACTTTTCTTATTAAAACCATTTCTCACAATCAATACCTCTCACCTTCCATCAATTTCATTGTAAGAAGCAAATTTTTTGTATTTTTTAAAAGATTTTTCTCTATTTTTTGACATTTTTGCCCTAAATAAAGAGAAAACAATTTATCTAGGGTTTCTTTTGATGATTCAATGATCTTGAAAACTGAAAAATGGATGCTAAATTTGTACCTTGATCAATGAACAAGAAGCCACTCCTCAGTCATTAGTGTTTTTGGAAAATGAAGCAATCAATTTGTAGACATTCACTTCCTTTTAGCAAATGAAGCAATATTTTCCCAAAAGACAAGCACATTTACTTGGAATAAGCGAATGAAGCAATCAATTTGTACAAAGACACGCACATTCACCTTCCTTAAGGCACATGAAGCAATCTTTTCCCAAAAGACAAGCACATTTACCTTCTTCTCAATTCACACATGGAAGAAAAAGAATTGTACCTTTTCCAAAATGTTTGTTACCATCAATTGTGGAATATCGAGCAAGGTCCAAAGCTCAAATAGAAGCTTTGCTTACTTCCTTGTCAACAGCACCAAAAGATGTTTGTTATACTTTGGAGTTGTCTTCTCCAATCATCATAGTATAAAGGATTAGCATAATCAACACCTTTAATATGTCAACCCGGGAAGTATACTAAGACCATAGACCCTTCTAATACCAATGGGAACCAAGAAATTGCAAGAAAAGACCATATTATCTTAGATTTTTGAAGAAGAAGTTGAAAACTACGGTTTGAGATATCTTGAGGTAGGAATAAGTATTTTCTATGATTCTTGTGTCTAAAGCATGCTATTTTTCATCAAAATTCCAAATATGAACTCAGAATTAAATTTCAATACATGTATCATCATAACAAGACAATCATGATTCTAACAGAAATAATTTTCTCCACCATCAACAGTAGTTTCTTGTAAATATTCACTCAATATTGTAGAAGACTATTTTCCTTACAAGATTCACTCAATAATACATAGGTCTCACCAACAAGATCCATGAAAAACACAAGAATAACATTCACATTCAGCCATGAGAACTAGAGAAAAGGGAGAAAACACGATTTTCTGCTAAGAGCTCTCAAATTAGTATTTAGCAAGTACAAATGATTTTCAATCCCTTCAAAATACAAGATTTTCACCTTTATACTTTTTCAAGTGTCCATATTCACACTTGAAATGAGGTCCTTTCAACTTCTAATCTAAAAATAATTAAGTTTGAGAGCTCTAAAAATCTCTAAAAAATATATAACATCTAATGGACCATGAGGAAGACTCTTCCTCATTTTTACATCATTCTGATCATCATATGCACAAAAATTGTCTCTTTTAAAAAATCCTTTTGACTTAAAAAAATACATTCTAACAACATAAGACTGTTCAAGAAGACTATATAATTGCAAGGCATATCCTATGCACCTATGATATTTCCACATGAGTAGTTTGACCTGCAATATCCTATACAAAAAGATGAGATACCACTAAGACCAATGATGGGAGGATGTGCATTTTTCAAATGGGGTATAGACTTTGTAGGAACCATTAACCCCCATACCAAGAACTCTCATGTGAAGTACATCATAGTTTCCATAGATTACCTCACCAAGTGGGGAGAAGTGAGGGCTAAATGTAAGAACAATGCACAAAACACAGCTACATTCTTATTCAAGAATGTCTTCACAAGGTATAGACTTTAGATAGAGCTCGTGAGGGATAGAGGAATGCATTTCATGGATGAAGTAATTGAATATATACTACAAGATTTCATGGTGATTCACTAAATTTCTTAAATATCTACTACAAGATTTCATGTTAATAGACAAGCTAAGAGTACAAAAAAGATCCTATGTAATGTATTGACAAAGCTCATTAAAAAAAAATGCTCTGATTGGGACAAATGGCTACATCAAGTTGTTTGGGCATATGAGTGGCCTATAAAATGGTGCTCAATGTAACTCCCTCTTAGATGGTCTCTAGCCAAAATGCATTGCTACCCCTAAATTTCTTGATACCCATGTTAAAAGTAGCACAAGGTCATCAATGGGCTCATCACGAGCTATCCTCTAGAATAGTGGATCTAGAACATCTAGGAGAGACGAGATTGAGGGCAATAGTGGGAATATATCTCACTAAGAAAAGGTGAAAGCCTTATTTTGATGCACATGTGAAAGAAAAAGTCTTAAAAATTGGCAATTTAGTGTTGGTCTATACCTTAAAGTAGCATGCTCCTAAGTTAGACAAATTTGGTTATGGACCTATGATTATCAATAGAATTTCTACAAGTTGTGCACTACAATTAGCAACCCTCTAAGGAGAAGTAATGCCAAATTACATAAGTGGTTGTAGATTAAAACTCTATCAAGAACTTCTCATAGAATAGATGCTTGCATAATTGAAGAAGGCTAAGAAGCATAGAGAGGAAGAACAAAGAATCAGAGAAGAGGCCTAAGCTAAGGCCATAGAACATGCTGAATGCATGAAGTTGAGATGACAAGGCATACTATTGAATCCAAATGCCCCAGATATCACATGGAAATCTACCAAATTAGAATGAGTACCTCCCCTAGCAGAGTAGATAGAAGACCATTCATCTCAGTAGGAGAGCGCTCTCCAACCAAGGTGATTGGATCCTTGATTGATTGAAGAGCTTCCATCAGTGCCATTAGGTATTCATGTTGTCAACACATGAAAATACAAGTGAATCTCATTGAGGAGGTTTACCTCATTGGATTGGGATTATTGGAAACCCTTTGCATTGGTGAGGTGGAAATTCCTATCCTCTTATACGACATCCCCTTGATAGTAAATCTATTAGTTTTCCATGATGAAGATCTCACAAAACCTTTGTTATTAGGAAAAGATTTGATCTATGACCACACAGTTGAATTGAACTTCAAAGAAGACTTTTTAAGTCTTCGGTTAATATAAGCAATGCCTCATAGTAAGTTGGAGACTCTTGGATCCTCTAGTCCTCAGCCCACACACTTTACATGTACCCCTAATTTTGTTGTGCAGAACGCCTCACCTCCTTATGGAAAATTCATACAAGTGTTTGAGCCCCCTTCTTTTCCAAAGGAAAGTCTAATGACAATGACAAAGCCACATCAAAGTAAGAAACAATTGTAGAGTATTTACATCAAACAACGATCACCTACAACATTGGAAGCAGATCAATGGAGAAATCAAGGTATTCTAGGCATGAAACATGTATGGGTAAACAAAGGTGAACAACCTACTATTCCAAAGAAGCCATTGTGGACACACCCGAAGCACAAGATGCACCGGAGGCATACAATAGACATGACAAAAAGACATCAACACCAAGTGATTAGAAAAATTAAGATTCCCAAATAGTCAAGGATGGCATGCCCTAACATCTCACGTGTATGGGTGCCTAAGACTTGCTTGGAGGACCAAATGCCTTATCTTACATCACCTCGTGTAGGACTTGCTAAGCCTTCTCACATTCATTGTACCCCTCAACATAAAACTATACCACCTTGAAAAACCTTGTAATGGATCACCTAGAGCTATTCAAAAATGGGTTTCTAAATGACCCTATCATGGACGAACCACAATCATCTTTCCACTTCCTCTTAATGGCTTGCATAAAGCCTTTGAATCACCATGTAATCCCATAAGGGAACCTTACATCCAGATACAACATTGTGATAAATTCACACAACATAAAACTATTGGCAATAGCCAAGGAAGTCCAGGTGGTGTGACGAGAGAAGGGAGCATGAGATAGACCAGTCAAAGAGAGTAAGGAAAGAGAAAACGCCAAGTACAACCAAGCAAGAAAGAAATTCAAAGAAGATCCGGCAACTAAGCCTAATAAATTTCCAAAATGGCTACTTCTTATAAAAGAGTGATTTTAGTCACTACACATTATGGTAAATTCCATTTTTTATAATTCCAAATCATTTTGTTCAAGATGAGGAATCCTCAAGTTTTGGGAGTACTAGAAGTACCTATGTATCAAATTTCCTATTTCTTTGAACTTGTTTGAGCCTACAAATAGGCATAAGGACCTATTTTTTTACTAGGCCAAACACTAGGTCTAGACAAGGCCAAAAAACAGTGAAAAACTATAAAAAGGGCTAGAGGGCTCATTTTTTAGGTTAGCATTTTGGAAATTGAAGAAGACTTTCTAATCATATTGGTGGCTAATCAAACATTCCATTGCTCCATCTCTTTGTCTTGTCGTGTGTGCATGTGTGTGTGTGTATGTGTGTGCATGTTGGTGTGCTTCTCACTCACACACTTGTACTCTCACTTGCTCATGGTCATCATACCACCCTCATGTCTTCATGGATTGAAAATTATGAGGTGGATCTCCTCACGTTGATGCTAATCATTGTGCTAGAGTGACACCAAATTGGTGCCATTGCTGGGGATCGAGCTTTGAGGATGAGTATGTGATGGTAAGACATAGAGATTTTATGTTGGAATGGTAAGTAATTAGGTAATTTCTTTAATTTTCTTAGTTTTGACATCATCATCATCTTCCTCACCATCTCCCACCTCCATCTCCTTCTTCGCTAAATTTTTAGCTTTTGACCATATCCCCACCTCTACCTCATCTTCCCTCATTTCACTTGTGAGAGTGAGAGAGAGAGAGAGAAAAAAAAAAATTGTGTGTGTAGTTTTTGTGTGTTTCTTGAGCTTCCTTGTAGTTACTGGCATCCAAAGCACTTGTAACAGCTCTAGCAGGTACATAAATTTTCTACACATGCCCCAAGGCATAGCCCTTTCTTAGCCACGATAGACAAAAACAAATGCTTGTTTTGTAAAACTAAGTACACCATTGTGGTGTAGGCACCTTGCACATCACATAAACTTAAAAATCTTTAGGATTGGAGTGTTTTTTCTATACATCACGATAGACACCTCTATCCATCATGTGACAGGTGACAGACAAAGTGTTCATCATGACGGACAGTCTATCCATCATGATAGACAACGTGGCACGATTGATAGTATTTACGATGAATTGAATCTATCATGATTGATAGGCCACAATTGATAGTGTTGATTGCCACTCTAGTCCATTTTGATTGACACCTTTCCATCATGTGATTGACAATGTGAAGACCCCGAAGGATCTGCCCATTGCAACAAAAAAACCATGATGGACAACCCTATCCATCCCCATTGACAGCCTTGTCAATCGTTATAGATAGGGAAATTTGGCTAAAAATTAGGGTTTTTATTTTTTGCAAATTTTGAACCAATTTCTAGTGCAATTCTCTTGTTGGCACAACATTGTGATTGTCTCACAACATTGTGATTCTCTTAGATAATTGTGACATTTTCACACAATCATGATTGCCTGAAAAAATACATAAATATCTCGATAGGTTCTTTTTGTCTGTTTGACCCCCACGAGCCTGAATTGATATAACTTTCTCATTCAAAATCCATTTTTTGAGATCTAGAGTTAACTCGATTAAGAAGCCAACGGAGCTCTAGAGGATTTTTGAGCAATTCAAGGGGGAAAACGGGTCTTTAAAAATGCCTGAATCAAAATTGTATGTCAAATAAATTAAAATTAAAGCTTCATCTAAATTTGGGATGTTTAGAGGTCCATTAAGAGCCATTCAAGGGTGTCCAAAGCAAGGTAAAGTCGGGCGCTTTTCAAAGCACCTGACTCGAGGTTGGAAGAACTCTCAACCCCCTCAATCAATTTCTAGTACAGGCTAAGTGCGATTGGTGGTATTGATTAATTAGGGTCACCTTAGGAATGGATACTGAAGTCCAAGTCTAAGTAGAATATATTGTGGAAAACCCTAAGGGAAAAGAACTTAAGTGGATTGATTACATTTCAAAGTGTGATAAAACTCAAGTATTCCTAACAATGATATTTGACTGACAAGATTACATCAGAGGAATCTATAAAAGAACGAGTAAGTATTATAAAAGAACATTGCAACATGGTTTTGTACTTGGGAAAATTGGGACTAATAGAAAAAAGCTTATGAACCTTAGATTAGGTAAACACCTAGGCCGGGATAGACAAAGCATTAGATCCTCTGAGGTTAGTGTCAATCACATAGCTAGGACGTGGGCCTAGCAACTCAGTGATTATCCCTAAATGTTAAGCTCATAGACTAGCGACTTGAAGATGTCCTTTAGCATAGAATGACTCGCAAGTAGCTCAGGCATTGCCTATTTATAGGCACTAGAATGTCCCTATAAAACAGAGTTGTAATACAACTAGACCAATGAATTAGGTGCCTACATCGATGAGGATGGCCTCTGAAGATTAGTTGTCCAACTTAAACCCCAGATCAACCCTTCGGACTTGAACACCCTGTGGTCAAGATTGAAGAAGGTCCATACATTCACAAGCAAAGAACCATGTATGTGGTCACCAACTTGGCAGATAGGACAGTTGAATTTGGAAACATGATCCTAGATTAGGAAATAGGAGACCTAGGACAAGAATCCAAGACTCCTCAAGGTAAATCTATCTTGACTAGAGTGATTACACCAAAGTGGATTCCCTAGGATAACAAAAGCATAGAATTATTCTTAAATAGAGAAACGGATGAAGCCTTGTCGGCAGTAGCCACAGGCACAGAAGACACGAAAGCATGTAAAGATAGAGCAGGGAGTCAGTCGAATCAATTTTTCAAAGATCTATGTTTTATAAATACTTTTCAAAACCTCCAACAGTGATTTTCATCACTATTGTAACATATGTAACATAGAAAAACCCTTTCTGTAATTTATAGCTCCATTTTGTGCAAGCAGAGGAGTCCTCGAGCTTGAGGAGCTTAGGTAAAATGAGCGTAGCAATTTTGGTTATTTTTAGACACCGTTTACCCTTTCAAATAGCATCTAGGACCTATTTTTTAACTATGTCGGTCACTAGATGTGAAACCGGTCAAAACTAGTCTAGCATCTATAAAAAGAGCTAGAGAGCTCATTTTTGAGGTTAGCTTGTTTGAGTTGAGAAGAGCTTAGAGCTATTTTGAGCTTGTAAGAGTGTTCTTGAGTAATAGAGTTGATTTCTCACCTTCCATTGTGTCTTGCTTGTCTCTTCGTAGTGTGTGTGTATGTGTGTGTGCATCTCTATGCTTCTCACCTTCACTCTCACTTCATCTCACATTCACGATCTTCATATCACTCCTATCTCTTCCGCGGATTGACATTAAGGAGGTGGAGCTTCTTAACGTGGTTCTCACCATTGTGCAAGAGCAACACCAAATTTGGCACCGTTGCCGGGGATCGAGTCTAGGACGAATGTGTGATGGTAAGAATATAGCAAGAAGTGGTGTTGGAAGGTAAAATTTTCAGTTTTTGTTGTTGTTTTTAGTTAGTTTTTGGTGTTTTTCACCTTCCCCACACTCCATCTTCATCACCGCATCATCATCTTCATCTCCAAAAAAATCAGAAAATTCACCATATCCACCCATTCTCCTCATTTCCCCTCATTTGTGCATGCGAGAGAGTGAGAGAGAGCTTTTGTGCTTGCATGTGCAATTGTGTTTTTGAGTTTTCTTGCAGGTACAGTGCTCCAGAGCATCAGGAAGGCTGCAAAAAGGTAAAATTTCACTTTCTGTCAGAGATCTACCGTAGGTGTCAGACCATCGCGATGGTTTGCCAACTTCGGAATTTTTGGTATGCGATTTCATAAATGCGTAGGCGACCCTTGCGCATATAGGAATCTAAATTTGCATTTGCAAAATTCATACTTTGGTGAACCATCGCGATTGGCCCATGCCATCACGCCGATGCTGCTGTTGTGTTTACAAACTTGTAAACATCAAAGAACACAACGAAACATGATGAGACCTCTCAAGATCGTTAAAACATCAACCAAATATTTCCAAACTTCAAAAACAAACTTTCCAAAAAACAGAAATAGGTTACTATAGTAAAATGATCACCAGAAACTCTCTGAGCAGGATTTGACAAAAGTAATCATATATTCTGAAAGTAGACTTTGAGTAGCATGCTTTAGAAACAAAAAACATAAAAAAAAAGTGGAGTATATCTCCCAAACCAACAGCTTGAAGTCAAGGTAAGAAGAAGCCTACAACAGCAAGGTATGACTAACTGTCTGAATTGAAAAATGATGTACAGCAGTAAGAAAACTTCACGATCTATGAGAAATTGTGATATGGATAGAAATTATGAGAGCTAAGGAAACTCCTCCAAGTAAAATCACTCAAAAAGACCTCATAAAGACTGAGATATGAAAGTTTGAAGAGAGGTATCTCACTAATGAGGCACCGGATAGACACAAGAAACAAGATCTGCAAAAATGCCTACTTGCGTGGAGCTTTCTCATTGTAAATTGTACAAAAACTGATCTATTTATATAGTACAAGTTGTAAGCTTGGCAACGCAACAAGAAGCACTCAATTTGGACACCTACACTAAAAGAACCACTCTTTTTATTGAGAGGCTATCAACAGAAGTGCATTCCTTGTCTAAAAATAGACACCTCTCCTTTCCTTCTACTTTTATCTACTTTTGCTCTAACTTTGGAGATGTGAACGCCTCCACATGTTATTTTTCATAAATAATAAGATCCACAAGCTTCCATATACCATTTTTAATAATTAATAAAATCCACAAGACTACTTTAGAGCTTGTTTTTATGTAACATTGCCCCCCTCAAGCTCTAAATCCAAAGCTTTGACTTCAAGTAGTACTTTGATTCGCTTAAGCTTCTGAGCATCCACTGATTTTGTGAGTATGTCTGCTAATTGATCTTTCGTTCCAACATGTTGAATATCAATATCTTCATTCACCACCTTCTCTCGGATATAGTGATAGTGCACTTCAATGTGTTTTGTTCTTGCATGGTACACTGGATTAGATGCGAGCTGTAATGAACTTACATTATCTCCAAAGAGTAGTGGACGTGTTGTAGATAGATTCATATCTTCATAAAGCTTCAAATACCACATAATCTCACATGTTGCATTTGTAAGACTTCTATATTCAGCTTCTGTGCTTGAAAGTGCTACTGTAGGCTATTTTTTAGAACTCCATGAAACCAAATTATTACCTGCAAATATCAGATATCCACCTGTACTCCTTCTATCATCCTTATTTCCAGCCCAATCTGCATCACTATATGCTTTCAAATCCAAACCTTCATGATATTTATAGCCCAAACCTTCATTTAATGTACCCTTCAAATATCTCAAGACCCTTTTTGCTGCTTGCATATGAATAAGAGAACCAATCAAAGACCTGTAGATAAGTGGATCTTCTAAAAGCACTGTACTTCACATTGGGTTCCATCGGATTACTGATACTCTTGCAATTCTCCATGCCATATTTCTTTAACAAATCTGAAATATACTTTCTTTGTAGAAGATATACGCCACCTTCTTTCTTCATAACTTCGATTCCAAGAATGTACGTCAATTCTCCTAAATCTGAAAGTTTAAATTCAGATCCCAGCTCTGCTTTGATCTTGGCTATCTCACCTTCATTGTTTCCTGTTATTATCAAGTCATCCACATAAATTGAGATATAAACAATCAATGATCCTTCAACCTTAACATACAAAGAAGTATCTGCATTTGAACACCTGTATCCCTGCTTTTCAATAAACTTTACCAATCTAAAATTCCAAGCCCTTGGAGCTTGCTTAAGACCATACAATGCTTTCAAGAGTTTACATACATGAGTAGGCTTCTTGGAATCTTCATAACCTGCTGGTTGCTCCATGTACACATCTTCTTTTAAATCACCATTGAGAAATGCATTTTTTATATCTAATTGATAAAGATTCCATACCTTGCTTGCAGCAACACTTATTAATGTCCTTATTGTTGATATCTTGGCAAGAGGAGAAAATGTCTCCTCATAATCGATGCCATAACTCTGTGCATAACCTTTACAAACAAGCCTTGCCTTATATCTACTTACTGAACCATCACTGTTTCTCTTTATCCTGTACACCCATTTGTTACCAATTACCTTCATGTTAGGTTGCCTTGGAACTAAACTCCATGTATTGTTCTCATACAAAGCTGTCATTTCTTCATCCATTGCTTTAACCCATTTCTTTACCTTTGACGCTTCTTTAAAAGTTGTTGGTTCCTGCTCCTCAAGAAGTTTTGCAATATAAGCTTCATGAGAAAATCTTTGCGGTTGCCTTCTTTCTCTTACTGGATACCTTGATTGGCTTCTTGTCCTACCATGCTTTTCTTGCCTTCGAGTTTGAGTTCTTCTTGATGTAGAACCTTCACTTTCTTCTTCCTGTGACTCAATTTCCTTTGAAATCAAATCAAGAATTTTCTTCAACTTTTGATTGCGGGGAGTTGCCTCTTCATGTGTAATTTGACTCTCTGATGAACTTGGAGAACTTGGCTCTTCTTTGTGACTTCTTGTAGTTTCTTCTTCATCTACCTGCACTTCATGTTTATACCAAGATTTATCTTCATGAAAAATAACATCTCTCGAAACAATTACCTCTCCCGTATCTGGGTTCACACATCTATATCCTGGTTGCCCTTCTGCCATACCAATGAAAACCATTTTTTGTGACCTTGGATCCAACTTTGACCTTAACTGTTGTGGAACATGAACAAAACATATGCTTTCAAAAATTCTACAATTAGAAATATTTGGTTTTGATCCATAAAACAATTCATAAGGTGCTTTTTGTACATGACTTTGAGTAGGTGGTAACCTGTTCATCACATAAACTGCCATATTGCATGCTTCAGCCCAAAAAATAAGTGGTAAGTCCTTTTCATTTAACATGCACCTACCCATCTCCAAGATAGACCTGTTTCTTCTTTCGGCCACACCATTTTGTTGAGGTGTGTATCTATTTGTAGTCTCCTTTTTAATTCCTTCTTCCTCCAAAAATGCAAGAAATTGATTAGAAAAATATTCGCCTCCTCCATCTGATCTCAACCTTCTTATGCTTCGACCTGTTTGCTTTTCAACCAATGATTTAAACTTTCTGAATATGTCAAACACTTCGGATTTGTATTTCATAAAATAAATGAATGTAAACCAAAGTACTTGCTACCTGCCATGGACTCTTCTTGAGATGGACCCCATACATCAGTATGAATCAAGTCCAAAATACCTCTGCTTTGCAATCCTGCTTTTGAAAAAGAACTTCGTACCTGTTTTCCAAACTGACATGCCTCGCAAACAAAATCCAAATCTCGCTTAGGTAATTGTGGTAAACCTTCAACCAATGATTTCTTTGCAATATCTTTTAACCTGCCAACACTGATGTGTCCTAATCTTTTATGCCATAAATCCAATTGACTTACTTGAGTCCCATTAACCATTGTATAACCTGCATAATCTGGAACTTCAACTTCATAAGTATATAATCTGTTTACCTTTTGTCCTTTTATAACAAAATTTTCATCCTTCTTTTGATAAGCCTGCCATTGATTATTGTCAAAATCGACCTTTACTCCATTGTCCTCCATCTGTCCAATTGAAATCAAATTTCTTGTAATGGTAGGAACAAACAAAACATCTCTAAGAGTGACATGTTCATTAAGTGGACAATCACCAATGTAAACTACTTCATGCTCAGTACTATCTCCTGTAGCAATTGTGACTCTTGAATCAGGTTTGTGTAAGTTCACAAACATATTCATGTTGTGACTCATGTGGTTTGAGCAACCACTATCTACATACCAAGTTTTGTTGTTTACCTTCCTCTTATGTGTCTCTGTATGCATAGCCATAAGAACGTTTTCCTTCTGTGTTTGAGCCTCCTCTTGTACTATGTTGTTGTTGTGATGCATGTGATCTTGGCCTCTTCCTCTTTGTCGTCCTCTAAAACCACCTCTTCTATTCGGATTGGAGAAACAATCCCTAGCATAATGACCAACTTTACCACAATAATGGCAGGTAAAGTTACCTTGCTGATTTGGTTGAGTTTGTTGACTTTGTTGTATTGTTCTTCCTCCTCTAGTCGCATTAAAGCTTCCTCTTCCTCTTGCATTGTTGTTGAATCTTCCTCCTCCTCTCCAATTTCCTCTACCTCTTCATCTATTTGATGAAGTATAAAGAGCTTGTCCTTGACTACCTCTTTGTGAATGATAAGAGTTCCCACCTTCTATGTTGATTTCTTCAGTCATCATGAGTGTCTGTAAATCTTCAAAGGATGGTAGATTCTCTCGAGTCATGATAGACGTAATGAAAGACTTCCATCTTTCATCTTCTCTCAAGCCATTTAACATGCTATTAAACTTTATATCCTCACTAGGAGATGCATCAATAGAGGCTAATGCTTCAATAAGAGATTTTACCTCAAGAACATAATCATTAACTGATTGTCGTGGTTTCTTTTTTACTCTTGTCAGCTCACCTATAAGTTGTGTTTGCCTCGCTCTGTTGGTAGTTGAAAATAATCTTTCTAGAGACTCCCAAGCCTCTCTACTAGTATTCAAACCTCTTATATGCCCAAGCATAGTATTGGAAACGGTTTGTGATATAATAAATAGAACTCTTCTGTCTCTTTCGATCCATTCTTGCTCTCTTACTCGATCCGCTTGTGTAGGAGCTTCTGGTAATACCGGCTTCACTTCTGTACTTGTTGTCAATCCCCAAAGACCTTTAGACATGAGATAAGACTCCATTCTAAATTGCCACATGGGATAATTTCTCCCATCATATAACTTCTCAATCGATGCACTCAAATCTGCCATGTTGAATTGTTATAAACAAAGAAGATAATTCAATAAGTTGTATGAAAGATTTGATAAAACAAAAAAAAAGCTCTGATACCACAATGTTGTGTTTACAAACTTGTAAACATCAAAGAACACAACCAAACATGATGAGACCTCTCAAGATCGTTAAAACATCAACCAAATATTTCCAAACTTCAAAAACAAACTTTCCACCAAACTTTCCAAAAAACAGAAATAGGTTACTGTAGTAAAATGATCACCAGAAACTCTTTGAGCAGGATTTGAAAAAACTAATCATATATTCAGAAAGTAGACTCTGAGTAGCATGCTTTAGAAACAAAAAACCTCAAAAAAAAGTGGATTATATCTCCCAAACCAACAGCTTGAAGTCAAGGTAAGAAGAAGCCTGCAACAGCAAGGTATGACTAACTGTCTGAATTGAAAAATGATGTACAGCAGTGAGAAAACTTCAAGATCTATGAGAAATTGTGATAAGGATAGAAAGTATCAGAGCTAAAGAAACTCCTCCAAGTGAAATCACTCAAAAAGACCTCATAGCGACTGAGATATGAAAGTTTGAAGAGAGGTATGTCACTGATGAAGCATCGGATAGACACAAGAAACAAGATCTGCAAAAATGCCTACTTGCGCGGAGTTTTCTCATTGTAAATTGGACAAAACTCATCTATTTATATAGTACAAGTTGTAAGCTTCGCAACGCAACAAGAATCACTAAATTTGGACACCTACATTAAGAGAACCACTCTTTTTATTGAGAGGCTATCAAGAGAAGCGCCTTCCTTGTCTAAAAATAGACACCTCTCCTTTCCTTCTACTTTTATCTACTTTTGCTCTAACTTTGAAGATGTGAACACCTCCACATGTTATTTTTCATAAATAATAAGATCCACAAGCTTCCATATACCATTTTTAATAATTAATAAAATCCACAAGACTACTTTAGAGCTTGTTTTTATGTAACAGCTGCCATGTGGCAAGCTAGACCATCGCGACGATACCCTCAGACCATCGCGACACCTCGAAAATTGAACCATCGCGATTGGCTCACGCCATCCCGCCCGGACCATCACGATTGGCTCACGCCATCACATCTGTGACCATCGCGACAGTTCACGTTGACCGTTGACCTACGCCATCGCGATTGCTCGTCGATTGGACCATCGCAACGGTTCATTGACACCATCGCGATTGTTCACTTTGGACCATCGTGATTACTCAACTGACACGCCATCACGACTGTTCGCACGGACCATCGCGATTGTGCCACGCCATCGCGACGGTTCACCTGGACCATCGCGACCGTCCTAGACCATCGCAATTATCTTAGACCATCGCGATTGCTCACCCCAAACGCAAATTTTAGGGTTTCAATTTTTGGCCAATTTTGGGGCTATTTTTTGAGAATTTTTGGATCATTGCACTCATAGGAGACCCCTTAGCTCATATTTGAAGAAAAACCTATTTGTCAGTTTTTACCCCCGAGAGCCTGAATGCTCATATCTTTTTCATCCGAAGTCCATTTTCTGAGCTTTATAGCTCGTTAGAAAGCTCTTTATGAGTACTACGTGATCTCAACTGTTTTTTTCATAAAGAATACGTTGATTTTTAGATAAGCTAATTTGAGGTTGACTAGTGTGGGACTAGAAAGCCAAAAGGGAAAGGAACTTAAAGGGTGTATATACTCAAGTGCTTGATCATCCATTGTGAAATTTTGGGCAAAAGGGAAAGGAACTTAAAGGGTGTATATACTCAAGTGCTTGATCATCCATTGTGAATTGGTCTAATATTGAATTTTTCAGGTCTAGCAAGGGCAATCAAGGGCAAACAAAGCAAGGCAAAGCAAGGCAGTGAAGAAGCAGGGCTTGGGAAGCGCGGCTTCTTGGGCATCAGGGCAACCAAAGCAACTGACTCGAGGTTGGAAGATTACTCAACCCCCTTAGTCAATTATTAGCTTAGGCTAAAGCATTAGCATTGTGGATAGGATTAATGACGATAGGAATGCCTCAAGTTCAAGACATTAATTTATCAAGTCTAAGACTAAAGACAAAGGTGTGTGATACGAGAACCTAAAGGGAAAGAACCTAAGTCTGACGGAACGAGAACTCAAAAGTACCACGGAAAGTCGATTCCTGATGCATACATCAAGACAAGAACTTAAAGGCACTTAAAAAGAATTAAGAAAGAAAGAACAAAGAACCATTGACGATCTGAGTGTGTACTGAGTGTGCAAGGAAGTAAATTAATGAACCTTAGATCGGGCAAGCATATAGCTAAGTCAGACCGACGAAGCCTTAGATCATCAGAAGCAAGTGTAGGCACTACTGCACGATCATGGGCTCAGCAACTGAATAGTAATTACCCCTACGAGAGCTCAGATACAAGTGAATCAAAAATGGCATTTAGCACAGAAAGACCAGAAGGAGGGTCAAATGTAGCATATTTAGAAAAACCAGAAGGACCCTATAGAACTCAATTAGAATTTCTCTGAACCAACCGCTTAGGTGCTCGTAGCTATGAGGATGTTGACAGGATGCGGGAAGAAGCAAGTATGGACACACATGCAGATCTAGCACTGAGGCTACCCTTCATATTTTTCAAAAACCCCAACATCATTCTAAAGTGATTCTCATCACTACAAACCCTTGTAAATATCATTTCACCTTTTTGTAGCTCCATTTTGTACAAGCCGAGGAGTCCTCGAGCTTGGGGAGCCTTAGATGTAGTTGCCTGCCAATTTTCATAATTTTTAGATCTCGTTTGGGCCCTCAAATAAGCCCCGGAACCTAATTTTTAACTAGGCCGGACACTAGGTCTGAACAGGGCCAAAGTTAGTCAAAAACTATAAATAGAGCTAGAGAGCTCATTTTTGGGGGTTAGCTTCTTGTAGTTTGAGCTTGTATGAGAACTTTCTTGCAATAGAAGTGATTCCATTGTCTTACTCTCTTTGTTCTTACCGTGTGTGCGCGTGTGTGTGTATGTGTGTGCATGCTTGTGTGCTTCTCACTCACGCACTTGTGCTTCCACTTGCTCGTGGTCTTCATACCATCCTCACGTCTTCCCGGATTGACATTAAAGGAGGTGCTACTCATCACTGAGCTACACCAAATTTTGGCGCCGTTGCCGGGGATCGAGCTTTGAGGACGAGCGTGTGATGGTAAGACGTAGAGAGGACGCGTTGGAATGGTAAGTAGTAGGTAAATTTCTGATTTTTTCTCCATCTCCATCTCCATCTCCATCTCCACCTTCATCTCCTTCTCCACTATACATTCCCTCTTCCTTTCCATTCTCTTCATTTCTTGTGTGCGAGTTTGTGAGAGAGCGAGTGGGCCTTGTTGCTTTGTGTGTTTGTTTTGCATGTTTCTTGCAGGTACCAGCTCCATCATCATCTCCAGCAAGCTCAGCAGGTACGGAATTTGCCTGCACAGTCCCCGAGGCATCAAGCTCGAGCTATCGCGACACTTCGGAAACTTCACCCTATCGTTAATCTGAGTGCACCACGACACTGCGCAGGCCTAGGGCTCCTAGAATCACTAGACAGAACAGAAAAATTCGCCATATCCCGAGCTATCGCGACACCTCGGTGTATCGCGACACCTCACGAGCTATCGCGACACCTCGGTGTATCACGACACCTCACGAGCTATCGCGACACCTCGGTGTATCGCGACACCTCACGAGCTATCGCGACACCTCGGTGTATCGCGACACCTCACGAGCTATCGCGACACCTCGGTGTATCGCGACACTTGGCGAGCTATCGTGACACTTCACGAGCTATCGCGACACTTGGGGGTATCGCGACACTTCGAGCCGACCTATCGCGACACTTCGGGGTATCGCGACACTTCACGAGCTATCGCGACACTTCGGGGTATTGCGACACTTCACGAGCTATCGCGACACTTGGGGGTATCGCGACACTTCACGAGCTATCGCGACACTTGGGGGTATCGCGACACTTGGCGAGCTATCGCGACACTTCGAGCCGACCTATCGCGACACTTCGGGGTATCGCGACACTTCACGAGCTATCGCGACACTTGGGGGTATCGCGACACTTGGGGGTATCGCGACACTTCGACTCGACCTATCGCGATACATGGCCTTAACGCACGAAATTTTAGAGTGAATTTTTGGAGTAAAATTGAGGTACAATTGAGCTTAGTTTTGGTCACATTGGAGTAACATTAGAGCCTTAGAAGTGGGACAAGACCTAGGAACCTGTGAGGAAATCCCTGAACCCTGAGAGCCTGTTTTGACCCCTATCTGCCTGAATGGTCACAACTTGACCATACGAACTCCGATTGATGAGATTTTGGTCTCGTTGGAAAGCTCGTTGAGAATCCTACGTGGACCTCGACTGGTTTTTGTAAGAATCATACGCGGAGTATCAGAACATGCATTTTTAAGTTGACCTTTAGGTGGAACTAAGTGGTTCTCAGATTCAGGGGGTACAGTGAGTTACTCCAGGGGGACTAAAAATATTGATGTGTGTCTTCCAATTACTTGTGGTAATAAAGCTATACTAACTGGTGAGTTTTTCCAGGAACTTGGTGTGCGCTCAAGGCAATCCAAAGCAAGCTAGCAAGGGTGAGTACCGAGCTTGGGGGAAGGCTTCCTGGGCTTGGGTAGCAGTCTGGTCAACCAGCTAATTGAGGTTGGAAGATCTCTCAACCCTCCTTTGTCAATTCCTAGCCTAGGCTAAGTACGACTTAGGTGTGGTAATTAATTAGGGCACGTCAGGCACGAATCAAGTCCAAGAGTTTTAATCAACCAAGTGCAAGAAGTAAATAGGTCTTAAGTGCGAAAACCCTAAGGGATAAAAGGTAAACGGAAATCGATCACTTATCAAGTGCGGAAATTCACTCAAGTACTCCTGACGACGCGATTTCAGACAAGACCATAAACATAATATTCAAGTAAAAAGAACAAAGTGATTGATGCAAAATCAACCTGCAACGAGAGTGTGCTTGGGTTCCAGGGGATAAATAAATCAGGCTTATGAACCTTAGATCAGGCAGACACTTAGGCCGAGACAGACAGAGCCTCAGATCTTCTGAAGCTAGTGTCAATCACACTGCCAGGTCTTGGGCCCAGCAGTTGAGTGATTACCCATACATTCCCAGATCAGAAACAAGTGATTCTGAGATGTCCTATCACATGGAGAGACCAGTAGGTAGTTCAGGGTTGGCTTATCTAGAAAAGCCAGAAGGGCCTTATAAGACTCAATTGGAATATATCAGGACGAATCGTCTTGGTGCTCGCATCTACGAAGACGGACTGAGAAGATCGGTGGTCCAGATTAAGAACCCCGATCAACCCCATGGATTAGACCATCCGGTAGTCAAGTTTGAGAATGGAGCCTACCTGGATAAAGAAGGGACCATATATGTAGTCACCACTCTTCCTGATAGAACTGATGAGTTTGGAAATGTGATTGCGGAGACCGACATGGGAGATATAGAGCAAGGGAACTTAGAGAGAGAGCCAAGAACTCCCCGTGGTAAGTCTGTCTTGACCAGAATCATGACTACTGAGTGGATTCCACAAGATAATAAAAGCATAGATCTGCTCTTAAATCGGGAAACCGATGAGGCTTTTTGGAGATATAGAACTTCTCAACCTCAGGAGGTGAACACCCTCACAATCTACGAGTTTAAAGACCCTGATAGTCCAGGCCAAGTAACCTACCTAGACACTGCATCAGAGAGAATCTTCGTGGTCACTGAGCAGGGCAGACATGCCTACACTTGGAAGGGTGAATTTGTTTTTCCCCAACCAAGGTCTAATGTGTCCTTTGGTCATCAAGGAGCTGGGACCTCCCAAGCTCATGGCGCTCAAAGAGATAGAGGTAGAGACAAACCTGAGGTAAGTTTTGCCAACTCCCTGGGAAGAGAAAGAACGGGAACAGAAAGGAATAGAGTAGAACCTGAGAGACATAGAACCCCATGGAATCACCGGGACATTGATGATTTTCCTTTGCCAAGGCCGAGAGAACACACTAGGACCCTACGACCAACCCAACTTGTGAAGTCCATGAAGAATTATTTCGATGGCACGGGAGACCCTTATGACCATGTGGCAGAATTTCGACAAGTGTTGAAAGCTGAACAAGTGGAGGACCTATTCACGCAATATAATGCTTTCGGTCTAACCCTCAGGAACACTGCCCTTACGTGGTTCCAACCGCTGAATGAGAGGCATTTCAGAAACATAGACCAACTCTTAGAGGCATTTATTGTTGAGTTTTCTAAGAGTGGAATCAGGCATAACACCTCCTCACTAATTCATAGCTTCAAACAAACACCTCAAGAGACGGTCAGACTAGCTGGAAGAAGATTTAGACAGTACCTGGAGAGATGCCCTATGCTGGAGTTACCCACACCAGCCAAACAAGTGGCCTTGTTCCTAGACGGATTGTTGAGCACTAAGCTCAGGTCATATGTGTACCTGAAGGACCCTAGAACGATAGAGGAGTGCGTGCGCATGTGCATAGACATTGAGGACAATCTCGGTGAGGAATTAGAACTATCAAAAATCTATAAGGATTCTGATAGCTCTAGTAACATGGCATCTGGTCAATCCACATCCATCGAGGAACTTGCAGAGAAGGTAGCCCAAAAACTAGGTGTCTCTAGCAAGCAAATTCCGAGATTTGCCCCAGTTAAACGGTGTTACAATTGTGGCGGTGAACATATGGCAAGTGTATGCCCCATTATGGCCCAACCACAGGTGAACCCTAGTAGCCAGTACTGCACCATAGAGCGCAGATACACCAACCACACTGCACAAGACTGCCCATATAACAAGCAAACTGTTAGGCAAAATTATCCTCAGCCATATCCACAACATGGTAGATATCAGAATCAGTACCCATCACCACAATACAATAGACCACAGCAAACTTATCAGCCACCTTATCAAGGGCAGTAGAGGCCTCAACCAGTCCTAGTGCAGCAACCCCCTACTCCAACCAATGTGATCCCAGTGAAGTATGCATCTACTGAAGAAAATCCGAACAGAGCCATAGTCCCAGTCACCCCATTGCTATCAGACAGTGACCCCAGTGACCATAGTTTTGACTCCGCACATATTGATAGCCCACAGGCTTACTACATGCAGTCACCCGAGCATAACGAGTCATACTACTATGAGGACCCAAGTGAAAGTAGCGGAGAACCGGAGTATTCTAATGTCATGTATGCAAACCCCAACCCTAGGCCTCAACCTAGGCAGGTACGACCACCCTTTCCTAGAGGGCCATGCTTCAGATGTCAGGGAGATCACCTTATCCGTGATTGTCCACTGCCTGCCCCTACACAGCCTCAACCAATAACCATTCAGGGCTTCTGTCAAGACTGCGGGAAAGAACATCTCCTACGAGATTGCCCAAAGAACCCTAATAACATGCCTAAAATCACTCCGATCAATGTTGTTGGGTTAGTTGTAGACTCCACAGGGAGTGTGACGTCCACTGCACCTGTGCAGGTGATCACAAGAGCCCAGGCACTTCAACGACACCAAGATGTTGTTCAGGAAAAGAGCCCCGAGGTGAGTGGAACAGAGAGCATACCCAAAAAGAGGACTAGCACCTGGAAGGATAGTCGTGAAAGAATGAAGAGACAATGGGCAAAAAAGATAAACGAACTTGAAGAAAGCGTGAGAGAAACCAAGGCAAAAATCACAGAAATCACATCTCAACCACACTCCCACACACTTCCACCACTACCATCCCCATCACCCTCCATTTCTCCACCCTCTAACACACCCCTCGTAACCCACCCACCACCCTGAGTAGGATCAGTATTAGCTGACCCCACTCCTGAAGGCTTGGACATGATGTTTAAAGCCTACCAGGCTCGACTTCAAGAAGGGCCAACAGCTGCAAACCTAGACAGGAGTTACCCTAGAGCCGACTTAGAGATTGAACGGATGAAGATGTGCATGAAAATGGTAGAACAAGCTCAAGCTATACTTGAGACTAACCAAAAGTTCAATCAGACGAACGCTGTCAAGCCGGATTTGCATTTCCAAGGCTTACTAGAAAGATTAGAGCAGTTGGTAAACAAATCACAAGTTTCTTTACCTCCACAGGCTCAACCAGTTGTTGAAAGAGGAAGCTCACCACAAATGGTAGCTTATGTTCCTAATTCTACGGATGCTGGAATACCTCCTTCAATACAACAGTACTCTCCAGAATTCTTGCGGGAAATACAAGAAGAGAAATGGGCCAAAGAGAAGGGTGATTCCCCTCCTATTCCTGAGATTGATGATCTTCGTGATCAATTTCCCCAAGACATTCCCTCTATCTATGGGGATCAAGCAGAGCAACAAGAGGCTGAGAGATTAGATTTTGAATCTAATTCTTTACAAGAGTTGCCTCATTTCACAGGCCCATGGGAATCTGAATCTCTCCAGATCAGAGCGCCCACGATATTGGTAAGAAATGAAGACTCAGTGATTCCCAGGAACACTGATGTGGTGAAGAACACTAAGGTTCAATGTCACCTCACTGTAGAGGAACTCCTCAAGGCAAAACCGGAGCTTTGGAATCATGTGAAAGATCAGGTTCCAGAACTTGAATCCAATATACCAAAAGTAGGCTCTAAGCAGAAAGTTCCCGAGATACCTCTTGACAAGATAGGAGACATGAGCGAAGGTGAAGAAGGTAACACTTATCTTCCGATCACCTATCAAGGTTACACAACCAAAGCAATTGTGGATTCGGGTGCGGGAGTTGCTATTGCAACTACCTCCTTGTGGAAACGATGGGGCAAACCCACCTTAAGACCAACGAGAATGAAACTTCAAATGGCAGATGGTCATTTTGAAAGACCTCTCGGATTGCTTGAAGGGATAACTCTAACCACTTGTGGTGTGGAGTTTGAACATACGTTCGCTATATGTGACTTTGAGAAGAATAATGTTTACGAGATGATCCTAGGAAGACCTTTCCTACGACAATTGCAAATAGTACAGGATTGGGGAACCAACTCCTTGTACTTACAGCACTTAGGGGTCACCACCAAGGTCAATCTGAAGGATCACACCTTCAGAGATGTACCACCCCTACAGTGGAATCCTATCCACAAAGCGAAAGAAGATTCTATCTCCGTGCATTCTGGAAGTTCACCTGAACCATCCTGGTTGCATGAAGATACTCACTTGTGGATGTGCAAGGTCGCTGAGGAAGAGGAAAAGCGCCTAAAAGCGAGAGAAGAAGGAACTCCCCCAGGAGATAGACCAATAAAAGACCCAGCCTATACACCGATGATATTTCCAGATGAGGAATTTGAGCCTCATGGTTGGGCAGAAATCTTAGCTACCATGGACATTGCAGTCAATGAAGAACAATGGACACCTCATTGTGATGAGGAGGGTTATGATATTTCAGTGTTCATGTGTCAGCCCTTGTTGGAAGAGTGTGATCCTAGTGAGTCCATGGAAGAAGAAGAGAGTGACGATGATCTAGAATCCATTGTGATGGATACTTACTTTGACTCAGAGGAACACTACTTAGAAGACATAGGAGTGTTAACCCAAAAAGAAGAAGAACCCCTTGCGAGTATTAAAACGATAAATTCAAAGAAAGGAAGTGAAGGAAGTCAAAAGAAAAAGAAAAGGAAAGCAGTAAGACAAGAAGAGGAAGAATCATTGTTTGAAGTACCAGAAAATTTCAAGAAATATGAAGTGGAAGACCGGAAAATTTTGGTACGAATGCCTAAGAGAGAGGCCATTATAGGAGAAGCATATGACAATAAAGAAAAGACCAAAAAAATTGTAGTGACCATTGAAGGGAACGAAGAGAGATGTACGTACATAGGTGATGACCTAAGTGCAGAAGAAGAAGCAGAGCTGGTAGCTCTATTAAGGGAATATAGGGATGTGTTCGCATGGCATTATAGAGACTTGAAAGGAGTAGATCCAGAGATCTGCTCTCATACGATTCCGATGACCACTGATGCTAAGCCCACCAAACAAAAACCCTACACATATAATGACAATTATGCGGCCAAAATAAAAGAGGAAATTGACAGGCTGATTGAAGCCGGATTCATCTATGAGATTGAGCACACTGAATGGGTGTCCCCTATTGTAGTGGTGCCCAAGAAGAATGGAAAATTGCGAGTGTGCATTAACCTTAAAAAAGTTAATGCCGCTACGATTAGAGATAGTTATCCACTGCCCATCACCGAACATCTTTTGGAGCGTGTTGCAGGCAAGGAAGTTTACAGCTTCCTTGATGGATTTTCAGGTTACAACCAAGTAGCCATTGCCCCCGAAGATCAACACAAAACGGCCTTTGCCACGGAATGGGGAATCTTTGCATTCCGTGTGATGCCATTTGGGCTCACCAATGCACCTGCAACATTCCAAAGGCTCATGTGTCATGTCTTCAAAGAGTTCTTGCGAAAGAGCTTAGAAGTATATGTGGATGATTTGTGCGCTCATTCCCAAGAGAGAAGTTACCACATCCCTGAACTCAGGCAAATCTTCAACAAGTGTAGAGATTATCGAGTGTGTCTGAATCCAGAAAAGTGTGTGTTTATGGTACGCCAAGGTAAGATCTTAGGTCACATTGTTTCGAAGAATGGAATATCAACAGACGAAGACAAGGTAAGAGCAATAGCAGAGTTGGCCAGACCAAGAAATGTGAAAGAGGTACAAGCCTTTATGGGCCATTGTGGATATTACCGTAGATTTATCCACATGTATGCCATCATAGCTAAACCTCTTTATGGGCTGTTAACGAATTTTGAATGGAATGAGGAATGCGAGACTTCCTTCAATGAGCTGAAGAGACGTTTGTGCACAGGACCAATATTGACTACTCCGGATTGGAGCAAACCCTTTCATGTCCATGTAGATGCCTCCAATCATGCAATAGGATGTGTGCTAGCACAACCCACAGGTGAAGGAAACCTAGATTTGCCAATAGCATATGCTAGTAGGCAATTAAATGCAGCTGAACGAAATTACACCACAACGGAGAGAGAAGGCTTAGGCATGATATATGCTGTGAAGAAGTTTAGACACTACCTATTGGCCAATAAGTTCAAGTTTTTCACAGATCATCAAGCGTTACTATATTTGGTCAATAAACCTTGTAATACAGGTCGCTTAGTAAGATGGTTTCTCTTACTAATGGAATACGACTTTGAAGTTGTTGTCAGGAAAGGTAGAACCCATCTTAGGGCAGACCATCTTTCTCGCATCACTTCAGGAGAGCGACCGCAAGGAGTGTCTGACGAATTGCCCGACGCTTATCTGTTCAATTTAGAAGTTGTTCCTAAATGGGCAAATAAGTTGGTACCAGTCCTAACCTTCGGGCCTGCAAATAAGAATGTAAAAACAAGCAAAGAGGAAATTGTAAAATCACTAAAGTATCAAATATTGGCCGGAAGTATGTACAAGCAAGATAACGAGGGCGTATTAGCTTGTTGTGTCGAGGATGATGAACATGCTAGTTGGTTGCAACAAGCCCATGAGGGACTGCTAGGGAATCACTACTCTAAACAACGAACTTTGCAGAATCTAAAACGCTTAGGAGTGTATTGGCCTAGCATGGACAAAGAAATACAAGAGTGGATCCAGAGCTGTCCAGGGTGCCAGGAGAGACCCCCAGTGGAGCATGCCACTCTTTATCACATGTCATTAATCCCAGATTGGAGTGCTCCACTGGTCGAGTTCATGAGAACAGGAACATTACCCAATCAGGCTAGTCTTGCAAGAAAACGGAGCATGGAGCAAGAGGCTCAAGACTATGCTTTAGTAGGAGACAACCTGTATCAAAGAGGCAAGGATGGTTACCTAAGACTGTGCGTACATGAATCAGACTACCTGAAAGTCTTAGAAACGGCACACAGCGGTGTTGCAGGTGGACACTTTGGGCCTGACAGAGTAATTAAGACCATTCTATTCTCAGGACTGTGGTGGCCCACTCTTCATATGGATGCACATACTTATGTGAAGAGTTGCGACACATGCCAACGTGCCCAATATCCGACAAGAAAAGATGAAATGCCCTTGAGGCCAATGATGGGAGGACGTGCATTTTCAAAGTGGGGTATAGACTTTGTAGGTCCCATCAACCCCCCAGCTAGGAACTCCCATGCAGAATACATTATTGTAGCCACAGATTACCTTACAAAGTGGGTGGAAGTAAAAGCCACGACAAAGAATGATGCTCAAACGACGGCTAAATTCTTATTCGAAAATGTGTTCACTAGATATGGGTTACCAATAGAGTTGGTTAGTGATAGAGGTACGCACTTCTTGAATGAGGTCATTGAAAATCTCCTTCAAGAATTCATGGTGATACATAAGAAATCTGCACCCTATCATCCACAGGCTAACGGACAAGCCGAGAGCACGAATAAGATCCTGTGTAATGTATTGACGAAACTTGTAAATAATAAACGCTCTGATTGGGACAAACAACTTCATCATGCTGTTTGGGCATACCGAGTTGCTTACAAAACGGTACTCAATGCCACCCCATTTCAGATGGTCTTCGGACAAAATGCGGTGCTACCCTTAGATTTCCTAATTCCAGCTTTAAGAGTAGCACAAGAGCATGAGTGGAATGGACACGAGTTGTCCTCTAGGATCTTTGATCTAGAGCGTTTAGGTGAGACGAGGCTACGAGCAGCAGCAGGCATCTATGCTGCAAAGAAACGGCAAAAGGCATACTTTGATGCCCATGTGAAGGATAAGGGCTTGAAGGCAGGAGATCTAGTGTTAGTCTACACATTGAAACAACACGCAAGAAAGCTAGAAAAGAGAGGCTATGGACCTATGATCATTAATAGGATCTCCACAAGTGGAGCAGTACAACTAGCCACTTTAGAGGGGGATGTCCTCCCAAACTATATTAGCGGATGCAGAGTCAAACTGTATCAGGAACCCCTCACGGAGGAGATGCTAAGCCGACTCAATATTGCTAAGCAACGTAAAGAGGAGGAAAAACGAATTCGGGAAGAAGCACAGGCAGAGGCCTTAGAGCGTATCAGAAGAATGAAGTTGAGGAGACGAGGAAGGGACCAGCCTATGACTGACACTCAAGAGTCTCCAGGCTACCACATGGCCATGTGCGAGGCTTCAGGTGGACGCACCCATAAGATAGTAGACCGACGACCTTTTGTGACCCTAGAAATAGGACAAAAGGACAGCACAACAAGCGTGAGGGCTTTAATTGATTCAGGAGCAGCCACAAGTGCAGTTCGGCTTTCTTATTGCCAGCAGCTGCAGTTGGAGGTAAAACCCATAGAAGCATATCTGATAGGATTAGGAGGTGTTGAAACCCCTTGTATGGGAGAGGTGGATCTTCCCCTCTACATACAAGAGGTCCTCATGCCAGCAAAAGTGCTAGTGTGTGAAGACGAGGATCTGACCGAACCTCTTGTCTTAGGCCAAGACTGGATCTATGATCACGCAGTCAACCTCAACCTAAGAAGTGGACTTCTTCAGGCTTGGGTAGGCCAAAGTCGTCTCACGGTTGAATTAGAAAAGCAAGCGCTCAAACCAATAGAACAGGCACCAACTCCTGTTCCCTCCAGGAATCCACACGAAGATAACCATGTTGTGCTTGTCCAAACTTCTATGGTGCAGAGGAATGGCAATCTTACTGAAGGTTCAGGAGCCAAGAAGGAGTTCCTAAATGAGTCCAAGAAGATGCTAAACGAACGGACCGAACATCACGCTACACGAAGGAGGCCGCTAATCAAGAGGCAGGAGCGCCAACCCGCGCAATATGGAGCATCTCATGGTGTGAAGCAGATCTGGATGCGCAAGGATGGAAAACCCACAGATCCAATAGCAGATTCTCAAAGAAACAAGAAACGAGCCTCACCATCAAGGAACCAAGTGAAGAAGCCTCCTAGGATAACCCCTAGGCGTACCATTTCTATCTGGGTTCCTAAGCGGTCAATGAAGGCCACCCCTGATGCTAGACAGATATGGGTGCCCAAGGCTAGCTTACAAGCCCAAATTACTTCACCTACAGGCACGAGGATGAAGCAGCTTTCACAGGCACTCTTGGCCAACAACGCAGAAAGTGATAAGATACCTACACCTCTCACTGCCCCCACTCCCATCAACCCCAGGAATGTCTGGAAATGGGTACCCACAAGGTCCCACATATATCACACTCTCAGACCGAAATCTTCACCTGTCCTTAGCTCTAAGAGCTACGACTCCTGTATCAAAGTGTGGAGAATTAAACGGTGTACTAAACCCCCTGACCCTATTCTGTAAATCCGTCCACACTAACATAGAAGCATTCCGAGCCCATTGCATAACCAAAGTATGCATCTAGGATGACACTGACCTTTAATCACCACTCACACATATCATAAACACCTCACCACTAATCACTGACCTCCGGGATTGTCGTGTTAGTATTGTGAAGGGAACACCATTACATCCTGTTTCCTATGCAACACTAATGTGCCTTTCGTCTTCTAGCAGATAAGCAACCTACTCTCATGGCAACAGCGGCAGGCACAAGCTCTCAGGCAGGATCTGGTGCTCCTATCAATTGGGATGCCATGCCAGTGGAAGCTCCACCAACGGCTAGGCCTGAAGAATTCTTGAATGTGCGAAGGATTCCTATTCCAGATCCACCCAGTGGGCTAACCGAAAGAGTAAAAGGGCACTCCCATTGGTTCAATGAAATGCCAGGGGATTTGGGGGACGCAGATCACATCTGGGAGTCCAAGATGGAGTGTGGAGGGGTTTGGTGGACCTTCCAATTCTTTTCAAGAGAATTTGAGACCTTACAGAATGCAGCTCCACTTCAGGATATCTGGCAAAAGGCAGGACTACAAGCTTACTTCAGTGCAGCTCTACCTAAACCTGACTTCCTCAGGTGCTACTACTTGATTGCTACGTTGAAACCTACCGGGGATAAAGATCATTCAGGCACATTCTGGGTGCCCTCCTTATCCAATCTGGAGGAGATGAGGAAGTTTGAATTAAATGTAACATTAATCAGGGAAGCCCTTCAAATGTATGGAACTCATGTGCCTTCACATCGCGACCCCTTGATACCAGAATCAATGAAAAGCAATAGAGTCAAGAAGCTCAAAGACATGTGCGCCCTCACCCCCAACATCGCCATACCCCTGCGGATGTGCCTCCAGCACTTCGCATTTCCAGCTCAGGACCGCTTCACTCAGCCTCACAAGAAGATATGGTACGGATTGTATTTAGCAGAGACCGGAAGCTTGCCCATTAAGATGCCGGTATGGATCTTAGATCAGGCGTATGAGGCAGGCAAGCGGGGGGTGAGGAAGCCCACCCTACATGGTTGCTGTGCGTTGACTAGAACCATCTACAGATGTCTGGCGTATGATGTGCCAGTTGCTCGAGCCCTAAAGTATGCACATCTGGAGTTGTTTAAAGGGCGAAAGTCAGGGAGTCAGCCTGCAAAAAGAATGCGTGGATCCCTTTCACAAGTCCTGATCCCTCCAGCAACCACTACCGAAGTCTCCACTAGAGAGGAAGCCCCGGTGGCACCAATCACAATCCATCTCCAGGAGTCTCAACCAAGAGAGGTGGTACAGTCCACTCCCTCTGCCCCTCCGCTACCTACCGATGCAGAATTTGCAGCGATGGCCACTTTCACCGAAGACCCAAATTTTGATTTTGAAACATTTCTGCAGACGGCTCATCTATCAGACAGTGAAGGTTGCCCTGACAACGTCGATCCGGGGGCATCAACCCAAAGAGAACATGCACGAGGCGAGACAAGTAGTGTACAGGAGATAGGAGTGGCACAACCTCCTCAAAGACTAAGCACACAAGCTCAGGAGAAGGCACCAAGAGATAACCCTGAAGAGAGTGAAGACGAAGCCCCTGCATATACGGCACAGCTCAAACGACTATACCAAACAATCAAGCAGGTACAAAGACGCCATAAAATGTCAGAAGAAGCAAATAGGGCCCTAGTAAACCAGATGTTACAGTCAGAGCATATCGACCCCCAGTTTGTAGAATCACTAAATCTGTTGGCGGACACCTGTGGCATCAGTGAAGCAATGAGAACCATGGTCCATCAAGAGAACCCTGCTTATGATCAAAGAAGAATTGATACACGGCCGCGACAAGGAAAGATGATTCAGATGGAAGTATCTACCGCGTTAGCTACGTCCACATCAGAAGATGTGCACATGATTAGCCCTAGGCACAATGATGAACCGGAGGAAATTACGCATGCCCCATCTCCCCCATCATCTCCTATCCCACCCTCAGAGCCTCTCTCCACGTGTCTTTCTACACAAACATTCTCCTCCTATAGTGAGACCATTGTACACACCCCCGTTTCCACTCTCCTCCCTTCACCCTCATCCATCTCGGTCACTCAGGTTTTTGAACCTCAATTAGGTCACCCTTTCTTTCCCCATGCCTTTGGACAACCATCTGTCACTAGTCAGACTCTTTCCATCTCTTTACCCTCCATCCCTCCATTTCCTCCCCCCCAAACTCTACCTACCCCGTCCCTTGTAACTGCCTCGAGCACCACACTAACCACCCAACCCTCCTTCTGGACCTACCTTGTAAACATTCTTCAACAGGTTGAGGAACACAAGAAAAAGTCCCTTCCCCAAATTCACTCCCCCACATTCACGGCCACCACTATCACACCACCCACCGTCCCGGTGTTCACATTTCACGAATCACACTCACTCATGTCCGATCCCATGGACATCTCACCATCCGCTGGATCACCCACCACCACTGTTCTCACAACACCATCACAGGTTATTACAATCACATCACCACTTCCACACACGGTAGGCACAACATCCACTTTTCCCATTCCCACTTCCCAACCCCCTGCATCTTCCACCTCATTTAGTCTTGCACTCGACACGATGCTCGAAGCTGCCACTCAGCTTAAGCACGAATATACATTATTGGAAGAAAATAACAAAGGGCTTCGCACCCTCACAGCAACACTCCAAGAGCGTGTCAATGCTTTGGAGTTCATTCATACGGAGTCACAAAGCAAGATATCCGCCCTCGAACAGGCAAATGCGCAACTCAAAGCGAGGCATATGGAAGAGGGCAAAGCCATGGAGGAACAGCTGCGCGATCAAATGGGCCGCAATGCACGGCTTCAACGAAACATGGCTTTACTACGACGACATCTGGCAGCAGCGCAAGAAGAGAATAGAAGGCTTCAACAACAAAACCAAGAGAACCTCGAGGCTGCCATGGAGAACACCCCGGGAGCACCCATAGACCCGGTCAAATTTCAAGCGGTCCCCTCAGAAAGCATACAACAAATATTGGAAACGTATGCCAATCTATTAGAAGCACATGATCAGCTTGCCGACCAGCTAAAGGACTTACAGAGACCCCAAGAGTCTACACCACACCAACAGGAACATAAAGAAATGACAGACGCTGCTACTTCAACCGAAACTGAACATTCAACGACCAACGACGTGCTGGAGTTACGGCAGCAGATCGCAGAATTAAAGCTGAAGTTGATGCAGTACGAACGACCCCCTTCCCCACCAGAGCAACCGTCAGAAGAAGAAGCAGTTACCATCCCAGTGGAGGAAGCATTCGACGACGACTACGAGCCTCAACCACTCCCAGGAGGACGCGTAACAGAAGAAGGTCAAGATACCTATGAGGAACCCCCATCGGCATGGATGAAACAAGTAGAGGAGATGGGGAAAACTCATCAGGAGCGGATATCCACTCAGATGCTGGCAATGAAGGCCATTGAGGACACCATCCTTCACTCAGAATACTTCAGGCACATCGCCCCTAGACGCCTTATCACTAGTTCAGAACTGCAATACAAGCCCTATTTTGTATTGTTGGCTGACTACAATGCAGAAATCAAACGAGTCACCAACAAGTGCCCAACATTTGCCACACAGTTCGAACCAGAAGACATACCAGAAGCGGCACGAAAAGGGGCCATATTCCAACCAACGTGGAGGCAGAAGTTACTCGAAACTTACCCAGAAATGCTTCGAACATGGGATCATGCCCCCATGCATTTGAAGTACAATCCGTGTTTTGGGCCAGTGCAAAGACGCAGATCATGGAAAGCTTTTGCCATCAAGGTTCAGAATAACGCAAACTGTAAAGAATGGCTCAACTACCCCGCTATCGCCCCCCCAACCGGTACTCCTACAGTGTCATACATGATTGCAACCATCAGACATTGGATACCACGCCTCCACCCTATGCCAGATGTCGCTGCCCAGATGATGCTCAAGATCCTCGACATGATGCAGGTCGTACTCAAAACTTTTCGCAATGTATGCCGTATTCAACCTCCTATTCCCGGGTTTATTAATGGTAACTACGACCTGCTATATGATATGAGCACAACCCCGAGCATACGAGTGGCTTACGCATGGCATGCACGCATAAGATATCTCCCTGCCTGCTACAAGCAAACATTTGACGACATGTTCACCACGGGGTTTTGGGAAGCACATTCAGAGGTATTTGCGCCACGGCCTACGCATCTACTCCATCTCTTTGCATGCGAGCAAACGATGCACTCCGAGCTTTACACGATGCCACAACCTGACATGCCTGGTATAGTGGATTGGGAGGCCTTGCAACGAGATCTCATCAGAGGTTTAAAAATCAAAGAACAAGAATTGGCAACCGACCTCCTGCAAAAATACATTGATCAAACGGCGGAAAAGAGGTCTGTCAGAGGCGACAGACCCTAGGGGGGGGAGAGTGTTGACAGGATGCGGGAAGAAGCAAGTATGGACACACATGCAGATCTAGCACTGAGGCTACCCTTCATATTTTTCAAAAACCCCAACATCATTCTAAAGTGATTCTCATCACTACAAACCCTTGTAAATATCATTTCACCTTTTTGTAGCTCCATTTTGTACAAGCCGAGGAGTCCTCGAGCTTGGGGAGCCTTAGATGTAGTTGCCTGCCAATTTTCATAATTTTTAGATCTCGTTTGGGCCCTCAAATAAGCCCCGGAACCTAATTTTTAACTAGGCCGGACACTAGGTCTGAACAGGGCCAAAGTTAGTCAAAAACTATAAATAGAGCTAGAGAGCTCATTTTTGGGGGTTAGCTTCTTGTAGTTTGAGCTTGTATGAGAACTTTCTTGCAATAGAAGTGATTCCATTGTCTTACTCTCTTTGTTCTTACCGTGTGTGCGCGTGTGTGTGTATGTGTGTGCATGCTTGTGTGCTTCTCACTCACGCACTTGTGCTTCCACTTGCTCGTGGTCTTCATACCATCCTCACGTCTTCCCGGATTGACATTAAAGGAGGTGCTACTCATCACTGAGCTACAACCCTATAGAACTCAATTAGAATTTCTCTGAACCAACCGCTTAGGTGCTCGTAGCTATGAGGATGGTTTGCGAAGACAAGTGGTGCAAATGCACAACCCTGATCAACCCATTGGATTGGAACGTCCAGTGGTGAAATTTGAGAGAGACGCGTACATAGACAAGGAAGGAATGATGTACATCTTAAGTACGCAGCCAAACAATACAAATGAGTTTGGCGTAATTCAATTAGAGACGGAAGCGAGATCTCAAGGAAAAGAACCATTAGAAGAACCAAGAACACCTAGAGGGAAATCTGTACTGACACGAGTACTAGTTCCAGATTGGATCCCTCAAGATAACAGAAGCATAGAGCTGTTTGTAAATAAAGAAACTGACGAAGCATTTTGGAGGTACAGAACAGAACAATCTAGTGAGGTAGGCTCCATCATTATCTACGAGTTCAAGGACCCGGATACACCTGGAAAGGTTGTATACCTGGATGAAACTTCAGAAAGAGTATTTGTAGTACTAGACCACGCAAGAAACACATACACATGGAGAGGTGAGTCGGTATTCCCTCCATCTCGAACGAACGTAAACACGTGCCAATAAGGGGCAAGAACATCCTCAGCCCATGCTAATCAAAGAGATAAAAACAAAGAGAGACCCGAAGTAAGCTTCAATCATCCCATAGGGAGAGATAGAACCACCATAGACATGGATAGAGTGGAAAGACAAAGAACACCAGGTGGTAGAGATGATTTTCCTCTACCTAGACCATGTGAACACGCAAGAATATTGAGACCCACTCAGTTAGTAAAGTCCATGAAAAACTACTTTGATGGGACTGGAGACCCCTATGACCATGTTGTAGAATTTAAGCAAGTACTAAGAGCAGAGCAGGTAGAAGACATGTTCACGCAATATAACGCATTTGGACTAACGTTAAAGAATACAGTTTTAACTTGGTTCCAACCATTGCAACAAAGGCAATTTAGAGACATCCATCACTTTTTAGAGTCATTCATCACTGAATTCTCTAAAAGTTGGATCAGGCATGACACGTCTTCGTTGATTCATAGCTTCAAGCAGACCCCTCAAGAAACAGTTAGACTGGCAAGACGTAGGTTTAGACAATATGTTGAGAGGTGTCCTATGCAAGAGCTACCCTCACAAGCCAAGCAAGTGTCATTGTTTCTAGATGGCTTGTTGAGCTCTAAACTACGCTCCTACGTGTACTTGAAGGAACCCAGAATGCTAGAGTAGTGTGTAAGAATTTGTATAGACATTGAGGATAACTTAGGAGACGAGTTGGAACTCTCAAAGATCTATAATGACTCAGATTGTTCTTCTCTAGCATCCACAAAATTGTCTAGCTCAATAGAGGATCTAGCAGAAAAAGTGACCCAGAAACTAGGAGTTTCTAGTAAACAGATGCCTAAGTTAACAACTAACGTACGTTGTTACACCTGTGGTGGAAATCATTTGGCAAACGTGTGCCCCAATGCAACACAACTGCAAGCCAATCCTAGTGGCCAATACTGTACAATTGAGAGAAGATACACAAATCACACGGCTCAAGACTTCCCATATAACAAGCAGTGAGACAGAACTACCCGCAAGCATACCCGCAGCCAGGTAGGTATCAAGGCCAATACAATGCTCAGCCTTATTACTATAGGCCTCCTCAATACTACCCGTATCACGCACAACAAAGACCTCAACTTGTCTTAGCTCAGCAGCCACCCCCGCCAGCTAATGTCATCTCAGTTAAATATGCTGCTGGACCTAAGCAGGGCCTTAGTGCCTTCTTCACCTTTGATCACAGAGAGTGATCCGGACTCTAACAGTTTTGACTCTACACATGTAGATAGTCCACCCACGTACTACACAGAGTCACCAGAACATGTGGAGCCTTATCAATACGATAGTCCACCATTGGAACCTAGTTGGGAGCCCGATTATGCTAATGTGATGTACACAAATCCAAACCCACGGCCCCAATTGAGACAGCAAAGACCACAGGGCACTAGAGGACCATGCTGTAGGTGCCAAGGAGATCATTTCATAAAGGATTGTCCACATCCTCTGATAGCAGGACAATCACAATACTATGACATACAAGGATTTTGTGTCGATTGTGGTAAAGAGCACATCATCAAAGATTGTCCTAAGAACCCAGTTAACGCTTCAAATGTGACACTGATCAATGTGATAGGTATTGTGAACAACGCAGATGGATCCAACCCTACATATGTGCCTATCCAAGCTATAACAAGAGCCCAGGCACTCTTACAAAATCAACAGCTTAGTCAGGAGAAAATAACCGGAACTAGTGAAGTTGCAGAATCTAGCAATAAAAAGACAAAATCTTGGAAAGACTCTAGAGAAAGGATCAAGAGAAAGTGGAGTAAAAAAATAACTGAGTTGGAAGGAAGTTTGAAGGAATCGAGAGCCAAAATCCTAGAGTTGACCTCTCAAGAATTAAATCAAGAGAACCCAGCTCAGAAATCAGGATCAGTTTTAGCGGAACCCATACCGAAAAACCTAGACATAATGTTTCGCGCATATCAAGCAAGATTAAAAGAAGGACCCCAGATAGCAGAAATGAGTAAAAACTACCCTCGAGCTGATCTAGAAATTGAGAGAACTAAGCTTTGCATGAAGATGGTAGAATTAGCACAAGCAATGTTTAAAGCCTCTAGATATCTAAATTGGAATAACATGGCAAAACCGGAATTGCATTTTCAAGGATTGATGGAGAGGCTAGAATACTTGATAGATAGCAAAGAGAAAAAGAATCATCATAGGAATCCTATCATCCCAGAGACACAGGAAAGAAATGCACCAACCCTATCTCAAGTACCCAACACGGAAGGGGAAGACAACCTGTCTTCCATACAGAAATATCATTAGGGGAAAAAATGAACCCTGAATGGGCCTTTTAGATTAAGGAGTGATTAGTGATGGACCAATCAGAAGAGGATGGTGGCCACAGTCTATGCCCTATAAAATACTAGGCTGAAGGGTGGAGAGGGGACATATTTCTCCCTTATTTAATGAGCTGCCTCTAGAGAGAGAATGAATCTCGTAACTTAGTTGGGCCCAAAAATTCAAAATTTCAAAAAAGTTAAAAAACTCATCATAACACCTGAAAATGGACCCCCCATTACTTTTTAGGGTCAAAAGTACTCTTTTTGACCCCAAATTCAAAATCCGTGCATGTTTTGAGCTGAAAAAAATGAGTTTTTTCAAAAATACTCAAAAAAGAGTTATTTCCCTCTTAAACCTCACATTTTCGTACCCAAGTCCCAAAAAGTCATCTTTTCCCACTACTTTCACTCTGTAGCACACCATTGAAGCTCCTGTTTCTACACTCCAACCTACCTGCATCTCCTATCTCGAATTACTGTTGTAGCTTGAAGACCTTTAGCTTCAATGGCAACATCTAAAGCTTCTAGGCGACCAAAAGATGAAATCCTCACATTAAGATGTCACAATATCAAAGCCACAGATGGACAGTGGCTATCACATGAGTACTCCAAAGGTGCATGGGTGTACATGCAACCCTCTAGAGTTGGGCCTCATCGAGTTAGAGATCGTGGAAACTTAGATCTTCATTGGAAGGGAAAGTTACTTGGCTTCAAGAAGCATAGAGACAATGGGATGGTTGCTATTGTACAACATGTTTTTACAATGGCAACTATGAAACTTGAAAACTCTAGTAGTATGAGATATCCTGTGAACTGTAAGTATTACTCTACAATATTTTATGTTTTCTTGTGTCGAATATATTTCTGAACTATTTAGATATGTTTTTGTTTGTTTCATATATATTTCCTTCTACTTTGGTGGAAGAGCAACCACTTCATAGTCTTACAGGTACTTTCTAGGCATTGCATGCAGATGTTGGTGCACTAGTCTTTCCAAATATATCTCCTGCTCAACTTTACCATGATAGAGTTTTCTTTTACACACATAGATATGTTGTACCCTCTACAATGGATGGTTTTGGAAGGTTAGAGAGAATTGAAGTACATTCTCTTCTTAGCTTGGAGTGGCCAAAACCTGATATATGGTCCGTATCATCTTCGAAGCAAAAGATGGTAATGGATATACATAACTCTTTGAAATTCACAAAAGTGTCTAGGTCTGTAGGTTTGCACTGGTCATTTCCCATTCATTGTTTTGTATATTTATTCCAAGGATTCTCATTCCAAGAGACTTCCACCATGTTCATGTGTAAAGATATCACATATGAGCAAGTCGAAAGTCTTCTTGGTGAAAATTGGGGTTTGATGGAAGGAATTGCAAAAGGTGATAAATATCTCTGTAAAATAGGTGGAACAGGTATAGCACTTTGATATTTGAAACAACGTACTTCATTATACATCAGATTCTACTATGATCGTTGGATGTGCAAATTTTGGCAAATGGATACCATTTCAAAGTTCAGAGGGATCTTTGCATTCATTTGAAATAAAGCTTAGATTGCCCAACAATGAAACAGAAACTATTTTAGTGAATAATCATTGGACCTTGGCTAATCTGAGAGAACACTTGATGATTATGGGGTTTGAAGGACTAACTCAATCCATCTTCAAAATTCAAGGACATAAGGTGAGAAATGTTTCATGTTTTTGTTAAAGTAATCTTTTTGTTATTGTTTATTTTACTTTAATGACTTCAATTTCTTGCAAATTGATTACAGGTGGGCAGAAGAATGGAATACAAAATGAAAGTCTCTGTAGATTGGAGCAAAGATGGAACAGAGCTCTCATTGTCATAGTTCTTTTGCAACCTGATAATGTCACTTCTTGGGCCCTAGTCATTGTATCTCATGGTTTTTGCACTTTCAAGAACCTTGTAAAAAGTAGGACAATTGATTCATGTTAGATATTGTATATACCTTATTCTCTGCAATGATAATTTCAAAACTTTTGGAATGTCAAAAATTCTGTTCACTACTTTGAAATGTGGTTGCTCATGTTTTTTTCTGTGCATTATTTTGTCATCAAAAACTCATTTTTTGAAATTGCACTTCTTTATTCTATACTTTTAAAAGTGGGCCCAATCAATTTAAAAACTTGAAACTGCTATAAAAATGGCTCTATGTGCTCATTTCTCAAATTTGCACTCTCAAAGAGCTAGAAAGCACAGACTGCAAGCCTCTAGAAATCTCGCGCGCAAGCAATGGCTGCTAGCACTTCCACTCCCATGAAATCTCCTCGAGATTTATTCATGGAGTTTTTGGATACTACAGACTACAATGGTCATACGGATTTGTATGACCTAGTCTGTAGAGTCCCTAATCTTGAAGGGACAATAGCCATGAATTCCGATGTGATCGATGAGATCACATATTTTATGGAATTCTATATTTTAAGATATGCCATAGATATTCCAGCATATGAGTGTAAATGGGTCCCCTGTGACCTGCTTTTTTACATTCATAAAGGAGATGAGGCATTTGCGAAGCGCTTAAAGCGTTTCATGGCTATTGTTGAGGCTTCAGGGCACCTGTTAGATGACACAGTGCCCTTAATTAAACAATTAAATAAGAAAAGGAAAATGGGAAGAAAATATCTTTCCTACATAGCAACAACAATCTTTTTTGTCAATGAGGAGCCCGAACCTTCACCCATGGACCTACCCCATCTTGTTACTGGGGGTTTTGTAGATGACAAGAAGGAACCCCAGACAGAAGCTCTCAACTTATTAGAAGAGAGTCAAAAAATTTCCAGAAGAGTCCACCCTCCAACTTAGACCCCGTGGAACCCACTCTACCAGAGGTAGAGATGGAAATGTTTTCAGTTGTACTTGTTGATGGAGAGGAATTTTTGTTCCTGCATGATATTGAGAAGGCATTCGGTCTACGCCTCGACGAATGCCTTAGTATTTTCAGCTCAATCTCGGATGTTCCCATGGACAACACTTCTGACATTATCGAAAAGGCAACAATTCCACTTGGTGATTCAGTTGCGGACACCATTGCATTTGTGTGTGAAGAGATTTTGAGCCATGCCAACCAAGATGCCACTGAAGAAGATCTAGCCACAGCAAGGGAAAGAATTTTGGAGAAGAAGATTCCAACATCCCCTGTTGTGGAGCAAAGTGGCATGGCCCATTCATCAATTCCACTAGATGCAATGGGAAGAGGAGAGGATGAAGACAGGCTTCAAGATGTAAGTCTCTACTGACATTTATGGTTGTCTCATATTCATACAAGATGTATCTATTCAATTTTATGATTGTCTATGTGCAGGAAACAATTAAAGTGGATAAATTTGCAGCAAGGAGTGGTGGTGACCGTGTTTCCCGGGGCCATGGCTCTTCCTTGGCACAGTACATTGGAAAATTGCCAAAGGAAGATTTTGTAATAATCCACAAGGACTTTTCCCCTCAACGACACTTCATGACTTGGTGTATGAAAGCCTTGAGTAAAGTTTTGTGCCTATCTACAATAATGCAAGGGACCAATTGTATATTTCTAGTTAGGAAGTCCCTTGCCCTTACTACCCTAGGAGTTAACTTTAGAGGAAAAATATTAGGTCAAATAGGAATAGCTTTGGGTCTTGGATTGACAGACCCTCAATTAATATCCCAATCAGTTTTGACTTACCAATTGCCTCTATCTTTTCAGAGAAGAAAGAATGTAGTAGAGAGGCTCAAGGCCAAGAGCCAATTGTAAAAACTTTATAATACCAATGTTTTGTTTTTCCAATTTCCATGTGCATTCAATCTATTATATCTTTATGGTTTGACAATCTCATAACTTTTGCACAGTTTAATCAGTCTTTTTCCATTGTTTCTTGTAATTTGTGTTGCCCAAAATGCATGGAATGGCTTAGGAATGCAAAAAAAGGCCTGCCACAGAAACACGCGGATGGGCCCTGCAAAACTTTTGCAGGGCCCATCCCCGCGTTTCTGTGGCAGGCCTTTTTTTTGCATTCCTAGGCCATCCTATGCACTAGGTTACCTGTATTGCAAGTCTATCTTCTCAATTAGCACCTTCACTTGGGGAAATGTGGAACAGTCTTCTTATATGCAATAATTAGAGAAAATTAAGACTCCTCTGGGTGCACATAAACATGCAGCAGTAAATAAGTGCATGTATGTTCATAAACATTGCTTAGCTATTGGTCAGGGGGTTAGCATGCAGTGCACTCTAGCCAAGGCCAATCATATGCCCCCATGTGCATGGCATGGGTTTTCATGGCTTGGAAATGCCAAAAAAAGGCCTGCCACAGAAACGCGGGGATAGGCCCTGCAAAACTTTTGCAAGGCCCATCCCCGCGTTTCTGTGGCAGGCCTTTTTTTGGCATTTCTTGGCCATGAAATGCATTAAATAGCATTACCACTTACAACAAGTACAGAAAAAATAATGATACAACTATGAAAAACACTTCAAAGATGTACTGGAAAAACACACCTACAAACATAGGAGAAATAAACTTCAAAACATGTACACTAAGAGATAAACATTTGGGAGAGCAAATATGAGAAGACAAAGATTATATTCATCATTTGGGTTTTATGAAATATTCATCATATGGGATATACAAAAGGTTCTCCAAACAAGGGAGTACAAATTATGGTTAATGGTTATTCCCTCTAATTCTCCTAGCTAGCTGCAAATCTTTAGGTTGTATTGTCACTCTCTTTGCATGGATGGAACATAGGTTAGAGTCCTCCAACATTGATATAAGATACGCCTCTGCAGCTTCTTGGAGAGCTTCAATGGCTATCCCTTGGATACGAAGTCCAGCGCAATAGCGTTGGATCTCTTCCTTCACAACTCTTGCAAATGACCTTCGTGGAATCAGAAGCTCCACAGACTTTTGATAGTGTCGAATCTCCGCAAAGGCTCTGGTTTGCTTTCTGCGCCTTTGTGGTGCTCTTGCATTTGGGGGGATGTTGGGTTGTGGTCGTTGTGGTCTACGACGTGGTTGATAGTTCTTCTTTCTTCTTGGAGGACGCCTAGATGGTCTTGCCTCATCATTTACTTCCTCTGCCTGACCTTGCTCTCTTTCTTCATCGGTTGGTCTTTGTCCTTGTCCTGGGGGGAGTGTCTTGCCTCCTTGTGTTACTCGATGGTTCACGGGGATATCACCATTGTTCCATGGTGGCTCATTTATACTTTCTTCATCTGAGGAACTCGATAAATTTGATGTCTCAATCACAACTCGTCTATGTCCTCGTTGTTTGGGCCTTGCCTTCATTGGTGTCCTGATTGGGGTCTCATCATCAGATGCGGAAGGGGAATAATTTATTTCTTGGGATACATCTCTCTCTGGTGAAGCTTCATCCCCCCGCAATGCAATGCTACCGGACTGTGTCCCTGCACCCGAGTTTCGTCTTGAAGAGTGGCTTGTGGTTCGACGCTTCTTGTGGGGTGTCATCCATGTTGGGCGCTGAGTACCTTGCACATGGCTAGGGTAGACGACATGATCCTTCCTAGCAGTCTGCTTTGTGCGTGCCATTCTCTTAGGTTGTAAAGTGGTAAAATGAGGAAGGACACCTCTATTTATAGGCTTTCACTTAAGAATTGTCCTATTCACATTTAAATGGATAAAAATTAGTTTTAAGACATTAAAAGTATATTCACAAAAATAGTAGAATTTTATTTGAAGTGAAAGGGGTTATAAAAACCTTGAAAAGTATAATGCATTTTAAGAGTTTGGAAATTATTTCCAAGCAGAACCCTCGCGGACTCTTTGTGCACGCCATTGGGCCTGATGTTCGGGTCCTGACGATGACATCCACTTCTCTCTTGCAATATCATGTTGTAGCTTTCGTGTAATCTTTGCTAGTTGTGACTCACATGCCTTTTCCATTACATATTTTCTAGCAAATGTCGCACGAAAAAACCAATTGAACATTTCTTCTAAATAGTTTGATTGGAGTAGACCACCCCCATGACGAGTGTTTTTAAAGTAAACACCTCTAGCCCTGTAATGTGACTTCTCCATTCCTTGTGTACTAAAAATGTCCAGTGACCCATATCGATTCATAAAATATGCTCCATGTGCAAAAAGAATATGCTATGATCTGGTCAATAAGATATACACAGTGTTTAAGACCAAATAAAAAAATGTAAGCGAAACTTACTATGTAATGTGTAATGTTGCTTTCTCCCCAAGATAAGATGAATGACTGTGTAAACTCCTTCAAAGTCACTTGGAATAATTCTCGTTGTGAAGCATTAGTGGAAACCAAACACATCAAATGTAACAATTGATCGAACGATGACCAAACCTTCTTTCGCTTGTCAATGAGATCAACCTGACTATCATTGTCAGTTGTAATTGAACAGAGGTCCTTCCAAAGCTCCCATTTCCCATCATCTTGACTATTCACATCTTTTTTAAAGAAACGTCGTGCCTTCTTCCCAGTCATTGAAACTTGTTGTAAAATCTCTTGAGACTCACCATACTTCTTAACAACTAAAGATACGTGGCCACCATGACAACCTATAGAATTCAAAAGATCTTCTATTTTTTGGATTGCTATTGTAGACCTCTCTAGTGGTTTCATTGCAAATGCATATTCAACATGGAGCTTCAAATGCCTATCAAAGATCCTCATGAATGCATGCAAAGTACAAAAGTGAACATTGACTAATGGAAATGGGATAATGGGGTTCCAATCATTGCTTATTTTATCACGAGTCGGTTCCTGTAACATTGGACACCTCAAAAGTGATATCTCCCATTCCCTGTGATTCGATGAGTCTGTTTCATCAATTTCTTCAGAGTCATCAACTCTCGTCAATGCCCTTGCATGTTTAGACTGTCTCTTAGATCCTTTGTAACCTTGTGTACAATATGGGCAAGGATAGAGAGAAGATGCTCCTTGTTTACAACCTAACATGCACTTTATACTCTTAAGGTCTCCACCCAAATGCCATTCTACATCAAAATCACCTATATCATCTACAAAAAGCTTTTGCCCATGTATTTGAGAAGAGATTACTTCCATAATCCACGGAGTCCTACTAAAAATCCATGAAATAACATTATTTGTTTCTTTGGGAACTTCTATAGCACCTAACCACCAGATATCTCTCTCTGATTGCACACTGTAAGTCAAATGGTCCCTCCCTCCTAAAGTCTCATCACTCATTGCATGGTCCATAATTTCGTTCATTAGCGTCACACTCAACCTTTCTAGTCGCCGACCCTTTATGATTTGACACTCATCAAGCTTCAGTATGAACTTTAACTTAACATTACAGTCTGCACAAAAGAGAAAACATTGTCTTAATATGACACTTGAATGCAATAGAACTTCAACACCAAATAAAATGTAGTAGGGGTACCTTTGATTGTTGAACTATAAAAGTGAACCATTGCTTGTTGAAGCTTCTGAAGATCCACAAATATATTGTTGAATTTAGTGTAAGTAAATCCTTGTGTAGATAGGATTTTGATTGCTTCTTGGGAATATTTGGATGATAAATAGAGGCAGGCATAGTTTCTTCTATGAATAAATATTGTCCAATAGTACGAGTCACATCCTCATTTGAAGTTTTTTATTGATAGACACTTTATATGGGCATGGAAATATACTTTGAGAAATACCTTGTGATTGTAAGGCTTGCCTGAGAAGGGTGTACATTGCAGTATACCCATTTCTACTGATGCCCGCTTCGTCACATATTGCCTGCACATCTTGCACTATGATAAGATTTTTTAACTTCTTTGAAAACTCAGCTTCAACAACAACTCTAATACACTTTCCTATGTGTGAGTCTAAAGCAGAAGTGATTTCTTTGGTGTTTATACAGCTATTCATCAGCTTGAATTGGTCTTGTGTTGTTGATGAAGCAGTTATGTCTTCAATAAACGACCTACACAATGAAATATTCCATTACAAATCTTCATTAAAACATATAAAAGTAAAACAAACACTCACCTTGTTGCATATATACGTCGTTTGCGTGCTCCACCACCTTTTGAAAGAGCTTCAAAGGATGACAATGATCTTTTCCTATGTCTCATACCAAGTGGAGTCTCTTTCAGCTGCTGGAGATTGGCAGTTAACTTTGAAATTGTGCTTTGTTTTGCTTCAGTATCTTGTTCCAAATCTGCAAGTTGTTTTTGTAAAGATATGATTGTGCTTTCTAAAGTGACCACCCTCATATGATGGATGTGATATTGTTGGAACCAATACTTAGCAGTAGCAAGTGAATGTGTAGATAATCTCTTGCAGTAACCTAATAGTCCAGCTTCACTCGCACCAATGAACTGAAGTAAAGTTGAGAGGTTATGGAATGTTGGATGGTAAGAAGATATTGGATCAAGAGGATAGAGTGAACCATGAGCCCAAAGATCAATACTTTTTTCTCCAGCTGCACGACGTTCATTTTGAGAATTGGCATCATTGTTGCATCGTGTATTTGGATCAAACTCTCTAGGCACAAGAACATGGATACTTGTTGATGCAGGAGCATGAGGACGTTCTACTGTGAAGTTTGTGATACATGTCAACACCATCTTTGCTAATGACCAACAATATCAAAAACAAAGATGAAAAACCGGTTGGAAGGGAGTCTAAAGCATATGTTTTGCTCAAAAAATGTGTTTTCTTGTATGTCTATGGGTTAAAGTGTATTTTTCCACTGAGTATGGCTGAAAATGATGAAATTTGAAAAAAGTCATTTTTTGGGGGAAGCATAGTCACGGATTTGATGATGTGGCACTTACTTTTGGAGGGAGTTTGAAAATTATACTTTTTCTAAAAGAAAATTCAGAAAATGGGCCCAAAAAAGTGACTTCTGACATATATATTAAAAACTAGGCTCTTTTGAGTTAATATACACTGAAAATAAGACTTTTTAAAAAAATCATTTTTTTATTCAAATACATGTACGAGTTTGATGATGTGGAAAGTAGATTCTCTTTCTCTCTCTCTCTAGAATAAGAAAGAGAGAGGCCTATTGAAGCCTAAAAAAAAGCCTACTCCAGCCTACTAAAAAGTGCCCCATTAAATGCACTTTGTCCCCTTAAACAAGAACAGAATTAAGCTTAATCCCTAAAAATTAGGGATCCTTACAAGGCCCATGCAGGGTTCATTTTTTCCCCTAATGTTCACATGAATGTTTTAGAGAAATCCAGGAAGAGAAATGGAGAAGAGAACAAGGAACCCATCTTCCTATTCAAGAAATAGACGACTTGAAGGAGCAATTTCCCCAAGACATTCCCTCTATTTACGATGATGTAGAGGAAGAGAAACTGAGTGAACACATAGGTTTTGAATCTAACTCTTTGCAAGAATTACCTCAGTTCACAGGACCTTGGGAAGCAAAGTCTATTAGTATGAGAGCGCCCACGATAATAGTGAGGAATGAAGAATCAATAATCCCTAGAAACACGGAAGTAATCAAGAATACCAAAGTACAATGTCACCTTACTCTAGAGGAGTTGCTGAAGATTAAATTACTCCAATCTGGGGTTGTCAATATAGGTGCTGAGCACAGACGTCGTTTAAGTTCATTGAATGAATTCTCACATTCATCTGTCCATTCAAAATGAGTCAAAAGAGAGTACAATGGCTTGGATATGATTGCATACATGTGTATGAATCTCCTATAATAACCGCAATGGCCCATAAATGCCTGTACTTCCTTTACGTTAGTTGGTCTAGGTAATTCTGCAATTACTTTCACCTTTTCTTCATCCGTAGAGATTCCATTCTTTGACACAATGTGTCCTAAAATTTTGCCTTGTCTGACCATGAAAACGCATTTTTCTGGGTTCAAACAAACCTGATATTTTCGACATTTGTCAAATATTTGTCTTAACTCAGGGATATGTGTCTGCCTGATATTAGAATGAGCACATATGTCATCGACATAAACTTCCAAACTCTTGCGTAAGAATTCCTTAAAAACATGACACATGAGTCACTGGAAAGTGGCGGGTGCATTTGTTAAGCCAAATGGCATTACACGAAATGCAAATATTCCGCATTCAGTGGCAAAAGCCGTCTTGTGTTGATCTTCTGGAGCAATGGCTACTTGATTATAGCCTGAGAATCCATCAAGGAAGCTGTAAACTTCCTTGCCCGCAACTCTTTCCAATAAATGTTCTGTGATAGGAAGAGGATAACTGTCTCTAATCGTGGCGGCATTAACTTTTTTAAGGTTAATACATACACGCAATTTTCCATTTTTCTTGGGCACTACCACAATGGGAGATACCCATTCAGTATGTTCAATTTCGTAAATGAATCCTGCTTCTATCAAACGATCTATCTCCTCTTTAATCATAGGGATTCTATGAGAGCATATGTCTGGATCTACTCCTTTCAAATCTTTGTAACTCCAGGCAAACACATCTCTATATTCGCTGCAGACTTTGAGATGCTTATACTGGCGAACAGAAACTGGTATATACCTTTGGCACAAAAAAACGAAATAGCCTGCACAAGCATTGTGATAGTGCTTTTGGAGGAAACGAGCCCAGATCGCGCTTTCGGCACCACAAAGCGAAGCTGTTTTGATCTCGGAAACACGCTGAGTATGCTCACCAAAATTCGTGCAATTTTGAGACTGCAAACGGAGGAGTGTCGAAGGCACCCTAGATGAAGCGACGACCTGCTCTCATACCAATTGTTGGAGTTAGATGTCTGCGGAAGCACGCGAATAGCACAAGGAAGAAGAAGAAGCTTGGAGCACAACACACAATATTGAATGTATTACTAGAGAATGTACAAAGATAAGTAGCCCATTAGGGCAATAGGCATATATACAAGCCGGGGAAAAAAAACCTCCTAAAGAGGGAAAAAAGTGCCCCGACGGTCCTAGTGTGTTCACACACATCACTACCTAAATATATCAATAATATATATATATATATATATATATATATATATATATATATATATATATATATATATATATATATATATATATATATATATATATATATATATATATATATATATATATAAAGAGAGAGAGAGAGAGAAGTATTTTGATGGTGATGCACCTCAATGTACTCTCCTTCTTGAAAGCTCCATGATGATAGAAAACCTAGATCGAGATGCCACACATAGTACTCCACATAGAGCCTGCAAAATACATAGAACACAAAGTACATAGAGAGCATGAACACATATTTCTTGGGTGTTACAAATGCATGTTGGTGCAATTACTCCAAGCCAAAATGCTTGAAAGCTTGCAGATTGACAAGCTTGATAGAGAGAACTATCCAGCATGGTCCATGCAGATGGAGGCACACCTTATGAGCAAATATTTGATGACATTTATCACAGGAGAAGAATAAAAGCCAGAGTTTAAGGATGCTAGCATTCCAACAAGAGAGGAACTTGTAGATTTGAAGAATTGGATGAAGAAAGATGCTTAAGCTAGGAGAATTATTTACATGGCCGTAAATGATTATCTTCTACCACACATTAGAGGATTAGAAAATGTAGTAGATGTATGGGATGCTTTGGAAGAACTCTTCCAAAATACAACCAAATCAAGGAAGGCTTCACTATGGTCTGAGTTCACAACTTTCAAGAAGAAAGGTTCTCAGTCAATTTCTGATTATGTTACAAGGATGAAGGATATTGCAGATAGTTTGGGAGCAATAGATGAAAATATTGTAGAAGACAAGTTGGTAAGGCAAATACTCACAGGTCTAAGAGGAGATCAAAAGTGAAAGCCTTTTGTATTGTCTACAAAATTATCATTAGATCACTTTACTCCTAATCTTAATCAATTGCTAGGACATATGCTAACATTTGAGTAGGACATTAAAGGAGAGAATGACAGAAGCACAAGTCAGGCAATGTATTCAAAGGACAAGAAGAAGAGTGCTAAAGGCAAGCAATCAAATGATGAAGAAGATCTTCAAGTCAAGTGGATTTCACAAAAGGGAAGATGAATTACAGAGGTAAAGGTAGACAAGGTAAGAATAAAGAAAATGCCAAAGCTTGTTGAATTTGTGGTAGAAAAGATCATTTGGCAAATGATTATTGGTATAATAGTCAAAGTCGTGGAAGTTATAATTAGAAATTCAGCCAAAGAGGAAAGAGGAGGCAGAAATCAAAGAGGCAACTTCATAGGAAGAGGTGGTAGGACTTCATATGTCAGAGGAGGTGGAAGAAGTTTCCAAACTCATTCCTACAACAATACTTACTACAATTGTGCATCACATCAAAAGGAAGACTTGAATCTCATTTTGAATGCAATACATGAAGGAATAAATGAAGATCAAAGGGTGTTTTATATTAACTCAGGATGTAGCAATCATTTGAGTGGTAATATCTCCTTAATGACTGATATGGAAGCTAGAGTGAAAGGACATACAGTTCAAACAGGAGATAACACTAAACACAAGGTTGAAAGCATTGGATCAGTGAAGACAAAGAGTGGAAGCACACTTCTAAGAAAGGTACTTTATGTTCCAACAATCCCTAAGAATTTGATAAGCGTAGGGAAAATTGTTGAAAAGGGATATGAATTCAAATTCACAAATGATGGTGTTTATGTTGAAGATCCAAGTCAGGGATATAAAAGCATTGTTATAGGGAAAAAGGAAGGAAGGCTATTCACTTTCAAAGTTCAAGGTAATGTGAGACATGCATTGTTCACTTATGAAAGCCAAAGGATGCCTGAATTGGACCTATGGCATAAAAGGTTAGCACATTTCAATGAAAGAGGAATAAAGGAGATGACAACGAATGGTGTAGTTCTTGGTTTACCCAATACTGAAGTTCAACGTATGGTATATAAATGTGAGGCTTGCCAACTAGGTAAAGCTCACAAGATGTCATACAATAAACAAGGATATAGGTATTCAAATATGCTTGAAGTGGTTCATACAGATGTGTGGGGTCCTTCAAAGGACTATAGCATAAATGGATCTAGGTATTATGTGTTGTTTGTTGATGATGCAACAAGGTGGATTACTCTATATGTAATCAAGGATAAATCTGTAGTGCTTGAGACATTTAAACACTATCATGCCTATGCAAAAAGAATTACAGGACAAAAACTTAAGAGATTGAGATCAGATGGAGTAGGAGAATATTTTTCTAAAGAATTTGATGATTATATATGGAATACAGGTATAAAAAGACTTGTAGGTACTCCCCAAAAAAATGGAGTTGTAAAAAGAAGAAGTGGAACTCTTGTAGAGTTTGCAAGATCAATGATGAAGGAAAAGAATTGCCCTAACTACATGTGGGTAGAAGCAATCAACACTACAACTTATCTTGTGAATCTGCTACCCTGCAAAGCTTTGGATGGAATGACTCCTTATGAAGCATGGTGGGGTAAGAAACCTACTCTTGATCATTTCAAAATATTTGGATGTTTGGCATATGCTTATGTTCCATCTCAATTGAGACATAAGCTAGAACCCAAGGCAAAAAAGTATGTGCTTATTGGGGATGATGATAGATAGATGGGATACAGGTTGTGGAATCCATCCACAAAACAATTCTTTGTTTCAAAAGATGTCACAAATGAAGCAGAGACCTCAAGGAGTCTAGAGGTTAGAAGGTCATCAAGAGAAAGGAATCAACCTATCAGGTATAGTTATGATACTTCTTTCTTGACAACAAAAGATTATGCTTACATTGTAAAGATAGATGAAGATCCATCAACATATGATGAAGCCAAAGGTAAAAAAAATTGGGAAAAAGCAATGCAAGAGGAGTATGATGCTCTACTTGAGAATGAGACATGGGAATTGGTGTCAAGGCCAAGAAATCAAAAGGTAATTGGATGCAAGTGGGTGTATAAGACAAAGAGGTTTGTAGATGGTAAAGTGTCTAGATAAAAGGCTAGACTTGTGGTCAAAGGATATGCCCAAATACATGGAGTGGAATATGATGAAAATTTTAGTCCAGTTGCTAAGATGTCTACAATCAAAACCCTAATTGCTATCACTACATGTAAAGGTTGGAAGTTATCTCAATTAGATGTAAAGAGTGCATTTTTGAATGAGTATATTGCAGATGAGGTGTACATGGAGCAACCAGAGGGTTTCAAAGATTCAAATGGATCAGATTATGTGTGTAAGCTCAAGAGAGCTTTGTATGGCTTGATGCAAGCCCCAACAACATCGAATTATAGACTTGTAAAGTTCTTGAATGAACCTGGATACCAAGTTTTAAAGATAGATAGTAGTCTACTAGTGAAGGCAAGTAAAAATGGGTATATTTATGTTTGCATTTATGTTGATGACATTATTGTCACAGGTACAGATACTCAAGGAACTAAAGAGCTCAAAAAGCAAATGGAAAAGGAGTTTAAGATGAATGACTTGGGTATTTTCTAGGGATGGAGATTGTGTATACTCAACATGGAGTATATGTCACACAAGAAAGGTATATGAAGAATCTTTTGATGAGGTTTAACATGGAGAACTGTAAGCCTTCAACCACACCTTTGGAGGTAAATCTCAAATTGAGCAGATATGGAGGAGAAGAGTTCAAGGACATGAAGGCATATCAGAGTTTGGTAGGTATGCTAATCTATGCTACCTTGACAAGACCAGATCTTTCATATGCAGTTCGTGTCTTATCACAATTTATGCATTGCCCAAAGAAAACTCATTGGATTGCAGCACAAAGAGTGCTAAGATATATCAAAGGAACTTTGAATGAAGTTTGTATTATCAATTTACTTCTGACACTAGAATCAAAGTGTTTGGTGATGCAGATTGGGCAAGGAGTTCAAATGATAGAAGATCTACTCATGGTTACCTATGTTATATTGGAGATAAGTTAATCTCTTGGAGTTCAAAGAAGCAACATACAGTTGCTTTGTCATCCATAGAGGCTGAGTATAAAGGAATGGTGGAAGCTGCAAAAGAAGTGATATGGTTGAAGACCTTGTTGAAAAGTTTTAGAATTGAACAGAGTACTCCAATCACATTTGGGAATAACATGAGCTCATTATATTTAGCAACTAATCTTTTCTTTCATGCCAAGACTAAACACATAGAGATTCAGTATCATTTCTTAATAGAAAAGGTGCTTGATAAGGAAATTGAAGTCGTGTATACACCAACAAAAGAGAAAGTGGTAGATATGCTGACAAAAAGCTTGGACGGACCCAAGTTACAAAGATTTAAAGAGATAGAAGGCATAAAGAAGAATAGCATAATCACAATTAATGATTGAGGGGCAGTTGTTGGTGCAAACTAATAAATAATTGGTGACTATGAAGTGATTGAAGCCGATCAACAATCAAAAGAAAGTCAAGAAGTTCAAGGAAGACATAGTATGTACACATATGTACGTTATGAGTAGAAATCCTTGTAATATAGCCATAAATACTTATAAGAATGATAGAGAGTCATGTAATAGATACAGGACGAGTAAGAATATATATATATATATATATATATATATATATATATATATATATATATATATATATATATATATATATATATATATATATATATATATATATATATATATATATATATATATATATATATAGGTAAATGATGTCAAGAAAATTAAGAGGAAGAATCAAAAAGTTCAAGCCTATGAGTGATAGATGTGTAGAGAGTCTTCTTCTTAGAATAGCATCGAGTCTATCTTAGATTTCTCTCAGCCTGATCATGTGGATCAGGAAATCTTTTGTACACATCTAATTCAAAAGTTAGTCAATCTATGATAAAAGTTTACTGATCTAATTCTCTTCAGGTTGTGTGTATGACAAGTAGGAACATTCATATGTAGAAGTCCGCAAGTGAAGTTCTTAGAATCACGCATTTTGTTGATCAAAGATTTACTTGGATCTCAACGCTGTGTAAAGCTTTTTATGAGTGACAATTCAAAATTTAAGTTAGAAGATAAGGAAGCTATGGCTAAAAGAATTTAGCAAAATGGGTTGTAATTTGTGACAAATCAACTTATGAAGTTGACCATGTCAAAGTCGCCATGTCAAGAAGATAGCTTCTAATATAGAATTGATCTAAGTGATCAAATCAACGATTTAATAGTTCCTTTGGAGAATTAATGATCATTATAGTTGCACAAAGATATCACAAATGTGTGTGCATCATTTGAATTATTAAATTTGAAGTTATGTGCAGATATTGAAGTCCATTTTTGAAGCAGACTTTTTGAAGTTGAAGAAACTTCAGGCAGAGAAGTATTTTTGAATGATCTTGAAGATTAATGCAAATTTTGTGTAGAGTTTGGTTTATTCTTGATATAGAACTGATCTTAAATCAACATAGATCAAACATTTGGAGAATTAAAGGTCTCCAACAAATTTGAACTGCAATTCTTTTTCAACAATTTGACCTACACTTATGAGGTTTTTGGTGATAGTTTGCACATAGAATACCTTGCTCAATAGGTTCATATTACCATCTAAAGTCTTCACATTGCCTATCTTCTCCATTGGATGCCTTGTGTCATCTCCTATTTGGACCTCATGTCTATTCCTTGGATCCTCCAAGTTTGAAAGTAGAGCTACATTCCTTGCTACATGATTTGAGCAACCTGAGTCTATACAAAATACATGTTTACCTGCTTTACCTTGTTTCATAGTCATATTCATAACAAGGAATGAGTCATATTGAGTTTGATCATCTGCATAATTGTTGTAGTCTCTCCTTCCTCTCTATCCTCCTTGATAATTATTGTTGTTGTATGAGTTGTTTTTGTGTCCATTGTTGTTGTTGAATCTTCCTCTTAAGCTTCCATAGCCTCCTCTATTGCAACCTTTTCCTCTTTGATTTCTAGGATTCCTAAAACAATTCTCAATAATGTGATTAGTTAGACCACATGTGGCACATGGAGAGGAGCCTTGAGATCTCCCCCTTGCCTTGTCTTCCTCCTTTGCCTCTACATCTATGTGCAAAGTTTGCTTAAGAGTTACTACCTTCATCATAAGTCTTTTTACCTTTGCCTTTGCTATCTTTATTCTTGTTCTTATCTATATATAGGTCATAGGATTGATTACCTTTTGAGTTATCTCCATTCTTCATAACCTTTGCATGATGTGTGAAAAATTGTCCCGTGAGGGTGTTGAAATCAAGAACCTGCATGTCCATGTGGAGGTCCATGGCTACGGTGAAAGCTTCCCATTTATCATCTATCTGTATTCCATTGATCACTTGCCTTACTATCTGCTCTTCATCAATGATCTCTCCAATGCTACCAAGTTGGTATGCTATGTCCTTCATTTTGGTGACAAAATCAGTCACACTTTGCTTGGGCATCTTGTTGAGTGTGGTGACCAACATACATATTTGATTCTTTCTTGCCTTGGTATCTGATGTGAAGAATGCTTCAAGGGAATTCCAAGTCTCCTGAAGTCTTGCAACTCTTAATGTGTGGAAGTAAAAAATTAGATATCGAATTATGGATGTATGACCTTGCTAGAGCATCCTTTGAGCACCATGTGGTTAACCTCTCTTATTCTTGAGTTGGTTGCCCTTTGCTTCTGAGGATTGGCATCATCTCATCTCTAAATATTTAACCATAGAGGTTCCTCCCTTGAAATCCATCTCCCATGTTGATTTGTTGTTGCTCTGATACCACTCTGAGGAGATGGAAATGATAATTCCATAGATGAGCTGGTGTTGCACAAAACCTGCTCTACACCTGCCAAGTTAACTCCAAGGATGTTTAATAGACTCCTTTAGCTTCACAATAATACATTGGGACCATTAGGTGCTTTGGAACATCATTCCCAAAAGTTTGCATCAAAACAGCTAACTTGCATATACTAGAAACGTGAATAAACCTTCTATTTTAGGAATAGAAGTGCTCAAGAATTTGCTCAATGCTCACAACCTGGTATGAATTGACCAGAGAGCTTTTGCATTTAAGTGTGTAGCTAACTAAATCAAGTTATTTCATCAATTTAGCCGCATCATACATTGAGAAATGAATCTAACAAATCAGGGGGGTCATCCCAACATTTCAGGATCTAGAAGGTGTGGAGACACAATCACCTTCTATGATTCATACCTCAAGATCCTCTAAACAAATTGTGATGAAAATTGATATGCAAGTAGTAGACACTTTACAGCAAATGATAGAGTACACGTAGAGAAATCATTTCCACAAGATCACTGTAATGATGAAGATGTTGCAAAGAACAATAGGCAGAGATGAACTTGAAGAAATGTATCAAAATATATATGCTAATGAATATATGATACAAGGGAAATGTAGTGGACTACCCATACATGAGATGAGCTCAATGTATGCCCATTGAAGTCTCTCAATGCCTCTCAAAATGGCTCTCATATCCTGCAATTAAAAGTATGTGTATTTATACACATGTTCCGAATTTGAATTTGAAATTTCCCTCACCCAAAAGTGTTACTACACTTTATGGATGATTTGAATTGATTCTTCCTACCACATGAGTTGTGGGTAGCTTCTGAACTTCAAGAGATTCCTTATTCTCTTGGCTTTTACATTTATCCAAGGCACGTAGGAGAACATTGTAGACCTTTTCACAAAGGCTCTGCCTAGGGAGAAGTTTGAAGCCTTCCGCAAAGCTTTGGGCTTACTTGCTTTTGTGGATTGATTCCACATAGCTTGGCACTTCATTATACATGAGTGCCAGCTTCTTGTTCATCACATCACTCCTAAGGGGGATTTGTTGATATATTTAGGTAGTGATGTGTGTGAACACACTAGGACTGCCGGGGCACTTTTTTCCCTCTTTAGGAGGTTTTTTTCCCTCGACTTGTATATACACCCATTGCCCTAACTGGTTACTTATCTTTGTACATTTTAGTGGTAATACATTCAGTATTGTGTGTTGTGCTTCAAGCTTCTCTTCTTCCTTGTGCTGCTCGTGTGCTTCCACAAACCTCAAACTCCAACAACCACCGCTATTTCATCAGAATGTATGCTGATATCACGAAGCCCCTGTCTAGACTCATGAGGAAAGACACCGCCTTCTAATGGATTTAGAACAAAGAAAGGGCTATGTTGGAGTTGAAATCATGGCTAGTCAGCACCCCTATTCTTACAACACCAAATTGCAATCTTCCTTTCCACATCCTTGTGGATGCCAACCTCAAGGCAGTTGGTGGTATTCTAGCACAACCAAAAGAAGGAGAAAAAATAGATCATGCAATCCACTATGCGAGTAGTTTATTATGCATAGCTAAGAAAAAGTATAGCACTATTGAATGGGAGGCCTTGGCTATCATCTTCGCCTTGCAAATGTTTTGACACTACCTAGAAGGTGTCAAATTCATGGTAATAACTGATCACCAGCCCTTGAAATATTTACTTAGCAAGCCCCAACTTACCAAACGAATATGGAAATGTCTCTTACTATTTTAGGAGTTTGATTTCAAAATAAGGATATGACCAAGATGTCATCATGTCTTGGTTGATCGGATGTCACATGCGGTTCTAGGAGTAGCACACATGTGAGGAATTTCAGACAATGTTTCGGATGTCTCGTTGTTTATGGTTAGCAGTTGTCTCCCTAGCTATCAAGAAGTGCACAATCTCTTGGCCACGGGTACATTTCCTGTAGACTCCACACATCTGGAGAAATGAAGAACACTACTAAAATACAAAAACTACAAATACATAGCTAGAAAAATTTATAAGCAAAGTCACAATGGAACTCTTCATAGATGTTTACTCCCTCATGAAACACAAGTTCTACAGGAAGCCCATGAAGGTGTAGGATCCAATCATCTTCCAAGACATATAGTGGCACAAAAGATACTTGATTCATGCCTTTGGTGGCCAACAATTTTCAAGGAAGCCAATGACTAGGCCAAATGATGCAATGTATGCTAGAGATGTGAGCATCACCCTCCATGAAGACACCACAACCCTCTTATCATTTCCATCAGTTGGCAACCATTTGAGCATTAGGGTCTTGATTTTGTTGACCCAATTTATTCCATGGCATGGCTTGGGCAAGGGGCTCCACGTATGTAGGCACATTCTCGACATATAGAACAAGTTATAAGGCCACCGTGTGACTTTTCATACCTCACTTTTTGGTTCACTCTAGGATGGAGCATCCATTGGTGGTGGGCATCTATAGAACCCCTAAGGAGTCTTTCTGTGTGAAGTGGACCCCTCATCAATTTTCTTTTATCAGAAACATTTTGACTACCACAATCATCCCAACTATGCCTCCCCTTCCTAAAACCTTGGATATTCCCTCACCATCTCGCATGTGCATAACTTCAGACAACACCTTCATGATGGTACAACATGGGATGTTGTGGATGGAAGCCATGAAGATGCATGGCAATCTAAATTCCTCTTCCTCCATATAAGAAAAACAAATAACGAGCACACAAGGGCAATACACATAGAGAGATACATACAACAATAGGTGTGCAAATAGATAGAGAGATGAGAGCGATACAAACATTCGTGTATGCAAATAGAAAGGTACAAAGAGGAGGTAGATATTGAGATAGGCATACACACTCATTTTTGTTGGAGTTAGACGTTTGCAGAAGCACGTGAACAACACAAGGAAGAAGAAGAAGCTTGGAGCACAACACACAATACTGAATGTATTACTAGAGAATGTACAAAGATAAGTAGCCCATTAGGGCAATAGGCGTATATACAGGCCGGGGGAAAAAAACCTCCTAAAGAGGGAAAAAAGTGCCCTGACAGTCCTAGTGTGTTCACACACATCACTACCTAAATATATCAACTAAGAATCATTTACTGCACATGCCAAATCATTTACTGCACAGGCGTAGCAAGCTAGCCAAATTCAAATGACCAAAGTGTGCATGCCAAAGCTTTGCATCTAACATAGCTTGAGAATCATTTACTGCACATGCCAAATCATTTATAGATCTTTCATAGTCTATGAGCTTATATAGCCCACAACAAAAAATGCCAGAAGCAATAATCACATCGCCATTTGATAGATCATGAATTGTACACCTGTCATCAACAAAACTCACAACCAAGCCAATTTTGGCTAATGCAGAAAGTGATAAAAGGTTCTTCTTGATCCTTGGCACAAATAAAGCATCTAACAAAGTGAAAGAACTACCATCAGTAGTAGTCAAAATGATCTCACCAACTCCCATACCAGGATAAGAGGAGTTGTTGCCGCATGTAACAGTATTCCCTGTAGGGGAAGGCTCAAGAGAAGAGAAGAAACTGTGCTGTGAGGTAATATGTTTGGTTGCCCCACTGTCAAAATACCAAATATCTGAGTCTACTGCAAACATGCACTCCTCATGAGAAGATGGGTCAAAACTGCAGTCAGTAGTAAATGCCCATTCTTCTTCCTCCACAAGATTAGCAGACTCTGTTTTTGGTGTCGAGGCCTCTGCAACAACCATTCCATCGTCTTTCTTATTTGCCTCTTTAGCAGCCAATTTTGGACAGTTCTTTATGATATGATCATTCCCTTTATAATACTTACAAAACAATTTCTGCTTTTTTGGTTTCTTCTCATCTTTATCTTCCTTCTTCAAATGTGCAGAATTAGCAGATTTTTGCTTACTAGTTGAAGAGCTCCATTTTCCTTTGCCCTTCTGACTAGCCAGGAAAGCTTGATCTACAACTTGCATAATCATCAACCGAAGAGTAGAAACAAAACTCTAATATGAATCAGGAAGACCATTCAGAACGGTCTGCACAAGTGAGCTATCTGGTATAACCTCATCAGCACAAATCAACTATTCCTTCAAGTCTTTGATCTTCATTAGGAAACTGTCCATAGAATCACCTTCATTCATGTGCTCACTCTCCAACTAATTTTGGAGGTAAGCAACACGAGCCTCATTCCTAGCTTGGTACAATGTGGTAAGTGTATCCCAAGCATCCTTAGTTGTTCTACAAGAGCGAATGTGAGGAATAATGGCACGTTTGACAGACAAAGCTATCAATGCATGTGTCTGGGCATCTCTACCATCCCAACGAATCTGCTCTACAGTAGGTGAAGCAAAAACCATAGCACGAACAGGAATATATAGAATATCACCATCTTCAACACCTTCTGCATCATCTTCAGTACTTGCAGTTGTAACAGTTGCATGTGTGATAGGATGTTTTTCGACACCCTGCACAATGTTCCACAGTCCTTTTGCAACCAACACATGTCGCATCATATAAGCCCATAACGGGTAGTTGGTACCATCCAACTTATCCTCAACAGCCAACATACGGAATACGTCACTACTTTCAGCCATGGCCGGTGACTAAAATACCTTGATGCAGAAAATTGATTGTATCTCAAAAATTTGAACAGAACTACCCAGAGGAATTCCGCTAGACCTGTAGCAGACTTGGAGACGCTTATATTGGTGAACAGAAACTGGTATATATCTTTGGCACAAGAAGATGAAATAGCCTAGACAAGCGCTGTGATAGTGCGCTTGAAGGGCGAAACGAGCTCAGATCACGATTTCGACACCACAGAGGTGGAGCTGTTTTGATCTTGAAAACATGCTGAGTATGCTCACCAAAATTCATGCAATTCTGAGACTGCAAACAGAGGAGTGTCGACAGTGTTCTAGATGAGCGACGACCTGCTTTGATACCAATTGTTGGTGTTAGACATCTGCGGAAGCACGCGAAAAACACAAGGAAGAAGACGAAGCTTGGAGCACAACACACAATAGTGAATGTGTTACTAGAGAATATACAAAGATAAGTAGCCCATTAGGGCAATAGGCATATATACAAGCTGGGGGAAAAAAACCTCCTAAAGAGGGAAAAAAGTGTTCGGGCGGTCCTAGTGTGTTCACACACATCACTACCTAAATATATCAACAATTTTGTGATTGTTAGAAGGTTGGGATCGTGAAGAAGCGCGAGTAGAGAGTGTTGAGCTTGTTGGATTGAGTGATTGAGAGACATCAACATCAGAACACCATTTAGAGAAGCCATTGAGGGTCTGACAATCAATAGAACAAGGTAGAGCTATGGAAGGATTGGCAAAATTAGCAGTTGAAGGAGCAGTGTAATAAAGTAAGTCTATGATCTAAGGGTCTGGCTAGTTCAAACATATTTGAAATCGAACATTGTTTGGTCACTCATGTGTATGGCCAAAGATCTCGAGACTAGACTTACAGATAAGTGTTGCAGACCTCTTAATCTCCAAAGTCTTAATCTATGCTGATTTAAGAACACCTCTATACCAATCATAGACCAAAATTTACACAAATATTACCTTAATTTACAAAATCATTCACTATCACTTCTCTAAGTGAAGTTTCTTCTTCTTCAAGAAGTCTACTTCAGAATTTAACTTCATTACTTGCACATAACTTCAAATTTATTCAATCTAATGATGCACATATCTCCATGCTACCTTTCCGCAATCATATCATCCATTAGACCTTCAAAAGAATCATTAAGATCAAAGGTGTGTTAGAAATTGTCCTCCTGAACAAGTGACTTTGACATAGCCAACTTCTAATGTTGATTTCTCACAGCACAAGTCCCGTTTTGCTAAATGCTTTTAGCCATAGATTCCTTACCTTCTAACTTAGATTTTGAATGTTCATTCATCAAAAAATTTACACTGTGCACTGAGATCCAAGCAAAACATTGTCACGAAAAAATGTGCTACTCTGAGAGGTCTATCAGCAGACTTTACATATACATGTTTTAGTTGACCATACACAAAACTTGAAAGAAATTGATCATGAAACTTTGAACATAGCTTGATTAGCTTCTAGATTAGATGTGTACAAAAGATTTCCTGATCCACATGATCAGGTTGAGAGAAATCAGAGAAAGGCTCGACGCTAACTCAGAAAGATGACTCTCTACACATCTATCTCATGGACACTTTTCTTCTAATGACTCTCACATCTATTTCTTTACATTATTGACTTATATACATATGATTCTAGACTCATCCCATGTCTATTACATTATTCCTTATCATCCTAAGGATCATCTATATCCATTGTACAAGAATTGTCAACTAATAATGTACATATGTATACAAGCTACATTTATGAGATCTCTTTACTTTCTTCAATGACTTCTTTGGCTTCATTTTGTTTTCTAACTTGCTTCAAGTTCTTCATAATCACCAATTAGGGATTGCTTTGCTCCAACAGCTCCCCCTCAATCACTTATTGTGATTATGCCATTCTCCTTTATTCCTGCCATCTCTTTGAATTTCTATAGCTTAGGTCCATCTAAGCTTTTTGTCAACATATGTGCAACTTGCTCTTTTGTGATACAAGACTTCAATCTCTTTGTCAAGTACCTTTTCTCTCAAGAAATGATAATGATTCTCTATGTGTTTAGTCCTGGCATGAAAAACAGGATTAGCTGCCAAATATAATGAACTCATGTTGTCTCAAAAAATAATTGGAGTACTCTGATCAGTTCCAAAACTCTTCAATAAAGTCTTCACCCATATCACTTCTTTTGTAGCCTCTACCATTCCTTTATACTCAGCTTCTGTAGATGACAAAGCAATTGTATGTTGTTTCTTTGAGCACCAAGAAACTAACTTATCCCCAATGTAAGAAAGATAACCATGAGTAGACCTTCTATCATCTGAATTACCTGCCCAATATGCATCACTAAACACTTTGATTCTTGTATCACAAGTAAAACCATAAATCACTTAGGGTTCACTTGATATATATGAGTACCCTTTGAGCTACAATCCAATGAGTTTTCTTTGGACAATGCATAAATTGTGATAAAACACCAACTGCATATGATAAGTCTAGTTTTGTCAAGGTAGCATAGATCAAACTACCTACCAAACTCTAATATTTCTTCATATCATTAAATTCTTCTCCTCCATATCTACTCAGCTTATGATTTACCTCCAGCGGTGTGGTTGAAGGCTTGCAATCTTCCATGTTGAACTTGACCAAAAGATTCTTCAAGTATCTCTCTTGTGTAACATATACTCCATGTTGAGGATACACAATCTGCATTCCTAAGAAATAGGACAAGTTTCCCAAATCACTTATCTTAAACTCATTTTCTATTTGCCTCTTAAGCTCCTTGATTCCTTGAGCATATGTACCTGTGAAAATAATATCATCAACATAAATACACATGTATATGAACCCATCTTCACTTGCCTTCACTAGCAAGCTACTATCTGCTTTTAAAGCTTGATATCCACATTCATTCAAGAACTTAATAAGCCTGTAATTCCATGCCCTTGGGGCCTGCTTTAAACCATACAAAGCTCTCTTGAGCTTACATACATAATCTGATCCAATTGAATTCATGAAACCCTCTGGTTGCTCCATCTACACTTCATCTACAACATATCCATTCAAAAATGAATTCTTCACATCTTATTGTGACAACTTCCATCCTTTACAAGCAGCAATAGCAATTAGAGTTCTAATTGTAGACATCTTAGCAACTAGACTAAAGGTTTCATCATAATCTACCCCATAAGTTTGGGCATAACCTTTGACCACAAGTCTAGCTTTATATCTAGACACTTCACTATTTGCAAACCTCTTTGTCCTATACACCCAATTACCTTCTGATTCTTTGGTCTTGGCACCAATTCCCATGTCTCATTCTCAAGTAGAGCACCATACTCTTCTTGCATTGCCTTCTCCCAATTCTGATTTCCTTTAGCTTCTTCATATGTGGTTGGATCTTCTTCTGTCTTCACAATATAAGCATAATCTTTTGTTGTTAAGAAAGATGTATCATAGCTATACCTGATAGGTTCTTTTCTTTCTCTCAAAGATCTTCTGATCTCTGCACTTCTTGAAGTCTCAGCCACAATTGATTCTGGATCAAATCTTGGCCTATCTTCATCATTGCCCTACAATTTACTTTTACAATCACCATCATCAATATCTTCTTCATACACCTTTACTTTTGTCTTCCCTTCCCTTTGTATTTCTTCAAAATCTTCATGATCATTACTTGACCCTGTATACCATGAGCTTTGCTCATCAGATGTAACATCTTTTGTAACAAGAAATTGTTTTGTAGATGGACTCCACAATCTGTATCCCATTTGTCTATCATCATACCCAATAAACACATACTTCTCTGCTTTGGGTTCTAACTTATGTCTTAATTGAGAAGGAACATAAGCATATGCCAAACATCCAAATACCTTACAATGATCAAGAGTAGGTTTCTTACCCCACCATGCTTCATAAGATCTTCTAGCATCCAAAGCTTTGCAGGGTAACCTATTCACAAGGTATGTTGCAGTGTTAATAGCTTTTGCCCATAAGTAGTTTGGACAATTCTTCTCTTTCATCATTGATCTTGCAAACTCTATAAGAGTTCTATTTCTTCTTTCTGCAACTCCATTTTGTTGAGGGGAGTACGTGCAAGTTACTTCTCTTTTTATACCTGCATTCCACAAATAATCATCAAACTCTTTAGAAAAATAATCTCCCCCTCCATCTGATCTCAACCTCTTCAGCTTTTGTCCTATAATCCTTTCTACATAAGCATGATAATGCTTGAATGTCTTGAACACTTTTGATTTGTCCTTAATTACATAAAATGTAATCCATTTTGTTGCATCGTCAACAAACAACACATAATATCTGGATCCATTTATGCTATAGTCCCTTGAAGGACTCCACACATCTCTATGAATCAATTCAAGCAAATTTGAATACTTGTATCCTAGTTTATTGTATGAACTTCTGTGAGCTTTACCTAATTGACAAGCTTCACACTTGTATACCATGTGTTGACCTTCAACATTTGGCAATCCAAGCACTACATCATTCTTTGACATCTCTTTTATAGCTATCTCATTGAAATGACCTAGCCTTTTATGCCATAGATCTAACTCAGACATCTTTTGACTTACATAAGTAAACAATGCATGTCCCACATTACCTTGGACCTTGAGAGTAAAAATCCTTCCTTCTTTTTGACCTGTAATAATACTTCTATATCCCTAATTTGGATCTTGCACATAAACACCATTATTTGTGAATCTGACTTCATATCCTTTCTCCACAATTTGTCCTACACTTATCAAGTTTTTAGGAATAGTAGGAACATAAAGTACCTTGCTTAAGAGTGTACTTCCACTCTTTGTCTTCACTGATCCAATGCTTTCCACTTTATGCTCTGTGTTATCTCCTATTTGAACTGTATGTCCACTCACCTTTGCTTCCATTTCAGTCATCAATGATATATTACCACTCAGATGATTGCTACGTCCTGATTCAATATAGAATACCCTTTGATCTTCTCCTATTGCTTCATGTGTTGCATTCAAGATGAGAGTCATGTCATCCTTCTGATCTAATGCATAATTATAATAGTTATTATTGTAGGACTGAGGTTGAAAGCTTCTTCCACCTCCTCTAGCATATGAGGTCCTACCACCTCTTCCTCTGAAGTTACCTCTTTGATTTTTGCCTCCTCTACCTCTTTGATTCAAACTCTGATTATGACTTCCACCATTTTGATTGTTATACCAACAATAATTTGCCAAATGATTTGTTCTTCCATAAATCCAACAAGCTTTAACATTATCTTTATTCTTACCTCCTCTTCCTTTACCTCTTGAATTCATCTTCCCTTTTGTGAAATTAACTTGGCTTGAAGATCCTTCATCATCAGTTGACTGCTTTCCTTTCCCATTCTTTTTCTTATCCTTGGTGTACATAGCTTGATTTTCACTCCTATCATTATCTCCCTTAATGTCTTGCTCAAAAGTTAGCATGTGTCCTAGAAATTGATTAAGATCCGGAGTAAAGTGATCTAATGACAATTCTATGGACAATATGAAAGGCTTCCATTTCTCATCTCCTCTCAGAACTGTAAGTATTTGTCTTACCAACTTATCCTCTTCAATATCTTCATCTATTGCTCCCAAGCTATCTGCAATATCCTTCATTCTTACCACATAATCAGAAATTGATTGTGAGCTCTTCTTCTTGAAGGTTGTGAACTCAGCCCATAATGAGGACTTCCTTGACTTAGTTGTATTTTGAAAATTCTCTTCTAAAGCATTCCACACATATGTTGCACTTTCTAATCCTCTAATATGAGGTAGAAGATAATCATTTATAGCCATATAAATGATGCTCCTAGCTTGAGCATCCTTCTTCATCCAGTTCTTCAAATCTGCAAGCTCTTCCCTTGTTGGAACACTAGGATCTTCAAACTCAGGCTTTTCTTGTTCTCCTGTGATAAATGCTATCAAGTCTTTGCTCATGAGGTGTGCCTCCATCCTCATGGACCAAGCTGGATAGTTTTCTCTATCTAGCTTACCAATCTGCAAGCTTTCTCCCATCTTTGATCTTTGTCTTCTGCAAATATTAGGATGAATGAATATACTTTGTATCTTTAATGTAAAGCTTCAATCTTTCATATAATTTCGAGCTCAATATTCACACTTCTTCAAGTTGTCTTCAAAAACTTTGATGTTATCCACCTTCAATTCAAAGAGACTCCAATGTCTGCAACATTCAAAACTTCAAATGCTCTTTACTTCACTTTATATTGCATCTTTTGCTTTGATACCACTGTTGGAGACCCCCTAATCTCCAAAGGCTTGATCTATTTTGATTTAAGAACACCTCTATACCAATCATAGACCAAACTTTACACAAATATTATGTTAATTTACAAAATCATTCACTATCACTTCTCTGAGTGAAGTTTCTTCTTCTTCAAGAAGTCTTCTTTTGAATTTAACTTCAATACCTGCACATAACTTCAAATTTCTTCAATCTAATGATGCACATATCTCCATGCTCCCTTTGTGCAATCATATCATCCATTAGACCTTCAAAAGAATCATTAAAACTCTGATTTGATCACTAAGATCAAAGGTGTGTCAGAAACTATCCTCCTGAACAAGCCACTTTGACATAGCCAACCTCTAAGGTTGATTTCTCATAGCTCAAGTCCTGTTTTGCTAAATGCTTTTATACATAGCTTCCTTACCTTCTAACTTAGATTTTGAGTGCTCACTTATCAAAAACTTTACACTTTGCACTGAGATCCAACATTGTCACAAAAAAATGTGCTACTCTGAGAGGTCTATCAGCAGACTTTACATATACATGTTCCTGTTGACCGTACACAAAACCTGAAAGAAATTAGATCATGAAACTTTGACCATAGTTTGATTAGCTTCTAGATTAGATGTCTACAAAAGATTTCTTGATCCACATGATCAGGTTGAGAGAAATTAGAGAAAGACTCAATGCTAACTCAGAAAGATGACTCTCTACACATCTATCTGATGGACACTTTTCTTCTAATGGCTCTCATACCTATTTCTTTACATTATTGACTTATATACATATGATTCTAGACTCATCCCATGTCTATTACATTATTCCTTATCATCCGAAGGATCATTTATATCCATTGTACAAGAATTCTCAACTAATAATGTACATATGTATACAAGCTACATTTCTTAGATCTCTTTACTTTCTTCAATGACTTCTTTGGCTTCATTTTGTTTTCGAACTTGCTTCAAGTTCTTCATAATCACCAATTAGGGATTGCTTTGCTCCAACAATAAGTTCATGTGCTTTTAAACAAGTCATCCACTTAGCCTAGTGGTTAAGTCTCAAGGTTATGAAGGAGGAGGTCTTGGGTTCAATCCCCATAGGGATCATGGGGAGATACTTTTGCCCAAGGAGCTTTAGAGCCTTCTAACTCAAGTTAACATGGGTTAACTTGGGTTCAGAGAGACTTAACTCGAGTGGCAAGTACAACAACCACTAATGGACTCTAGTGGAAGGTACTAAAGCAATGGTTGAGATCACTCCAGCCACTAGTAGACTCTAGTGGAAGATATTAAAGGAGTGGAGGAGATTACACATGCACTTGTGGACTCTAGTTACATTTGTGGTCCTCGGTAATTCAAGCAACTATATATATATATAGGCATAAGGTTGGGAGGAGAGTCATCTCTCTAGCACGTGGTGGTGGTCGTAATTGTTAGTTTCTTGCATTGGTATTAGAGCCTAAGCTTCTATGGAGACCTTGATGGGTTCATCATCATCATTAGAGAATCATAATCTTCTTTAATGAGATTATTTCTCCTCGCAAACATCTCTATCTCTTAATCTTTGTATGAGGAGCAAATCCCATCTCTTTGGATTTCAAGAGTGCACTTTCTCTTCCTTCTGATTGCATTAGCAAAATGCTAGTTTTTCCAATCTAGCCCCCACACATGCTCACACTAGATTCAAAAACTAAACCTCTGCATGAGAGGTGAGTACCATAACCATGAAAGTAGCGGCTCATAGCGATAGAGTTACAAATCTTCATGTAACTATCCGATGGGTTGTTGTGACCAGGGTCAGAAGCCAAAACAAACATCATGGGTGCAGTATCTAGAGGTGATCTTGCGAACTCCAAATTTAAGACATGAGATCAAACTACTGTGCTATGCCCTTTCGTCATTCCCATATTTGGCATACAACTTTCTAAAGTAGCCAAAAAGTATCGTATCGTGTCTGAAGCTGCATGAACATTCGTCAAAAATCGAACTAATAACCCTCCTCTACATAGATGGTTGAGCTTGCCAACCCTCAATGATCAAACTATATAGATTGATTTGTGGCAGCTATACTATACCATGAAGTAGCTTACATTTTACCCGCCATTTGCAGGTGCTAAAAGGAAACAAATGCATCATATAGGGATCAAAACATGAGATCTAGAGAGCTAAATGTCATGGCTTATCCACAAGACTAGCCGTAGTTTGCTTCTTTATAGAAAGGCAAGGTAATTATACTATTATCTATAGCTTCATGTATTCTCTTTAGAGGTAGCAAAAAGCTCCCGAATTCAAACTCGTGACCATATGGGGCAGAGGACCCGACAACTCTCCTATAACAATGCACCCCACAAATAGCTTGAAATAAGTCAATCCCATTTAATTTTAACTTAAATGCCTTAACCACGAAATATAAGCATTGAGATCCCAATGTCTTCGAAGGGACATTGGTCCAATATTCCGTCTCTGTACGTATGATCTTTTTCCAAGATGATAACATCTTAGTCCTAGGATTCATGCTTGGTACATCAAAGATTGGTAGGTGGATGCCCGATCCACATCAATAGAGTTTGACTATTATATGATGGTGCGGCAACAAGAAAATGAATGAATGATATCTTTGTCGTGCTTTGTGAAGGATGTACTTCAAGATTCATGAAGCTAATGAAGATGGAGATTAGCTCTCCCCGAGGATCAATGGAAAGACATAGCTGATTGGGAGATAAGTATTTTCTAAGTTGATGTTTTCATTTCAATACTTGCTTTATTCATCACTTTCATGTAGCTTGCATCTAAATATTATTGAAGCTTGGTAGTAGTCTTCATTTTTTATAATGATTATGCAAACATGACAAATTCAATGAAAGCTAAATGGACATAGAAGTATTGGGAAAGACATCAAGCACTTTCATGCGTCTAAAAGTTCATGCATGTTTATATCTTTTTGAAAGGTAGCAAGTAGATTGTTTGTGCATGGATGCTTGGATGCATGCATGGCAAGCTCAAGAACTGCTTGATTTAAGTTTGGTGCATGAAAAGGAAAACAGATGCAAAAACACGATTGCACTCACATGCATTTGCATGCAAGAACATGCATTGGCATATGAAGAAGCATGGTCTTTTGCTGACTTTTTTTGCTAAGTAGTTGAACAAATTTACTTTCCTAATCGTTACCTACTTTTTCTAACTCGAGTTAGACAATTAGGAAAAATGGCAAACTAGTTAGTTGCAAATCTCTTAGTTTTTATGCAACTTAAGTAGCTAGTTCACTTTTTCCTGAAAGTTATTGGTGCATGACAACCATCAACTGATATTTTAGACAAAGGATTGAATTCAAAGGATGAAGCAAAGACCAATATATGAAGCTTGAAGTTAGTCCATGATCAGAGAATGAAGTCTTGTATATACATGTACACTAGACTTGTAATTAACTCACTTATACCTTTGTTATGGTTAAGAATTTGGACATATATGCCTATATATACAAGTAAAAAGTTAGGGAATGTATGAGAGATGATGAATGCCAATTTGTAAGAGTCATTAGACACTTTTTGAAGTGAAGAGAATATCTCTCATCAAACAAATGTAAGATTTTCCTGAATAGAAGAAAAATTACACCTCATATTTTGCTCAGTCCTCCTTTTGTGTTTATCATCTTGTGAAATGTTTTTGTACAAGTCTAAGTCTATAGTTGAGTGACCTTTATACAAATTTTCAGATCCTAATTGTGATCAGCCTGAGAGAATTCAGAGTAGGAACATTTACATGTGTAAATGTGAAGAAGAGAAGACTATAGCATGTGCAAATTTGATGATAATCTTTTGGTCAGTTCTCCTTCCATAGTGTAAATTTTTGAGCAAGTTCTTTAATTTGGAAGGTAAGGTACCTATGGCTAAAAGCATTTGAATAAGCGGGTTCTAGTTTAAGAGAACTATGCATTAGAAGTCACAGGTCTCAAAGCCGACTATAGAAAAGTATAGTTTTATACATAGATGAATTGTTTGGAGTAAATCTCAAGATTTACTACCCGTTTTGAGAAGTTTTAACTTGGAGAAGGTGCGCAACCTTTAGATGAAACTTTGTACAAAGTTTCATTAGAAGCTTTACACATTTGATCACTCAATGAGTGAGTTAAGTGCAACAAACTTTTCTGTGTAATGACTTTCTTCTTGATGATTTGGCATTGGTCTTCCAAACTTGGTTAAGGTTTTGAGTTGTTCTTGATATAGAGGTGCTCTAGCATCAAGGATAACTTGTTCTTTTGGAGATTAACACTCTCCATCAGTGGTATCAGAGAAGGAGTCATCAAAATTGAAGAAAGGAGGACCTCGATTGTTGTAGCTATACAAAAATCAACATTTAAAGATTCAAAAGGTGAAAGTTTGAAGTGAAAGCTAGAGAAGGAGGCTTGACAATATTAAGAAGATAAAAAGGAACTCCATTTGAAGTAAAGGTACATCTATTATTCAAAAAGCTTGAAGAATTACACTAGGGATGAACTCTCATATTTGAAGACATGGATGAAGAAGGATGCTCAAGCAAGGAGCATTATCTACATGGGAGTCAATGATTATTTGCTTCCTCACATTAGAGGACTTCAAAGTGAAAGTGGCATATGGAATGCTTTGGAGGAGCATTTTCAAAATACTACAAAGTCAAAGAATGCATCTTTATGGGCAGAGTTTACCACATTCAAGGAGAAGGCTTCTCAATCCATTTCTGATTATGTAGCAAGGATGAAGGATATTGCAGATGCATTAGGAGCAGTTGATGAAGATATTGAAGAGGATAAATCAGTAAGGCAAATCCTCGCAGGTTTGAGAGGAGATGAGAAACGGAAGCCATTCATTTTGTCTACTGAATTGCCACTAGATCATTTCACTTCTGATTTGAATCAGTTGCTAGGACATATGCTAACCTTTGAGCAGGATGTCAAAGGTGATGTTGATAAAAGTACAGGTCAAACAATGTATTCAAAGGACAAGAAGAAGTTTAACAAAGGCAAGCAACAATTTAATGAAGAAGAAGGTGCAACTAGCCAAGCTAACTTCCTAAGAGGAAGAGGTGATGGCAAAGGAAGATCTAGAGGCAAATGCAATAAAGATGGAGTCAAAACTTGCTAGATTTGTGGTAAGACTAATCACTTAGCTCATGAATGTTCGCATAATAATCAGAATGGTGGAGGATACAATCAGAATTTTAACTCAAGAGAAAGAGGTAATAAAAATCAGAGAGGTAATTTCAAAGGTAGAGGTTACTTTGGAAGAAATGCAGGTAGAGGCTTCCAAAGTCAATCCTACAATAATACCTACTACAATTATGCTTCAGATCAGAAGGAGGATTCAACCTTAATTATGAATGCAACTTGTGAAAGACAAAGTGAAGATCAAAGAGTCTTCTACATTGACTCAGGGTGTAGCAATCATCTGAGTGGTAACATAGCTTTGATGACTGATTTGGAGAATAAGGTGATTAATCATGTGGTTCAAACATGTGACAACACAAAGCATAATGTGAAGTGCACTAGATCAGTAAAGGCCAAGGATGGAAGCACTCTTCTGAGTAAGGTTTTGTATGTTCCTACAATTCCAAAGAATCTGATAAGTGTAGGACAAATTGTTGACAAAGGTTATGAAGTAAGGTTCACTAATGATGGAGTTTTTGTGAAATGGGTATAAACAAATTGTTTCAGGGAAGAAAGAAGGAAGGCTTTTTACATTGAAGATTCAAGGCAATGTTGGTCATGCCTTGTTCACCTATGGAGGACATAAGATCTTTGAGTTAGATCTTTGGCATAAAAGGCTTGGACATTTCAATGAAAGAGGTATTAAGGATATGATTAACAATGGTTCGGTGTTTGGATTGCCTAATGTTGCAAGTCAACACATGACACACGGATGTGAGGCATGTCAATTAGGTAAGGCTCACAAGCAATCATATAGTAAGCATGGTTTCATGTATTCAGAGAAGCTTGAGTTGGTACACACGGATGTGTGGGCACCATCAAAGGATTTTAGCATTAATGGTTTGAGATATTATGTAAATTATGTTGATGATGCTACCAGGTGGATCACTATATATGTGATCAAAGATAAATCAGAGGTGTTCAATACATTTAAACCTTATCATGTGTATGTAGAGAGAATCACAGGTCAAAAACTGAAGAGACTAAGGTCAAATGGAGGGGGAGAGTATTTCTCTAATGAATTCAGTGATTACTTGTGGAATGCGGGTATAAAAAGGGAAGTTACTTGCAGATACTCTCCTCAACAAAATGGTGCAGCAAAAAGGAGAAATAGAACTCTTGTTGAATTTGCAAGGTCAATGATGAAGGAGAAAAATTGTCCAAATTATTTGTGGGTTGGGGTTGTAAATATAACCACATACTTGGTTAATAGGTTACCATGTAAAGATTTGCAGGGTATGACACCATATGAGGCATGGTGGGGTAAGAGACCTACCTTAGACCATTGCAAAGTATTTGGATGTTTGGCTTATGCATATGTGCAATCTTAGTTGAGGCATAAATTGGAACCCAAAGTTGAAAAGTATGTGTTCATTGGCTATGATGATAAACAGATGGGTTATAGGTTGTGGAGTCCATCCACAAAGCAATTTCTTATGTCAAAAGATGTTACATTTTATGAGAAAGGTACTTGGTATGCAGGTACAATTAATATTCATGCAGGTGATTAAGAAACTTTGAATCAAAAGAAAGGTAAATCAAAGGTTCAAATAGTTGATGAAGAAGAGAACAATGAAGCACAAGTTGAAGTTGAAGAAATGCCAAGATTTGATCCAAAATGTGATGAACCAGAAACTTCAAGAAGTGGAGAACTTAGAAGATCATCAAGGCATAAATGGCAACCTACAAGGTATAGCTATGACACTTCTTTTTTGACTACTAAAGATTATGCTTACATGGTGAAAGCAGAGGAAGATCCTTCTACATATGAAGAGGCAAAAGGTAAGGAAAATTGGGAGAAAGCTATGCAGGAAGAGCATGATGCATTGATAGAAAATGAGACATGAGATTTGGTTCCTAAACCAAATAGTCAGAAGATCATTGGATGCAAATGGGTCTACAAAACAAAAAGGTATGCAGATGGAAGTGTGTCTAGATATAAAGATAGACTTGTTGTGAAAGGATGTGCTGAGACATACGGTATAGATTATGATGAGACTTATAGTCTTGTGGCAAAGATGAAAACCATAAGGACTCTCATAGCTGTTGCTGCGTGTAAAGGTTGGAAGATATGTCAATTAGATGTGAAGAATGCTTGTTTAAATGGTTACATTTCAGATAATGTTTTCATGGAGCAACCAGAAGGTTTCAAGGATAAAAAGTATCCAGAGTATGTAAGCTTAAGAGAGCTTTGTATGGTTTTAAGCAGGCCCTAAGGCCATGAAATTATAGACTTGTGAAGTTCTTGAAGGAGCTTGGTTTCCAAGTTTCTAAGGCAGATACTAGCTTGCTTGTTAAAGCAAGTGATGATGGATTCATTTACATACGCATATATGTTGATGACATAATTCTTACAGGTGTAGATGAGAAGCGCATACAAGGTCTTAAGGAGCAAATGGAGAAAGAATTCAACATCAATGATTTGGGAGATTTGTCATATTTCTTGGGCATGGAGATTTCATATACTCAACATGGAGTATATGTAACTCAACAAAGGTATTTGAAGAACTTACTAATCAAATTTAAAATGGAAGATTGCAGGGTAGCACCTACTCCAATGGAGGTGAATCACAAATTGAGCAGATATGGAGGAGAAGAATTCAAGGACATGAAGCAATATCAAAGTCTGGTTGGTAGTTTAATCTATGCCACATTAACTAGGCCTGATTTGTCATATGCAGTTTGAGTGGTGTCTCAATTCATGCATTGTCCTAGAAGAGAACATTGGGTTGCAGGACAAAGGATGTTAAGATACATTAAGGGTACAGTCAAGGAAGTTGTATTATGGTTTCACATCAGATACAAACATCAAGATATATAGTGATACAGATTGGGCAGGTAATCCTGATGATAGGAGATCAACCTATGGGTATCTATGTTATGTGGGAGATAAGCTAATCTCTCGGTGTTCCAAGAAGCAACACACAGTTGCTTTGTCATCTACAGAAGCAGAGTAAAAAGGAATGGTTGAAGCTACAAACGAAGTTATATGGTTGAAGACCCTCATGAAGAGTTTTGATATCATTCAAAGTACACCCACTATTCATGGAGATAATATGAGTTCATTGTATCTAGCTGCTAACCTTGTATTTCATGCCAGGACTAAACATGTTGAGATTCAATATCACTTTCTAAGAGGGAAGGTGATTGATAAGGAGATTGAAGTCATACATACTTCAACAAGAGATCAGATTGCAGATATTTTAACCAAAATCTTGGATGGACCAAAGCTACAAAGATTCAAAGACATGGGAGGTATAAAGAAGATGGAGAAAACAACAATTGATGAGGGAGCTGTTGGTGCATGAGAACCATCAATTGATGTTTTAGATAAAGGATTGAATTCAAAGGATGAAGCAAAGACCAATATATGAAGCTTGAAGTTAGTGCATGATCAGAGAATGAAGTCTTGTATATACATGTACACTAGACTTGTAATTAACTCACTTATACATTTGTTATGGTTAAGATTTTGGACATATATGCCTATATATACAAGTAAAAAGTTGGGGCATGTATGAGAGATGATGAATAACAAGTTGTAAGAGTCATTAGACACTTTTAGAAGTGAAGAGAATATCTCTCATCAAACAGATATAATATTTTCCTGAATAGAAGAAAATTTGCACCCGATATCTTGCTCAGTGCTCCTTCTGTGTTTATCATCTTGTGAAATGCTTTTGTACAAGTCTAAGTCTATATTTGAGTGACCTCTGTACAAATTTTCACATCCTAATTGTGATCAGGCTGAGAGAATTGAGAGTAGGAACATTTACATGTGTAAATGTGAAGAAGAGAAGACTGCAGCAAGTGCAAATTCGATGATAATGTTTTGGTCAGTTCTCCTTCCATAGTGTAAAGTTTTGATTAAGTTCTTTAAGTTGGAAGGTAAGGTACCTATGGCTAAAAGCATTTGAATAAACGAGTTCTAGTTTAAGAGAAATATGCATTAGAAGTTGGAGGTGCCAAAGTCAACTCTAGAAAAGTACAGTTTTAGACATAGGTGAATTGTTTGGAGTAAATCTAAAGATTAAAAACTACAATTTTTGAGAAGTTTTAACTTTTAAAACTTGGAGAAGGTGCACAACCTTTAGACTACAATGTCTACAAAGTTTCATTAGAAACTTTACACATTTGATCACTCAGTGAGTGAGTTAAGTGCAACAGACTTTTCTGTGTAATGACTTAAAAGATGATTTGGCATTGGTCTTCCAAAATTGGTTAAGGTTTTGAGTTTTTCTTGACACAGAGGTGCTCTAACATCAAGGATAACTTGTTCTTTTGGAGATTAACACTCTCCATCAAAAGTGGTACTTAGGTATCACATATTAGGGGTCTTGCTTAGGAAAAGTAGGCTCATTGAAAGTCAACCGTTCAATTTTGTTGACATTCAAATGAGCAAGAAAATAGGGCTACTTGCAAATTTCCTTACTGACTCTAAGTCTAGGAAAAAACTTTGAGAATTCTAACAACAAGCTTCCATGTCAAAATTCATGCATCCAAGTAGGATGATTTGGAATGCTTTTATCTAATTCTATCCCAAGACATGATAGACATTAAATAAAATCCAATGGAACTTAAACTAATTTAACTTTTAAAGTTCAAAAGATATTTGACATGTTCCAAATTTGTAAAAACCATAGAGTTTTTGAGCTTTTCACTTTGAATTTTATCCTAAGGAGTGATGGAAATCAGAGAAGTGGTTAAAGCTTAGCATCAATTGAACTTTAACGTTGTGGATGTTAGGACCATGATTGCATCTCTGGTAATGATGCAACTTACTAAGAAAGCATGAAAACTTGAAAGAACTCTTCCTTTTAGAGGATTAGAGAGTTAATTTTTGGTTTCATTTAAACTAATTGAAGCTTCAAGAGGAAACCAAAGCAAACAATCTTTCAGAAATGAGATAAGTTCCTAAAAAACATGAATTGAACTATGAACTTTTCATTTAGGAATACAAAGTTCCAAGATATGGATCTCTAATCCATGAAATTTTCCTAAACAAGATATAAAGTTCAAAATTATGTGCTCATAGTAGCATTATTATTGGATCAATCATCAAAAGATGCTTGGCCATTAAACATAATTTTTATTGTCAAAATATGTTTAAAGTACTCTAGTAACATCTAAAGATTGACCAATAATAATAAATCTTGTATCAAACTCAAGAACAAGAATCAATATCACATAAATGAAAGTTGAAGTCAAACTTTCATAGTGGAATGGGAAACCATATCCTAAAGGTGATATTTATCCTCTAGTTTGATACTTGGGAAATGAACACAACTAAGTCAGTAAAGCTTCTGGATATTGTTTGAAATTCTAAGAATTTCTTTCAAATATCCTTTCACCGTTGAAAAAGATTACAAGATGAATCATTTGCTCAAGTTATTCGATTCCCTAGAATGAATCTCAAGTCCTTGAAGAATAACATTCTCCCAAGTGGTGAGAATGAAATTCTTCAAACTCATTAGATAACAAGTAGTTCCCCAGAAGTCCCAAACCACCAGAAGTGGTACTTAAAGTCCAATGGTTGATATCACTTGAAGGTGTATCAAAGATTCTTAGCTTTAGAATCCAAAAGGTATTAGTACATGCTTGGGCTTGAGAAGGGGAAAGATCTCTAAAATCCTGCAGGTAAGCCAAAAAGCTTAGAAAAGTTTGAGAGATCTTAAACAATAAAGACCAAGTCTTTATTTTATCACACGATCAACAAGATTTGATCAAGCTTGGCAATGTTTGTCCAAGAACTTGCGATTGGAACTACTTTGATGTTTGCCCAAGTATTGGCAATCAAATTTCTTTTATGAATTTCTCACTCAAGCTCCATTTATCCAATGGAAAGTGTGAAAAGAGTAAGTTGTTCCAAGTCTAAATGGAGTGAAATATTCCTAGTATGTACTCTGCAATTGTGATGACGTTAATTAAGTCTGTGGAAGGTATAACGTAAAAGTTTACCTATCCTTAAAGAGATTTCTTAAAGTTGAAATCCAAAAGCATGAATGGATGCCTAGACTAAAGCAGTATAGAGATTCTTGAAAAATCCTTGAGGTAGCTACTTAAATCTTTAATTAGAAAGGAATCTAAAGACAAGAAGTAAAAAGCTCTTGTCACTATGAATTGGTCAAGATTGGACTTGAAATTGTGAAAATTCAAGTACTTGGAATTATAACTAGTTTTCATTTGAAAACCTGAGCAACGAAGAATAGATTTTCTATCAAGTAGTTTTCAAGTTCCCAAAGGAAAGCAAAAGATCGTGAAATGATCATGTGAAGGGATCAAGACCTAGAATATCAAGTTAGAGGTAATGCTTGAAACTTCAAAATTCTTTTAAAGAGTTGAAGTGAAAAGGTACTCTATCAAGATATGTTTAGACTTTAGGATAAGTATCACCCACACATTAATGTCAATATAAAATAGGGTGGTGGACACTCAATTTTATACTTAGATTGATGTAGGAAAGATGGTATGGGACATCGGACCGTGTGATGATAATTATCTTTTAGTCTGAGAATGGATTTTGAAGTTAGAGTTGATCTTCAAGGAAATTACAACTCTCAAAGAAAAGTTTAAATTCAAAGGATATAATGATCTCAAGATACTTCAAGATCAAGGAAGCAGAAGATATGAAGTTGGTAACTTCAAAGATCTTATTTTTCAAATAAAGACTTGTTCTTATTTGAATCATGAAACACTTCAAGATAAAATTTTGTTGATTCAAAAATATTTCATAAATTTCTAAAGGAGTAGGACTTTGATATTGAAATGCTTTTTCAACTTAGGAATAAAGTGACTAAGTCAAGCACCAAGTTCCTAGTGTGACTTGGTAGATTGAATCCTTTGACTCAAAGAAATGCACAAGAATTGCATTCCTAGTAAGTACTCATAAAGATTGAATATAGGCATGAACTTAGTCTCAAGTGAAGCATTATTTGAGTAAAAACTCATCAATAGAACCTCAGGGGGTTGACACATTGATGTTGGATACCACACTAGTATCTTGTGGGTGGATGATGTTTTAGATTCGCTCTGAATCTTTTTGAGAATCGAGTTTATTTCTCTTAAAAATAGTAAAAATGCTTCAATACCTTGTTGAAACAAATCTTTGCAAAGTTAAAGTTTTGAGTCATCTAGACTTTGACTCATAGCTATTATAACTTATGGAATATGTTGAACAATGCATTGTTGGAGTGTTAAATTATTAATGTATTAATGTGTTTTTGATGTTTTGATATAGCAGTTGAAGGTTCGTGAGGAGCATGAAAGGCGTGAAAGGGTGGATATCAATAATCCAAATTACAATTTATTTAGTTTGTAAATAAACCCACTTTGAAGTTTCTATTTTAGAAACAATTAGAAAAATAATGGTTAAAATAAAGGTCATTGTAGATCGCGGTTTCTGTTATTGAAAGCAATGGCTTTCTAGAAAAGTTAACAACTTTTAGTTTCATGCTTGCTTTTCGAAGCCGCTCTCATGTAACCACTCTTTTTAATGTAATCGAAAATTCCTATAAATACATGCACTCTGTGGACTGTTGAAACAGAGTGCATGGGGGGAGATTGCACCCAATACTGTCTCGTCTCTTGTTGCATCTATTCTTCTGTGTGTTTTCAACATCCGTAATCTGTGTGTGTGTGTGTGAGCAAGATCCTAACAACAATAGCAAGTTTGTGTCTCTTTGAAGTTTGAATTGGTTGAAAAAAGTTTTATTTATTTTTTTTCACTTCTCGAATCTTTTGGATTTGACTCAGATATGGTTTTGGTTCTTTTCACAAAAGTCAAGGGTTACCCGGTTAGAACTAGGTAACTAAATTAAACATCCTAGATAGATGTTCTATATAAGAACTTATTCAATCTTCGAAAGATGAAAAGTCCAATATTGACTTCCTCATTTGGGTTTGCTTCTAGTTACTGGCATAACTCATGACTTCTAGAGTTAAGTACACTCTAGAACAATGAAGTTAGAAATTGCTCATAAGATTGACAGTTTCCAAGAACTTTTAGCTAAAGTCTTTGAGAAAAGTGTCCTAAGTTGGACCATTTTCATTTTGAATTTGACTTGGTCAAGATATAGTAAGGTTGATCCAAAGTAAATGGAAAACTTTCTCCTACAATTTACATAGGATTTTTAAGCCCGTTAGGACAAACTAGTCCTCCAAGTGGGTTAAAAAAAGAATCAAGTAACTACTGGTTGAAAGTAAACCGTAGTACAAACATCCAAGTTAGATGTTTGGGTCAACCAAACTTCAAGTTTTCCAAATCACATTCATATGAATCAAGAGTTCTCAAAATCTTGCGAGGGATAAGAATCCCACCTTAGTTACTAGTCCATGCACCAACTATGCCCATAAATGGACTAGTAAATAGAATCCATCCATTTCATATATTTGTGCCTAGATCGCACATCGAGAAAGAGTGAAGTGGCTAGGGATGTTTTTAGATCCACCCTTATAATTCATTCACTACTTTGTACTTTGACCATTTTATCAAAGTGCAAAGCTAGACAGTGTTTTGAATCATTTGGACAGGGATCCCACCACAGAGATGAGACATGTTCTTCTATTTTTAGAACATGACCATGTTCTTCCAGTTTAAGAACATGAGGCTCAAGGGTTGCCTATGGTTACTATATATGGCTTTATTTTCGAGGATGAAAATATTTCTCAATAGGGGAAGAATGTAATAAAGTAAGTCTATGATCTAAGGGTCCGGCTGGTTCAAACAGACCTAAAATTGGACACTATTTGGTCACTCGTGTGCATGGCCAAAGATCTTGAGACTAGACTTAAGCATAAGTTCATGTGCTCTCTTAATCAAGGCATCCACTTCGCCTAGTGGTTAAGTCTCAAGTTTATGAAAGAGGAGGTCTTGGGTTCAATCCCCATGGGAAGCATGGGGAGAGATTTTTGCCCAAGGAGATCTAGATCCTTCTAACTCAAGTTAACATGGGTTAACTTGAGTTCAGAGAGACTTAAATGGAGTGGCAAATACACCAACCACTAGTGGACTCTAGTGGAAGGTACTAAAGCAGTGGTCAAGATCACTTCAACCACTAGTAGACTCTAATGGAAGATATTAAAGGAGTGGAGGAGACTACACATGCACTTGTGGACTCTAGTTACATTTGTGGTCCTCGTTGATTCAAGCAGCTATATATACGTGCATAAGGTTGGTAGGAGATTCATATATTCTAGCACGTGGTGGTGGTTGCAATTGTTAATTTCTTGCAAGGAGCCGCTAAGAGTCGTGACATTGTTGCTATGAGATTGCTACTATGCGCATCAGATTAGTTTTCTCATCACAACTCTTTCTCCCTGATGAACCCCTCAATCAGTTGTACTTCATGTAGGATCCACCATGTGTGTGTTAGCTCTACCTCTCTTCATGAGCTCTTACTCTAGCTCTTCCTTCTAAAGAATATCTTGACTAGTTAAGCTTTCTATTGGATAATTTCCATCTATAAGGTTCGTTCAAGAGGCCCTATGGAAGGAGAACAATCAGTGTACTGTGGGTTGGCACTTGATTTGTCCAACGTTAGGCTTGCTATAACAATGATTTTTTGTATGTAATTCATCAATCCTTCGTTCATATTCATCTCTTCTCTTTTGCTAAATTTCTGTTTCGATTGTGTTCTAAAATTTTACTTCTGGGCATGCATATGATTAACATCATATAAGTCCGTCGAGCTACGAGTCCTCTGACCTCCTAGAGTAGTCCTCACTACCTCTATACGTCGAGTATAGAAAAAACACATACAACCCTTATCATTCTATCCATACCTTGCACTATATTTAGTTAATCAAGTGCAACATTAGGTGGTGTTTGGAATGATTTGGGTAGAGATAAAAACATGCATAGATTCCCCTCTTTATAGATTCAATCTGGGATAGGATCAACTTCTCTTTAAAGAGGCAAATCACAATGCTGACAACCATGCTCCTCAGTTTGGACTATGGAATCACCAAAAAGATATTATATAGTTGTACTTTGAAGAATAATTTCAAGGACAAAAATGTTATTCAAGGGATAAATGTTATAAAGTAGCTTAGCAATGATCAAGTTAATGTTAACATTATGTATTGTTTTTCTAGAGTATTAAAAGCTATAAGCACAACTTAGTGGTTAAGTTTCAAGGATGGGAAGGAGGAGGTCTTGGGTTCAATCCCCACAAGTGGCATGGGGAGATTATTTTTGCTCAAAGACTTTCTGGTGCCATCCACCCACTTAATGTGTGTTACGAGTTCAAAGTGACTTAACTCCAATGGTGAGCATACCTACCACATCTAGTAGAATTTAGTGGAAGGTGCCAAAGAAATGGTGGAGATTGCACATGCATATGTGGATTCCAACTACTCCAATGGTCACATTTAGTTCCCCAAAACTATATAATGGTAGGTTGGGTGGAGAGTTGAAGTCATTCTTTGATCTATGTAGTCTAGAATCCTTCACATGGAGAAACGTAGTAGCATCCTTTTTCCTTAAGAATTACAGAGAGCAGGGTTGATTGAGGGACTTAAAGAAACTCTTAATGTGGTTAATCTTCAATCCATAGAGGATACAAAAGGTTACCAAACACTTCTAGAAATAGTCTTTTGCAAAAAATATAGAGACCATTTTGAGGCTCAAGTCCTTGAGGGAGTGAAGTATAAAATCCCGTTCTAGTTTACCATAAACTTTATTGAAGTCAAATTTCCAAAAAATAATGTTTTGGATGATCTTTCAAATATTTTATTCCTTCATAGATATCGATAATGGCTTCTAAGATTGGCAGCTCTTGATGAAGTCTTTTTGGTGTTTGTGTAGGTGATTTGGCGATGAGATTCATGAGGACTTTTGCTATGGCCTTGTAGCCCATCTAGAGCATGGTTATTGGTCTCTAATTATTGATGAAATTTTTGTTATCTTTCTTATGGATCAAATTTATTAGCTCGACATTGAGGCATCTAGGGAGAGAAATGAATCTTATAACCTTGCCCCGAACCAAGCTAAGACGTTCCACAAGGGATTCTTTAAATACTTTGGAAAACTCATTGGTAAGATCGTTGATGCATGAGCTCTTCCATGTAGGAAGGGAGTCGATGGTATCACTGAGTTCACTCCTAGATATTGGTTCTTTGAGCCATTGATTCGATTTAAGAGAAACCATTTTGGTCTTCATCCATGTGATGTAGGCCATGCACTCTCACCACCTTCTAGTCATAGGCTAGGGGAGGAGACTCTGAGAATCTCCTTAAGATGGATGACAATGAAGTCTTGATTTCATTCTTTGTGGAGCATTCGATCCCAACCTTTTTTATCATCTCGGGAATAAACCCTTTGATCTACTTTTTTCTTCAATAGCTTGCACACTTTTTTTTTCATGATTTGTCCACCTTCCTTGCCCACCACTCTCTAAAGAAGACTTGAATCCTTTGTTATTGAGTTGCTCTTTGAGTCTAAGGTTGTTCTTGACTTTGATGAGCCTCGATTGGAGCTCAACCTTCCCTTTCTTCACTTGTTGCTTCGAGACAAGTAAGCCTCTAAAGAGTTTCTCTCTTCTTTCTTTTCTTATTCTTTGGATGTGTCTTGTGCCGCTTTTACCTAGGAGCATGAAGGAGAGGGTCACAAATCGAAAGCCTCCCATCAACAGTTTTCTCTTTCCTTCAGTAATGAGCAATGTGTTGATTGATTAACTCTTGAGCAATGTGTTGATCAATTCCTCCCTTTTGGAATACATGAAACTCTAACACACTAATAAGTGTTTGAAGAGGAATACGTTTTGTAGCCTAATTTTCTACGCACGATATTGTCCTAGAATTCTATGAGGCCATTTTCTCCCCCAATGAAAGCTTCTTGCAAAAACAAGCCCACTAACGTGGAGGCCAAGAAACTTGAAACTCCAAGTTTCAATATTTAAAGCAAATCGAAGCCAAGGTATATTTTAAGCCAAATTGTGGGGTTATACACATGACAATAGTATATCGAGAAAAGAAGAAGCCATCTAACCGAAAGGGGTACTTACCATGATTATGTTGTCATTATTTTTAATACGAGGGCTCTCTTAGGTCCCTCCTTATTTTATGTTTATGCTGGTAACTTGTGTATCAATAAATATCAATCATGATGAAGGAGAATTCTACAAAAATAAAAGTTGATTTCAGAATGGAAATTGTTTGTCATCAACCAAAAGGTGCAGACATTTAGTCTATATTGAGGTTTGAGACACTTTTCATTTACATCTCTCTCTTACTCTAGACTTATTGGAAGCACATGATTATAGGGTACTTGGAAGATACATGAGCTTTAGAGCAAATAATAAAATCTCCTAAGAGGAAAGATAGATGGCATCACATATCTTGCACCTAGACAGTGGTCCATAGAGCCATTGGAGGGACATTATTCAAGATGTAGGCCATGTACTCTCTCCTTTTTGCAATCAAAGGAGAGGATACCCAAAGAAATTTCTTTAAAGTGGTTGACTATGAAGTCATGGTTATGTCATGAAGACACATGAAGAAACCTTGAACCACACCTTGAACAAGTTTGAGGACCTTGGTCAATGCCCATAATCTATAGAATCTTGTGAATATATGTCGATGGATTCACCATCCCACCTTGGATCATTTGGTTGTACCATAACCTACTTCCTTTGGGTCTCCCTCAGGTCATAGCCTCAATTGGAGATCTAGGGCATCGACTCCATCGGCCATGAGATGCACTCATTGCCTCATGATGGACTTAGGATCTAGCTAGCACGTACTCAAACCATGACCTTTGATCTTCATGGTTTTGCCTTAACATTCCCTCAACCTGGAATTGCCACTAGTACCTCGCATGGGTGGTCTCCATCCACCTAGGACCATCTCTCCTCATCCATCACTCATGGGAATCCCATGAGCTTCCTCCCTAACCTCCATGATAGGCAAGGGGGTTGCATCATGGAAGCCCGCATAATCATGGTGGAAGACCAACAACCCATTCAGGTCTCCCCATTCAGCCTCCTATAAACATGAAGATACACAAAAAAGGGAGAATTTATGTGTGTACAACCATCGGCTTGCATCTATTTCCCTTGCTTCTTCCTCCTGCATGCAACATCCCAAGCATTTCCAGGTGAGCCATCCAAGCTTCCATGAGCTCTTATGGTTTTGTAAACATTGCTTTGTCTCCTTCCCTGATTAATGAGGTGTTCTAATACCAATGTTAGCATTTCACTCTAGCTCTCACAAGGTCCTCCTTCCTAACATGACAAAACACAAGACATATCCACAAACATAAAAGATTGGACATCGGACTCACCTCCGAGCTATAGGGTCCACAATGACCCACCCCTAAGGTTAGCTTCCTATAGCCATGCAAGCGACCATCCCCTCGAGGGCATGGTGTCCCATAACATGATGCCCATACCCTATAGGTGTGTGGGGATTCCACCTAAGTCCAAGAGTCCAAGAGACTCATATGAAGAATGGATAACGAATGAGGTGATAGGTCCTACTTATAGAATTTTTTAAGGAGGTGGCCGAGTTCACACTGGCCGTTGCTCCACACTTGGTTGTATGCTTAACCCTCATACAATCATCTTGATATCATTTGGGTTTGGGGATGTAACACCACCCAACACCTGTTACGTCCCAAAAATTAAAGGACATGTGGATGAGTGCCTATAGTTAAAAGTATCCGACCAAAAATGAACTTGTCGCGAGTGTGAACAAGGCCACTCCCTCATTTGAACCTATAAATATGGCCCATGGGCTCATTTGTGAGAGGTTCCTCGCATGAGGCAGTTGGACTTGTGGTCCTTTAGCAAGCCTTGTCACTCGTACTGGTAGGGGGACTTGTGGTAGAGGACGCAAGTCCCTTGGAGGTGGCTGCCTACTTGGTTATGGGCTCCCAAACTTGGGGGTGAGCCCATATTGGCTCTTTGGTTGGGAGGTGAGTTTGATGTCCTTGCTTCTTTCATTCGTGAATATGGATTGTGTCTTGTCTCGTCGAGTAGGGAGGATCTAACATTGGTATATGCTGATATGAAAAAGGAAGGACAATGTGTACAAAGACATTAGTTCTCATGGAGCCATGATGGTTCAACTTGACATGCTTCTCACCATCTTGCATGGGGTGGTTTGGTCTAGGGAGGAAGGAGCAAGGGGAGAAGATACCACTTGATGGTTGGGGAACATAAGTAAGTCCCTCTCTTTTTATGTTTTTCATGTAGGTAGGTGGCTAGATGATTGTACTCTCCAACCACACCCTTGCTGGAAGCCATGGCTACTGCCTTTCCTCTATTGCAGAGAAGGGAGAAACAAGGTCTACCTTTGTGTTGGGTGGAGAAATGGGACTGTGTGGGAGTAGCCACCTTAAAAGGAAACAGGCAAGAAAGAAGCACATATCAAATATATGCTTGTCGCACTCCCTTCAGACTTGTTGGGCGAAGAAAATTGATGTTCATGGCTGATTTTTCTTCATGATGCATGCCTAGAGGGCAGCCCATCATCAACCACCTATATTTGTTGGCTTGAGAAAATCACATGTACATTAAAAAATGAAGGGGTTGGATGGGAAAAGATGAAAGGAATGGGATGGAGTTTCTAGGGAGGGCTGGACAACCACTATATCTATTGGTTGCACCCTCTTTGCACTCTCATCAAATTGGGTGCATGCATTCTCCTCCATACATTCCATAGGGTTGGGATTCCTTGGGTGATGCGTACAATTAGAAAGTTTTGAAAACTTTCTAAATTAATCTAAGAAGTAGGTGGAAAATAATGGAGGTGGAAGCAAGACATCATTAGGGTAGTTGTATTAGATAGGCAATGGCTTTCTTTACCTTGCACATGAGATTACTTGGGATGCAAGACAGTTACTCGGGCTCCAATGAATTACTTAAGAGCCAAGGCAATTACTTGGGCTCCAAAGCAATTACTTGGGCTGCAAGGCGATTATTTGGGCTGCAAGGAGATTACTTGGGCTTCAAGGTAATTACTTGGGATTCAAGGCAATTATTTGGGAAGCAAGGAATCTTTTGTCATGTGGTCTTCCACATGGCATAAATTTGGTGGACCCACCTCATCAAATTGGGTGCATGCATTCTCGTCCATACATTCCATATGGTTGGTATTACTTGGGTGATGCGCACAATTAGAAAGTTTTGAAAACTTTCTAAATTAATTTAAGAAGTAGTATGAAAATACTGGAGGTGGGAGGATTATAATTTGGGAACATACGAATGGGCTTCTCCTCACTTCATCTTGGCATAGCACTTATTCACCAAGATTGCTCATAAAGAGAAGAGTCCTTCACACCTCAACCTCCATCCTTATAGTCATAGGCTAGGGGAGGAGACTCTGAGAATCTCCTTAAAATGGATGACAATGAAGTCCTGATTGTCATTCTTTGTGGCGCATTCGAGCCCAACCTTGTTGCTCATCTTGGGAATAAACTCTTTGATCTACTTTTTTCTTCAATAGCTTGCACATTTGTTTTATTTTTGACGATTTGTCCACCTTGCTTACCCACCACGAAGACTTGAATCCTTTGTTATTGATTTGCTCTTTGAGTCTAAGCTTGTTCTTGACTTTGATGAGCCTCGATCGGAGCTCAACCTACCCTTTCTTCACTTCTACTGCTTCGGGACAAGTAAGCCTCTAAAGAGTTTCTCTCTTCTTTCTTTTCTTATTCTTTGGATGTGTGTGTGATCTTTTGACTAGAATTGGCCGCTTTTAGCTAGGAGCATGAAGGGGAGGATCACACATCGAAAGCCTCCTATGGACAATTTTCTATTTCCTTGGAATACGTGAAACTCTAACGCACTAATACTACATGTTTCAATTCAACCCCAATGGAGAATGTTAAAGAAAAGAAGAGGATAAAAGGCAAGGGTTTAAGGAAGCATGTTTAAGGGTTTAAGTCATTCCTCAACTTTCCATTCCGTAATCAAGAGAGAAGGAAGTGTGCACGGGAGGGGTAGAGTGAACTGCAATCATGTAAGCACGCACGTATGCGATGGTCCTTCTGAACATACGTTTAACGTAGCTAGTGCCGTTGTCGTCCTCGATTCATTGATCAGCAGAAGCAAGTTCATTGTAAATTTTCGTTTGCTACAATTATGCCCGGGCGTCCATCGCAATGGGCGATGTCTTCCGCCTACGAGATGCTGCTGCGCGCCTCCCAGCGGTCCTTCCCATGCAGGCGCTATGGGCAGTGTTTCCCGCCTACGGGATGCTGTTGCGCGCCTTCCAGTGGTCCTCACCATGCGGTTCTCCAGGTGGATCGCACTGAAGCTTCTTCTTCGGAAACTATACGTAATATCTGCAACATCGCAGTTACTACGCACGTCGACCATGGCAAGACTACTCTTGTGGATCGTCTGCTCAAGCAGTACGGGAATGCGCTTTTCCAGGACCGCATTATGGATTCCATCTCTCTTTCTCTCGAGCGTGGACGTGGGATTTCTATTGCTTCTAAGGTACGTTAAAAGTATTCACTTTATGGACCTCTGATTAAGTATTGAAAGAGGAATACGTTTTGTAGCTTAAATTTCTACGCACGATATTGTCCTAGAATTCTATGAGGCCATTTTCTCCCCCAATGAAAGCTTCTTGCAAAAACAAGCCCACTAACGTGGAGAGCAAGAAACTTGAAACTCCAAGTTTCTCTATCAACCATTGCAATACTTAAAGCAAATCGAAGCCCAGGTCTATTTTAAGCGAAATTTGTGGGGTTATACTCATGACAATAGTATATCGAGAAAAGAAGAAGCCATCTAACCGAAAGAGGTAGTTACCATGATTATATTGCCATTACTTTTAATTTGAGGGCTCTCTCAGGTCCCTCCTTATTTTATGTGTATGCTGGTAACTTGTGTATCAATAAATATAAAGCATGATGAAGGAGAATTCTACAAAATAAAAGTTGATTTTAGAATGGAAATTGTTTGTCAGCAACCAAAAGGTTTGAAAGTTCTCTTGCCCACTATCCATCACAAGATCGTTCGGTCTTATGTAAAGATAAAGTTTCAGTTATATTTTTAAAGTTATATTTCTGAAGAGATGGCATCATGTTCATGAGAGGCTTCATGAACATGTCTAGGATATTAGGACATATTTTTACCACATGCACTTAGCATGGGCTCATTGAGTGTTTAGGATATTGGATGTATATCTTCTACATGAATTGCGAGTGGCCATTGGAAAGATGAAAATATCCTCATGGCGCTTAATGTTGAGAGGACCAAAAGAGTGCCTACAAGAGAGGCTATAGAGTGTCTGTCTTCCATGAGGAAAGTGCTAGGAGCACTTCACATGTAGATATTTAGTCTATATAGAGCTGTTAGACACTACTTAAGTGTTTCATTTACATCTCTCTTTCTCTAGAGTTATTGGAAGCACATGATTATAGGGGACTTGGAAGATACATGAGCTTTAGAGCAAAGACTAAAATCTCCTATGAGGGAAGATAGATGGCATCACGGATCTTGCTCCTAGATAGTGGTCCATCGAGCCATAGGAGGGACCTTATTTGAGATGTAGGCCATGTACTCTCTCCTTTTTGCAATCAAAGGAGAAGAGTCCCAAAGAAATTTCTTTAAAGTGGTTGACTATGAAGTCATGGTTGTGTCATGAAGACACATGAAGAAATCGTGAACAAATTTGAGGACCTTGGTCAATGCCCATAATCTTTAGAATCTTGTGAATATATGTCCATGGATTCACCTTCCCACCTTGCACCATGTGGTTGTACCATAATCTACCTCCTTTAGGTCTCCCTTAGGTCATAACCTAAGTTGGAGATCTAGGGCATCGACTCCATCGGTCATCAGACACTTTAACCACATACAATCATCTTGATATCATTTGGCTTTGGGGATGTAACACCCCCGAACACCTGTTATGTCCCCAAAATTAAAGGACATATGGATGGGCGCTGACCACATACAATCATCTTGATATCATTTGGGTTTGGGGATGTAACACCCCCCAACACCTGTTACATCCCTAAAATTGAAGGACATATGGATGGGCGCTGTGTTAAAAGTGTCCGGCCAAATATGAACTGTCCGGCCAATGTGGACATGGCAGCTCCTCATTTGAACCTATAAATAGGACCCATGGGCTCATTTGTGAGACGTTCCTCGCATGAGGCATTTGGACTTGTGGTCCTTTAGGAGAGCCTTGTCACCCGTACTGGTAGAGGGTTGGTGGTATGGGATGCAAGTCCCTTGGAGGTGACTGGCTGCTTGGCTGCAGGCTCCCAGGATCAAGGGCGATCCCGTATTGGCTCTACGGTTGGGAGGTGAGTTTGATGTCCTTCCTTCTTTCATTCGTGAATATGGTTTGTGTCTTGTCTTGTCGAGCAGGGAGGATCTAACATTTGTATATGCTCGTATGGAAAAGGAAGGACAATATGCACAAAGCCGTTAGAGCTCATGGAGCCATGATCGTTCAGCTTGACATGCTTCTCACCCTCTTGCATGGGGTTGGTATGGGATGCTTCGAGCAGGAGGAAGGAGCAAGGGGAGCACATAAAAGCCAATGGTTGGAGAACATAGGTAAGTCCATCTCTTTTTGTGTTTTTCATGTATGTAGGTGGCTGGATGATTGTACTCTCCAACCACACCCTTGCCGGAAGCCATGGCTGCTGCCTTTCCTCTACTGCAAAGAAGGGAAGCAACATGGGCTGCCCTTGTGTGGTTGGGTAGAGAGCTCATGGACCCGTGATGGTTCAGCTTGACTTGCTTCTCACCCTCTTGCATGGGGTGGTCTGTGACCCTTGCAGCAGGAGTTCAGCTCATGGAGTTCTAGCAAGAGGAAGGAGCAAGGGGAGTACATACACGCCGATGGTCTTGTGCACAAAGCCGTTAGAGCTCACGGAGCCGTCATGGTTCACAACTTCAGCTTGACATGCTTCTCACCCTCTTGCATGGGGTGGTCTGGGACGCATCCAACAGGAGGAAGGAACAAGGGGAGCACACACAAGCTGACGGTTGGAGAACATAGGTAAGTCCCTCTCTTTTTGTGTTTTTCATGTAGGTAGGTGGCTGGATGATTGTACTCTCCTACCACACCCTAGCTGGAAGCCATGGCTGTTGCCTTTCCTCTATTGCAGAGAAGGGAAGCAACATGGGCTGCCCTTGTGTGGTTGGGTAGAGAAAGGGGGCTGCTTGGGAGCAGTCACCTTAAAAGGAAAGAGACAAGAAAGAAGCACATATCGAACATATGCTTTTTGGACTCCCATCAGCCCCATTGGACGAACAAAATTTGATGAGCGTGGCTGATTTTTGTTCATGATGCATGCCTAGAGGGCTGCCCATCATCAAACACCTATATTTTTTGGCTTGAGAAAATCACATGTACATTCAGAAATGAAGGGGCTGGATGGGAAAAGATGAAAGGAATGGGATGGAGCTTGTAGGGAGGGCTGCACAACCACTATATCTATTGGTTGCCCCCTCTTGCACTCCAGCCCAACCCTTTTTTTCCCCCTTAGCAACACCTCTATGTGAGTGCACTGTTGTGCATGGTTGTAATTCATCCATCGGTTGATGGAAAGAAAGTAGCCATCTTCCTTGGGCAGCAAGGCATGATTAGGGCAGTTGTATTAGATGGGCAATGGCTTTTCTTACTTTGCACCGGGGATTACTTGGGATGCAAGGCAATTACTTGGGCTCCAAGGCAATTAGGGCTCCAAGGCAATTACTTGGACTGCAAGGCAATTACTTGGGTTGCAAGGAGAGTACTTGGGCTTTAAGGCAAATTGCTTGAGCTTCGAGGGAATTACTTGGGCTGCAAGGCAATTACTTGGGCAGCAAGGAATCTTTCATTATGTGGTCTTCCACATGGCATAAATTTGGTGGACCCACCTCATCAAATTGGGTGCATGCATTCTCCTCCATACATTCCATATTTGTGGTATTACTTGGGTGATGCATACAGTTAGAAAGTTTTGAACTTTCTAAATTAATTTAGGAAGTAGGTGGAAAATAGTGGAGTTGGCAGCAAGGCATCATTAGGGCAGTTGTATTAGATGGGCAATGGCTTTCTTTACCTTACATAGATGATTACTTGGGATGTAAGGCAATTACTTGGGCTGCAAGGCGATGACTTGGGTTGCAAGGAGATTACTTGGGCTTCAAGGTAATTGCTTGGGCCACAAGGCAATTATTTGGGAAGCAAGGAATCTTTCATTATGTGGTCTTCCACATGGCATAAATTTGGTGGACCCACTTCATCAAATTGGGTGCATGCATTCTCCTCCATGCATTCTATATGGTTGGTATTACTTAGGTGATGCGCACAATTAGAAAGTTTTGAAAAATTTCTAATTTAATTTAGGAAGTAGCTGGAAAATTATAATTCAGGAACATACGAATGGGCTTCTCCTCTCTTCATCTTGGCATAACACTTATTCACCAAGATTGCTCATAAAGAGAAGAGTCGTCCACTCCTTAGCCTCCATGCTTGCACTTTCAGCCACTCCACCTTCTTCTTTGTCATGGAGATGTTCCCACAACCCATTAATTCTCAGCCATCAACTTTAGCTAGTCAATTCAACCAATTGAAGATATGATGACTTCCATACCCTACAGGCACGCATGGGCTACTTCTCAAAAGGGGTCTTCTTCCCTAGCACTTCCATAACGTTGGGATTTATACCTATCATGAGGGATGGAGGACTAACAGTGATGCTATGGAATGACTTGATCATTCACGTGGTGATGCGCACCTTTAGGGTGAACCATGTTTATGTCATGACCATCAGAAACTCTATTTCTTCATTATTTTGACGAAGGACACCAGGATAGCAAACATGGTTCTAGTCCATACGTGGTGGACATAAGAGTTCATGAGTGTTTTTGACACTGGAGGGGCATGTGATCAATTTTCTATAGTGAGTCGTAACTTTTTGTTGGCAAATGCCTTGGGCCACATAGATATGTGCATTGGACACTAGTCTGGGTGATTCTAGCTATTGTACATGTATGGGAACTGATTGTTAGTTATTCCTTTGTGAGTATGACCACATTGGCAGAAATGCTTAGGTGGACTTATAAGATACCTTACAGAAGGTGTCACCTTAGGGTGATCGTTATCCTTGGATTATGAGGATGTGCTCTCTTTGGTTCCATAGAGATCTCGACTATATGTGTCTTTCTCGCGGAGGGGATTGCTATATGATTGCCATGTTTGGGATCAGGCAGTTAGTCCAAGACAATTTTGTGACATGATAGTCATGGGTCTCGGGTACCTATATGATTTGTCGCAGTGAGAGAAAGATGGTAGGAAGATATTCCAGTATGTTGGATTGTTTCATGGATAGGGAAAGGTAGGCACAGACTAGGATGGGGGGATATGCATGTAGTTATGCCCCATCATATATGATGCACCTCGGCCCTAATAGGCTTGTATTTGTTCATCAATACAGGATGTATTTGTTCATCAATACATGATGTATCTCTTCATCAATAGAGGATGTATTTGTTCATCAATACAAAATGGGAGACCTTGTATATGGAGTGTCCATTAGGATGCACATGGTATCATGCTAGCATGGGCTAGGCACAGGGTACATGTGTATATTCGAGATACCCCATATGTGGTATTTGTAGAGATACATGTATTGCCATGCTAATATAGATTGAGCATGGGATACATGGATAGGATGAAGACCTCATTCTTGAAGCATCCATCGGGATGCATGGGGTGCTATGCCTATGATGGTTGAGCACAGAGCACATGCATTGCATCTTGTTCAGAGTCTCGACAGTGGGTAGCTAGCACCACTATGGACTCTATCATGAGATAGTTTTGGACCTTGTATATGCCAAGATGCCATTGCGGTCATAACGAGACGAGTCTAGTTATTGCAAGGATCCTAGTCATAGTTGCATCGCTTGAAGTAGTAAGCTTTGCTAACCTTCTTGTGGAACTATTATGTCCATTACATGATGTGCTTGAAAGGTCGTTTTTAGTGATTTGAAAGCTCTTGGCACTCGGCTTCCATTGGGACACCTGTTAGTTATGCTCGAAAGGGAGTTGTGCTTTCTTCCTGAAAGGGAGTTGTGTGGTCTTCCCGAAATCTAGCATTTCAACGACTCTCGACATTTGGTTTCCTTTGGGAGTATTGTTTATACTTATCCACATATCATTTATAGATCGAAGGATCAATCCTAGACCATGGAGAATATGTTGGTGGTGTGATGATCATGCGTCCTATGACACCGGCTGATCATAAATGGAATAGTCATCAGGGATACCTATGTAGACATGACCTTCGTGGATTAGGATATATTATAGAGGATGTTGCCCATGATGGCAGCCCTCTTAGCCCCTTAGTTGTGATGGTAGCCCTTGGGTTTTTTTACTCAAGAGCTGTTGCCACGAGTATATACTCCATGATCATGCCTACACTTCGTATGATTTTGCTAGGATATACCTCTTGTTAATGGTCCGATTGGGTGAGTGACTTTCCCTACTTGTTGTATGCTCATGATAATATTCAACATCTGCTGATGTATACAATTGATGTTGATATTTAATCATGAGCTAATCTCTTTCTCAACCACGAGACCTAGACGCATGGGTCCTTAGTTTGTAGCAAAGATTCCTTCTCGAAGGAAGGATTTTTACAGATGGAGGAGGAGAACACGACGAAGACAACCTTGCATTATGTTGTCTTGTTCTTTATACCATTCACACGATATGTGTGCACCTCATGGTCTTGATGGGGAAGGAGGGTGTACCTTAGGGTAACCCTAGATCTTGAGACAATTCAAAATGACATGTGCATGATGTTATCTTCTCGATGGTGATCCGTATTTGATCACTGATCGTTGAAGTATCTTACAAGTTTGGCCTATGTTGAGGAACCACTAACATCTTGGTCGCGTGATAGTTGGCACGTTGGTGATCTGGACAAGTATCTTGGTCCTTGGAGAGTTGCCTGTTTGGAAGTTTAGGAAGTTATCTTGGTTCCATGAGAGTTCCTCTGCCTCTCAACTTAGACGGGATGATTTTATGTGATACTTTCAGAGGAGGTCTCAACTTGGAAGATATTATCCAACGTGTTCCACTAGAACCCGACTTGGCTCAGGACCATGAGGGAGAGGAAGTCCAAGTGGATGATCGGGGGCACAAAACTTAGTCTGTTTTGACTTGGGAGTCATTTAGGTTGTCGACGGATTGTATTCTTGGTTTTAGCCAAGAAATTGCTGATGAGAACAATTAGAAATAAGGGGGGGAAGTGTTATGTCCCCAAAATTAAAGGACATATGGATGGGCTCCTGTAGGTAAGTGACCGACCAAGGCCAAATATGAACTGGCCACCCGTTGTGAACTTGGCCACCTCATTTGAGCCAATAAATAGGACCCATGTGCGCATCAGGCATGCCACACCTAGACTTGGGGCCCTTTGGCAAAGCCTCGTCACCCGTACTGATGGGGGGCTGATGGTATGGAACGTTAGTCCTATGGAGCTGGCTGCCCACTTGGCTGTAGGCTCCCAGGCTCAGGGGTGAGCTCGTATTGGCTCTAGGAAGTGAGTCTTGATGTCCTCGTTTCTTTCATTCGTGAATATGGCTTTTGTCATGTCTTGTCCAGCAGGGAGGACCTTGGAGGATCTAACATTGGTATCAAAGAAGCTCTCTGCTCATATGGAAAAGGAAGGATAACGTGCACAAAAACAATTAGAGCTCATGGAGTCGTGATGGTTCAGCTTGACATGGTTCTCACCCTCTTGCATGGGGTGGTGTGGGATGCTTCCAACAGGAGGGAGGAGGAAGGAGCAAGGGGAGCACATGCAAGCCGATGGTTGGAGAACATAGGTAAGTCCCTCTCTTTTTGTGTTTTCCATGTAGGATGGTGGCTTGATGACTGGTACTCTTCAATCACACCCTTGCTTGAAGCCATGGCTGCTGCCTTTCCTCTACTGAAGAGAAGGGAAGGAAGCAATATGGGCTCCCCTTGTGTGTGGTTGGGTAGAGAAAAGGGGGGGCTGCGTGGGAGCAGCCACCTTAAAAGGAAAGAGGTAGGAAAGAAGCACATCTCGAATACGTGCTTATTGGATGCCCTTCAGCCTTGTTGGGTAAAGATTGATGAGTGCTGCTGATTTTTGTCCATGACGCATGCCTAGAGGGCAGCCCATCATCAACCACCTATAAGATGCATTTGTTGGCTTGAGGAAATCACATGTACACTTAGAAATGAAGGGGCTGGATGGGAAAAGATGAAAGGAATGGGATGTAGCTTGTAGGGAGTGTTGGACAGCCACTATATCTACTGGTTACCCCCTCTTTGCACTCCAGCTCAGCCTAATTTTTTTCTTAGCAGCACTTCCATGCGAGTGCACAGTTTTGCATGGCTGTAATTCATCCATTGGTTGATGGAATGAAAGTAGCCATCTTCCTTGGGCAGCAAGGCATGATTAGGGCAGTTGTATTAGATGGGCAATGTCTTTTTTTACCTTGCACATGTGAGGCTGCAAGCCAATTACTTTGGCTCTAGGGCAATTACTTGGGCTGCAAGGCAATTACTTGGGCCCAAGGCGATTACTTGGGTTGCAAGGCAATTACTTGGGCTGCAAGACAATTACGTGAGCTTCAAGGTAATAACTTGGGCCGCAAAGCAATTATTTGGGCAACAAGCATAGTTGGACCGAGAGATTTAAATTGCAAGATTTAAATCGAGATTTAATTGTTTAAATCTTTCAGACCCTAAAGAAAAATCGAGGTTTTTATCCACTCAAAGAGAAATTTATACTTTTCATAAAAACCTTATATATACATATGTCATTTGATGAATAAAGATAATTACATTGTATCAAGATTCAAATGTAAAACATTCATCATGATTCATGAATCATAACTTATAAGTATTAACTTTCAACTTTTAAGTACGCAAAGAAGTGATAGGAAACACACACAAACATAGCATAAACTTTAAAGAGACAACTTTCAAGGTTAAAGCATAATATGAAATGTAGAATCTAAATACATCACGAGTCATGAACAATAAAATAATATGTCATAAGTCAAGCTTGAAGAGTCGGAAGTCAAATCTCCAACTCTTCATCTACAATATCATCAATATCATCATCCTCATCAAATGGACTAGCCCATGAGGAGGTAGATGCACTATCACTATAAAAATCCATGACTCTCCGTGTGTGAGCATGTGAATCATCGTCATCACTACTAGAAGATGCGGATCTCTCTTCCCAATCCTCTGGTACACTAGAATCCGGATGTGGACGGATGATGTGGCCTCCTCTTCTTCCACGTCCTCTTCCACCTCGACGAGAAGCCATCTTCCTAGGTCTCCGACTAGTAGATGGTGCATCAGGATCTGTTACAAAAAATTAGGATTTAATATTAACTTGACATCATACATGTAAAAAAATCAAACAAGATCAAAACTTAAAAGTTAAAGTATGGATTTATAGACTCTAGTATACTGTATATTGTAATTTGTATACCTAATGTGTTTGCTTTTGGTCTTCTTTGTGTTTGTCTCACAAACTGTTGGGACTCATGAAATAACATGGAAAAAATATATCTCTCTTCCGTGGGGATTTGAGGGATATCTTTCACTTTAGCAATGTCAATGGAATCCACATTGACCTACAATTTACAAATTGAAATAACAAATCCAATGAGTCATGAGTTTAGGGCTTATTAGCTTAAGCCTTAAGGCTTAAGCTAACAATTATCAACTTGGAAGTTTCAACATAAATTACAATTACCTGAAGGGGTGCAATGTGGGTTCCTTTGCTCTTCAACAACTTGAGATTACAGTGTGTATACACCAATTTCTCAAGTTGTTATGGCCTCAATCGGTTCCTTTTCTTCGTATGAAACAATGCCCATGTACTCCAATTCCTTTCTGCGGGGCCGATACCGCAATCTTGTGATAAAACCTTCAGTGCTAATTTCCTCTATGAAGAGGAATCATGATTCATAATTTATAAGTATTCTTGAAGTTTAAATTTAGACTTTAACCATACATTATAATCATGATTCATACTTTTTAAGTTTCAAAATGAACTTACTAGAAGAGGAGTACCAACACCATATATTTCCCACCAACTGACGGGGGAAAGCTGGTTCTCTCTCAATCTCGCAGCTAGCTGTCCAAAATACCTCTCCATGGATCGAAATTGCAGACGCTCTTTCTGTAACTGTGAATATAATGCTACGTCCCCTTCGGTCCATCGTCCCCTTCGGTCTATCCGGCTGTCCTCTAAAGCCATGTCTGTATCCTGAGCCTTTGATCTCCATAAAGGATGGAGTATGTAAGCAACTGTGTGGATTGGTTTGTGAAACCAATCCCATCTCTTACGCACTGCTTCACACAAATCATGACGCCTGCAAAATTCAATTTAAGATATAATTTTAAGTTTAAATAATAAATATATATAATGTATTATGTAACAAACATTTTTAGACAAATTAAAATATATAAATTTATAAATTATAGATTATAATGACTTACTCTGTATCTGAAAGGCCGGATACATCTGCAATTCAACCTTATATACGGTTAATATACTCGTATACAAGACCTAAGTCTGCTTCCCTCCATATCTGTGATATGAAGCACGGAGTATAGTGACTGAAGGGAAGCAATAAGTGTCAAGGGAGCACTAGATTGTGCTCTCTGACTTCACTAGACAAGATTTCGGAAATACACTTTTGATTACAAGAACACCCATATAGAGAAAATAATACAAGAAGACGGATTTGATACAAGATGCCCCACAACCCGGGACCAATAGGTATGGAAAACTAGACTAGAGATGATACAGGAGATCCCACAACCCGGGATCGTAAGTATGAGAAAAGATGTTTGGATTACAAGAACTCCCTTCCGGGAGATGAACTGAATACAAGAAAGAACTTGACAAGATCTCGTACTACGAGATTACAAGAGGACAATATAGGATGTCCAAGAACTAGACTAGACAGGACTAGAACAAGAAACAAGACAGGATTGGAACTTAAACTTGGAGAGTACTTACTTGGCGGTCACGACTCCTTGAGCTCCCAAGACTGGTATTGGCAAGACTGATTATGAATGTGGCCAACCCCTCCTTATATAGGTTTTCCAAGGGCGGTTCTAGGGCAGTTACAAATTGATGATGTCATCAATACGAAGCATGATCTCTGGATGTCAGAATCAAGGAAGAAGACAGTCGATCTTAGGGTTTTGGCACGTTCCGGACGCAATGGAAGCATTAGTTTCCCCGAATTCTGAACCAATCATGAGATATAGGATTCACATGGAATCTGAGATTTAGGATGGTTTTCTTTGTCCATGACATTACCTCCCCCTCAAGCGACGAGTTCCACGAGGAGCGGTCATGTTCTCTGGTCTCGGCTTCATTGGATTTCTCTTATGGAATTCTCGAACCTTGATTGGTGCTCTCTGAAGGTTTTCTACAGGTTCCCAAGTACGATCACTGATGTCATACCCTTTCCAATGAATAAGGTATTCCAATCTTCCTCGGGATATTTTAGAATCTAGGACATGCTCGACTTCAAATTCTTCATGATCATCAATCTCGATAGGTGGTGAAGGACTAGGTCTCTCCCCCCTCAATGGCGAAATCTGATATGGTTCCACTATGGATACATGGAAAACTGGATGTATTCTCATGGTGCTTGGTAGCTGGAGCTTGAAGGTGACTGGATTGATCTTGGCCAAGATGGTGAATGGACCAAATCTTTGATGATCTAACTTCACACAGGGCCTTGAAGTTTGTAAATTGTTTTTGAGTAACCATACTTTATCCCCAATTTGATACGATGGATTTTGAACACGATGTTGATCTGCATAGTTCTTATAATGTTCTTGAGCTTTATGGATCTCTTCCTTGAGTTCTTTGTGAATTTCCATGAGGTATTGAGCCATGTCTCTGGCAGCTGGGTTCTTGACATGATTTGCGAGTTGTATGTCCATCCTTGGATGTTGTCCATAATTTGCAAAGAAGGGAGTCTGCTTGGTAAATGTATGAACACTATTGTTATAGGCAAACTCTGCAAAGGGTAACAACTCAAACCAATCATTTTGATGATAGTTGATGGTGTAATGAAGATATTGTTCTAGGAATTGATTCACCCGAGTGGTTGCACCTGTGATTGCCTTGGTAGTTGGAATGAAGTGTGCCATCTTTGTAAATCTATCCACTATAACAAGAATGGCATCATACTTGTCTGACTTTGGGAGGTCTGTGATGAAGTCCATAGATAATGAAGCCCATGGCCTTTTTGGAATAGGTAAAGGCTGCAAGAGGCCATGAGGTTTATGTGGTGGTACTTTAGATCTATTGCAAGTGTCACAGGTTCGGATATATTCTTTGACTTCCTTCCACATTTGAGGCCACAAAAAATCCCTTGATATAAGTTCTATTGTTTTATTCACTCCAAAATGTCCTTCTGCAAGGTGGTGATGACGTTGTTGAAGTACTTGGATCCTGGGAGTTCTTGGGGGGACATACAATAGGTTCTTATAGAATAGTAACCCATCCTTTTCTTGGAATTCATCTACTTCTTGAATTCTTCCTTCTTGAGTTTTTTGCTTAACGTTACAAAACAATTCATCTCGTGGTAGAGTCTCACGGATCAAATGATTCAAGGCTGAATCTTCATGATGGCTTGAAGAGATAGCTTCTAACTGGAGATGCTAAGGCTTGAGTAATATGCTCTCCTGTTAATAAAAGGCCTCTTCACCCTTCTTTGGTGCAAGGTAAGATCTTCTTGACAAGGCATGTGACTGACACTGTTGCCGTCTTGGACGATATGTGATGACAAAGTCGAACTTGGATAAAAAGTTACTCCATCGAGATTGCCTTCTGTTGAGGATGCGGGTGGTCATAAAATACTCTAGGTTTTTGTGATCTGTATACACGATAACTTTATGAGCTGCTCCTTCTAGATGGTGATGCCAAGTATCAAATGTGTCCACTATGGCAAGAAGTTCTTTATCATGAATTTCATAATTAATTTCTGGAGGAGAAAATTTCCTTGAATTATATGCAACTGGATGTAGGTGTCCATCATCTCCATATTGTGAGAGAATGGCCCTTAGGGCAAAGTCTGATGCATCTGTCTCTAGGAAGAAGGGCTTACTAGAATCAGGATGAACTAGAATTGGAGCAGTCGTGAATGCTGATTTCAAGGTCTGAAATGCTTTTTCTGCTTCTTCGGTCCATGAGAATTTGGAGTTCCTTGTAAGCTTGGTAAGAGGTGTCACTATCTTGGACTAATCTTTGATGAATATCCTATAGAAGTTGGCAAACCCTAGAAAACATTGTACATCTCGAACACATGAAGGTGGTTGCCAATCAAGGATTGTCTGAATCTTCTTAGGGTCCATAAAAATTCCTTTATATGATACAATGTACCCTAAAAATTCCACTTCTGTCTTATGGAAAGAGCACTTCTCCAATTTCGCATATAATCCTTTTTCTCTTAGTTTCTTTGGGACTATCTTTACATGACATTCATGATCCTCTAGATTTTTTGGAGAGTATCAAGATATCATCAAGATATATTACAACAAAATCATCTATATATTCTCGAAAGATATCATTCATCATATGTTGGAAGAGAGCTTGAGCATTTGTAAGACCGAATGGCATAACTACATATTCAAAATGCCCATACCTTGTTCGAAATGCTGTCTTCCATTCCTCTTCTTCTCTGATCCTGACAAGGTTATAAGCTCCTCGAAGATCAATTTTTGTGAAGAATTTTGCTTTTCCAAGGCGTTCCAAGAGCTCTGATATGAGTGGTAGAGGGTATTTGTTTTTTATAGTGACTTTGTTCAATCCACGATAGTCTACACACATCCGGAGAGTCCCATCTTTCTTCTTTACAAATAGAATAGGAGCTCCTGTTGGAGACTTCAAGTGTATGATAAACCTCTTTGCTAGATTCTCATCAATGTTCTTGCGTAGTTCTGTAAGTTCCTCTGGGGATAGTCTGTAGATTGGTCCAAAGGATGGTTGTGCTCCCTCTTGAAGATCTATGGGGCAATCATAAGGTCTATGCTCTGCGAGGATATCTGCATTCTTCTTTTCAAAAACATCTTCAAAGCCTTTGTAGTGATTGGGTAGCTGTACTGGATCATCTTTCTTGGATTCGCTGGAATGGCATAGATCATATATGTAGGTTCTTTCCTTACTCCATGTATGAAGGCTTTGGCTCCGACATATGTTGGGTTCTTCTGGATATCTCAACGGGTGATTTTATTCTTTTCCCAATTAATGTCTGGATTATGCTTCTTTAACCAGGGCATTCCAATGATAACTAGATGTATTGGGCTCGATATTACATTGAAACATATGTGGGATTCATGGTCACCAAGGTGTACTCTTAATGGTGTGGTTTCCATGGTTATATTCCCAGATGCTAGAGGTCGTCCATCTACTACTTCAGCTACTACTGGTTTGTTCTTTCGAAGTACAGGAATTCCATGTTTCTTAACCAATCCTTCATCGATGAAACATGAGGAGGCTCCTGAATCTACTAGGGCTGTAAGGGAAAGGGTCTTCTTGGGCATGATTAACTTGAGAGGTGCAAGACATGTTTCTATGGGTGTAGCTGGAATTATGAGACCCTTTCTTATATCATGGTCCGATTGAAGGGTCTCTTTTACAACTTGACTTCCTCGTTTCCTTGCTCTACAAGGGTGGCTGCGACTTTGGAGTTTGTTCTCTTGTTCGGACAATTAATTGCAATATGTCTAGGGTTTCCACAGTAGAGACATAACTTATTAACTCTCCTTCTCTGTTTCGCTTCTAGTGTTAGAGGCTGAAACCTAGTTACATCTATTTGCATAGGTTCATGCATGGACTCATCTTTAGTAGTCGGTTGGAAAGGTTTCCACTGGCGAGGTCTTCCTTCTACTTGTTTTTCTTGTTTCCTTTCAAAAAGTCGGTTATCACATTGAATAGCTTGCATGATATATTCATTCAATGTTTTAATCTCTGGCATCGTGAGCAAAAGGTCCTTCACATCATCTCTTGAACCCCATCTGAATTGGCTTATGAAATAATCTTCATGCCAAGTGAGATCAGATATCAACTTCCTAAATTCAGATGCATAGGTAGAGGCAGGGCGGTTACCTTGACGTAACTTCCGAAGTTTTGTTTCTGCTACTCGACTTGTATCTGCATCTCCAAATGTGGCGGAGAGTTCTTGAAGAAACCCCTCATAGTCCTGAAGTATTGCCATGTTCTTCTCCAAGATTGGGGCAAACCATGATAATGCTTGGCCACAGAGCAAGGTTTCAATAAACCCGACCTTGGATTCCTCATCAGGGTATCTATCAGGTTGCATACGGATGTACAATTTAACTTGCTGGAGAAATCCACGAAACTTCGTGCGATCCCCATCGAACTTTTCTGGCATGCAAATCTTGGGTTCCTTCATAAATGATGTACTAGGCCGTTGATTCACTTGAATACTCCCTTGATTTGCTTGAAGACTCTCGATTCGTTCTTGTAATTCTTGGAGGAATGCACCTATATGCACTGGATGTCCCATCTCGACTTGTGTCTGTCGATGACTTAGGTCTTCCACTTGTTGTTGGAGACTCTGAAGTGATGCTACGATCTGTTCATAAGCGTTCTCCATGATGCCTGGTCTTGGATAGAAGATAGTCTTGTCAAAATGTCAGGGGAGCACTAGATTGTGCTCTCTGACTTCACTAGACAAGATTTCGGAAATACACTTATGATTACAAGAACACCCACGTAGAGAAAATAATACAAGAAGATGGATTTGATACAAGACGTCTCACAACCTGGGACCAATAGGTATGGAAAACTGGACTAGAGATGATACAGGAGATCCCACAACCCAGGATCGTAAGTATGAGACAAGATGTTTGGATTGCAAGAACTCCCTTTTGGGAGATGAACTGAATACAAGAAAGAACTTGATAAGATCTCGTACTATGAGATTACAAGAGGACAATACAGGATGTCCAAGAACTACACTAGACGAGACTAGAACAAGAAACAAGACAGGAACTGGAACTGGAACTTGGAGAGTACTTGCTTGGCGGTCACGACTCCTTGAGCTCCCAAGACTGGTATTAGCAAGATTGATTATGAATGTGGCCAACCCCTCCTTATATAGGTTTTCCAAGGGCGGTTACGAATTGATGATGTCATCGATGATGCCATCAATTCGAAGCATGGTCTCTGGATGTCAGAATCAAGCAAGAAGACAGTCGATCTTAGGGTTTTGGCACGTTCCGGACGCAATGGAAGCATTAATTTTCCCAAATTCTGAACCAATCATGAGATATAGGATTCACATGGAATCTGAGATTCAGGATGGTTTCCTTTGTCCATGACAATAAGAACCTCTGCCTTCGACCAGAAGGCATCATCTCCCATGACAAGTGATGAAAATCGTAGAAACAAAGGATCTCCATCTCTAGCTTCTGGTATCTGGTACCACTCCTCTGCTACAACTCTACGAAGAAGACCTTTCCTCACTCTCAATACTCTATCCAACACAATGAATATGTAACAAAATCGTGTAATGGATGACTTTTGAAGCTCCAAGTCCGCATGTGAACGAAATATGTTTTGAACTTTGGGTCTACTAGTCACAAACTTTACAATGAATTTTGCTTTGCTAAGGATAGTCTCAACCCATGGCAAGCTTCCTATATCTTCCATCAAGAGGTCTAAGCTATGACTCGCACAAGGGGTCCACATGATTCTAGGGAATGCTTCTTCTAGCATACGACCCATTGCCACACAATTGGATCCATTGTCTGTGACCACTTGAATGACATTATGTGGGCCTACATCCTCAATGGCTTTTCGTACATGAGAGAATATGAATTCCCTTGTGACAACAGTTCTAGGTGCATGTGCTGGAATGGCACGTAAAAACATAGTTCCCTTGCAAGAGGAAACCATGATGTTATACACATTCCTCTTGTGCATATCTGACCATCCATCACATAGAATGGAACACCCATATTTCTCCCATGTACTACGCAATGATAACATCTCAGTTTCTATAGCAAGCTTTTGTTTGGTAAGCTCATTAGTGCGTATGACTTTCCCAGATTGCCCTTCCCAAGGAGCACCTATGCGATTGACAGCTTTCATTGCCCTCTTCCATGCAGTGGTATTGGCTACATTGAAGGGGATGCCACATAAAATGAACAATCTAGTGATCTGTGTCTTGGCTTGCTCTATTGCTTGTTTTTGCATAGATGCTCTCATGCTACCCTTCACGAAAACATTACTTTCGGGTAGGTTCCTAGGTATGGGACCACTACTAGAGGGTGCTTGTACTCGTGGAATCGGAGTAGTGCTAGCATCTGGGGATGCAACACTAGAGCTCATACTATCAGTGCGAGCCCTTTTTGAAGGTCATGTAGAAGACTCTCCAATATTGTGATGCATCTCAGAAGTCTGAAGAGGGTCTTCACTCACGTGGATATTTCCAACACCTTGAGACAATTGCAACTTGGAAGTAAGGTCCTCTATGATTTGTTGAGGCACAGAGTGACATTTTCCAATGCCACCACCTCGCAAACCAAGAAGGTGTGCCTTGATCCGAGATGTACTACCGGTGTATAGACCCTTGCAATACTTGCATTCCCATGTATTACGCCCAGTGACCTTGATATGGGATCGGATATCGGCAGGAGTACGACCCATAATGTCGATTATTTGTCTTCTAATCACTATAGATGGAAAGAGGGATTTGGAAAGGCTAAAGCTCTCTCTCTCTCTCTCTCTCTCTCTCAGGATTCAAGAACGCAGGCAGGAGGGCAGCAGCACTATGACTCAAAAAAACCGTCGAACGGGTTTATTATGGACACTAGGGCTGAAAAAAAATCGATCAAAAAAATCGTTCACAGTGAATAAAAAACGTGCTCCACGATTTAAATCGTTCAGCGATTTAAATGATTTTTTTTTTTTCCGAAAAAACCGCAGTCGGACTGTACTATCGCAACAAGGAATCTTTCATTTGTGGTCTTCCACATGGCATAAATTTGATGGACCCACCTCATCGAATTGGGTGCATGCATTCTCCTCCATACATTTCATATGGTTGGTATTAGTTGGGTGATGTGTACAATTAGAAAGTTTTGAAAACTTTCTAAATTAATTTAGGAAGTAGTTGGAAAAATAATGGAGGTGGGAGGGTTATAATTTAGGAACATACGAATGGGCTTCTCCTCTCTTCATCTTGGCATAGCACCTAGTCACCAAGATTGCTCATAAAGAGGAGAGTCCTTCACACCTCACTTAATTTGTATAAGTTTCGGTCAAGAAGCTCAACTGACGAAAATAGACTACGTGTCCACACAAGTGTGTTGAAGAATTGGACTTCACTCTTGGACTTATAACTCACATAATATAGATCCTCTGAAGGATTTATTTAAGAGAAAGAAAATACACAAGACAAGCTTTCCAAGAACTTAAAAATCACGTAATTTGGAAAAGTTTTGGTCGGGAATCTCAATTGACCTAAATAGACTATCTGTCCATACAAGTATGCTGAAGAACTGGACTTCACTTTCGGACTGATAACTCACATAATATAAGTCCTTTGAAGGATGTATTTGACATAGAGAAAGTACACAAGACAAGCTTTCCAACAAGCTAAAAATCACCTAATTTGGATAAGTTTTGGTCAAGAAACTTAACTGACCAAAATAGCCTACCTATCCAGACAAGTATGCTGAAAAAGTGGACCTCACTCTCGGACTGATAACTCACAGAATATAGAAGTTTTGAAGGAGATATTTGAGATAGCGAAATTACACAAGATAAGCTTTTTAATGAGTGTTTAAATGCAAGAAATGGTTACATATACACTGAGAGATGAGCCTCACAACATGACTATGTACAAAGATGTGTAGCTGGAAAGAGTCTATGAGAAGACAAAATGACAAAATGGCTTCTAAGATCAAATCCGACTACTGGGGGCTCTTGCCTCTTTCTCTCCTTGTTGAGAATGTGCACTTTTATAGCCAATGAGCATGTGAAGAAGTTTGTGCCTTCTTCTTAACTCTCCACTTTCATTTGATTCCCCACTATATGCCACTTACTACAAGGCAGATTTGTATCTTTTATTCATCATGACTTTTGACTAGATTTTTTTCATCCTTAGACTTCTTTTTCCCTTTACCTTTACCTTTACATTTGGTAAATTTATCCAAGATTAACTCATGTGAAAATGAGCTTGCACATTTATCTTCAACATGATTCAGCCAATGGAAGCTATGATGACTTCCATACCCTATAGACACACACGTCCTATGTCTTGAAAGGGGTCTTCTTCCATAACATTGGGATTTATACTTGGATGCATAGATTAGGAGGTGGGTATAATCAGTTTTTTAACTCCATTAGATGAGCCGTGGCGGTTATTCATGGTCAGTTAGGGTGCTTTGCCCAAGATTTGAGATGAAGGGCATGAGGATACTCACATTCCTCTTTGATTAGGACGTGGAAGGATGAGACCTTGGACACATATTCATGGGGATTCTAAGGACGTTGGACATTGAGCCAAGTCCTCTAGGATCTATTGGATCCTATAGCTGCTCAGATGGAGTGGGGATGCTGGACGGAGTAGTTTTTGAAGTGCTCTACAGACCCACTAGGTGTGACGGAAGACATGAGAGGGAAATTAGGGCACATCCCTAGCAATCCAAGGAAATACTTGGGTAGGATTTTGCGTACCAAGGTTGAGCTGCATCTAGATAGACGAGGAGACTTATGGTGAGGGTCATGCCTTGCAAGGTTAGGAGCCTTCATGGAAGGGATTTCCACTTGATAGCTATTGGTTGATAGAGGATCAAGGTCATCTTAGTGACTCTGGATATATACCAGTCACTTCCATGATGATAGGCTTGCTATGGGATGGAGCGAGATATTTGTCTATCTCATGCCACATGGTGTGAACAGGAGTCACATGAGAGATTGGTATCTTATGGACATAAGAGTTTTCTTTGGGGATCTTTTTTTTGAGACCCAAGGCAATTGACCTATATGCATGAGAGCTGATCTTAGGTACATAGATGGGTCCTTCGAGACATGTTCAATTTTCATACCTCTGTGTGTGACACGTCAGGTTTCTCTCTATTAGGTCAGTGTATGTGGTTAGGGACACGAGCACGAGCTCGGGGATTGGTGGATGACTATTGAGGTGGTATGACTACCTGCCTCCATATCCAAAGGCATTATGTTATGAGAGGATTTCCACATGGTGGGTCATAGCAATATTTGTTTTAGACCACCTAGCGTGAGACCTCTGCACATGTTTTTGTTGTATATACTCCATGGAAGGCATCAGAGGATGCTTTTCATGAGAGAGAGAATAGTGGGTGCCTCTGTATCACCGACAGGATCTACCATGTGATAGAGGACTCATTCCTTCGGTTGAGCCACCGATGACATTTTACCTTGTGATGAGGACTAGTCCCGAGGAGTCACATAGGGGTACTTTTCGCGAAGCTGAGCAGTTTATTCCTCAATATGTCATTGGGGAGAGATGCATCCACATGACATGATTGGATACAATGCACCATTTGCACATCATTTTTGTTTGATTACAAGAACATTCATGGATTTTACTTCATTCTTCTTCTGCATTTGTTTTTCACTTATGAGACCACGTTTTGGTCCTTCTTTTGTCATGATGTGGTTGCAGTTTACGAGAGGAGCTAGTGGGTAACGACTAGTAGGTGGACTCATGATAGTTATCAAAGAGATATCATGTGTTGATTATTCTTTGTGTTAGGACATCCTGACGGATGGAGGACTATCAAGAGCAGAGTGATGCTATGAGATGACTTGACCATTCACATGGTGATGCGCACCTTTAGGGTGAATCATGTTTATGGCATGACCTACTCTGTTTGGCTATTGGCACCTTCATTTTCTTGATGAAGGACACTGAGATAGCAAACATGGCTTTAGTCCATGTTGGGATAAAGTCCTAAATGACCCCTTTATAGTGTATACATGTGTATAGGAAGTTGGTCGACTCTCTCTCTCTCTCTCTTTCCATCAGCTGCCCCTTCATTTAGTGCCTCCACTTTTGAGGCACAATGCACATACACGCGTCCTCTACCCCTCCAACACCATATTCCAACCCTTTCAACTGGTATGAGAGCAAATAATCCCAATCTTATTTTTGATGGTGTGAAGGGTTCTATATTGAATGAAGAGATTAGGAGAAGAGCAAGTGGTGGAGGCACTTCTGCCAACATGGTTAGAGGCATATCAGAGAAGAAGGGCTCTTATTCATAGAGAAGTAAGAGCAAAAGCAAAGAAAGGGGAAGCTCCAACAAGAAGCAGGGTAGTGATGTGACATGTTACCAGTGTGGTAGGAAAGGCCACAAGAAGCCCGATTGCCAATTCTAAAAGGCAGAGATTGAGAGGAAGAAGAATGCTGGAGACAAAAGAAAGGACAAGAAGGAAGGAAGATAGTAAGGATGGACATGAGAGCCAAAAAGAAAAGGAGAAGGCCAATGTGTCCTCTAGTGTTGTTATTGAGGAGCTTTCAGATATGGAAGATATTCTATGTGCTACTATATGAGCTTGTGATGCTCATGCACATGATATCTCTTGCAATGTTCATGTATAGGACATGTCAATCATTAAAAGTGATCTAATTGATGCTTTATTGACTGCAAATGATGCATTATTCCATACATGGATTGTTGATTCTGGTGTTTCGTTTCATGTGACTCATGTCAAGGAGTGTTTTGTTACTTTTCATGCGGGCAGCCATGGCCATGTATACCTAGGGAATAATCATGCATGTCCCATTGAAGGTATTGGCACTGTGCATCTTTCAACAGATGGCACAAATGAGTCAACAGATGGCACAAATGAGCTGGTCCTGCATAATGTGAGATATGTGCCAGGAATCAAGAAGAGTTTGCTCTCTGTTGGGCAAATGGATATGGGGCAAATGGATATGCATGGTTATAGCGTTTTATTTGAAAGAGGCTCATGGAAGAATCAAGATGACCAAAGGTTCACGGTTGATTGTTAAAGGCATGAAGGAATTATGGCATAAAAGACTTGGCCATATGAACCAAAAGGGTCTATCCAAACTTTGTAACTTGAAGAAGCTTGATGTTAAAGGCACTAAGCTAGATTTTTGTAATGATTGTCAATATGAAAAGCAAGTGAAAAGTTCCTATTACTCTGGTGTGTTTTGTAAGTCTCGTATATTAGAGCTTGTCCATTCTGATGTATGTAGCATGCCCACCAAATCTATGGGGGGTGCGTTATATTTTATTTCTTTTGTTGATGATTTTTCTAGGAAGATTTGGGTGCAACTACTCAAATCAAAAGATGAATCGTTTGTTAAGTTTAAGAGATTTCATGCATTTGTGACTACCCAAACAGGTAGAAAGCTGAAATGCTTACGTACGGATAATGGGGGTGAGTTCACAAGTGCTGAATTCAAATTTTTTTGTGAAAATTTGGGCATAAAGAGGGAGCTTACTCTTCCATACAGCCCCTCTTCTTATGGTGTGGCTGAAAGGTATAATCGGACTCTTTGTGAGAGGGTGAGATGCATGTTGTCCACAGCTAATCTCCCTCATGTTTTTTGGGGAGAGGCTCTTAAAACTGCAGTACATATATGCAATTAATCCCCTCACATGTCTTTGCAAAGTGACATCCGTGAAGGTCTGGCAAACTTGCTTCATGATCGATTGCGTCTTTAGCTGTGTACACATAAGGCCTGAGTTGAGGAGTAAACTTGATGCCAAATCCATTAAAGGCCTCTTCATGGGATATGGTGAAGAAGGTGAAAAGGGTTATAGAATATGGTTACCTCAGCTGAAAAAGGTCATACGCAGCCGGGATGTTGTTTTTAATGAGGCAAGGCTGGTACAAAATGATGTTGCCTCGAAACATGACCATAAAAATGTCACATTTCAGCAAGATCAGCCACATTTTAGGCCTATTTTAGACCTTAAGGATGCACCACATATGGCTGAAAATATAGATAATCCAATGGTTTTTGAGCCAGATGATGTTGGACAACAGGAAGAGGCTCCTTAAGGGTATATGCCGCCACAAAATAATGCTGAAAACGATGTTGGAAATGATGTACAGAAGCATGTAAATCATGATTTTATTATACCACCTGATGTAGACCCATTACCAGAGAATGAGGATCATTGGGTGCAAGGTAGATTCGGTTCGTCGAATTTATAGATTTTCCGGTTCTTCCGGTTCGGTGCCTTTCGGTTCTTCCGATTCATCCGGTTCGCCGTTACACGACCACTTTTTGTCTGGTTCGATTTGAATTATCCTAGGCCTACCAACGATCATAGAGTACGTTGAGCCCCCCGACCCCCCCCGTAAGCAGCTGCCTCGGCCCTTAATAGACTTACCTTCAGCCCATCGTGGCCCGTGACCCATCCCCCCCCCCCCCCCCCCCCCCCCCCCAAAAAAAAAAGAGAGAAAGAAGAAAGAGAGAGAGAGAGAGAGAAAGAAAGAAAGAAAGAAAGTGTTTTTACGTCTATTAGGAGGCCGAACTCGGCCTATGAGACAAATCGATGTACATGGGTGTATCTTCTGTCAATCAGAAAAGATAAAAGTGCTAAAAAGAAACTGGTTAAGCTGATATAGATCTCCGTAGTATGCATGTGGGGATACCCATGAAAATGGTGGGGGGTGTATGGAGTGCGATATCTATGATAGTCTATATGCAAAAGGGTAGTACAACAACCATGAGAATGCATCTAAGACGACTACTAGCTCCATCCTGTGCTAGTGGGTGGGTGTAATATGTGATACATAGGTGGAGGTGGAGTCAGGGCCACCCTGATGGCTGCAACGGGATCGGCCATCATCTGGGATCGTCTCTCCTCCATGGGGCGATGGTCACAAGCCTGGATCTCCGCAATCTGGTGTCGGTGAAGTCTCGGGGCCCGATATCCTATAGCACGGGGTCGTCTCCTAGCTCGAGATATCTGAGCCTGCTGAAGAGTCACCCCGCTCGGTGTGTGGGCTGAGGGGGGGAGGGCTGCAGCACGTCGTGGAATAAAGAAGTCAGTGAGCTGACTCTGTCTCCCTCCTGTATGGAGTGCTACAGTAGGCTGGAGTAGGGAATCTCTGTGACTCTGTATCTCTAGTAAGAATCGCCCGAGCTGTCGCTGGTCTCTAGAGTCCATGATCTCTCGGAGGGTGGGCTGCCCCGCAAACAGAGTCTCGTATCTGCCTCTGATGCCATCATATGCGCTACATCTGCATACAAAGTGCTCCTCATCCTCCATCTCTACTCTGCATACTCTGCATATCCTCTCCTCTCTGGGAATGTCTGCGGCTCTGCCCGTCTCAATCTCGAGTCGGTGTGATGAGACTCTCAGCTGGCCAATCGCTACCCTCGAGCTATGAGGCATGTGAGTATCCATGTAGCGTGGTCGCTGGATGAAACCGTCAGCTAGTATGTCTATGAACTGGTCTCGATAGTGCGATAGTCTCGATCCCATGTGTGGTGTTGTGCCATGTCTGACTAATGTAGAGCTGCCAGAGATCCTGTCTGAGCACAACATTCCTCTCACGACGAGAGAGGTGGATGTGAGGTGAGTCTGGGTCATACTGAAAAGGCGGCAATCTGTCCATATCAAGTCCATGACTATCAAACCAGACTCTAACCTGAGTGTACCAAGCTCTCTCATATCGTGACTCTGATATCTGTATAGATGCCTCAAGAGCTCTGTGTGTGAGTCTATCTGTAGGGAGGTCCCTAATCCTCTGAATAAAGAAGATAGTCTGGAATAGTGCCTCTACTGCCATGGGTGGTGCAGCTAGCTTTGCCCTGATGATGTCATGTGGCACCGACTGTTTCCCACGAAATAATCGCGAGATCATACGTACCTGTGGCCTCTCGATCGCACTCCACTGGGTGACTGTAAGACCTGGGGCCCAAACCGTTGCAACATACATCATAGCTGGTCTGACCAGTGTGTCAAATAGCCAGCCCTTCGTGCGGGGCTCCTGGAAGTGTGCTTGGTGACATCTCCGCTCTAACATGGCTAAAGCTGCATATCCGCGTGTGAGTCTATCGGTGGCTGCCTGTCTCATGCTGAAGGGGCCAGGCAAGCTCGTGAATGTGACTCCGAGATAGACATAGGAAGTGACCACCTCAATCTGTCCACCACCAGCTCTGAATCCTGCTCCATTCCTCACCATGGGGGAGGTGTGGAAGATCATGACCTTGGTCTTGCCAAGGTTTACTGTCAAGCCCCTCTGTGTACAAAACTCATCCAGGGCCTCAAGGTGGCGCTGTAATCCCTCGGGTGACTCTGAAATCAAGACAATGTCATCGGCATATAATAAAATGTGGACATGTGTACCTGCGAGGTCTGCACCCTCTCCTCCAGCTCGGAGAATGTAGTCCTCAATCTCGTCAATGTAGAGACCAAATAGAGTGGGAGAGAGTGGGCAGCCTTGCTTAACACCGATGGTGCTAGCAATGGCCTCAGACATACCTCCTGGACACCGTACCCTCCCAGTCACCTGCTCATAGAGTGCATAGATGGCCCAAATCATCCCTGATGGTACTCCCAAGCTCTGGAGGCGTTGGAAGAGCCTCTCCCGCGGCACTGTATCAAAAGCTTTGCGGAAGTCCACAAAGCAGCAATATAGCCTCTTCTTCCGCATCCTTGCCCCATCAATGAGGCAGCGCAGAATGAAGATGTGATCAATAGTAGAGAAAGCTCGTCGAAAACCTGCCTGGCCTCGTGCTCGTAGCCCCTCAGTCTCTGCATATGAGCTGAGCTCTGCCTCAAGTATGGCACCGTATAGTTTGGCCATGGTGTGGCCAATCATGATGGTCCTGTAGTTCCCTGGATCCAGGGTGTCGCCAGATTTGTGGATAGGCACAATGGTGTGCCTAGTCCACTCCTCTGGGAAGCCCTCTCCTATAGCCCGGTTGAAGACATGTGCAATCAACGGGGCTATAGTGGAGGCTGCATATATGAGATGCTCGCTCTGCAATCCCGCGTGGTCTGTCGAACGTCCATGTCGCAGTCGTCGTATGGCCCTCTCAACCATCTTTGCTGTGAAGAGAGAAGAACTAGTAGGGCGAGGCTCAAGTGGATGGGGAATGGGAGGCTGCCTAGGTACCTCATATAACCTCTGAGCATAATCATGCCATGTGTGTGGGTCTCCAATAGGTGTGGTCGGGCGTGGCTCTCGTAGGCTGTGCCATGCTGCAGCACTGTCCATACTCATAAAGAGATGGTATAGCTCAAGCTCCTGTGCCTCCTCAAAGGCTCGCCTCTTTCGGCGTGTGAGAGTCTTCATCTGTCCCTTGGCCTCTCTCTCTGTGATCTCTCCCAATGCTCGCTGAGCTCGTAGTCGGCGGTAAAGATCTCTGCAATCCTCATCATACCAACGATGTTGTGGCATAGTCCCGGGAGGAGGTGTGTGACGAGAATGGATGGTGTGTGGGAAGGAGCTGATGGCTGATGTCTGAAGAACTGATGCTATCTGAGAGGTGAGTAGGGATAGTGGAGTGTCAGGATGAAGTAAGAGAAGACCCTTCTCGACTCGAGCCGCATATATGTGAGCTAGCTCGTGTGTGAAGTGGATGGTGGTGTGTGGGATGCGTGCTGCGGGTATGCGTAAAGGGGTGTCTCCCTTCAGGGAGAGTGCGAGGTATGTGTGATCGGCCCCAATGGGTATGGGTGGGATGGTGAATGAGGTAAGTAGGTGGATGGCCTCTCTGGACCCCATGACGTAATCTACTGTACTTCCCCCGCCATCTGTGGCTGAGTGTGGTATGCATGTCAATCCTCCTGAGGTAGGCCACTGAGTCATCCCGTTATAGATAACGAGATTATGTCGAGAGCCTAGTCTGAGTAGGTGAGTGCCATAGTGAGTGTGTGTAGGGTCAGCTGAAGCTCGAGCTGTAGACTCATCCTCTATGGTATGTAGTATCTCTGGGTCTTCTGGGTCAAATATCTCACACTGATCATTGCCTGTCCTTGCATTGAAGTCTCCCATAAGGAAGACTTCCCCTAATGCAGAGTACTCTGTAATCTCTTCTGACAAGCAAGTGTATGGTGAGTCCTCCTCTCGATCTATGATAGTGAAACGCGAGCTAGAAGGAGCAAAGCAGCATAATGCTATGAAGATGATCCGCTCCTACGAGAGCTGCAGTCGAATCCAAAGATATCTGGCCTGTGAATCACGTGCGACTATCTGTATCCTGCTCTGAAGTCCATCTCTAAAGAGTATGGCTACTCCTCCTGATCCTCGGGTGGTGTGCTGACGTGTACACTCTCTGTATGTGGACTCCCACTGAAAACCGTGGACTCGAGGTAGGCCCCGGTCCGGGCTCTCATGTGTCTCTGTGAGCATAATGATGTCTTTGCCTTTGCGCACCTCTTCCAATCTCTCTGGTGTGTCCATAGATCTCCATTGCAGTTCCAAACTGCAAGGTGTATCTCCTCGAGAGAGAGAGAGAGAGAGAGAGAGAGAGAGAGAGAGAGAGAGAGAGAGAGAGAGAGAGAGAGAGAGAGAGAGAGAGAGAGAGAGAGAGAGAGAGAGAGAGAGAGAGAGAGAGAGAGAGAGAGAGAGAGAGAGAGAGAGAGAGAGAGAGAGAGAGAGAGAGAGAGAGAGAGAGAGAAAGAAAGACTTTTTAACGTCTATTAGAGGCCAAAATCGGCCTATGAGACAAAACATATACATCAGTATGATCCAATCCACTGTGATCCAAAACGAAAATAAAGTGTGAGTACTGCAAACGGGTATAAAAGGAGGGATAGTAGCTGGTATCAAGGGTGTGGGGTGCTATGGGTATGCACTCTATATGCTCAATGGGTGAGATACAAATATGATATGCATAGGGAGGGGAGGCTCGATGGTATCACAACCCCCTAAATGCCTGGAGTGGGTGTAGGATATAATGCATCGGTGGGTAAGGCATCATGGCGATCCTCAAAATGCTCTGGGCGTCCAAATCGATAGGGGTGCGCTGCTGACGTCTCTGTATCTCCATGTCATGGCGTGCGTGAATCGCCTGAATCTCTCTCTGATGTGGACGAGCTCTCCGGACAAGGGGTCTCGGTCGTCGACGCTGTCGTCTAAGCTCCTCTGCTCTGTGTAATGTGACACCCCGCATCGAGCTTGGCCCTCAAGTGTATGTGGGTCTGAAAAATTCTGTAATATAAGTCTGAGGGGGGGGGGGTCAGGTGTATCTCCATCTGCTGCTGGAGGAGTGATGCGCGACGGTGCTGGAGCTCTACTAGGAAACGACCTAGAGGGCGTTGGTCCTCTGTCCCCAATAAAGCCCTGATCTCTCTAGGCCCCCTGAAGAGCTGTGGGTAGCGGTCTCTGATGTCCTCATATGCCTGGCATCTACATGTGTAGTGCTCCTCGTCCTCCACCTCCTCTCTACATATCCTGCATAATCGCTCATCCTTGGGGGTATGTGTGGCTCGCCCAATCTCAATCTCAAGCTGGTGTGATGATACTCTGAGCTGCCCAATGGCCACTCTCTCAGCTGGTGCCATATATGTATCCATGTATCGTGGTCTTTGAATGAAACCATCCGCTGTCACAGTCAGGAAGTGCTCTGTAGTGTTGCCTCTTTGTGGGAAGAGGCCCCCGTGGTGCTATCCATGTCTCCCTGACGTGTATCTGTAGTAGGTCCTGACGGATGATCCTATTCCTCTCCGAACGAGAGAGGGTAATGTGGGGGGAAGAGAGGTCATACTGAAAAGGGGGGAGATCCGTAATGCTCATGCCATGGTCTGCTAACCATCGATAAGTCTGTGCATACCATACTCTCTCATGCCCTGTATACCCTAAGTGCTTATGATGGGTGGAGGTGGGTGGAGTATATGGTACATCGGCGGCGGTAGGAGTGCCTCCTGGAGGAAGCCTGTCCAAGTGGTGGTAGTGCGCCTATGCTCCATCATGTAGTCATGGGGTATCCTGATGCGTGAGATATCCTCCTGGTGTAGTTGTGGTCGTCGGTACCCAACCAGATGTGGTCGGCGTCGCACTCTCTGTGCCGTTGCCTGCTGGAGTGTGAGCCCTATGCCTCTGGGAGGCGGGTCCGTCCGATGTGGACCAACACGCTCAAAATACTGAGTAATAGTCTGCTGGGTACTCACCCGTGTCTTGTGTGTAGGCTCTAGCATCTGATCTCGTCTCTCATATGCAGCCATGAGGAAACGCCCCATCCTCCGCTGGTTTGCAATGGTCATGCACAACTGGAGTGACTCCTCTATCTGGAACTTTGCTCGTAGGTCCGAGTATGCCGGGCATCTGATAACGAGGTGCTCCTCACTCTCTATCTCTGTATGGCATACTGGGCACCACCTCTCCTCTCGAGGGACTCCTCTAGCCCGACCCCTCTCGATCTCGAGCTGATGTGATGAAACTCGAAGCTGCCCAATGATGACTCGAAGGTGGTGTGGTAGGTATGTCTGCATGTAGCGTGGAGTCTCAATGAAGCCCTGGTCTGAAATCCATAGAAAATGCTCACGGTAAACATGTGAGAGCTCGTGTGTGAAGTGTATTGTGGTGTGTGGCTCAATGAGTGTGGGAGGGTCTAATGCAATATGAGATGAAAGTGTGAACGTGATAAATGTATGGTCAGCACCGAGTGGACGTCGTCCAATACTAAGTGAGGGAATAAGTGAAGCTCCAGAAATGGTACCCAAAATGTAGTCAACCGTGCTCTCGCCTCCCCCGTGAGGGAAGCAAGCAAGTCCACCTGAGCCTGGCCAACGGTGCATCCCGTTATATATAACGAGACGATGTCGACTGCCTAGCTCAAGTAAATGTCCGCCATACCCGGTGGTGTCTTGACCCATATCCGCTGATACTCTGCTGGTCCCTGTCTCGATTGGATCTCTGCTCCTCATGATCTGTGGATGCTCCATAGCATATGACTCGCACTGATGTGACTGGGTGCGGCCGTTGAAGTCCCCCATGAGGAAGACTTCACCTAGGGTGCTTTAATGTAGTATCTCATCCGAAAGTGCTGTGTATGGTGAATCTCTGTCCCGAGTCGGTCCCCCATGGTCATATCCTGCATATCTGGATCCCCCTGGTGGGAAGTAGCATATGGCAATGTAGACCCAGCTCTCCGGTGCTATCTCCATGCAAACCCACATGTATCGTGCCTCCTCGTCTCTACCTATGATGTGGATCCGGCTCTGTATCTCCTGTCTAAATATGATGGCGACTCCCCCTGATCCTCGTGCTGTACTCTGTCTTGTCGTGGCCCTGAATGCAGATTCCCAATGAAAGCCTGCAATGTGTGGGAGGCTTCTTTCGGGCTCTCATGAGTCTCTGTGATGCAAGCAAAGTCATGCATATCTAGGATCTCCTCCAGTCGGTCTGGCCGTGTCCAAAGTGCTCCATTGCAGTTCCACACTGCTCCCCTGAGTGGTGACCTCTGGTGTGGTGTTGCCTCATAGGCCGCGTATCCCTATTTGATAGGGCGTCCATCTATAAAGACTCTACCGTCGCGGTAAAAAGCCTTCTTTCCTTCTCTCCTTGCCTGTAAGATCTGAGGCATACATGCCTTTCTGTGCCCTATCTGCATTTTTGTGAGGTCCTCGTCCATGAACAAAGATTCACCTGGAAGTCTTCTTAGTATGGATCGCTTTTTGAAAAAAGCAATTCTATCCTCTGCTGATCTCATGTGTAATATAAGACCTCGAGGTTTTGTGTGATCTTTTCCGGCTCTCTAGGCATGGGTGAATGGCATATCGCTATATCCTAGTTGACGACATATATGTGATGCATCAACCTCAGCAGATGTTCCTTCAGGGAGGCCTGTGATCCTTACATGTAGTCTACGGACCTGTCTAAGTCTCTCCTCTTCAAGTGTGTCTTGCACCCTGATGTATTCATCTCTGATTGCCTCTTCCTTTACTTCTTTTTTAATACTTTTGCATACGACTTCAACCCAACTGTTTTGGGTTGATTCTACCTCTGATGTGACCTTCTTTTGGATGTTCTTTATTTCTTCTTTCAGATCATCTATTTTGGTAATTTCTCCCTCTTCTTTGGAGATCTTCATGTGAATGATTTCTTCTTGAAGACGATGTGTTTCAGCTTTCCATTCATCCCTGTCTTCTTTGAGTTGTTTGATTTGATCCTCAAGAGCTTTTATTCTTTCTGTTGCCTTCCTCATCTCTTGATTAAGAGCCCTGCCTGCCTCTTTTTTTGCTTCTCTTATGGCTTTATTTATCATCTCTTCCACATCCTGCTTCTTGAGTTTTGCCATGACCGACAAATTGTTGTGAGGCCCAAAGAGGTGATCCGCTTCAGGCTTTTGCAATCCTCATCAGTTTAGAATTTATGAGAAACAGAGAGGCATGATGGGCAGGTTTGGTTAGCTTTCGGGCGGTTAGGGTTTCAGTTTTACAGGTTTGAACAGTTAGGGTGTCAGCTGACCTCGTAAAAAACCAAACAGAGAGAGAGAGAGAGAAAGAAAGAAAGAAAGAAAGAAAGACTTTTTAACGTCTATTAGAGGCCAAAATCCGCCTATGAGACAAAACATATACATCAGTATGATCCAATCCACTGTGATCCAAAACGAAAATAAAGAGAGAGAGAGAGAGAGAGAGAGAGAGAGAGAGAGAGAGAGAGAGAGAGAGAGAGAGAGAGAGAGAGAGAGAGAGAGAGAGAGAGAGAGAGAGAGAGAGAGAGAGAGAGAGAGAGAGAGAGAGAGAGAAAGAAAGAAAGAAAGAAAGAAAGAAAGACTTTTTAATGTCTATTAGAGGCCAAAATCGGCCTATGAGACAAAACATATACATCAGTATGATCCAATCCACTGTGATCCCAAAAGGAAAGGAAAATAAAGTGTGAGTACAAAAGACGGGTATAAAAGGAGTGGACAATGACTGGCATCAAGGGTGTGGGGTGCTATGGGTATGCACTCTATATGCTCAATGGGTGTGATACAAATATGATATGCATAGGGATGGGAGGCTCGATGGTATCACAACCCTCTAAATGCTTGGAGTGGGTGTAGAATATAATGCATCGGTGGGTAAGGCATCATGGCGATCCTCAAAATGCTCTGAATGTCCAGATCGACAGGGGTGCGCTGCTGACGTCTCTGTATCTCCATGTCATGGCGTGCGTGAATCGCCTGAATCTCTCTCTAGTGTGGACGGACTCTCCGGAGTGGGGGTCTCGGTCGTCGACGCTGTCGTCTAAGCTCCTCTGCTCTGTGTAATGTCCCCGCATTGAGCTGGGTCCTCGAGTGGCTGTGGGTCTGAAAAAATCTGTAATATGAGTATGAGGGAGGGGGGCCAGGTGTATCTCCATCTGCTGCTGGAGGAGTGATGTACGACGGTGCTTGAGCTCTACTAGGAAACAACCTAGAGGGCGCTGGTCCTCTGTCCCCAATAAAGCCTTGATCTCTCTGCCCCCCTGAATAGCTGTGGGTAGCGGTCTCTGATGTCCTCATATGCGTGGCATCTACATGTGTAGTGCTCCTCGTCCTCCACCTCCTCTCTACATATCCTGCATAATCTCTCGTCCCTCGGGATATGTGTCGCTCGCCCAACCTCAATCTCGAGCTGGTGTGATGATACTCTGAACTGCCCAATGGCCACTCTCTCGGCTTGTGCCATGTATGTATCCATGTATTGTGGTCTCTGAATGAAACCATCCGCTGTCACAGTCAGGAAGTGCTCTCGGTAGTGTTGCCTCTTTGTGGGAAGAGGCTCCCGTGGTGCTATCCATGTCTCCCTGACGTGTATCTGTAGTAGATCCTGACGGATGATCCTATTCCTCTCCGAACGAGAGAGGGTAATGTGGGGGGAAGAGAGGTCATACTGAAAGGGGGGAAGATCGGTAATGCTCATGCCATGGTCTGCTAACCATTGGTAAGTATGTGCATACCATACTCTCTCATGCCCTGTCTCTGCTAAATGTCTGGAGCTCTCAAATGCAAGCCTGGTGAGTCGGCTGGTGGGGAGCTCTCTGACCCTCAGAATAAAGGTCACCAACTGGAAGAGGGCCTCCACTAGCATCGGTGGTTTGCCAAGCTCAGCTCGTATAATGTCATGTGGAACGGAGGGCTTGCTGCGCAGCAAGCGTGAGATCATGATGACTTGGGGCCTCTCAATCTGCATCCACATCGCCTCCGTGATCTCAGGTGCCCAAACTGCCGCTGCATACATCAATGCGAGTGTCACTAGAGTGTCAAAGAGCCACCCCTTAGTCCGGGGCTCCTGAAAATGTGTTTGAAAGCAACGTCTCTCCAATCCTGCTAGTGCCGCATAGCCTCACATCAATCTATCTCTCGCTGCCTGTGCCATGGAGAATACCCCTGTGCTGCCTGAGAAGGTGACACCTAGGTAGACGTAGGAGTCCACTACCTCTATCTGTCCTCCAGCTGCAGTGAAAGAGGCGCGATGGCGTACTGTCCTGGAGGTATGGAAGATCATGACCTTGGTCTTGCCAAGGTTCACTGTGAGTCCTCTCTCCATGCAGAAGGTATCGAGTGCCTGTAAATGTGACTGCAACCCCTCCTGTGACTCTGAAAGCAAGACAATGTCATCAGCATATAATAGGATGTGTACTGGCGTACCTCCGAGGTCTCCTCCTAGCCCTCCTGCTCGCTGTATATACTCCGTGATCTCGTCGATGTAGAGACCGAAGAGAGTGGGTGAGAGAGGGCAACCTTGTTTCACACCAATGGTGCTAACAAGGCTGTCTGATAGGCCGCCGGGGCAGCGTACCCTGCCTGTGACTCGTGCATACAGAGCATGGATGGCCCATAGCATGTCTGATGGTAGCTGTAACTCCTGGAGCCTCCGTAGTAGTCTCTCTCGGGGAACCATGTCGAAGGCTTTGCGGAAATCCACAAAGCAACAGTATAGTCTCTGCTTCCTCGCCTTCGCGCTCTCAATCAAGCAACGAAGCATGAAGATGTGGTCGATGGTGGAGAAAGTGCGGCGGAAGCCTGCCTGGCCGGGTGCTCTGATCCCAGTTGTCTCAGTTGTCTCAGCGTGTGTACTGAGCTCTGCCTCTAGTACTGCCCCATAGATCTTGGCCAGGATATGGCCTATCATAATAGTCCTGTAGTTCCCTCCCTGGATCCATCATATCGCCGGACTTATGGATAGGCGTAATAGTATGCATAGTCCACGAGTCAGGTAATCCCTCAACCAAAGCACGGTTGAAGAGATGGGCGATCAGGTGGGAAACTACATCTGCTGCGTATATAAAGTGCTCAGCCTGTAGTCCCGTGTGGTCTGCTGAACGACCATGTTGTAGCCTATGGATGGCCTTTCGTACCATGCCTGCCGTGAAGAGGGTGGATATCACAGGACGCGGTGTGGGAGGGATCGGCAATGGTGGCTGTCTTGGGACGTCATATAACCTCCAGGCGTAGGTGTGCCAAGTCTGAGGATTTGCTATGGGTGTAGGTGGACGTGGCTCCCGTAGTGCCCTCCACGCGGTGGCACAATCCCTACTCATGAGAAGGTCGAACAACTCTGCCTCCTGTCTCTCCTCGAAAGCTCGTCGCTTCCGGCGTGTGAGGGCTCGCATCTGTCGTCGTGCCTCTCTCTCTGTGATGGATCCCAAGATACTCTGTGCTCTGAGATGTCGGTATAGTCGCCTACACTCCTCATCATACCATCTATTTTGAGGTGTATGCCCCAGCCGTGTCGAATGTGCGGTGCTGTGGGTGGTGTATGGGAGGGTGTCCAATGAGGCAAAGGGATCAAGGGAGTAGATGCGCTCTCGAACATGGGAGCTATAGATATGTGCTAGCTCATGTCTGAAGTGAATGGTGGTATGGGCATGTGGCTGTATGGTGATGGGGTGTTATATGCATGGTGAGCCGCGTATGGATAGGGCAAGATATGCGTGGTCAGCTCCAATCGGTATGGGTGGGATAGTGAATGAGGTGATGAGATGCGTCGCCTCCCGAGGTCCGATAACATAGTCTACCACACTACCCCCTTGTGGTGTCGTGGGTGGAATGCAGGTGAGGGCACCCGAGGTGGGCTAGGTCGCCATCCCATTATATATAATGAGACGGTGTGCTGCTCTCATCTGGAGTAGGTATCTGCCGTATGAGGTGGGTGTGGCGGTGTCGGCTGAGGCTTTGAGTGTAGACATATCCTCTATCATACGAAGCATCTCAGGGTCGTCAAAGTCATAGATATCACATTGGTGGCTCTGAGTCCGGGCATTGAAGTCTCCTACAAGGAAGACTTCGCCCATCCCGGTATACTCCATAATGGTGTCACTGAGGCAGTCATATGGCGATGTGGTGTCTGTTCCCTCTTCTCCTAAGGGCTGCTCGGGGGAATGTGTGAAGCGCGAGCCGGTGGGTGCAATATAGCATACGGCGAAATACGCTGCTCTCTCCTCTGATAGCTGGAGGCGTATCCACATGAAACGTGCCTCTGGGTCTCTGGCTACCACCTGTACCCTTTGCTGTAGCGACTGCCTGTAGAGCACGGCTACTCCTCCTGATCCTCGTGTGGTGTGTTGTCTCATCTGTCGGCGGTGAGCTGACTCCCACATATAGCCCTCAATCCTCGGTAGGCTCCTCCCCGGGCTCTCGTGTGTCTCTGTCAAGAAGATCATGTCTCTGTCCTCCATCACCTCCTCAAGGCGTCCTGGATGTGTCCACAAAGATCCATTGCAATTCAAGACTGCAAAGTGCACCTCCTGTTGTGCTGTCTCATAGGCCGCGAATCCCTAGTCAATGGGCCGTCCATCAATGATGACACGACCGTCTCTGTATAGGGCACGATGTCCCTCTCGTCGGGCCTGGAGGACACGCGGCATGCATGCGCGTCTCTGCTCTACCTGCATCCGTGTGAGATCGTCATCTAAATAGATGGGGGTGCCCGGTGTAGTGTGTAGTACCGCCCGTCGTCTGAGGAAGTCTCTCCTCCCGGCCTCATCTGAGAACTGAATGATAAGTGCTCTTCTCCGTGTGGTGTCCCGTCCTGCTCTCCAGGCTCTGGTGAAAGGGAGAGGCTCATCTGCGTGGTATCCAAGTAATGTGCACAAGCGACGCCCGTCCTGCTCTGGTGATCCGTCTGTCTCTGTGAGGCCGGAGACACGAACATTGAGCCTGCGAGCCTGTCGCATCTGCTCCTCCTCAATGGTGGTGTGTACTATGTGGATCTCCTCATGGTGGTTGTTCTTCTTTGCCTCCTGTCGAAGGTTCTTTTTTACAACCTCGACAGATCTATCCTTCTTAGTCTCAAGCTCGCTCTGAACCACCTCCATGCACTCCTTTTTGATAGTCACCCGAATGTCCTCTAGCTGAGGGGCGATCTCCCCCTCCTCGCGTATGCTGTCCAGTTTCGTCCTCATCTTAGTAAGCTCAGTGTGCAACTCCTCCTGGTCCCGTGAGTGCTGCTTGCGGGTAGCAAAAAGCTCTTCCCGAAGGGACTCGTTTTTCTTCTCTAAGATTGCCACCTTGGCTTCGAGGGCGGCAACTTTGCGGGTAACCCCGTTCAGTGCAGAATCTCCTTCTTTCTTCTGTTTTCCTATTAACTCTCGGAGGATATGCTCTAAGGTGGCCAGCTGTTCTTCCAACTTGGGAGCCATGGAGAGAGAGAGAGAGAGAGAGAGAGAGAGAGAGAGAGAGAGAGAGAGAGAGAGAGAGAGAGAGAGAGAGAGAGAGAGAGAGAGAGAGAGAGAGAGAGAGAGAGAGAGAGAGAGAGAGAGAGAGGGTTTTCTGATTGGTGTTAAACTCTAGGGTTTCTTTTTAAGTTTCGGATTTTCGTTTTAGGGTTACGGTTAGTGGGAGAGAGAGAGGGGCTAGGGTTAGGGTTTTTGTATTCCATTCGGTTCAGGTGGTTCACGTCACCGTCTGTGTGACCCTTAATCTGAAGTTGTGCTCGCTTCAGAGTCTGAACCAAGGGGCAGGTGTGTCAGGTGTCGTGTTAGAGGGTGGGCAGGGTGCATGACAGAGGATGGACAGAGAGGCGGCGGTTGGGGGGAAATGCAGGAGGCAAGGGCTGCAGCGGGTCGGCGGTCCGAGGGAGCAGAGAGGGCGCGTGTCAGAGGGCGGGCAGAGAGGCGGACAAAGGGCACAACAGAGCTTCTACGTCAGACACACAGAGAGAGAGAGAGAGAGAGAGAGAGAGAGAGAGAGAGAGAGAGAGAGAGAGAGAGAGAGAGAGAGAGAGAGAGAGAGAGAGAGAGAGAGAGAGAGAGAGAGAGAGAGAGAGAGAGAGAGAGAGAGAGAGAGAGAGAGAGAGAGAGAGAGCGAGAGCGAGAGCGAGAGAGAGAGAGAGAGAGAGAGAGAGAGAGAGAGAGAGAGAGAGAGAGAGAGAGAGAGAGAGAGAGAGAGAGAGAGAGAGAGAGAGAGAGAGAGAGAGAGAGAGAGAGAGAGAGAGAGAGAGAGAGAGAGAGAGAGAGAGAGAGAAAGTCATATTAACGTCTTCTGGAGGCCGAACTTGGCCTATGAGACAAAAACCATGTACAAGTGTAGTAACCCTGTGTGGAGGATGAAATGAAATAAAAAGTATATCGCTACACAAAGATATATAAGGTTGGAAAAGGCTGGGGAGACGTGGCTCTGACTTTGCAGATAGTGGCCACCTAATACATGGGGGACATGTGAGTAAAAGTGTGAGTAAAACACCCTAGCTACTGGTAAATGGGTGGAGGTGGGTGTAGTATGTGGTACATCGGGGGTGGTCTGAGTGCCTGCTGAAGGAAGACAGCCCAGGGGGTGGTGGTACGCCTATGCTCCATCATGTGGTCGTAGGCTGTCCTGATGCGTGCGATATCCTCCTGATATAGTCGTGGTCGATGATATCCTCCCTTGCGTGGTCGGCGCCGTGCTCTCTGTGCTGCTGCCTGGTGGAGAGTGAGCCCTATAGATGGACCTCTCTGATGTAGCTCAGCTCACTGAAAAAACTGGGTAATGGTCTGCTGGGTACTCACCCGTGGCTGATATGTGGGCTTGAGTGACCGCTCTCGCCTCTCGTATGCTCCTGCACGGAAGCGTCCCAAGCGTCGCTGGTCTCCCATAGTCATGCACAACGGGAGTGACGCCTCTATCTGGAACTGTGCTCGTAGGTCTAAGTATGCCGGGCATCTGATAACAAAATGCTCCTCACTCTCTACCTCTGTCTCGCATACTGGGCACCACCTCTCCTCACGTGGGACTCCCTTGGACCGACCCCTCTCAATCTCGAGCTGATGTGATGAAACCCGGAGCTGCCCAATGACGACTCGAAGGTGGTGGGGTAGATATGTCTGCATGTATCTCGGAATCTCGATGAAGCCCTCGTCCGATATATGTAGAAAATGCTCACAGTAATAGAGCATTTTCGGTGGCAATGTACCCCTAGGGCTCACCCATTTCCTCTGTATGTATGTATGCCATATCTCCTTACGAATGATCCTATTCCTCTCCTGATGAGAGAGCGAGTAGGTGGGTACATGTGAGTCATATTGTAGTGGTGGTAGCCTGTCTATGTCAAAGCCGTGGTGGGCCAGCCAGTCTCGTGTCTGTGCATACCATGAGGAGGTGTCGCCTGCTAATGCCATGTCCCGTGAAGTCTGGAAAGCGCGATAAGCAATGCGCTCAGTATCCATGCTCTGGAGTTTGTGTAATAGGCATACTGTCTGGAATAGTGTCTCAACTAGCATCGGTGGTGCAACGAGCTCTGCTCTAATCATATCATGTGGTACTGAAGGCTTGCTGCGGATAAGTCTGGAAATCATGAGGATCTGTGGCCTTTCTAATGCTGTCCATACTGATGTGGCTAATCTTGGTCCCCATATGGCTGCCCCATACATGAGCGCTGGTGTAACCAAAGTGTCGAAGAGCCATCCCTTTGTGCGGGGCTCCTGAAAATATGCCTGGTGGCACTGTCTCTCCATCAAGGCTAGTGCTGCATACCCACGTGTGATGCGGTCACGTGCTGCCTGAGACATAGAGAAGACCCCTGATGGTGCTATAAATGTCACTCCCAAGTAAACATATGATCCGACCACCTCAATCGATCCACCTGCTGTTGTGAACAAACTATGTCTGCGTACCTGTGTTGATGTAGATCATGACCTTGGTTTTACCAAGGCTCACATATAACCCTGTGTCTGCAAAAGTCATCTAGGTCATGTAGATGATGTTGTAGACCTTCTGCAGACTCTGAAACCAGTACAATATCATCAGCGTATAAAAGAATATGGAGTCATGGACAGTGGACCCACGTACCTCAATGCCATCACCCCCTGCTGCCATATGTAGTTGACTATCTCATCAATGTAGAGACCAAAGAGGGTGGGTGAAAGAGGGCATCCTTACTTCATCGCGATAGTGCTAGCAAGTGGATGAGATAAGCCCCCCGGACATCTGACTCTGCCAGATACTCTCTCGTATAAGGCGTAGAGAGAGAGAGAGAGAGAGAGAGAGAGAGAGAGAGAGAGAGAGAGAGAGAGAGAGAGAGAGAGAGAGAGAGAGAGAGAGAGAGAGAGAGAGAGAGAGAGAGAGAGAGAGAGAGAGAGAGAGAGAGAGAGAGAGAGAGAGAGAGAGAGAGAGAGAGAATATTGTGTTTTGAAAATTGATTCTTAAACAATGAACAATGGTTCCAACCATTTTCCATAGCCACATCTTGTTGGTGCTTCTTTTTGTATTCCATTGTAGTGTGCAATTAATAGTAGTACAGGAAAATCCTTAGATGCATAGCTGAGGAGCATGCACAATAAACATTGAAATCAATACATGTGTTAATTTTGCATGCATGCTTTTGCTCTTATTGCACTTATTTCAAGAAAATAAATACGAGCTCAAAGTAATGGCACACATGAGTGCCCAATTTTTGGGTCATTCTTCTATTCAAAAAGAGGTAAACATTCATGCTCTAGACCTTTTCTTCATCTAAAAACCTGTATTTATGTAGGGACACAGACAACCTAAGTGCGTGGAGGATTGAAAGTGTCATATTTTGGTAGAAAAAGATATCTTGTTACCCTTTGCACTCACATTCTGTAATTTATTATTTGTAAGTTCTAACCTGCATAATATATAATATATATGTATATACTATATCTTAGATTCTTATGATTTTATATGTATTTGTAACGACGCACCTTACGCACCTTACCTTCAGATACCATTCGGTCCTCGCACCTTACATGTACCGAACTGAACGCACTGAACGCACTGGACTACCTTGATTGGGTGAGACGATCTACTGGTACTAAGTGTAATGTGAGTAGATATGACCCCTCGCTTCACTATATTATGTTGATTGATGAGGGAGAACCTCTTACATATATAGATGCAAAAGCGTGTGAGCACAGCAATAAGTGGGAGCTTGCTATGCAGGAAGAAATCAAAGCTTTGCATTCTAATAATACTTGGGACTTGGTTGAATTGCCCAAAGGAAGGAAAGCTATTCCTAACAAATGGGTATATAAAATCAAGATTGTTGATGAGAAACTCAAGTATAAAGCAAGGCTGGCTTTTAAAGGATATGCTCAAACTAAGGGTATAGATTTCCAAGAAGTGTTTTCTTCTATAGTGAAGATGACCACTTTGCTGGTACTTTTTGCCATAGTGGCTTTAGAGCTGGACCAAATGGATGTACATACAACTTTCTTGCATGGTGATGTTTAGGAAGAGCTATACATGAAACAACTTGAAGGTTTTGTTATTTTTGGAAAGGAAAATCTTGTATGTAAGCTCAATAGAAGCTTGTATGGGCTGAAGCAAGCTTCTAGGCAATGGTACAAAAAGTTTGATGCTTTTATGCTCAAACATGAGTATAAAAGAAGCCATGCAGATCATTGTTTGTACACAAAACGTGATGAAGATGGCAGCCCAATCATTCTTGTACCCTATGCTGATGATATGCTCATTGCTGCCAAGAAAAGGAGCACTGTTGATGCCCTTAAAGAGCAGCTGAAATCTGCATTTTCAATGAAAGACCTTGGGGCAGCTGAACATGTACTTGGAGTAAGGATTAGGAGTCGAAGGGAACAGCACATATTGTATTTATCTCAAGAAAAATACATTGAAAAGGTGCTGGACAGATTTAACATGGCTGATGCAAAGCCTCTTGGAGTGCCATTACAACCATATAATAAAATCTCCAAGGAAGATTGTTCCAAGGCACAAGAAGCAATCAATGATATGCAAGGTGTACCTTATGCTTCAGCTTGTGGTTCACTTATGTATGCTATGGTTGCTACTAGGCCTGATATTGCCCATTCAGTGGGAGTTGTAAGCCAATTTATGACTTATCCAAGCAAGTCACATTGGAATACAGTGAAGTCCATTATGAGGTACTAGTCCCTTAAAGGGACTAAAAACAAATGCCTTTGTTATGGAAAGGACCCATTAGAGCTGAAGGGATTCTGTGATTTTGACATGGCAGGTGATGTGGATACACGGAAATCCACAAGTGGCTATGTTTTCACTCTTGCAGGTGGTGCTGTATCATGGTGCAGAAGACTGCAAAAGATTATTGCTTTGTCTACTACTGAGGCTGAATATATTTCAGCCACTGAGGCTTCCAAGCAAGCAATATGGTTAGCACGTCTTTGCAGTGAGTTTGGTTTGTCGGACAGAGCATCTATGCTTGGTCGTGACATCCAGAGTACCATATGTTTGGCAAAGAATGCCATGTTCCATGCACGCACAAAACATATTGATGTGCGATATCACTTCATTCAAGAAGTGCTTGAGGATAGTCTTATCACATTGGTTAAGGTCCATACATCACAGAACCATGCAGATGTTCTCACTAAGTGCTTAGATGTTCTCACTAAGTGCTTAGATGTTCTCACTAAGTGCTTACCCAAAGCACAACATTATTTATGTATACAGATGGTGGGAGTCACGTAGCTTAAAGGTGCCATTTATGCCTTTAAGTGGGAGGTTGTTGGGATAAAGTCCGAAATGACCCCTTTATAGTGTATTCATGTGTATAGGCCTATTTATAAAGTCTATGTCACTTATTCTTTATTTTTTGGGCCAAGTTCAATGTGAACTTGGCCAACCCTAAAAGACTATATAGCATAACTTAATAACACTTTGGCTCTCTCTCACTTTTAGAGAAACCCCTCCAAAGCCGGTCCACTATCTCTCTCTCTCTCTCTCTCTCTCTCTCTCTCTCTCTCTCTCTCTTTCCATCAGCTACGCCTTCATTTCAGCCTAGCGCCTCCACTTTTGAGGCACATACACGCGTCCTCTACCCCTCCAACACCATATTCAAATCCTTTCAGTCCACATGTAGTGGACATAGGAGTTCATGAATGTTTTTTTGACACTGGAGTGGCATGTGATCTATTTTTTATAGTGAGTCTTGAACTTTTTGTTAGTAGATCATTGGATACTAGAATCTGGGTGATTCTAGCTATTGCAGAGGTATGGGAAGTGGTCATTAATTATTCCTTTGTGAGTCTGACCAAGTTTGAAGAAATGTTGATGCGGACTTATAAGTTACCTTACAGAAGGTGTCACCTAAGGGTGACCATTATCCTTGGAATTAGGTATGCTCTCTTTGATTCCATAGAGATCTCCACTATGTGCGTCTTTCTCTCGGAGGGGACTGCAATATGATTGCCATGTTTGGGATTAGGCAATTAGTTCAACTTAGTTGTGTGATTCGATAGTCATGGGTCCTGGGTACCTATATGATTGGTTGGAGTGAGAGAAAGATGGTAGGAAGATATTCTAGTATATTGAATTGCTTCACAGATAGGGAAAGATAAGCATAGACTAGGATGGGGATATGGAGGCAGTTATGCCCCATCATACATGATGAAGCTTGGCCCTATTAGGCTTATGTTTGTTTAGCAATACAGGATGTATTTGTTCATCGGTACATGATTGATTTGCTCCTCAGTAGAGGATAAATTTGTTCATCAGTACAAGAGGGGAGACCTTCTGTATGAAGTGTCCATTAGCATGCACATGGTATTAGGCTAGCCTGGGCTAAGCACAGGGTACATGTGTATATTCGAGATACCCTGTATGTGGTATTTGCAGAGATACATGTATTGCCATGCCTATATAAGATTGAGCACGGGATACATGGATAGGATGGAGACCTCTGTCTTGACGTATCCACCGGGATGCATGTGGTGCTATGCCTATGATGATTGAGCATAGATCACATGCATTGCCTCTTGTTCAAAGTCTTGAGAGTGGACAACTAGCACCACTATGAACTCTATCATGAGATGGTTTTTGACCTTGTATAGGTTAGGATGCCATTGCGGTCGTCACGAGACGAGTCTAGTTATGGCAAGGGTCCTAGTCATAGTTCCATTGTTTGAAGTAGTGGGCGTTGCTTACCTTCTTTTGGAACTGATGTGCCTGAAAGGGAGTTGTTAGTGATCTGACAACTCTTGGCACTTGGTTCCCATTGGGACACTTGTTAGTTATGCCTGAAAGGGAGTTGTGCTGTCTTCCCAAAAGGGAGTTGTGTTATCTTCTCGAAAGGGATTTTCTAGTATTCCAATGACTCCTTGCATTTGATTTCTTTTGGGAGTATTGTTTATACTTATCCACATATCATTTATAGATCGAAGGATCGACCCTAGATTATGGAGAATATGTTGGTGTTGTGATGATCATGCGTCGTATGATGCCGGCTGATCATAGATGGAATAGCCATTAGGGATACCTATTACCTATGTAGACATGACTGTCATGGAGTCAGATATATTATAGAGGATGATGCTCACGATGGAAGCCCTCTTAGCCCCTCTTAAGTTATGATGGTAGCCCCTTGGGTTTTTTACTCAAGAGCTGTTGCCCACAACTATATACTCCATTATCATGCCTACACTTGGTATAGTTTCACCCAACATCCGCATTATGAGCTAATCTCTTTCTCAACCACAAGACCTAGAGGCATGGATCCTTAGTTTGTAGCAAAGACTCCTTCCTGGAGGAAGGAATTGTTATAGAGGGAGGAGGAGAACACGACGAAGATAGCCTTGCATTATGTTGTCTTCCTTGCACTTCATTGTTCTCCATACTATTCACACGATATGTGTGCACCTCATGGTCTTGGTGGGGCAGGAGGGTGTACCTTAGGGTAACCCTATATCTTGGGACAATTCAAACTGATGCGTGCATGATGTTATCTTTTCGATGGTGATCTGTATTTGATCATTGATCGCTGGTTTATCTTACAAGTCGTCTATCTTGAGGAATCACTAACATCTTGGTTCCGTGATAGTTGATAGGTTGGTGAGCTGGAGGAGTATCTTGGTTCCATGACAGTTGCCTGTTTGGCAGCTTAGGTAGGTATCTTGGTTTCATGACAGTTGCCTTGCCTCTCAACTTGGACATGATGCTTTTATGTGATACTTCCGGAGGAGATCTGAGCTTGGGAGATATTATCCAACGTGTTCCACTAGAATCTGACTTTGTTTGGGACTAGAGGGAGAGGAAGTCATGGGGGACTTCTTATCTTGAGTATCTGATTAGCAGGGGCACTGGCCTGAATCCGTTTTGACTTGGGAGTCAATCAGGTTGTTGATGGATTGGATTCTTGGTTTTAGCCAAGAAATTGCTGAGGATAGCAATTAGAAATAAGGGGGGAAGTGTTACGTCCCCAAAATTAAAGGACATTTTGATGGGTGCCTGTCTTGTTCAGCAGGGAGGATCTAACAACTCGCCCCCAGAGAAAACCCCAACTAGTGTGATGTCTGTTATAGAAAACAGCCAAGTTATATAAAGTGAGATATATTTCAACTTACGAAAACATTTAGTGTTATTGATTTTTTAAATCTTCTAAAATCATATTTTCTTTCATGTGTAATGGGGTACTTCTGAAATCCTATCATGTCCATATAATATTCTTCACAACATGTCCAGAGTTCTTTAATTTGGATCAAAGTTATCCTCCTTTCTGAGATGAAGTGAGAAAAGAAAATTCCTCATTAGAATTGGTCTTTTCCAGTGTGTTGACTTCCTCACTTTTCCAATTTCTGGCAGTCACCTCTAAGCTTTCCCAGTCATGGTCAAAGGATTACTGCATCTCATCTCCATTGTGGAAGTTTGAAGGTGCAAGCTGCAATGTTTTCTTCTGAAGCTTCTCCTACTTCAGAGAAAGAAGCTGGTGATGATTTTGTAGAAGGGACCTCTGTATCTGGTGATGAAAAGGTAGAGCCTGTTGAGGGAAAAGAAGAGCCTTCCCTAAAAGCTGACAGCAAACAGGCTGCCAAAGAAGAACAGGAGAGAGAAGCTCTTTCCAAGGCGATTGGGAAGTTGGAAGTATTAATAGCAGAAAAAGAATCACAATTGGTTGAATTGAAGGAAAGAGCACTTGCTACCAAGGCTGAGCTAGAAAGTGTGAGGGCAAGGTTGCAGAGAGAAGCCGATAACACCAAGCGATATGCTGTACAGGTTCTCATTTTGTTTTTAATCTCTATTTGTTCACTGGGTTTACAAGATTTTTCTGTCTTCTTGATTGATGGACTTTTCTTGCAGGAATTTGCCAAAGCTCTTCTTGATGTTGGTGATAATCTGGGAAGGGCTTTGATGTGTGTGCCAGCCGATGTTCGGAAAGAGCTTCTTACCGATGATACAGAGACAGGGAAGCACTTGAGGAGCTTAGTTGAAGGACTGATCTTGACAGAGAGAGATCTTATGAAGGTCTGCCACTTTTTTGTTTCTTCTATCAATAGACTTTAGTCATGTTGCTGCACAGATGCATACTGATTATGTTCTTCTTTGGACATGGTTATAATCTCTCTCTCTCTCTCTCTCTCTCTCTCTCTCTCTCTCTCTCTCTCTCTCTCTCTCTCCCCCTCTCATTTTCTAGCAGTAGAATTCAAATTGCTACAATTGATGATGCATAATCATTGGATTGCAAAGTCTGACTTCCGTTTTGTTTATACTAGGTACTGAAGAAATTTGGGGTTCAGAAATTCGAACCAGTAGGAGAGCAGTTCGATCCAAATGCTCACCTTGCTTTATTTGCAGTGCCTGATCCTAGTAAAGAAGCTGGGACAGTTGCTATGGTTGCAAAGGTTAGATCTACCGACTGTTTTTTTGGAACCTTTTGTTGGATGATGTGCCACCATACAGCTTATAACTTTTCTCTGTGCAGGTAGGGTATATGCTACATGACAGAGTTTTACGTCCTGCTGAGGTTGGTGTGGTTAAGGGAGATGAGTAGCTGAGTTTGTCATAACCCCCATGGATGGGGAAATTGATATCATTGGAGGAGGTACTACATGGTTTTCTGTGCAGATTCTGTTGCTAGGTTAATGTAGCATGGTAGAATAACTCTATCATCGACATAGGCCTGTAGTAACTCTGTTTACTTGTTATATGCTGCTACAAAAAGTTATAGTTTGACAGACTTCTACTCGTGAGCAAAGAGCAAATATTTTGCAGCTTGTATTGAGATGTGTAGTCTTTTGTTATTGAATTTATTCTGTAGCAAAGACTGTAGAGACCCACAAGTGAGTTGTGACATGGTCATTTTATAACGTCATCGGCAAGTAATATTTATCATGATTGTAATCAGTGTGGAAAAGAAAGCATTGTAGTTCAATTGAATCTTTTTGATGTTTTGACCGTTTTTCTAGTTTGAAGGTGTTGATTTGTAGAAATCTTATCATTTGCATTTTTTCTATAGGATTGGGGTTTTAAGCGAGAAACGTGTCTCTCCAGCGACCTTCATTTTGATGGCTCTTGAACGATTGGAAAAGTGATAATATGCATTCCTTCTTGTTGTGACAATGTGTTATGTTTTTATATAAATAGATTAGAAGAATGCTTCCTTTCAGTACTATTCGGTGTTTTTCTTGTTCACATTAGAAATCTCATTTGGTGGTAAATTGGCCAATAGGACTTTACTGATGTGGCATCCATAGTTTATATTTCTTCATAACACTTGTATTATATGACGGGTAAAACCTCCATCATGACTGGGCTTACCTGGATGCATGCATTTTTACATGCTTATTCTGTGTTGTATAAGATTCTATACTAAGTATAAGCACTCATATGTTGTTTTTGTAAAATCTGCTCAAGTAATATGAACCTTGAAAAAATGCATGTGCACATATCTTAATAAATTCAGTGGACGAAGAAAAGTTTCTTTACATGAAACTGTTTGGTACCTTCTATGCGCCACTTCTTAAACACAACAGAATCATGGGTGCATGTTAAGTGCTATGAAACAAAGTATGCTTGTGCTTGTGCTTGGTTGGAAATATGAGCTGTACAACACAAAGTTTTATTGAAACAACGTTCTACACAATCAGACCAAGTGAGAGAGCCGGAATGGTGGTTTCTTGTAGTAAAAGAAGGGAGGATTGGCACGTAATACTGGTTAAAAAGTGAAAATAGATCGTTTTGGTTTCGCTTGATGAAACTATCATAGTTGAAGCCAAGTACACTGCACTACATATGTGATAGTTTGGCAAAGTGAGCGATTCCTCTCAGTTATGCATCACTGAGCAACACGTCCTTAATATATTGCAACAAAGAGAAAATGGCCTTTAGACCACCTGCTTTCAAATGCACAAAAACAGGTTACCACAAGGTTTGTCTCTATGTCTATTTGACATTGTCTTTTATCTCATATTTTGTTTTTATCTCATATTTCATCTCGTACTATGACTTGGGAATGTCCTTTTTTTGTATACGATACTCTCTCTTTATTGGCCTTGGAAGATCTTCCAAGCTTTTGTGGCATTCATGAAGTCTCATGGATTCTTTACGTGTCTTCTTATTTGATCTACTGAGGTCTATTTGCACCACTTTTTCCATACTTGGGTCATTTTACTTAAGAGCAAGATATTGTTCCCTTTCTCTCGCGTTCTGTTTTTAGTATTGTCTTTTGAGCTTTGCAATACATTCTTTGGGTTACTTGCGTCCAGGGTCATTGTTTCAAGATGAAGATATACCAACATGGCCTGTAAGATAGACAAGTATTTCATGCTTGACAACTATTGAATAATACTCCATGGTATCATAGGCTCAGGCATACCTGATTTTTGTCTATGATTAAGCAATAGATAAGCTCCACGTGGAAAAGATTAGCTCTTTTTGAAGCCACCCTACACAATGGATAAGTGCCATGGACCAGCATTTGGAGGAAGCAAACACATCTTGCATATATGTCATAGTCATGGGCTGAGAAGTGAGCCAAAGAGAGAGAAAGATAGATGAGCAAAAAAGAATGCTGATCCTTGGCCCTATGGGATTTCTTTTTAGAGCCGACTTCAAAGGCTATGACATAACATATTCTTTTGTTTCCTCAACTCTTTTGACTAGGGTAGATATTAGAGTGTGAAGATGGTCAAATTTTAAAAAGTGCCAAAAAAAGTGAACAAATGCTCATTCATACTTCTTGTTCATTCTCTTTTCTAATCAAGTGTGAGTTTCTTGGGAGATCTTGTGTTGTGTCCATGAGTGAGGCTTGCTTGCACATATGTGCATGTGCGCGTGTGTGAGACTTCTTTTGTGTGTGTGTGTGTGGTGCTTGCGTGACTCCTAGCATGGTGGAGGTATTCAGATCACCGAATCATCTCTCAGATCGACAATTTGTGGGCCATAATATTTTTTCGATGTCAGTTGATATGTGTGTTGTGCGGGCGGGTCTACGTCGAACACTTTGGCACCATTGTTGAGGAAGCATCTTGTCAATCATCATACTTGGAGTTTCATCTTATGAGATAAGTGAGTTTGGGAACTCATTTGTTTGTTGTGGTGTTTTTTGTCTTCATTTTGAGCTTTATTTCAATAGGAATAGAAGGGTAGATAGGTAAAAACTTAATCTTTGGAGTTAGGATTTTGTATTGTTTTTCAAGTTTTCCATTGAACTTGAAGGAAGTGTGAGCCTCCTAAATAAGAAGAAAGTGTGAGCCTTCATTCCACTTCCTTTTGGGACATCAATGAGTGAAGAATGACATGCCGGGCATCATGACTCTCTATTTGGTGCCATGGGGGATTATCAAATAGGAAAAACACCAAAAATTAACCCTGCAAACCCTAGGAGCTACAAGCATGCTAGAGAAGTGCATTTATGATAGAATGATATCCCAAGTGCAATGACATTGTTCCTAGTAGATTAGCCCTTTAAATTTGCTCTTGGAAGTTAGGGACTGAGGACATCATTGCAGATATAATTCCAAGGATTCCTCAGAGATCAATTGTAGGTTAGAAGGGGTTGTTAGGCAAAGCTTGGATGCTTGACATCATCGTGCCATGTGATTGCTTGAGGCTACATCGAGAAGGACTTCCATGTCTAACAATACAACAAGGGCACTTCATTCACAAGAAGACAAGAAAATGAAGAGAATAAGTTCCTAAGAGTTTCACAAGTAGATTCATCAACTGTGACACATCATTCCAAACATGAGAAGGGTTGGGTTCCAAGTTTGAATGGTTGGGAGTTTGGGCTCAAGAGAAGGTTTAGAAAAGAAAAGATGGGTCAAAGTGTTGAAAAATAGAATACTCTCACTAAATGTTAAAAAAAGAACCAACGAGGTCTCTATAAGTCACAAATCTTGGGACATCATTCCCTCTTCGTCATCCAACTTCTTACACTTCAAAGATCACAAGAAGAGAATAGGGCTAGTTTGGTGTTTGTACAAGAAACAAAGAGATCTAATGAAAGGGGAAAGTGTCTCAACTCACAATTCCACAAGACTCAAAATTACCTTGCTGAGGCCTCTGTGACTTGTGCATGCCAAAGACATCGTTCAAGGCTTAGCACTCGTAGAAGGAAACAACTTGGTTGAAAAGGGGGGAGCCAAACAAATCTAGGGGTGTTAGTATCAAGACCAAGGAAAGGAGAAGGAAAAGTGAATATATCATTATGTGTTACGGACATCACCCTTATATTCCTTGAGCGCGAAAGGCCAAAACAAGGTCACTAAAAAGACTTCAATCGGGATGTGAAAACTATGATTACAAGGACCCACTTGTAAAGCATAACCTACATCACCCCATTACACACCAAAAGGGCATTTAAAAGGTCAACAGTGTCCATGTTGGGACATTGCCCCCCTTTAGTGTCATGTTTACAAAGCAAGAAGATCCAACAAATGTATCTACAAGGAGTACATAACCAAACACAACCAAGAGTTAATTAAAATTCGATAGATAGATAGATGGATAGATAGATACTATTTATTGCACCTTACACAACGATGCAAAGTCCAACGATGTTCTTGAGTGGAGCATTCTAGGGACATCGCTCCACATTTTATGAACAAGAATGAAGTGTTCAATGTTGGGGATGATCATGTAACTCTACCCCCATATTCTTATACATATATCTTTTGCAGAGTATTTCCTCAAGAAGATCATTATGTGGGTTTGGAGGCTCCCACATAAGTGTATGCATCTCTTACTAAATCTCCTTCTTGCTCTCTTGTTCAACCGAGAAAAGGTTTTTATTGGTACTAGAGATTGTTGAAGGTTGATATGCAAAGAGCTTCAATGGAAGATTAGGGCACAAGAGGTGAATTTGCAAGTGGGTATCTTCTTTAAAGTAAGGATAACTTTGATCATAACTTCAGTAAGGATGCTTGTATTGATCATAACTTCAGTAAGGATGCTTGTATTTTAATCATAACTTCAGTAAGGATGCTTGTATTGAAGCATTTTAAAGTTGCGAGTAGCTTATGAAGAGAACTACAATTTTATAAAAGAGCACAAAAGTTGGTTTGGAGTTCTATTTAGAAAAAAATCAAAAAGTGTAGAGTGATCTAGAAGTTGGATCCATAATCATTTTGATAAGATGTCAGTGTTTTAGTGATAACTTGAATTAGATAGATTGGATTGAAGTGATTCAAATTTTTATGCATATTAAAAAGAAAATCTATAGGTTTGTAGAAGAACACAGTGTAATAAAGTGATAGGCTGGAGATGGTTGAACCACACGCTTGATAGGTAGGAGATGGTTGAACTACACCCTAAGAGGGAGGATTAGGAAGTAATCTTCAACCATGGCTTTTGGGGCAAGTGGTTAGCCCATCACATTCTTAACCAAGAGGTTGTGAGTTCAATTCCTTACACACAGATCCATATTTAGAGATCTAGGTCGTCCAAAGTGCAAAATACATAGAGATAGTGTTGCAAGTCAAGATGATAATAAAAGCATATGCATGTTTTGCATGTATCTTGAGCTATAGATCTTTGATTGAAGTGTTTCAAGTGTCCTTGCATAGCAAAGAAAGAGTTTTTCAAGTTTGATGAAGAGAAAAATATCACATTTAGAGTTTATGAGTATTGAAATAGCAAAATACATAGCAGTCAATTTTCGCAACAAAAAATCCTAATTGCTTTTGGAGGTCCATTTTGACTTGGAACTTTCGTGAGAGAGATCTCTTGGTGTGTGAGCTCTTGGTTTAGAGCTTTAGGGCATTGACTATAAGATCGATGTAGATGCTTCTCTATATTTAGTATAGCAGGTTATGTCACTTTGGAGCCTCAATTGCATACCCATGTCACCTTGAATGGCTATTATATTAGCATATGGTCATCGAGTTGGTGTATATTTGCTAGTGTGATTCTTTGGCATTTATATGTGGTGATTCCCACATGATTATTTGATTCAAGAGTCGATTTGTCAAGGGAGATGTTGTCGAAATTTTGTCGGCCCTATTGGAGTTAGACGTCTGCGAAAGCACGCAAACAACACAAGGAAGAAGAAGAAGCTTGGAGCACAACACACAATACTGAATGTATTACTAGAGAATGTACAAAGATAAGTAGCCCATTAGGGCTATATGCGTATATACAAGCCGGGGGAAAAAAACCTCCTAAAGAGGGAAAAAAGTGCCCCGACAGTCCTAGTGTGTTCACACACATCACTACTTAAATATATCAACAAATCCCCCCTGGGAGTGATGCAGTGAACAAGGAGCTGGCACTCATGTATAAGGAAGTGCCAAGCTATGTGGAAATCACTCCACAAAAGGAAGCAAGCCCAAAGCTTTGTGGAAAGCTTCAAACTTCTCCCTAGGAAGAGCCTTTGTGAAAAGGTATGCAATGTTCTCCTGCATGGGCACATATGCCAAGCTGATCTCCCCAGCAGAGAACCTCTCCCTGACATAGTGATAATGCACCTCAATGTGCTTAGTGCGAGCATGGAACACAGGGTTCCTCTCAACTGCCAATGTGCTCTGACTGTCACTGAAGATGATGGTGGCCCAACACCCAAATCAGCCATAAGGCGTCTGAGCCACACACACTCAATAGTCACTATGAATGCTGCCCTATACTCAACCTCACAACTGGAAGTGGCCACAGTAGGCTGCTTCTTGCTCAACCAAGATATACATGAGCTACCAAGCATGAAGCAAAAGCCACTAGTGGACACATGAGTGTCACAGCAAACAACCCAATTAGAGTAAAAAAAAGCATGCAAATCTGGCGGTAGTGATCCCCCCTTGGGATAAAACAACCCAAGTAGCCGAGTACCACTCAAGTAACGAAAGATGCGCTTAACTGCCTGCCAATGCTTGACTCCTGGGCAATGCATAAACCTGCTCATTTGTGAAACAACAAACTGAATATCTGGCCAACTAATGCATAAGTAAATCAAGCATCCAACAACCTGCTGATAGAGAACAACATCAAATGCATCTCCAGCATCATGAAGACTCAATCGTAAACCTGTCTCCATAGGAGTGGCAATAGGCTTACAGTCTTCAAGGCCAAAACGTTGCAATAATGTGTCAATATATTTCGTTTGACACAAAGCCATTCCACCATCAACTGGCATAAACTGAATGCCCAAATAGTGATGCAAACGCCCCAAATTAGACATCTCAAATGAGGCATGCAAATCAGCCTTAAAATCAGCAATATGCCTCTCATGAGGACCAATGAGCAGCATGTCGTTAACATAGACAACAATGATCAGAAGCACATCATTAGCACGCTTAACATATAGGTGCTTATAGTTGGATTGTTCTCAAAACCATGTGCAATCAGATAGGAATGTATCTTCTCATACCAAGCACGTGGTGCTTGCTTTAAACCATATAATACCTTCTTTAACCTGCACACCTCGTTTTCATGCCCTTTCTTCACAAAGCCACGGGGCTGAAAAACATACACTTCTTCATGCAAGTCACCATTCAAAAATGCAGTTTTAATGTCCAACTGATGTACATTCCAACCATGATGAGTTGCAAGTGCACAGATGCTCCGAAGAATAGTCATACGGCATGTAGGTGCATCAAAATCAATGCCTCTTTCCTGCACATAACCCTTTGCAACAAACCTAGCCTTATACCTGTCAACTGTACCACTAGGTTTACGCTTCAACTTGTATACCCACTTAGTGCCAATGGCCTTCTTGCTAGGAGGCAAGTCACATAAAGACCAAGTACCATTCTTCATTATAGCATCATATTCAGATTGCATAGCAGCCATCCAATTTTTTGAATTTTGTGCTTCATCAAACGAAATAGGCTCATTCTCATCACAAAGACTAGATGAAGCCATATCATAGCAATCTGATGCAAAAGAGGCACTATGAGATCCTGAATGAGTAAGATATGACAGAGGTGCATCTAATTTACTGTCACGCAAAGTCTGCACCAGCCATTTTGGCATAGTTTTTGCCTACTCAATATCAACTCTCTCATCAACTAGTGCATCATGTAAATTTGCATCAGAAATGGAATGATCTACATCATCACATGAAACCTGCAAAGGCTGAGAAGTTGCCTCATTGGGAGCAGCACTAGACTGTCCACCTATAAAAAGAGGCAGCAAAGTATCATACATGTCTTTGGAGCTAACAAATGTCTCCTTAGTACATGAAAGCAATGGCTGAATAACATCTTCCACAAAAACAACATCACGACTAACCAGAATGCGTTTAGTTTGTGGATGATACACACGAACGCCTTTACTTTCAGAACTGTATCCAACAAAAAATACATTTTACTGCTTTATCATCCAATTTTCTACGATGTTTTGTTCAAGCACTAATGCATATGCCAGACAACCAAAAACATGCAGATGAGCAACAGATGGCTTGCGATCATGCCAAGCCTCATATGGAGTGATAGAGTGCAGTGCTTTAGTGGGACACCTGTTAAGTATATATGCTGCACACATGACAACCTCACGCCAGAAACTATGTGGTAAAGCTTGACACTTAACCATACACCTCGCCATCTCCATGAGTGACGTGTTCTTTTGTTCAGCAACACGTTGAGGTGTATACGGCACTATACACTGTGTTTTATCCCACGTTCAGCCAAAAATGCATTAAAATCAGAAGACATATATTCCCCCCCTCGATCAGAACAGAGGGTGCCCATTTTACATGCTGACAGATTTTCAGCCAAAACCAAAAACTATTTGAAGCACATGAACACTTCCGACTTTGCCTTCAATGGATATACTGATGCATGCTTGAAAAAATCATCGATTAAAGTCATGAAGTAAAGATAATTTCCAAAAGAAGGTGTCTGCATAGGACCACAAACATCACTATGTACAAGCTGAAATTTTTGAGTAGCCCGAACTGAACCATCTTTTGGAAAGGATGAACGCTGCATTTTGCCCAAAATACAACCTTCACAAACATGTTTTCTAGGTGCCTCAATTTTGGGCAAAGAGGACACCATTTCAGATTTCTACAGGCTTAGCAAACTAGTAAAATTCAGATGACCAAAGCATGCATGCCAAAGTTTTGCATCTGACATAGCTTGAGCATCATTTACTGCACATGCCGAATCATTTACAGATCTTTCATAGTCTATGAGCTTATACAGCCCACGACATAAAATGCCAGAAGCAATAATCACGTCGCCATTTGATAGATCATGAACTGTACACCTATCATCAACAAATTTCACAACCAAGTGGCTAATGCAGAAACTGATAACAGATTTTCCTTGATCCCTAGAATAAAAAAAGCATCTAACAAAGTGAAAGAATTACCATCAGCAGTAGTCAAAATGATCTTTCCAACTCCCATAACAGGATAAGAGGAGTTGTTGGTGCATGTAACAGTATTTCTTGTAGGGGCAGGCTCGAGTGAAGAGAAAAAACTGCACTGCAAGGAAATATGTTTGGTTGCCCCACTGTCAAAGTACCAAATATCTGAGTCTACTGCAGACATGCACTGCTCATGAAAAGATGGGTCAAAACTGCAAACAATAATAAACGCCCATTCTTCTTCCTGCACAAGATTAGCAGACTCCATTTTTGGAGTAGAGGCCTCTGCAACAACCATTCTTGCCTCTTTTTTCTTTGCCTCTTTTGCAGACAGTTTAGGACAGTTCTTTATGATATAATCAGTTCCTTTACACTACTTGCAAAATAATTTTTGCTTTTCTGATTTCTTTTCATCTTTGTCTTGCCTCTTCGATTGTGCAAAATTAGCAGATTTCTGCTTACTAGTGGAAGAGCTCCATTTTCGTTTGCCCTTCTCACTAGCCAGGAAAGCTTGATCTGCAACTCGCATAATGGACCTGTTCTGCCTGGACTGATCCTCCTGCAACAGAATAGAGACTAACTCCTCAAATGAAAAGGCATTTGGATTTCCTTTCATCATCAGCCGAAGAGGAGAAGCAAAACTCTGATATGAATCGGGAAGACCATTCAGAAAGGTCTATGAGCTATCTGGTATAACCTCATCAGCAGAAATCAATTGTTCCTTCAAGTCTTTGATCTTCGTTAGGAAACTATCCATAGAATCACCTTCATTCATGTGCTCACTCTCCAACTGTTTTCGGAGGTAAGCAACACCAGCCTCATTCCTATCTTGGTACAATGTGGTAAGTGTATCCCAAGCATCTTCAGCTGTTTTGCAAGAGCGAATATGAGGAATAATAACACGTTTAACAGACAAAGCTACCAATGCATGTGCCTGGGCATCTCTACCATCCCAACAAATTTTCTCTGCAGTAGGTGCAGCAGAAACCATAGCACGAACAGGAATATGCCGAATATCACCATCTTGGACACCTTCTACATCACCTTCAATACCTGCAGTTGTAACAATTGCAGGTGTGATAGGACGTTTTTCGACACCTTGAACAATGTTCCACAGTCCTTTTGTAACCAACACATGTCGCATCATATAAGCCCATAATGGGTAGTTGGTACCATCCAACTTATCCTCAACAGCCAACATACAGAATACATCACTGCTTTCAGGCATGGCCGGTGACTAAAATACGTTGATGCAAAAAACTGATTGTATCTTAAAAAGTTGAACAGAACTACCAAGACGAATTCCGATAGACCTGTAATAGACTTCGAGACACTTATACTGATGAACTGAAACTGGTATATACCTTTGGCACAAAAATATGAAATAGCCTGCACAAGCACTACGATAGTGCGTTCGGAAGCCGAAACGAGCTTAGATCACGATTTCGGCACCACAGAGCAAAGCAGCTTTGATCTCGAAAACACGTTGAGTATGCTCACCAAAATTTGTGCAATTTTGAGACTACAAACGGAGGAGTGTCAACGGTGCCCTAGATGAAGCAACCACATGCTCTGATACCAATTGTTGGAGTTAGACGTCTGCGGAAGCACGCGAACAACACAAGGAAGAAGAAGAAGCTTGGAGCACAACACACAATACTGAATGTATTACTAGAGAATGTACAAAGATAAGTAGCCCATTCAGGCAATAGGCATATATACAAGCCGGGGGAAAAAAACCTCCTAAAGAGGGAAAAAAGTACCCCAACGGTCCTACTATGTTCACACACATCACTACTTAAATATATCAATATTCGTCCATATAGCTTCTTGCGTAGCTATGGCAAGACCTCTGTATTCAGCTTCAGTAGAAGAGAGAGCAACTGTGGGTTGCTTCTTGGATGACCATGAAATAAGCTTTGAACATGCAAAGCTAAGATAACTTGAAGTGCTCCTTCTATCTTCCTTGGAACCAGCCCAATCTGCATCAGAAAATAGCTTCAACCCTAAATCAGACACATAAGGATAATAAAGTCCTTCATTTATGGTTCCTTTGAGATATTTGAGTATCCTCTTAGCAGCATCCATGTGTGGTTTCGTTGGTGTGTGCATGAATTGACTTAGCACACTCACACTATAGCATATATCTACCCTTGTCAATGTGGCATAATTGAGACTACCCACAAGGCTTTGATATGATGTGATGTCCTCTATGAGTTCACCTTCATGTGAGCTCAATTTATGGTTGACCTCCATTGGAGTACCTGCAATTTTACAATCCTCCATTTTGAGTTTTGCCAACATATACTTGATATACTTCCTTTGAGTGAGAAATAAACCATGATCTTTGTAAACAACTTCCAAACCTAGGAAGTACGTAAGTGAACCTAAATCACTTATCTTGAATTCTTCTCTCATCTGATCTTTGATCTTCTTCATACCATCTGCATCATTTCCTGTCAATATAATATCATCTACATATACACATAGGTAGATGACCTCAGAATTACTCTTTTTAATAAAGAATGAAGGATCTACCTTGGTTGGTTGAAAGCCTTTGTCATGCAAGAATGAACCAAGCCTGAAATTCCAAGCTCTTGGGGCTTGCTTGAGACCATATAATGCTTTGTTAAGTTTACACACACAATTAGGATAAACTTGATTCTCAAAACCAGGTGGTTGTGCCATATATACCTCTTCTGTTATCCATCCATTAAGAAATGCATTTTTTACATCCAATTGAAGCATCTTCCAATTCTTGGAAGAGGCAATACTAAGCAAAACCCTAATAGTAGGCATCTTTGCCACAGGAGAGAAGGTCTCCTCATAATCAATTCCTTGAGTTTGTGCAAAGCCTTTTGCCACAAGCCTTGCCTTATACCTGTTAATGGAGCCATTTGAGTTCTTCTTCAATTTGTAGATCCACCTTGAGCCTATCACTTTCATTGATGGAGACTTGGGAACGAACTCCCAAGTGTTATTCTCCTCAAGAGCTTCAATTTCTTCTTCCATTGCATGCCTCCATTTTGATTTCTTCTTTGCTTCCTCAAATCTTGAAGGTTCCTCTTGATTTATGTCCTGTGCTAGATAGATTGAATGTTTAGTGACTAGAGAAGTATCAAACCCATACCTTTCTAGCTTTCTTTTCTCCCTCATCGACCTTCTTAGGCCATGATGTGATTATTCTACCTCTTGTCAAAGTTCCTGTATTTTTGCTTTACCTTTAGACTTCCACATTTTGATTTTTTCATACTGAGTTGCTTCATCATCTTCTGAGGTATCCTGCTCTTCAACTTTAAAAGAACTATCCTTACCAAGTTTTGGAAAATCTTCTTCAAGCTCATAAGGTAGGTTGACCTTTCTACATGAATCTTCATACCAAGAACTATTCTCATCAAATACATCTCTACTCACTAAGAATCCTTTGGTTGTTGGGTTATATAATCTGTAGCCCTTTTGATTGTTGTCATATCCAATGAAGACACACCTTTTTGCTTTGGGATCCATCTTGCCTCTAACCTGTGAAGGAACATGAGCAAAAGCAACACATCCAAAAATCAATGATTCAAGCTTGGTCTTCTTCCATTCCAAGCCTCATATGGTGTCATCCTATCAAGTGATTTTGAAGGTAACTTGTTAATCAAATAAGTGATTGTGGATACAGCCTCAGCCCATAAGTAATTAGGTAAGTACTTTTCATTTAGCATAGACCTTGCAACTTCAACAATTGTCCTATTCCTTCTTTCTACCACTCCATTTTGCTCAAGAGTGTACCTTGTAGTGATCTTTCTTTTGATTCCTCTTTCTTGAAGAAAGGAGTCAAATTCATGGGAGAAGTACTCTCCCCCTCCATCTGACCTTAGCCTTTTTAGTGTTTTACTTGTTTGATTCTCCACAAGAGCCAAATATCTTTTGAAGCATGAAAAGACTTCATCTTTGTGTTTCATAAAGTATAATATAGTCCACCTACTGCAATCATCAATGAAGGAGACATAATACCTTGTATCCAGATATGGAAGAATCCTTGCTAGGTCCCTATACATCTGTATGAACCACCTCCAAGAGATCTCCATGCATATATCGTTTCTTCATGAATGGTAACCTGTGAGACTTTCCAAATTGACATGCACTACACTTATAAATCATGTGTTGTTTTGACAAGTTAGGGAGTCCAAGTACACTTTGGTCCGTGAAAATTTGCTTTAATGATCTTTGACCAATGTGTGCTAACCTTTTGTGACATACTTCCAATTCTGTGAGTGTGTGACTACCATAATTAAAGAGAGCAATGTTTCTAGTGTCTTGTAATTCAAATGCGAACAATCTACCTGTCTTTTCACCTTTTGCAATTCTTCTGAATCCTTGAATTGGATCTTCAACAAATGCTCCTGCTTTTGTGAACCTGACTTCCAACCCTTTCTCTACTATTTGCCCAACACTTATCAAATTCTTTGTAATGGTAGGGACATAGAGTATTTCTTATTTTCTCCACAAGGTGTCTTGTATCATCTCCTGTTTGTACCTCATGCTTGTTCCTTGGATCTTCTAAATCTGATAGGAGGGCCACATTTCTTGCCACATGATTTGAACAACCTGAATCTATGTAAAAAACATGCTCATTAGATTTACCTTATGGCATGGCCATATTCATGATTAGCAATGAGTCCTCTTGATTTGAGTCTTCTGTGTAGTTATTGAAGTCTCTTCTTTCCCTATTGCCTCCTTGATAGTTTGAATGGTTGTAATTGTTGTAGTTTCCATAGTAATTGTTGAACCTTCCTCTTGAGTATCCATAACTTCCTCTATTGTAGCTTTTGCCTCTTTGATTCCTGGAATTCCTAAAGCAATTTTCAATTGTATGATTAGTTAGTCCACAAATAGAGCATGAATTAGAGTCTTGGGATCTTGCCATTGATGACCTGCCTTACAATTTTCTCTTCATCTATTACCTCTCCAATGCTTTCCAACTGATCTGCTATGTCCTTGAGCTTTGTGACAAAATCAGTCACATTTTGTTTGGGAGCTTTCTTGAGAGTTGTGAAGTCTAGCCATAGTTGATGCTTCCTGGCCTTTATACTTGAAGAGAAGAAGGCTTCAAGTGCATTCCACACTTCCTGAGATGTTTTACAACTTCTAATGTGAGGCAACAAAAAATCTGAGATAGATTTGAGGAGATAAGACCTTGCAAGTGCATCCTTCAAGCACCATGTGCTTAATCTTTCTTGCTCTTCTTGTGTTGGTTGACTTTTGTTCCTAAAACTTGGCAGAACTTCATCTCCACCTATATAACCATATAAATTCCTTCCTTGAAGATAATCTTCCATCCTTAATGAATAGGCTGAGTAGTTGCCTCTATCCAATTTATCAATTGATGAAGGAAATCTATCTGCCATGTTGTCCAACCTTGCTATGATACCACTGTGAAGAGATGGATTTGTAGTTGGTGAAGATGAAGTGGTGCTGCAAAAACTTTGCACTACACCAGACAAATGGACTCCAAAGATATGTTGTGGGCCCTATTAGCTGCCAATGGATGTGTTAGACACCCTATGTACCTTGGAAGATCATTCTCAAAAAGATAGATCAAAACAACTAATCTGGAGTTAATTCAGAGGCGAAAAACTTAATATTTTGGTTCATATACATGTCTCGTGTTTGAACAATTCTCTGAACACAGCAACAATTAGCTTAATTCCTTTTGGGGAACTCTAATTAACTTAGAGAGCTAACTTTCAAGAGTAATCGCATCACAAATAGTTAATCACACAATGAGAATGAAGTTTAACAAGTTATGATATCATCCCGATTTTCACAGGCTGCAACATTACTTAGAAGAGTGAGCAGAAAAATGATCATAACTCAAGATTCAAATATTCAATGATTATGAAATTGTGTATGCTAATACTAGACAATATTTTGAATAAAAAAAGGTTTGAATCATCGAATTTGATAAAGTACACACGGAGAACCAGCTCTGACAAGATGACTGATAAAATTGAAAACCTAACAGAGGAGTGAATATGAACAGACAGGCTTGACTTCAATTGAACATAACTCAAGTTTGAGAACTTCAATAGCAACCAGATTTTATGAGCACATAGTAGAATTTAAAAAAAAAGCTTTATCAAGTTAAATCATTGAAAAAGATGCACCACATTGAGAGAGGTGATCTCTGGAAGCTGACTAAAAAACTTGAGAAGCATAACAGTGAAGAGTAGATTCATACAACCATGAAGATATGAACTTCTATGATCATAAATATGAATTTATATTGATTACAGAATACAATGAACTTACATATACATGTGTGTGCCTTGTATCCACATTTGATATAGCATATAGCTCAGCTTATGGATGCCTCTAAAGTGTGACTAAACTACCATGTATATATAGAGAGTTTTGGAGCCAAGATTTGAATTTGAATCTTGCTCACCTAAAAGTAGTTTCGTAATTTTTAGAGGTTGATTGATTCTCCAACCTCCAAATCATGAATTCATGGCTTCTCTCTCTATTTTTCTCAAGTGAACTCAACCACTTTTGATTCCTTTTACTTTTACATCAAGTAAATGATCAAACAATTATGAGGGTGAGTTCACAAGTGAACTCTTAGATTTCCATACATTGTCTTCTCTTACTAATTCTCCTAGAAACTCAAGCCAATACTTAGGATTGTAATAGATTTGTTCCAACAATAGTTAGGTTAGCCAAGATAGCATAGGTTTCATTTTGTTATGCTCTATTGGAACATTTGCACTTGGAGTTGTCATTCATTTGATGATTGACATAGACAAAGTGGGGGGGGGGGGGGGCAACTTCTAGAGAATAGTCAAATCCATCCAGTTTTTCATGTTAGCCGGCTTAAGAAAAGGCTAGGCAAATCTGACGACCTCATTCCAGATAGTGAGGTAATAGAGCCTATTTCTGTTCAATCTATTCCACATGAGCCTGAGAGCATACTATGCACTCAAGAGAAACGCACAAGAAGTCACTTGTATAAAGAGTGTCTGGTAAATTGGAAAGATAGTTCAGAAGATAGTGCTACATCGGAGCAGGTTAGCACTCTTCAGAGACGGTTTCCCAATTTTAGACTACCTTCCCAAGAGTCTTCTTAAGGGAAAGGATATGGGGAAACAACATGGTAAAATACATGGGGATTTAGTAAGAGTACTATTCCATTGATTATCTCTTTCTTTTAGACCTTCAAGTACCATTTTTGAGGACAAAAATGGAGTTAAAGGGAAGGAAATGTTATATGGAGTAACCTTTGGGAGAGGTGTGAACCACCTCTTAACTCATTTAGATGGGATCCAACTTCAATGAATCTATCAATTTCTTCTTTTGTTTTGGTTGCATAAGTTTCATTATATGTGTAGTTTTTTTTTTTAGTGGGCTTGGTGTCAACATTCATGGGGATCGTATGAGAGCATATTTCCATATCTACCCCCTTTAGGTCTCTATAGGTCCATGCAAACACATCCTTGTATTCCCTTAATAAAGCTACAAGCTCTATTTCTTCTATACTTACGTCTTCTCCTATGAATGTACATTGCTCTTTGTTCTTTTCAATGGTTACTACAATTTCTTTGGTCTTTTCTTTGTTATCATACGCTTCTCCTGTGATGGCCTCTCTTTTAGGCATTTGTACCAAAATTTTCCAGTCTTCAACTTCATATTTCTTGAAATTCTCTGGTACTTCAAACAATAATTCCTCATCTGCTTGTTTCTCTACTTTTCTTTTCTTTTTCTTTTGACTACCTTAACTTTCCTCCCTTGAATTACAATTTTGATACTTGTGAGAGGTTCTTCTTCTTTTTGGATAAATACTCCTATACTTTCTAGATAGTGCTCCTGAGAGTCAAAACAACTATCCATTACAATGGGCTCTAGATTGTCGCCATCCTCGTCTTCTTCTTTGACCTCATTAGAGTCACATTCTTCTAGCAAGGGTTCACACATGAACAAGGACATATCATAACCCTCCTCATCACAATGAGGTGTCCATTGTTCCTCATTAACAGCAATGCCCTGGTGGATAAATTTTTTTCCCAACTATGAGGCTCAAATTCCTCATCTGGAAAGATCATTGGTGTGTAGGTTGGGTCTGTAACGAGTCTGGTTCCTTGAGAAGTTCCTTCTTCTCTTGATTTTAGGCATCTTTCCTCTTCCTCTATGACCTTTCACATCCACAAGTGAGTATCTTCAAGCATCTAGGATGGATCAGAAGAACTTACAAAATGCACAGAGATTGAATCTTCTTGCACCTTGTGGATAGGATTCCATTGCAGGGGTGGTACATCTCTAAATGTAGAATCCTTTATATTGATGTTGGTCATGACTCCTAAGTGCTACAAGTACAAGGAGTTGGTTCCCCAATCTTGTACTATTTGCAGTTGGCATAGGAAGGGTCTGCCTAGGAACATCTCATAGACATTGTTTTGGCCAAAGTCACATATAGCAATAATGTGCTCAAACTCTACACCATAAGTAGTTAGAGTTATCCCTTATAGCAATCCTAGAGGTCTTTCAATATGGTCCTCAGCCATTTGAAGCTTCATTCTAGTTGGTCTTAATGCAGGTTTGCCCAATTGCTTCCACAAGGAGGTGGTCACAATTGCAACACCAGCACTTGAATCTAAGATAGCTTTGGTTGTGTAACCTTGGTAGGTGATTGGAAGATAAGTATTACCTTATTCACCCTCACTCATGTCTCCTATCTAAAGGTATGTCTAGAAATTTTTGCTTAGAGCCTACTTTTGACATATTAGAACCAAGTTCTCAAACTTGATTTGCCACATGTTTCCATAGTTCAAGTTTTATTTTGAGAAGCTCTTCTAAGGTGAGATGACACTACACCATAGTGTTCTTCACAACTTCAATGTTTCTTGGAATCAGTGAGTCTTCATTTCTAATCAATATTGTGGGAGCTTTGATTTGAAGAGACTCAAATTCCCATGGGCCTATGAATTATGGCAACTCTTGTAAAGAATTAGATTCAAAATCTAATCTTTTATCTTCTTGTTGCTCTGCTTGGTCTCCATAAATAGATGTAATGTCTTGGGGAAATTGATCATGAAGATCATCAATTTTAGGAATAGGAGGGGGTTACCCTTCTCCTTGGCCTATTTCTATTCTTGTATTTCCTTCAAGAACTCTTGAGAGTAGTGCTAAATTGAAAGAGGTGTTCCATCATCCATGGAATCAGGAACATAAACTTTTGTTGGTGGTGAGCTTTCTCTTTCAAAAATTGGTTGAGCCTGTCGAGGTAAAGAAACTTGCAGCTTGTTTACCAACTGCTCTAATCTTTGTAATAATCCTTGGAAGTGCAAATATGGTTTGATAGAATTTTTCTGATTCAACAATTGGTTGGCGTCGCACATAGCTTGAGCTAATTCTACCATTTTCATGCACATTTTTGTTCGTTCAATGTCTAAATCTGCTCAAGGGTAACTCTTGTCTAGGTTTGCAACTTTTGGCTCTTCTTGAAGTCGAGCCTCATAGGCCTTGAACATCATGCCCAAGCTTCTGGGGTTGGACCTATGAGAACAGACCCTGGTTGTGGTCTATTTACAATGGGCGGTGGAGTAGGATGAAGTGGAGTCAATGGATTTTTGGCATATGAGAGGTTTTGGGATGCAAAGTCTGCAATTTGTGTTCGTTCTCATTGTGCTTCATGAGCTTGGGATGATCCTGCTCCTTGGAGGCCTCGGGAAACATTAGATCTTGGTGGAGGGAAAATCAATTTTCCCTGCCAAGTGTATGCATGCCTACCACGATCTGTTAGCACAAATACTCTTTGAGATGTGTTGTCTAAATAGACCACTTTTCCAAGCGTATTCGGATCTTTAAATTCATATAACATCACATTTCCTACTCTACTAGGTTGTCTGCACATGTCTTCATACACTTGATACGTCTAATCTCTAGGATTGATAATTAAACATGTATTAATCCACCACTATATGCACTTGTGGGCCGATTGAGGTACAATCTCAATTGACACAAGTCCCTAAGGATCTACAACTTAGGTATAGAGTATCAATATGAGGCATCACCTATGGAACCGAATTGGGAGCTAGAATACTCCAATGTCATGTATACGAATCCTAACCACAGGCCCTAATTGAGAGAAATTAGACCACAAACCCCTATAGGACCATGTTTTAGATGTCAAGGCGACCATTTCATTCGTGAATGTCCCCACCCACCGGCTCTGGGACAAGGATAGAACATCACAATACAAGGCTTTTGTCTTGAGTGTGGCAAAGAACATATCCTGAGAGATTGTCCAAGAAACCCCTCTCGTGTGCCCAAGGTTACACCCATTAATGTGGTAGGCTTAGTGGTGGATTCAAGTTCAAGTAGCATCAACATGGCTCCTATACAGGCATTCATGAGGACACAAGCCTTAACATAGGCTAAACAAACAAAACAATCAGAGTCAAGTGAATCAAGAGAGCCTAGTAAGAGGAAAACAAGAACCTCGAAGGATACTCGGTAGAAGGTCAATTGTAAGTGGGCAAAAAAACTATTTGAACTAGAAGAAAGCCTAAAAGATGCAAAAACAAAAATAGCAGACATTGCATCTTAAAACCCTCGCATGTTTAAACTCCATCCACTCCACTTCATCCCACCCCACCGCTCATTGTAAATAGACCACAACTAGGGTTTTTTCTCGTAGATCCAACCCCAGAAGGCTTGGACATGATGTCCAAGGCATACCAAGCTTGACTTCGAGAAGGGCCAATAGCTACAAACCTAGACAAGATTTACCCTAGAGAAGATTTAGAGATTTAGTGGACAAAAATGTGCATGAAAATGGTAGAACTAGCTCAGGCTATGCTCAAGACCAATCAATTGTTCAATCAGACAATTCTATCGAACCAGGTTTGCATTACCACGGCTTATTAGAAAGATTAGAGCAGTTGGTAAACAAGCCACAAGTTTCTTTACCTCCATAGGCTCAACTAGTTATTGAAAGAGAAACCTCACCACCAATGAAAGTTTATGTTCCTGATTCCATGGATGCAAGAACACCTCTTTCAATTGAATTGTACTCCCAAGAGTTCTTGCAGGAAATACAAGAAGAGAAATGAGCCAAGGAGAATGTTTATCCCCCTCCTATTCCTACAATTGACGATCTTCATGACCAATTTCCCCCAAGACATTCCATCTATTTACAAAGACCATGCAGAGCAACAAGAAGATGAAAGATTAGATTTTGAATCTAATTCTTTACAAGAGCTCTCACAATTCATAGGCCCATGGGAATTTGAATAACTTCATATTAGAGCTCCCACAATACTGATACGAAATGAAGAATCGATGGTTCCAAGAAACACTAAAGTTATGAAGAACACTAAGGTGTAGTGTCATTCACCCTAGAAGAGCTGGTCAAAGTAAAACCTGAGTTGTGGAAACATGTGGCAAATCAGCTTCCAGAACTTGGTTCCAATATGTCAAAAGCAAGCTTGGAGAAGAAAGTCCTAGAATATCTCTAGAAAAAATAGGAGACATTCGTGAAGGTAAAGAAGGTAATACTTATCTTCCAATCACCTACCAAGGTTACACAACCAAATCTATCTTAGATTCAAGTGCTGGTGTTGCGATTCCGACCACCTCTTTGTGGAAGCAATGGGGCAAACTCGCATTAAGACCAACTAGAATGAAGCTCCAAATGGCTGACAACCATATTGAAAGACCTCTAGTATTGCTAGAAGTCATAACTCTAACCACCTGTGGTGTAGAGTTTGAACACACCTTTGCTATATGTGACTTTGGCGAAAATAATGCCCATGAGATGATACTAGGAAGACCTTTTCTATGGCAACTACAGATAGTACAAGATTGGGGAACCAAATTTTTGTACTTGTAGCACTTAGGGGTCACAACGAAGGTCAATCTAAAGGATTATATGTTTAGAGATGTACCACCCCTATAGTGGAATCCTATCCAAAGGGTGCAAGAAGATTCAATCTCTGCGCATTCTGAAAGTTCTTTTGGTCCATTGTGGATGCATGATGATACTCACTTATGGATGTGCAAAGTGGCAGAGGAAGAGGAAAGATGCCTAAAGTGGGAGGATAAGGAACTTCTCAAGGATACAGACCAGTTAGAGACCCAGCCTACACACCAATGCTCTTTCCAGATGAGGAATTTCAGCCTCATGGTTGGGAAAAAATCCTAACAACCATGGACATTGTGGGATGTGTTCTCTTCTTTCTTGGGAATGAGCACATAAATCGTCCACATATACTTCTAAGATCTTTTGCAAGAACTCTTTGAAGGCATGACACATGAGCCTTTGGAATGTTGAAGGTGCATTGGTGAGCCCAAATGGCATCACACAAAATGCAAAGATTCCCCACTCTGTGGCGAAGGAGGTTTTGTGTTGATCTTCATGGGCAATGGCTACTTGGTTATAACCTGAAAATCCATCAAGGAAGCCATAAATTTCCTTGCCTACAACACAATCTAGTAAATTTTCGGTGATTGGAAGTGGATAGCTACCTCTAATAGTAGCGGCATCAACCTTTTTAAGGTTAATAAAAATGCACAATTTTTTTTTCTTCTTGGGCACCACTATGATGAGGGACACCCATTTAGTATGCTCAATCTCATAGATAAATTCAGCTTCAATCAGTCGATCAATTTCTTCTTTTATTTTGGGTGCATAAGTGTCATTATATGTGTAGAGCTTCTGTTTGGTGGGCTTGGCATCAGCCCTCATGGGGTCATATGATAACATATTTTTGGATCTACCCCCTTCAAGTCTCTATAGGTCCATGTAAACACATCCCTATATTCCCTTAATAAAGCTACAAGCTCTACTTCTTCTTCTGCACTTAGGTCTTCTCCTATATACGTACATTGCTCTTTGTTCTCTTCAATGGTTACTACAATTTTTTTGGTCTTTTCTTTATTATCATATGCTTCTCCAATGATAGCCTCTCTCTTAGGCATTCGTACCAAAATTTTCTGATCTTTAACTTCATATTTGTTGAAATTTTCTAGCACTTCGAACAATGATTCCTCCTCTTCTTGTTTTACTGCTTTCGTTTTCTTTTTCTTTTGACTACCTTCACTTTCTTTCCTTGAATTTATAGTTTTAATGCTTGTGAGGTTCTTCTTCTTTTTGGGTAAATACTCCTACATTTTCTAGATAGTTCCCCTCTGAGTCAAAGAAACTATCCATCATGATGGACTCTAGATTGTTGTCGTCTTCTTCTTCTATGACCTCATTAGGGTCACACTCTTCTAGCAAGGGTTCGCACATGAACAAAGAGATATCATAACCCTCCTCATCACAATGAGGTGTCCACTGCTCTTCATCTCCAGACTACTCAAGTCTATGAAAAAGGAGGTTAGTATCTATGATTTAATAAAAATGGATGGAAAATTGAGGTCAGAACTCTTGCAGCTAATTGATGAGGTGTCCATGACAAGTTTAGTGGCAAAGGTTGTTGTTATGCATAATGATAAATTTGTAGGGGAAGCACCCCTCACGGATTATAAGAGCCCTCGACTAACCGTCTCTATCAAAGCTCATGAGTTTCAAGGAGTTATTGTGGATGGTGGTTCTGGCATTAACTTGATGCCTGAATATACCATGAAAAGATTGGAATATACCCTTCTAGGCCTGCCAACTTCACTATAACACTCGCAGACCAAAGCATAGTTAAGCTTATGGGAGTGGTCCCTGGAGTCCCAGTCAAAATACAAGGTACCATCTTTAACTTGGATTTTGTTGTCTTAAGGCTACCACAGGTAGAAGGAAGTTTCCCTCTGTTAATTGGGAGACCTTGGTTAAGGCGTGCCAATGTGCTGCATGACTAGGGCAAGGACACAATGTGGGTAAAGCAAGAGGGAAAAGAGTTGCAGCAGATAATTTTACAAGAAGGTCCAAACAACCAAAAACATACTAGCATGATGCAAACAACTGGTATTTGTATGGAAGAAGAATTGTTGGACAACCCAGAAGCACATCTATTTGAAGAAGCAAATTTATATGAAGAGGAAAACATGTTGGCCTAGCTCCATGCAGAAGACCCATCCTCTTGCTATGGAATTTTCCCAAACTTAAGCAGAGAGGAAACATATGAAGAAAAAGAGGACATCATTCAGGTTACTGATTTGAGTGAAACAGTCTCAGTCAAAGGCCATAGCAGAGAGAAGAAAAGAAAAGCCCTTTAGTGTAGCAGTGATGAAGTTACTTCAAATCATATATCAATGGACACTTTTTTATGGATACTGGTATGGATATCATCTGTTATGTCAATTTTTATGATAGCAAGTGCAGGGCTTTACAAGAATGTGGAAGGAGTACTTGCAAGTCTTTGGAAACAGAGGGTTCCATTGGATGAAGAAGCTCGAATAGTAAAAATGAAATTTTGCTGATTAAGTTATAAAGTTGCTGAAACAAAGATACAAAAGTTGCAGTATGGAGGAGGCAATATTTTACTGAAGGATTTAGGGTACCCCTATCAGATGACCAGCATGCCCAACAAGAAGACAAAACCAAGGAAGTGTAGTACAATTGGAGTTTATGGAGGAGTTTTTGTGAGTCAACATATCAAGGCTCAAGGCCTATCATCAACAAAAGTGAAGATTTATGGATCACCTAGAGCCTGCAAAATTTGTCTAGGTTGTACATAGCCTTCTCATGTCATTTTTGTTCAGGTTTTAGTAGTTTTTATCCTTTTTTTATGCTTGTTTCTTAAGTTTTAGCAAATTTGGCAACCATTTCATAGCCCTCTGCATAGGTACAAATTTTGAAATTTTTTGGGAATTTTTTGGGAATTTTCAAGCAAGTTTTAGAATTTTTCTAGCATTTTTCTCCTTTTCATGTGTCATTTTCTTGCCAAATTTGAGGAATAAAGGAATCTCTCTTTGGTTTTGAGGGCGGAAATTGGCATACAACTGTCAGATATTTTTTGAGAATTTTTTTGGATTTTTATGGTTTTTTTTTTGGTTTTTTTGTAATTTTCCTTAATTTTGGGTAATTTCCCCCAAAAAAAAAGACCCCCCAGGCGTTTTTCTTTTTTAAAAAAAAGAGGGAAAGAAAAATTCAAAACCCCCCCTCCCTCTCTCTCTCTCTCTCTCTCTCTCCCCCAACCCCCCCTATTTTCTTTTTCTTTTTAGTTCATTTTTTATCTTTTATTTTATTTTATTTTATTGTTTAATTTTTACTTTTTGTTTATTTTTAATATTATTTTATTTCTATTTATTATTTTATTTTTAATTATTTAATAGCTATTTTTTTAGTTTTTTTTTTCAAGGCTCTCGGACGTTCAAGTCTCAAAAAAAAAAAATAAAAAAAATAAAAAATTATATTTTTTCTTTTAAAAATATATATATATATATATATATATATATATTTTTCCGGGTTCAAAAACTTTTGGCTCTGGGTCGTGCCTCGGATGGCCGTTTTTTTCAAAACTGGGGTCATTTACATGTATTTTGTCACCTCTGGATTCATTTTTTGCATTCTTTTCTCCAAAATCCCACCTTTCCTCTGACTTTTGGTCAACACCCACATGTTTTGAGCACATTTATCACATGTTTTTATTTCACAATATGGTCCACATGGTCTATTCTCACTTTGTTTTACCTTATGTTTCACATTTTTCCATATGCACCCTCTGTAGCTCTACTGTTTGATCATTTTGACCCTCTCCACACCCCATAATCCTACTCCCTCATCCTCCCCTTACCCTCCCGCCCTACCACATCCTTACCCCTCCCTGCCCTATCCATCTCAGCCCCCTCCACCCTCCCTTCCCCCTCGTTCCACCCTCCCATTGCTCTCCTTTGCTTTTTCCATGCAACAATTCCACTTTTGGGTTCTTCTCTGGTGCTTGTTCTCTCCTTCTTCTGGTGGACTTGGTAACTACTCAAGTGTCATTTGAGGATTTTGCACCAGCAGTATCATGGTGTCCTATCTCCTCAGAGTTTTGGCTGTAACTCTCCGGGACGGAGAGCACATTAGGTGGTGGGCAATAAAAGTCATATTGGTCAAAGTCAACTGTAGTCATATTGGTCAAAGTCAACTGTAGTCAAAGTTAACCACAATCAAAATCAAAAGGTCAAAGTTAAACTGAGCCCATAAAAGTCATATTGGTCAAAGTCAATTGTAGTCAAAGTTAACCACAATCAAAATCAAAAGGTCAAAGTCAAACTGATCAAAGTCAACAAGATCAAGGTCAAAGTCAATAGGGGCAAAGTCAAAGTGTTCGAGTGCAGGTGTCAAAGTGCACAGGTAGTGCACAATTAAGTGTCCACAAAGGGTGAATTGGAGAAAGTGGTCGCAGGTGGCAGAGGTATTTCTCTAATTTCCATAAGGTTCAAAGTGTTTTTAAAGTGTTTTGGAAGATTCAAGTGAACCCTCTCTTAGGTGCACAAGTGAAGACTTAAAAGGCAAATGTGAAGGTATGTGAAGCAGCAGCGTACGCAGAAGTGAAAGTATGCCCTCCCAATTAAAATTTTTGTTTTAGTCTAAAGTGACTACAGGACAAAACAGGTAGTCGTTGGCTGCCCACTTTTGGAGACAATCTTGGGACATCAAAGTGAGCACCAAGATACTCTTGCAGTTAGGAGCGTATGTGATCGACACTAAAATCAAGGCAAGGACTATTCTAAGACTAAGAGGTGCGAGCATAGTCTAAGTTAGGCAAGAGAGAGAAGTGCAAGAGACACACAGTGTGCGATGCAAAGAAGTGAAGTGCAAGGTGTGCATGAAGAGTGACTAAGGAAGTGTGCAGAGAAGTGCTAAGCTAGTCCCCCAAGGATCCCAAGGTCTCATTGTAGTGTGCGCGTGCCGACAGAAGGTGTCCATCCCTCCCCCTTATTGGAAGCTTGGTGCAAGGTGTGCACAAGTGCAGGCTTGGAGAAGGTGGAGGTCTGGTGCAGAGGAGGCCGACAGCAACAAGACCTTGGGTATTGGGTACTTTGTAATTGAGCACTCTGTGGGATTTTGCACAGAAGCATTGGATTGTATTGTGCATCACTATTGTATTTGTCTTATTATAATCAATCAAGAGAGGCTTCCAGTGTGTATTTTTCTTCTTGTCTTTCCATTTTCTCCTACAAACACTCAAATCCCTTCTTGTCCAAGAATCCCCCAACATGTTGCTAGTGTGAGATTTGCCTTCTATTTATCTTTGGAAATATTTGACCTTGCACAAGTGGCCTAGATTGTATTTGATGAGGTATTCCTTGTGAATTGTAAGTTTTATCGACTAAAGTAGATGGAGCATATGGATTTGGATTATAAGGGTGTAGAGTATTCTATGAATATACCACTCTCTAAGGTTCCATGCTAGGTATTGCAAGAAATAAGGGATGTCCCTCGAAATTAATGATATCTAGGGAACATTTTGGGAGTTATATGCCCTAAGATGAAATGTACTTGTCCCCTACCCTCCAAATTACCTCAACTAGGTATGTTCATCAAGTTTTCTAAAGTTAGATCGATGTTCCTAAAAATCAAGATACTCCAAGGATATCATTGGAGACAATAACTGCTTTGGGCTAGCTCAAAGGATTAATAAAGAATGTCATCGCATATCAATAAGATTCAAGCTCACATCTAACTAATGCAAGAATTGGTAAGCCATCTTTCCTATTCTCTTAAGTACTTGGAAAGGTCCACAATACCTAGGAGATAGTTTTGGACAAGGTCTTGTCCTCATAGTTTCAGACCTAGATGGAACTCTAAGATAAACCTTCTTTTCTACCTCAAAGTTGATGTCTGTCCTTTGAGGGTCAACATAGGCTCTAGCTCTATCCTGAGCTCTCCTAATGCTGTCCTTAGCAAGCCTAAGCATATCATTCATTTCTTCCAAGAAGTCCTTTGCAGCTTGAACCTTTTCATTCTGCAAGCCTACTGCATAAGGAGCTCTTGGCTGAAACCCATACATAAGCATAAATGGACTATGCCTAGTGGAAGAGTGCTTGGCACTATTATATGCAAACTCTACTATAGGTAAGTACTCTGCCCAATTGGTTTGCCTTTCATTCACATATGCTCGAAGCATATCCTCTAGGATTTGGTTAACCCTTTCTGTTTGCCCATCCGACTGTGGATGCTCGGCTGTACTCATGCTAACTCTCGTGTCCAACCTTTTGAAGACCGCTCTCCAAAAGTGGCTAGTAAACTTCCTATCCCAATCGAAAACTATGTCTAAAGGAAGACCATATAACCGGTATAGGTTCTCCACAAAGAGTCTAGCCAACTCTCGTGTCTTCACTGTAGTACGTATTCGAATAAACCTAGCCATTTTGGTTAACCTATCCACAATTACCCATACCGAGTCGTGCCCTCTCTGTGTCTTAGGTAATCCGACTATAAAGTCCATGGAGATACTCTCCTACTTCCCATTAGGAATATCCAATGGGTGGAGTAGTCCTCCAATCCTCAATCTCTCAGCTTTGTTGACCTGGCATTTAGTGCACTTAAGCACATACTCTAGGACATCCTTATGAAGTCCAGGCCAATAAAAATGCCTCTTAACAAGATCATAAGTCTTGTTAACTCCTTGGTGTCCCACACTAGATGTGTCATGACACTCATACAAAATATGCTGTCTCATCTCAAAATCTCTAAGGACACACACCTTACCTTTATATAACAGAAATCTGTCATGGACACTGTAACTCTTCCACTTGAATACTTCTTGAGTACCCGTCGATACTCCATCCTCACTTGAAACCCATATATCACGATCCCCATTCTCGATGGCTTCCCAAATCTCGGAATATGCAAGATCAAGCCTACATTTCCCTCTAATGGACTCAAGTAGATCACTAGTGATCGGACTAAGACTCAATCCATTGAGCATAGGCATGTGGCTAAGTGAATCAGCCACCACATTAAACTTTCCCTTCCTATACCTAAGCTCATAGTCGAACTCCTGAAGGGTCTCTACCCATCAGGCCTTACCGCCTTTAAGGTTTGTTTGATTAGAGAGACACTTAATGCTCTCTTGATCAAACACTATCGTAACTTTGGCACCATATAAATAATGACGCCAACATTAGCACCTTTGAAGCAAATTTATAGTCAACAACTGCTCCCAAACAACATAGACAACCTCTTTTGAGCAATTAGACTTTTTTGGAAGCTCACAAACACACCATCATGCTAGAATCCAAGGTAGAAGTACATACAAAGGGAATAAAACTTGCAAAAACTAGCAGTGATAAATGGACGAACAAGAGAAACCACCCTGCTACATTTGGAAGGCAAACCGCTCTTGCTAATACATGATGAACACTAACATGAAACACCCACTCCAACAAAGGTCTGTCAGGGGCGACAAACTCGAGAGGGGGGGAGTGTTGGCACTCAAGGTCAAGCACAAGGTGCAAGAATGCATCAAAGAAGTGGACACACAGGAAGAAGGAGCATGTAGGGAGTTCCAATAAGAAGAAATCCCTATAAAAATAGTGATTTTGATCACTAAAAACCATTGTAGATATCATTTCACTTTTTTGCAACTCCATTTTGTTCAAGCCAAGGAGTCCTCAATCTTGAGGAGTATTAGAAGTACCTACCTATTAATTTTCATGATTGTTAGACTCCCTTTGAGCCCTCAAATAAGCACTGAGACCTAATTTTTAACTAGGCCGAACACTAGGTCTGGATAGGGCCAAAACTAGTAAAAAAACTATAAAAAGAGCTAGAGAGCTCATTTTTGGGGTTAGCTAGTTGGAGAGTGAACTTATTCTCGAGTGTTGTAAACTTTCTTTGAGTTGCTAATAGAAGCTTCCATTGTTCCTATCTTCGTTATATTGCCTTGTGTGTGTGTGCATGCATGTATGTGCTTGTCACTCACATTTGCTCACCACAATTGCTCACGATCTTCATATCCTCCTCACATCTCCACAGATTGACAAGTAAAAGGAGGTGGTAGTCATGCTTGAGCTACAACATGCCCTTTTTCTCTAGCATATGTAGCTCCTTCTTGAGTTGAAATTTTCGTGCCTTTGTATTGGTCTCATAGAATGTGACCAAACTATTCCAAGTCTCTTTTAGAGTCTTGGCATCCTATATGTGCTAAATCATGCTATCCTATATGCTAATAGATAGCCAATGCATTACCTTTCGTGCTCCTTGATTTCATTCTTCATATGATTTTAATTGGTCTAGAATCCGATTCCTCTCTGGTAACTGTGGAGTGTTTTCGTTCTCTCTTTCGATGTACTTCCAGTAGCCTTCTCCCATTAGGAAATTTGTCGTCCTGAATTTCTAAGCATGGAAGTTGTTCTTGTATAGCTTATCACTCATAACCTAACTCATTCCATCTGTGTTTGCCATTTGTGCAACAATTCATAATACTACAAAACACTACAAGCAGCACTTTTGCTTGAACACTATCGCACTATGACGTGACAGTTCGATCTCAAAAAAACACAGTTTTCGTGTATCAATAGTACATGGAATCACTTGAAATTTTGGATCTGGAATATATGAGTGCTTTTGAACAGGATGCAAGTTACAATTTTGCAAATTGAAGTAGTTTTTTTGTGGGACCCACCTTGTGGGCTCAAAACAGAGGTCGATATGTCTTCGAAATAGAAATATGAGGCCTTCTACCTTCACGTCAAGTTTCATGGCAAACTGAGGTCATTTGTGAATTGTGATTTCTCCACACCTTCTCGCATACTCTTCACCATCGGCCTTCTCCATGAGCTCTCTACAGCCACACTGGCTCTGATACCATGTCATGAGGAAGGAGATAAGGAAGAGAGCTACACACACTCTCACAATAAAAAAGAAGCACACACACAGATTGAGGCAAGGAAGACTGATCTTCTTCTTCTTCTTCCATTACATAAAAGGATTGTACAAGAATGACCTAAAAACAACAATGCAAGAAGTGCAATATATAAAGAATAGTACATAAGGAAAAATCCTAATGTCCGCAAATGAGTGAGTTGGCAAGAAAACAAATGTGCCATCACTCTCGGTAGATAAATCTAGTAAAGCTCAATGAAGTATCCCTGACATATATGGGCGTGACCACTATACATGTGAGAGAAATGAAAAAGTGATATGTGTCATCCTGGATCATCACATGTTGAGCTTGATATCTCAACATTCCTATGTCAAAACTCTGATAAGTATCTTGCAAACTTGTTCTTGCTATATCTACCATTGTGATAGTGATTATGGTTTCTCTTGAATCTGCTAGAAGTAAGAAGATCATATTAGGATTGCATTTTAAACTAGATGATGCCTTATCCCCTTTACAATACCAACATGATATTCAATGTGGTTAGTAGGTCAGTTTCAATGAGGTGGGTGTGAATGTGAGTGGTTGTTAAGGGATTAGTTAATTCTCTATTTGCATACTCTAGATGTGCAATGTACTCAAAATTCATATATACTTTGCAAGGGGATATTTACAAGGTTGGGTCAGTATGTCATTTTCAATGGGAATATGCATCCCTTTCGTGTCTAGGCCTTTGTAGGTGTTTGAGATAATTTTACCTCAATTTGGGACTTTTTAGGTACCTATTTCAAAGTGGACCTAGGTGTGATTTGATGTGCTTATATGGTGATATTAGGTACCCTTCTTGAAGTGTGTGAAGTGAATGTTTATGAGTATTAATTCTGGCCTATGAGCCTATGTAACTATTTGAGCATGTAAGCAAGTCTTAGGAACACAAATTTTTCTTGCATTGTGGTCTACCTTAATCAAGCGCTTTGGTATCCAAACAAAGATGGTTTGCCATGGCTTGCTCTTGTGATTCTCATCTTTGTTTTTCTTGGGCTACAACATTGATTTGGTATATACCCTTGATACTACTGAGGAAGCAAAAATTCGCTCTCTCTTGCATACCAAGGTCTACTTCACTCTAGCTATCACCTTGTTTCGAACCAATTTTTTATCATAAGTTTTAGTGATCTTCTCCATCTGATTCTTAAGCTTTCTTACTAGTTGTGCCCCAATCCTCTTTGGAAAAGAATGAAATTCCACATTTTCTCTTGCTATTCCTTCACAAGTTTCTTCCTTCTACATCACAAAGCTTTGGACAAGAACAACATCATTATCTTCATTTGTGCTCCTAGAAGGACCAAGAGTTGGTGCCTTTCCTAATTCCCTGAGTGGTTGATTTTCTAATTGAACTTTGATCTTTTGCTAGTTGACCCGAACCTAAAGAAGACCACTTCTTAGGTTTAAGTTGGTTGAATGGGCATATATCTAGTCTTGACCCAAGATCAGAGGTTCCATACGGTCCTTATCTTGACACACTAGTCCCTTTATTATCATTGGGACATTATGAATGGAGATGGGAAGCTCCATTTTACCCATGCAAGGGGTTTCTAGTCCTCCCAATCCTATGAGAAGCTTCAATAGGATGGATGCTCAATTCCAAGTTTTGACAGTAGAAAAATCTAACTACACTAGTGGCAGCTTTAGTCTATCAAGATCCTTGGGGTTCTTACATTCTTTCCCTGTCCTAATTCTAACATCATGAACGGATGCCTATCAATAATTTGGTGAGGGGTCATATTCATAGCTTGGCACATAGCCATGTGATATCTTGGTGCCTCTAGTGTCCTTTCCTCTTTTGATCGTTCCTCTTCTTCTATTCCTCCTTCTATCAAATAGAGATATTCTTCCTCAGAAGCATAGAAAGCCTCCATGAGGATAGACTCTTCATGATCGTCACAGTCTTTCTTGGGTTCATTCGTACAAGGGTCACATTCTTGAATAACCAAATCATACATGATTGGTTCTATCATCAAGATTGAGATATCATAGCCATCTTCATCACATTGTGGTGTCTAGTGTTCCTCATTGACTGCTATGTCTATGGTGGTTAGAATTTTTGCCCTACCATGAGGCTCAAATTATTCATCTTGGAACAATATGGGTGCATAGGCTAGGTCTTGAACTAATCCAGGGTGCTTCTTTGTACCTGATTCTTGTGCTGATAATCTTTTCTTGTCTTCAACTCCAACTTTGCACATCCATAAATGATTGTCTTCATGCATCCATGAAGATCCTCATCCTAGGGATTGCATTGACTCCATGTCATCTTTTGCTCTATGGATGGGGTTCCATTGTATCGGGGGCACACCTCTGTGAGAGTAACCTTGAGATTGACCTTAGTGGTAAATCATAAGTGTTGCAAGTACAAAGAATTGATTCTCCAATCTTGCACTATTTGAAATTGTCTCATAAATGTTCTTCCTAAGATCATCTCATAAGCGTGGCTCTTCCCAAATTCACATATGACGAAACTATGCTCAAACTCCACACCACAAGTGGTAAGAGTGATTCCTTCCAACAATCCTAGATGTTTCTTGATGTGGCCTTCTTCCATTTGCAACTTCATTCTCATAGGTTTGAGTGCTGGTTTGCCCCAACACTTCCATAAGGAAGTGGTAGCAATAACAACTCTTGCACTTGAGTCTAAGATAGATTTCATTGTGTAACCCTGATATGTGATAGGTATTTCGTTCTTCTCCTTCACTCATGTCTCCTATCTTACCCAAGAGTATCTATCGTATTGTCTTATGTGATCCTACTTATCAGTCTAGCACAATGGCGAGTACCAATGTGAGAAGATCCACCTCATAATTGTCATTCCGAGAAGACATGAGGAGGGCATGAAAACCGTGAGCAAGTGAAGGCACAAGTGCATGAGTGAGAAGCACACACGCATGCACACACATACACACACACATGGTAAGACAAAGAGATGGAGCAATGTAATGCATTCTATTACAAAAGATCTCTTCTACATAAGCTTTGATATCTAACAAGCCAACCTCAAAAATGAGCTCTCTAGCTCTTTTTATAGTTTTTTACTAGCTTTTGGCCCTGTCTAGGCCTAGTCTCTAGCCTACTTAAGAATTAAGTTTGAGGGCTTATTTGAGCACTCAAAGGGAGTCTAGAAATTATGAAATTGAGACACAGCTACTTCTAATACTCCTCAAGCTCGAGAAATCCTAGGCTTGAAAGAGTCTAATCTACCAAAAATGGTATTTTCAATATTGATATAGTGATGAGAACCAATGTAGAAAAATATTTATCCTTTGGAAAATTGTATAAGCCTACTTGTCGGATCTTCGTTGACTGCTCTACCTGCTTGGTCCTGCTTGAATCTCCCTCTTTTCTGATTCTCTTTGCCAAATTCTGTGTCTTGCAACACCTTGATTTCCCTAGCTATTGCTAAGACGCCCCCTCTCTCGCATCTATTGTCCTTCACATACCCTTCTTGTAAGGAGTGTTTGATGTAGCATTCGACAACATGGAAATTGTAATTGATCCGCATGGATTGCTTGTTCTATTGCAAACACATGGTGGGTGGGTCTGGGAATGAAAATCTTTGAGTGGTATTCCCAAAACCCTGTAGAGAAAATCACTTCAGATGTCTGCTTGAAGCAAGTAGGTAAATATTTGATGCATGCATGCTAGGTGTACATGGTGTTGATGGAGGGGTTTTGGCTCATGTCATAGAACAAGTCACGAGTGCCTTCAAAAGACTCTAGGGCCAAAATATTGGGAGCTTTGACTTTCTAAAAAGTTTTGAACATGGCTGTCATTAGCTCAAAAATCTGCATACACATCTTGGTGAAAATGTTTGGCACATTCTTGAATCTTGCAAACGAGTGGCATATAGTAGATATCATATAAGCAACTATGGGTGGTTCCCTGGGGGAGAAAAATAAGGATAGTTTATCCAATCTAAACACCCTTTACAACTATGGGTGGTGCCCTAGGGGAGCAAAATAAGGATAGTTTATCCAATCTGAACACCCTTTATTATTTGGGATTTTGATTGCAAATGCTTGCCAAGATTCGCGACAGATAACATGATAGTAACACGGGTTATATTTAAGGTATAATGACATATTTGACAATGTGTGCATCATTTCAGGATAATCTGTCAATAGTCATGCATGCCAATTGGGTTGAAAAATATTTCTTGCTTGTGCCTTCTCAGGTATGTCATTTGGCTCAAATTGAGTCGCAAACATGGGTTCTTTCCTGGTATGCCTCTAGATTTTTGCATTATAAACTGCCAATAATACAAAATATGGCATGTATTGTTGTTCTAATGTGGTGATGAGGTGTTGATGTGATAGGTTAGGGAAATAAGTGGATTTGAGAACCGTTTCTTCAAGATTGCACATTGATTGAATTTGTATTGCTCTCCTATCATCATGTTTTTGGCCTATCTGTTCTACCCACTTGAGCCAATTTGGTGCTTCAATTTCAAATGTGTCTCTACCCTCTTCAACGATGCACCCTCCACATATTGGCATGGGTTCATATGGTTCTTCAAAGGACTCTTCAACAAGGATTTACACTATGGTGTTTGACTCTGGGTCTTCAATTGGAGAATGTGGCCTCTTATATGGTAATAGCCATGGTGATGGGGTTATGTGAGGGAGATTAGATGGTGGTGGGAGTGGTAGTATCGTGTGAGAGTGCATTTGAGATGCGATTTCTTTAAGTTTAGCTTTGGTCTCTCTAAGGCTTTCCTCTATTTTGCTCATTTTCTTTGTCCATTGTATTTTCACTTGCTCATGGCTATCTTTCCAGGCTCTCGTTCTCTTTTTAGTTGTGCTCTTAGTCTCACTATTGTCTGGGCTCTTCTCTTGATCTATGCCTTGGTTTTGTTGTATTGCTTGAGCTCTAGTTACTAATTGCACTGGGGCTATAGTAATTGTACTTTTGCTATCTACCACTAAGCCTATAACATTAATAGTAGTAAGCTGGTGGGCTATCTACATGTGCTAAGTCAAAGCTATGAGTATCTGGATCTCTTTCAAAAATGAAGGGTGATGTTGGCACTAAGGCTCTACTCAAGTTTTCTTCTGTTGATGCATACTTGACTAGGATCACATTGGATGGGGTTGGAGGCTATTGAGCCACCACTGGTTGAGGTCTTTGTTGAGCTTGATATTGTGGCTAGAAGGGTTGTTGTGGCCTAAAGTATTGTTGACATTGGTATTGATTTTGGTATCTCCCTTATTGATATGACTGTGTATCATTTTGCCTAACCACTTGTTTATTGTAAGGGTAGCCTTGCATGGTGTGGTTAATCTATCTCCCCTCAATGGTGAAATATTGGCCATTAGGGTTTCCTTTGATCCATAATTGGGCAAATATTAGCCATGTGATCTCCTCCATAGTTGGACCATCATTTCACTGAGACCATCCTAGGCACATGTTTACTTGATACTCCTAATTTTTGTGCTACTTTCTCTGCTAACTCCTCTATTGAAGTGGATGGTTTAGAAGTGAAGCTAGTAGTACTGTTTGAATCTTTACAGATCTTGGAAATCTCTAACTCTTCCCTTAGATTTTCGTCAATACCAATGCACATATGAATGCACTACTCTACGGTTCTTGGCTCTTTTAGATACACATATGATCTCAATTTGACACTTAGCAATCCATCCAAGAATAATGCCACTTGTTTGGCTCGTGTGGGTAGATTTGGAATAGGGAATCTCTCTAGGTACTTTCTAAATTATCTTCCTCCTACTCTAACCATCTCTTGGGGTGTTTGTTTGAAGCTATGGATCAAAGATGAGGTCTTGTGTCCAATACCACTTTTGGAGAATTCAATGATGAAGGCTTCTACTAATTGATCAATATTCCTAAATTGTCCTTGATGTAGTGGTTGAAACCACGCCAAGGTTGTGTTTTCTAGAGTTAGGCCAAAGGCATTATATTGAGTGAAAATTCATCAACTTGTTCTATTCTTAGTACAAATCTAAACTCCACTACGTGATTGTATGGGTCTCTAGTACCATTGAAGTAATTCCTCATTGATTTAACCAACTGAGTGGGCCTCAAGATCCTTGGGTGTTCTCTACACCTAGGCAAGGGAAACTCCTCAATGCCTCTTTGATGTCTTGGGTTTATGTGTCTTTTTGTTGCTCTGTTCTTTTTGTCTCCATTCCTGACCATTCTCTTCCTAAGGGGTTCCCAAAGTTCACCTTAGGTCTTTGTCTAGTTCTTTCCTTATGGTTACCATGGGTGTGAGATGGTCCTGCTCCTTTTTGGCCATAAGATACTAATCTACCCTACCAAGTGTATACATGCTTGCCATGCTCCATTGCCAAGAACATTCTTTCCGATGTGTTATCTATATAGACAACTTTGCCTAGTATCTCACGATCTTTGAACTCGTATATGGTGACTCTGTCTGAGTTGATCTGACTTGAATCTCCAAAAGGATTGTTGCTCTAGCACAATGGTGAGAACCACGTTAAGAAGCTCCACCTCCTTAATGTCAATCCGCGAAAGAGATAGGAGTGATATGAAGATCGTGAATGTGAGATGAAGTGACAGTGAAGGTGAGAAGCATAGAGATGCACACACACATACACACACACTACGAAGAGACAAGCAAGGCACAATGGAAGGTGCGAAATCAACTCTATTACTCAAGAACACTCTTACAAGCTCAAAATAGCTCTAAGCTCTTCTCTACTCAAACAAGCCAACCTCAAAAATGAGCTCTCTAGCTCTTTTTATAGATTCTAGATTAGTTTTGACCTGTTTCACATCTAGTGACCGACATAGTTAAAAAATAGGTCCTAGATGCTATTTGAAAGGGTAAACGGTGTCTTAAAATAACCAAAATTGCTACGCTCATTTTACCTAAGCTCCTCAAGCTTGAGGACTACTCGGCTTGCACAAAATGGAGCTATAAATTACAAAAAGGGTTTTTCTATGTTACATATGTTACAATAGTGATGAAAATCACTGTTGGAGGTTTTGAAAAATATTTATAAAACATAAATCTTTGAAAAATTGATTGGACTGACTCCCTGCTCTGTCTTTACATGCTTCCGTGTCTTCTATGCCTCTGGCTACTGCCAACACCCCCCTCCCTCTCGCTTCTGTCGTCCTTGACAGAACCTTGTTGTGCGGTCTGTCGGATGTAGTTCTTTAGTAGTTCCTGAGCGAGGGTGTGTTCTGATATTTGAATGCCTCGGGCCAAATTTGGTGTTGCTCTAGCACAATGGTGAGAACCACGTTAAGAAGCTCCACCTCCTCAATGTCAATCCGCGGAAGAGATAGGAGTGATATGAAGATCGTGAATGTGAGATGAAGTGAGAGTGAAGGTGAGAAGCATAGACATGCACACACACATACACACACACTACGAAGAGACAAGCAAAACGCAATGGAAGGTGAGAAATCAACTCTATTACTCAAGAACACTCTTACAAGCTCAAAATAGCTCTAAGCTCTTCTCTACTCAAACAAGCTAACCTCAAAAATGAGCTCTCTAGCTCTTTTTATGGATTCTAGACTAGTTTTGCTCTGTCTTTACATGCTTCCGCGTCTTCTTTGCCTCTGGCTACTGCCAACACCCCCTCCCTCTCGCTTCTGTCGTCCTCGACAAAACCTTGTTGTGAGGTCTATCGGATGTAATTCTGGAGTAGTTCCTGAGCGAGGGTGTGTTTTGATATTCGAATGCCTTGGGCCAAATCTACCTCGAGTTTCTCCCAATCAATTGGTTGCGGTTCATCGGATGGTGGGAGTCGATAATGTGTGGAATATACCATCTGTTCACAGGGGAATAATTGAAGCAAATGTGTGGGCCTGCTGATGAACACTTCTGAATGGTATTCCCAAAAACCGGTTGTGAACATTTCTTCGAAGGTTTGCTTGTAGAACGCCGGTAAATATTTGATTCTGCAATGCCAGGCGTAACACACCCGTAGCGATGGCGTTGTACTCATATCATATGCAAGATCTAGATTGCCATGCTCGAAGCCCGGGGTGTTTACATGTGGTGCCTTGATGCGTCTGAAGACTTTAAAAACCATCTGCATCATGTCACATATCTTGACAGTCATATGCGTTGGTATATCGTCCATATGTTTCAAGCGAGGGAGCCAGTGACGAATCGTGGCCATCATGTATCCAATTGTAGGTGGTCTTGTTGGTGGCCTGTAATATGGATAATTTAACCAATCCTGGCATTGTTTGTTGTTCTGTACTTTAATAGCAAAGGCCTTCCAAGATCGGTGACGTGGCACTAGTCCCCAACATGGGTTGTATTTTAAGTGTAGTGGCACCTTAACCCAAGTACTCATCATCTCAGTATATTCTTGTAATAGATCCTTGCGCCAATCAGGTTGAAAGATTTCGCTGCGCTACGCATCAAGTGGCAAATTTTCTGGCTCAAATTGGGTTGCGTGAGATGGTTTCTTGCCTGTTTCTTTCTCTATGGCCATCTGATATTCCGCCATTAACATAAAATAAGGTTTATATTGTAGCTCATGCCCAGAGATGTATCTTCGAGAGGCCAAGTGAGCAAAGTAGGGTGACTGTAAAATTCTTTCCTCAATCATTGCCATGGCGTGAAGCTGCGCTTCTACCCGTGCTGAGTGGGTTGTTCTGAGTTCCTCAATTGTCTTCATCCATGCGGGAGTAGGAAGTTCGTAAGTCGTCTGGCCTTCGGATGTGACGCGTCCGCCTGGGATGGGTTGTGGTTCATACACTTCTTCAAAAGTTTCCTCCACCGGAATAGTGACTGTTTCTTCCTCGGTTGGTAGGTCCGGTGGGGAGTCTGGTATGGGTGGTGCTTCATATACTTCTATCCGTGATTGAAGAGTAGATACCTGGGCCTGTAATGCGTTGAGTTCCTCTAGGATGTCAGGAGATGGGTCCACAGGATCTGGTAGACCTTGTTGTATTGGTGCTCTGAGTTGGAGTAATTTATGATCTTCTTTCAGTTTCTGATATTCTTCATTCATGCTGTCGTATTCATCTAATAATCTGACATGATCATCTAACAACATTTTCATTGATTCTGAGGGCACGGCTTTAAAGCGACTAGGGCTTAACGGTTGGTCAGGTTGATCAAGAGCAGCTTCTAAATTTTTTCTGTTCTGCTCTTGTAAGCGCTGGTTTTCTTCTTTTGCTGCTGCCAAGTGTCGTCTGAGTAAGCCCATGTTCCGTGTAAGCATCACATTGTGAATTGTCTGGGCCCTTAACAAATTATCAAGATCAACAGTGGCTTCTTTGGTTTTCTCTTCACTTTCTAGTTCTAGTTTATGATATGCCTCTCGTAGTTCTTGGTAGCGAGTATTCAATGAGGCATTCTCAATCGACAATGAATTAAGCTACGACTGTAAGTCATTCGTTGTCTTCTGCAGGTGCTGATAATTAGTTCCAAGAGATGTGAACTCATCTCTTACTTGAGTCATACAGGTGAGCATCTGTCGAAATGCGTTATCTACAGTGGGTGATAATATTAACGGTGTGTTAAGTGAAGATGCAGTGGGTGTAGATGCAAAGGGAATGGGGAATGGGGGTGGGAAAGTGGATGCTGTGGTGATTGTGGAAAATTGTGGTGTGCCTATGTATGGTGGTGCCACAAATGAAGTGAGTGGAGGTGCAGTGGGTGGTGATATATCCATATCGCTGGATGTGGTGTCTAGTGCAATGACTGTGAATAATGGTGTGATCGTGGGTAAGTGTGAGGGTGTAAATACAGGATTTACAAAGGTTGAAGAGTAATTTACAGAGGGGTTGTCTTGGACGGCTTGGTGGAAAGGGGAAAGAGGGGTTAGGATGGGTCAGGGAGGTGAGACTGGGGAGAAGGTTAATGGAGGTGGGAATGGGAAAAGGGGTCTTGGAGGTGTGGGGAAGGATGTAAAAGATGGATGGAGAAATGGGTTGGATAGAAAGGTGGATGTGTTAGGGGGTAGACTAGGTTGAGTGGGTGCAGGAATTGTGGGATGAATGGGAGTAAGGACGACTTCTGCTACTCCACCGGAGAAGGATGTCGAAGTTCTGGGAGAGATCGGATGTACAGGGGAGACGGGATGGATGGGAGGTGAAGGAGGAGCAGTTGGGGTGGCAGGTACTTCGGTAACTGTGGTGGTATTTATAGCAGTAGCACGGGGTGGGGAGTCGATGATAATGGTGTCTTATGCCAATGATCCTTCAGGGACGAGACATGCTTCCCTGGCCTGTTCTGAAGATTGACCGCTGGTGGGTACCTGAATGTATTCCCCAGGTTTGGTTAGTAAACGGACTCTGCGAGGGTCATACTGCGGTAACGGTTTCCTCTACAAATATCGTAAGGCTTCCGTGGATCCCACTGATTTGACAAGTTCTCGGAAGCCTCTGATGTAAACTTCTTCGAAACCGCCTGAGACAAGTTCCTGTTCTATAAGTGCTTGGCTCTCTTCCTGAGTCAATTTCTTACGCGCCCAAACTTTCTCCATGGTTCGATACAATTTTTTGATGGCTAGCGTATAAGCTGCTGCTTCGAATGTTTCTTCTTCGTGTGTGCTCGTGTCACCTTGGGTGTCGGTTTGTTGTCCTTGTTCGTCTGTTTGCACATGTTCTTGGGATTCATGAGTTCCCTGACTGGCTTTGTCATCGCCTTCATCTTCGTCAGTTTCTGTTCTTTCTTCCTCGGAACTAGACACTATTTGCCCTTGTGGTTGGTCTCGCGGTGTGGTAGGGTAGCTGGGCCTTTCATATTCCTGAGAGAAGATCTGGCCTTCTAAAAACTGAAATTCATTGGAGAAAGCATCTTGCATTTCGAAATCAAACGTTGTATCTATGGGTTCTGCTTCCAAGTTAGGTATCGGAAAAGAAAAAGCTTCCGCACCAATAGTGGTGGGAACTTTTGCTGCAGTGGTGGTAGGCCCTGGGACACTGGCTACTTGAGGAGCGACTGTGCTGGTAGTGCCCTCCGTTACAACTGGTCTTGATAACCGTATGCGAATAGGTTGTACTATTGGAGTGGATTCTGTCGGAGACTGCTCTAGAGAGGGTTGTGGTGAGGGTGATTCTAGCACCTGAAGGCAGGGGATGGTTCCTCTCATTCGCTTTCCTGCTCTTCCTTTGCTAGCCTTCCTAGCTTTCTTTGTGGTTCCTTTAAATGCTTTCAGCTCCTCGCTTGTCATTGCTCGCTCGATAGGTAAATCGTAGGCCAAACACATATATACAATGTGCGTGAGAGCGCAACATCCATTGATGACCTTCTTTCTTTCCCATCTGTGTTGTGCTAAGTAGAGCTGATCAATGATCCAGCTTGCTAGATCAACTATCTGAGGTCCAGTACATGCTAAATATAAGCCAAACCATATGCGCTTGTGAGGCATTGTGAATCTGTCCTGAGTGGGGAAAGCAAAATGCTGCATGCATATCCTCAATGGTTTAGGTAGCTCAGGTGTGATTGCTAAAATATCTTCCCACTTAGTAACATCCCCATGTTTCATTGGCTCTGGGATTAACCTTTCGCGTTTTGTGGGAGTATGCGTTCCATGAATCTTAATGGTAGCTCTAATCAAATCTTTAGAAAGATAAAATCTTTTATATGGTGGATCGTTCACTAAGGATGGCAAAATGAAGGTGCCTGGCAAATCTTTGTTCTCCGAAGCTGTCAATGTTGTGACTAAATAGTAACATCTGTAGAAGTCAGGTTTAGGCAAAGGGTCGCTGAAATACTCTGTAAACGCTGCTCTTGCCTAAACATGCGTTAGGTCTTCTGTGTTCTGTAGTCCTTAGAACTCTCTGGAGAAGAACTGATATTTGCCCCAGGTACGGTCATCAAACGTCAAATTGGCCTCAAAGATAAAATCGGCATCCGCCAATGGTCCTGCTAGCCCTTGAAACCAGTGAGAATTGTGATGAATCCTCTCAGTATATCCCCTAGGAGGATCGTCGATCGGCATAGGTCCTGGAAATCCCTGGAATTTTGGGGACTGAGCCGTAGGATGGGGCTCTGCTAGTAGTTCTCCAATATTAGCCTTGGGTACATTGGGTCCAGCTTCTGATGGTCCTTCTGCCTGCATGATGTATGATGCGAGTGCGTAGAAGATCTGCTACAAAAGATTAGCACATTAGTATGGAAATTAATCATGATCCCATTAAAGTGAGACTGTAATCCCTTTCCATAACCGATGTGTAACCCGTGTAGCCAAGTGTCGTGATGTGGTTTATGGAATGATTTCTTGCGAACTAATGTAGGTCTCTATACACCTACATGCTTCAGATGATGCATACATTTATTGATGAGGTGTTATTACAAGTGATGGTGGGTTATAGTGTGTGGATTTATACAAGGTTCAGTCATGAATGAGTTATTACAAGGATGGTGTTTAGTCGGGGTGGGAGTTATGTTAGACAAAGGGTTAGGAGAAGACTTACTGGATACATTTCGGTATCCACTTCCTAAGAGTTTGTGAACGGGTGATAGGTTTCTGCGGAGGGACAAAAGATGATATCGGATTTGGTGGTATGGAGGGTTGAAGAGATTTTTGAGGGGTATATATTACATGGCTTGAGGGTTGAGCTATAATACACTATTTGGGTACCCAAATCTGCGTGGGTGTGGGTCGATTCGTTAGGTACTTCTTGGCGATCCAAATTTGCCGAATGTGCGAACTCGTAGAAGAAGGTCGAGGAGACCTTGGACACTGATTCTGCTTCTGCCTTGATTTCTTCGTATCAATGTCTGTGTTGTTGAGACTTGTCAGTGGTTTTTGTCCTTTTGGCACCCATATTTGTCTCGTGCTGCTTGCTTTGTGATGCTGATACTGCTGCTTTCTTTGTGTCGTCTGATGTTGTCTTCGGTCTGGGTTCCTTCATCGTGGTTGACTCCTTTGTGGTTGAGGTTGAGAGGTCCGATGGAAACTCTGCTTTGGAAAAGAAGGGAGGTCCAACACTTGCGAAACCTGCCCATTAGGAAGTGCTCCATTTTGTACTTTTAATCTAGGCCAGTCCACAGTAAGTGTGGAAGGATGGGAACCGTAGGGTGTTCTGCCCATGTGGACGTTGATGAAGTCCACCTGACCGTTGATCGTCCCCATCTGTCCAAGCAGTTGGGCGGTTGCCCCTTCTAATTTGCAGGAAGCCCAAGGGAAAATCTCCTGACATCCTTCTGATTGACAATTGTCCATTGCAAAGCCCGATTGGGTTGGTGTAGACGTAACGTGACTGATCTGACCAAAGATCTTCCGGTCTTCCGTCGCATGTTGTTCATAGGGTCTAGGGTTGCGTACTTCAGGCGAACAACCGTTAGGGAAGTCAAGCAGTATCACTTGCTTCTGAACTAAGGTTCCAATCTGCAAGGAGCCTTGTCTAAGATTTAGGTCCATTGAGTGATCGTATAGCCAATCTTGGCCAAGGATTAGGGGTTCTATCAGGTCCTCGTCATGGCACACCAGTAACTTTACTGTCAAGGTCACTTCGTCTATGAGGATAGGAAGGTCCACCTCACCCATGCAAGGGGTTTCCATGCCTCCTAGCCCTATGAGATATGCCTCAATTGGCCGCATTTCTATTCTTGAGTCCTTATAGTGGGACCATCTAATCGCACTAGTCGCAGCACCTGAGTCAATTAAAGCCCTGAGTTCTTGGCAAGGGTTACTGTGCTCCAGCTTAGCTGTAATGAATGGTCTCCTATCCACTATGCTAGGATGAGTGGTTGACTTTACTTAACACATGGCCATGGAATATCTGGGTGATGTTTCCAGATGGTTATAATGTTCTTCCCTAGTCCTTGTCTTCTTAGCTTCATGCGCTTAATGCGTTCTATAGCTTCTGCCTAAGCTTCAACTCGTATTCTATTTTCTTCCTCCTTACGCTTCTTTGCCAACGTGAGTCGTCTAAGCATATCCTTAGTAAGAGGTTCCTGGTATAGCTTGACTCTACAGCCACTAATGTAATTAGGCATTATGTCTCCTTCTAAGGTGGCTAATTGTACTGCTCCACTTGTCGAGAGTCTATTAATGATCATAGGTCCATAACCTCGCTTTTCTAACTTCCGTGCCTGTTGCTTCAGCGTATATACTCGAACTAAATCTCCTTATTTCAAGCCTTTATCTTTCACATGCGCATCAAAATATACTTTTTGCCGCTTCTTTGCTGTGTATATTCCTGCTGCTGCTTTTAGCCTGGTTTCTCCTAATCGTTCCAAGTCCATTATTCTTGCTGATAATTCATGGCCGGTCCACTCATGTTCTTGTGCAACCTTAAGGGTCGATATCAAAAAGTCCAAAGAAAGCACAACATTCTGACCAAAAACCATCTGAAAGGGAGTTGCATTGAGTACGGTCTTGTAGGCCACTCGATATGCCCAAACAGCGTGGTGTAATTGTTTGTCCCAATCTGAACGTTTGTTGTTTACGAGTTTTGTCAGTACATTATGTTGGAGGATAAACACTCCTATGTGCACAACAAAAGCAAATGAACCCTCCTAGGATCTTGAAAGTTTTCAGACATAGGTTCTGTATTTTCTGAGTTTCTCTGAGTATATGTAGAGACTGAAAATGAATTTTTTCAGGCATAAACTAGATTTTAAGAGCTTTCAAATGAGAGTAAAGTCACTCCATTTGGATACTGGATGATGCCTCAACCAGCTGCAACAAAACAGATAACTTGATCTCTTCACAGAGTATGAGCTAACTAAACAGACAATGTTCTGGACATTTCTCTGCACATGTGCAGGCACTGAACCTGAGACTTATACCAGACAAAGTAGAACTTATAAGCTTTCCAACAAGACAAAAATCATTGCAAATGGATTCCGGATGAAGGAGAAACAACAATTACAAGACCGGGGGGTCTGCCAAAAACATCTAGATAGATAGAGTGTGTAAAAGTGAAATTTCTGCAAAATATGCAGAGAACAGCTAGTAGGGGGTGTGCTTAAGCAAGGGGGCAGCTTGGGCACGTATTTCCGCGACTCTAAGTCATAATACAACTCATTAGAGGTTTTAAAGACCACATACTAACCTCTTTAACCAATCAAAAGCATATACATGTCAAAAGTGAGGTCCAATCACATCAAGAGGTGAGCTAAATCTTCTCTAATCAACTTCTTTCCATTATGGACATAATTGGATGCCTCCAACTTGTGGAAATCAGCCTCCTTTGATTGTGGATGATGTGGAAGGTTCAATTTGGGACATGTTCCCACACTCTTGAGCTTGAAAAACTTTCAACACATTACAAAGGATCTTGTTAGTGCTTTCAGCCTGACCATTGGCCTGAGGATGATATGGTGTGGATTTCTTGTGAATCACCATAAAATCCTGTAACAAATATTCAATGACTTGGTTTAGAAAGTGAGTTCCTCGATCGCTCACTAACTCTATAGGCAATCCATATCTTGTAAAGACATTTTCAAATAAGAATTTTGCAGTCGTATGTGCATCATTCTTTTTTGTGGCTTTTGCCTCTACCCATTTGGTAAGATAATCTGTCGCAACAATAATGTATTCCGCATGTGTACCTTTTGCAGGGGGGTTAATGGGTCCTATGAAATCTATACCCCACTTAGAAAATGCACGTCCTCCCATCATGGGTTTTAATGGCATTTCATCTCTGCGAGTAGGAAATTGAGTTCTTTGGCACACATCACATCTCTTTACGTAGGTATGCGCATCCATGTGAAGAGTGGGCCACCATAATCCTGCAAAGAGGATGGCTTTGATTATCCTATCCGGTCCAAAATGACCTCCTACAACACCTTGGTGTGCAGTCTCTAGTACGTGCAAATAATCGCTCTCATGAACACACTGTCTTAGGTATCCATCTTTTCCTCGTTTGTATAGATTATCGCCAATAAGTGAATAGTCTTGAGCTTCCTGCTCTAGACTGCGTTGTCGTGCTAAGGTCATTCCTTGAGGGAATGTTTTCATCCTCAAGTACGTCACTAAAGATTCACTCCATTCTGGTGTGAGAGACACATGATATAATGTAGTATGTTCTACTGGTGGTCTTTCACAACAAACAGGGCATTCTTTACACATCTTGTAGACGTCTGCTTCCATTGAAGGCCAATATACTCTTAGTCTATGCAGAGTCTGCAATGTACGATGTTTTGAATGATGTTGCTTTAATGCACCTACATGTGCTAATTGCAACCAATTCGTATGTTCTGATTCATCTACACAACAAGCAAGAATCTTTTGATTATCCTGTTTATATATACTTCCTGCTATGATTTGATATCTTTGAGACTTGGTAATCTCTCCTTCCTTGATCCTTATCCTAGGATTCTTGGGTCCATACGTGAGAATAGGGACTATAGGCTTAGCCCATTTTGGTGCTATCTCAAGGTTAAACAAATATGCATCTGGTAATTCATCCGCTATTCCTTGAGGAGCTTCTCCTGTGGTTAATCTTGAAAGGTGGTCAGCTCTGAGATGTGTCTTTCCTTTCCTGACTACTACTTCAAAGTCGTACTCCATGAGTAATAGAAACCAACGTATTAATCGTCCCGTATTACATGGTTTGTTGACTAAGTACAATAGGGCTTGATGATCTGTAAAGAACTTGAACTTGTTTGCCAACAAATAATGCCTGAATTTCTTTACTGTGTAGATCATTCCTAATCCTTCTCTTTCCGTAGTGGTGTAATTTCTTTCTGCTGCGTTCAACTGTCTACTCGCGTAAGCTATGGGGAGATCTATATTACCTTCATTCGTGGGTTGTGCTAACACACATCCTATGGCATAGTTGGATGCATCCACATGTACATGGAATGACTTACTCCAATCTGGGGTTGACAATATAAGTGCTCAGCACAAACGTCGTTTAAGTTCATTGAATGAATTCTCATACTCATCTGTCCATTCAAAATTGGTCAAAAGAGAGTACAGAGGCTTGGCTATGATTGCATACATGTGTATGAATTGTCTGTAATAACCGCAATGACCCATAAATGCCTGTACTTCTTTTACGTTAGTTGGTCTAGGTAGATCGGCAATCACTTTTACATTTTCTTCATCTGTCGAAATTCCATTCTTTGACACAATGTGTCCTAAAAGTTTGCCTTATCTGACCATGAAAACGCATTTTTTTGGGTTCAAACAAACCTGATATTCTCGACATTTGTCAAATACTTGTCTTAACTCTGGGATATGCGTCTGTCTTATATTCGAGTGTGCACATAAGTCATCGACATAAACTTCCAAATTCTTGCGTAAGAATTCCTTAAACACATGACACATGAGTTACTGGAATGTGGCGAGTGCATTTGTTAAGCCAAAAGGCATTACACGAAATGCAAATATGCCCCATTCTGTGGCAAAAGCCGTCTTGTGTTGATCTTTTGGAGCTATGGCTACTTGATTATAGCCTGAAAAACCATCAAGAAAGCTGTAAACTTCCTTGCCCGCGACTCTTTCCAATAAATGGTCCGTGATAGGAAGAGGATAACTGTCTCTAATCATGGCGGCATTAACTTTTTTAAGGTTAATACACACACACAATTTTCCATTTTTCTTGGGCACAACCACAATGGGGGAGACCCATTCGGTATGCTCAATTTTGTAAATGAATCCTGCTTCTATCAATCGATCTATCTCCTCTTTAATCTTCGCAGCGTAGTTATCATTGTAAGTGTATGGTTTTTGTTTTGTGGGTTTTGCATCTGGAGTCATAGGAATTCTATGAGAACATATATCCGGGTCTACTCCTTTCAAATCTTTGTAACTCCATGCGAACACATCTCTATATTCGCGCAATAGGGCAACTAATTCTTCTTCTTCTTCATTCGTCAAATCATGCCCTATGTAGGTACATTTCTCTTCTTCTTCTTCTATGGCTACTATGATTTTCTTGGTTTTCTCTCGATTATCATACACTTCTCCAACGTCAGCTTTTCTGTTAGGCATTCGTACCATGATTCTTCTATCTTCTATCTCATACTTCTTGAAGTTCTCTAGTACCTCAAACAAGGATTCTTCTTTTTCTGACATGGTTTCTTTCTTCTTTCTTTTCTTACCTTCACTTTTGGCAGTTACTTGAGTGGCTAACCTCACCTCATTCATAATTTCTTCGTGTCTCAGAGGGTAAGTCTCTACTTCGTAGAAATATTCTTCCTCTGACACAAAGGGTGGGTCTATAATAATTGACTGTAAATCAAAATCGCTTGCATCCTCAAATGCATCAGTGCTAGGTTCCCATTCTTCTAAAATTGAATCACACATGACCGGTTCTATTGTGAAAACTAAAATGTCATAGCCATCCTTGTCACAGTGGGGTGTCCATTGTTCTTCATTGATGGCTACATCCATGGTTGCTAGGATTTTTGCCCAACCATGGGGTTCAAACTCTTCATCTGGAAATACTACAGGCGCGTAAGCTGGGTCCTGAAGAGTTCTTGGGTGTTTTTCTGCACCTAAAGTTCTAGCTTCTAACCGTTCTTCCTCTTGTTTTGCTACCTTACACATCCATAAATGAGTGTCCTCGTGCAGCCATGAGGGGTCTGACTCCAATGAGTGTACCGATTCTTTTTCTACTTTTGTGTTATGGATGGTGTTCCATTGTATTGGGGGTACATCTCGATGTGAATAGTCTTTAAGATTGACTTTAGTAGTCACTCCTAAATGTTGCAAAATACAAAGAATTAGTTCCCCAATCTTGTACAATTTGCAATTGACGCATGAATGGTCGTCCCAATATCATCTCATAAGCATGATTTTTACTAAAATCACAAATGGCAAACGTATGCTCAAACTCCACACCACAAGTGGTGAGAGATATGCCTTCTAGTAAGCCTAATGGTTTTTCTATGTGTCCATCAGCCATTTGTAGCTTCATCCTGGTAGGTCTTAGTGCTGGCTTACCCCAACGTTTCCATAAAGCGGTGGTAGCAATGGCTACTCCGGCTCCTGAATCTAAGATGGCTTTCGTGGTGTAGCCCTGATGGGTTATTGGAAGATAAGTGTTACCTTACTCTCCTTCGCTTACATCTCCAATTTTTTCTACAGGTATCTCCGGTACGTTCTTGTGTGTTCCTATCTGTGAGGGAGTAGCAGCAAGCTCAGGGAATTGATTTGCTACATGTTTCCATAGTTCTGGCATTCCATGTGCATGTGGATGCATCCAATTACGCCATAGGATGTGTGTTAGCACAACCCATGAGTGAAGGTAACATAGATCTCCCCATAGCTTACACGAGCAGACAATTGAACGCAGCAGAAAGAAATTACACCACTACGGAATGAGAAGGATTAGGGATGATCTACACAGTAAAGAAGTTCAGGCACTACTTGTTGGCCAACAAATTCAAGTTCTTTACAGATCATCAAGCACTATTGTATTTAGTCAACAAGCCATGTAACACAGGACGACTAATACGTTGGTTTCTATTACTAATGGAGTATGATTTTGAAGTAGTAGTTAGGAAAGGAAAGACACATCTTAGAGCTGACCACCTTTCAAGATTAACCTGAGGAGAAGCTCCTCAAGGAGTAGTGGATGAGTTACCCGATGCATATTTGTTTAACCTTGAGATAGCACCAGAATGGGCTAAGCCGATAGTCCCTATTCTCACATACGGACCCAAGAATCCTAGGATAAGGATCAAGGAAGGAGAGATTACCAAATCTCAAAGATATCAAATCATAGCAGGAAGCATATATAAACAGGATAATCAAAAGATTCTTGCTTGTTGTGTAGATGAATCAGAACATGCGAATTGGTTGCAATTAGCACACATAGGTGCATTACAGCAACATCATTCAAAACATCGAACATTACAGACTCTGCATAGACTAGGAGTATATTGGCCTACGATGGAAGCAAATGTCTACAAGTTGTGTAAAGAATGCCATGTTTGTTGTGAAAGACCACCAGTAGAACATGCTACATTGTATCTCGTGTCTCTCACACCAGACTGGAGTGAACCTCTAGTGACATACTTGAGGACGAAAACATTCCCTCAAGAATGACCTTAGCATGACAACGTAGTCTAGAGCAGGAAGCTCAAGAATATTCACTTATTGGCGATAATCTATACAAAAGAGGACGAGATGGATACTTAAGACAATGTGTTCATGAAAGCAATTATCTGAGCATACTAGAGACTGCACACCAAGGTGTTGTAGGAGGTCATTTTGGACCAGATAGGATAATCAAAGCCATCGTCTTTGCTGGATTATGGTGGCCCACTCTTCACATGGATGTGCATACCTATGTAAAGAGATGTGACGTGTGCCAAAGAACTCAGTTTCCTACTCGCAGAGATGAAATGCCATTGAAACCCATGATGGGCGCACATGCATTTTCTAAGTGGGGCATGTTCTTTGTAGGACCCATTAACCCCCCTGCAAAAGGAACACATGCTGAATACATTATTGTTGCGACTGATTATCTCACCAAATGGGTAGAGGTAAAAGCCACGAAAAAGAATGATGCTCACACGACTGCAAAATTCTTATTTGAAAATGTCTTTACAAGATATGGATTCCCTATAGAGTTAGTGAGCGATCGAGGCACCCACTTTCTAAACCAAGTCATTGAATATTTTTTACAGGATTTTATGGTGATTCACAAGAAATCTGCACCATATCATCCTCAGGCCAATGGTCAAGCTGAAAGCACTAATAAGATTCTTTGTAACGTACTAACGAAACTCGTGAACAACAAACGTTCAGATTGGGACAAACAGTTACACCACGTTGTTTGGGCATATCGAGTGGCCTACAAGACCGTACTCAATGCAACTCCCTTTCAAATGGTTTTTGGTCAGAATGCTGTGCTTCCTTTGGACTTCCTGATACCGACCCTTAAGGTTGCACAAGAACATCAGTGGACTGGCCATGAATTATCAGCGAGAATAATGGACTTGGAACGATTAGGAGAAACCAGGCTGAAAGCAGCAGTAGGAATATACGCGGCAAAGAAGCGACAAAAAGCATATTTTGATGCACATGTGAAAGATAAAGGTCTAAAAGAAGAAGATTTACTTCTAGTATATACGCTGAAACAACACGCACGGAAGTTAGAAAAGCGAGGTTATGGACCTATGATCATTAACAGACTCTCGACAAGTGGAGCAGTACAATTAGCCACCTTAGAAGGAGATATAATGCCTAATTACATTAGTGGCTGTAGAGTCAGGTTATATCAGGAACCTCTTACTGAGGATATGCTTAGACGACTCACGTTGGCAAAGAAGTGTAAGGAGGAAGAAAATAGAATACGAGCTGAAGCTCAGGCAGAAGCTATAGAACGCATTAAACGCATGAAGTTAAGAAGACAAGGACTAGGGAGAGAACATTATAACCATCTAGAAACATCACCCAGATATCCCATGGCCATGTGTCAAGTAAAATCAACCACTCATCCTAGCATAGTGGACAGGAGACCATTCATTACAGTCAGGCTAGAGCACGGCAACCCTTGCCAAAAGCTCAGGGCTTTAATTGACTCAGGTGCTGCGACTAGTGCGATTAGATGGTCCCACTATAAGGATTCATGAATAGAAATGCGGCCAATTGAGGCATACCTCATAGGGCTAGGAGGCATGGAAACCCCTTGCATGGGTGAGGTGGATCTTCCTATCCTCATAAACGAAGTGACCTTGACAGTGAAGCTACTAGTGTGCCATGATGACGACCTGATAGAACCCCTAATCCTTGGCCAAGATTGGCTATACGATCACTCAGTGGACCTAAATCTCAGACAAGGCTCCTTACAGATTGGAACCTTAGATCAGAAGCGAGTGATACCACTTGACTTCCCTAATGGTATTCCAACTAAGGTTTGTAACCCTAGACCCTATGAAATGCATGCGACGGAAGACCGGAAGATCTTTGGTCAGATGAGTCACGCTACGTCTACCTCAACCAATGCGGGCTTGGCTATGGACAAATGTCAGTCAGAAGGACGTCAGGAGATTTTCCCTGGGGCTTCCTGTGAACTAGAAGGGGCAATTACCCAACTGCTAGGGTAGATGGACACAATCTGCGGTCTGGTGGGTTGCATCAGCGGACACATGGGCAAAAAACCCTGCGGTGCCCATCCTTCCACACTTACTGCGGACTGGCCTAGATTAAAAGTACGGAACGGAGCACTTCCTAATGGGCAGGTCATGCAAGTGTTGGACCTCCCTTCTTTTCCAAAGTAGAGTGTCCATTCGACCTCTCAACCTCAACCACAACAGAGTCAACCACGACGAAGGAACCCAGACCGATGACAACATCAGACGACACAAAGAGGAAAGCAGTATCAGTATCCCAAAGCAAATGGCACAAGACAAATATGGGTGCCAAAAGAACAAAAAGCACCGACAGATTTCAACAATGCAGATAATGACAAGAAGAAGTCCAGGCAGAAGCGGAATCAGTATTCAACATCCCCTCGACCTTCTTCTACAAGTTCGACCATTCGACAAATTTGGATCGCTTTTGAAGTACCTGATGAATCGACCCACACCCATGCAAATTTGGGTACCCAAACCATGTATTATAGCTCAACCCTCAAACCATGTAATATATAACCCCTAGAAATCTATTCAACCCTCCATACCACCAAACCCGATATCATCTCTTGTCCCTCCGTAGAGACCTATCACCCGATCACCAACTCTTAGGAAGTGGATACCGAAATGTATCCAGAAGTCTTCTCCTAACCCATTGTCTAACATAACTCCCATCCTGAATAATCTAAAACCTTGTAATAACTCCGTCAAGACTAAACCTTGTATAAATCCACACACTATAACCCAACATCACTTGTAATAATACCTCATCAAGAAATGTATGTATCATCTGAAAGCATGTAGGTGTCTAGAGACCTGCACTAGTTCTACAAGAAGCATTGCATCAATCACAGCACAACACTTGGCTACACGGGTTACACATCGGCTATGGAAAGGGATTGCGGTCTCACTGTAATGGGATCATAATTAATTTCCATACTAATGTGTTAATGTTTTGTAGCAGATCAGCCACACATCCACACCATCCTCCATGCAGACAGGACCATCAGAAGCTGGCCCTAGTGCACCAATGGCCAATATTGTTGAACTACTCGTGGAGCCCCATCCGACGGCTCCACCGCCAGAATTTCAAGGTTTCCCAGGCCCGATGCCAATAGATGACCCTCCTAGAGGGCATACTGAGAAGATTCATCGCAATTCTCACTGGTTTCAAGGGCTAGCAGGACCATTGGCGGAGGCTGAGTTTATATTTGAGGCTAATTTAAGTTTTGATGACCGTACCTGGGGCAAATATCAGTTCTTCTCAAGAGAGTTCGAAGGGCTCCAGAACACAGAAGATTTAACGCATGTTTGAGCAAGAGCAGGATTCACAGAGTACTTCAGTGATCCTCTACCTAAACCTGACTTCTACATATGTTATTATTTGGTCACAACACTGATAGCTTCAGAGAACAAAGATTTTCCAGGAACATTCATTTTGCCATCTTTGGTAAACGACCCACCATATAAAAGGTTTTATTTGTCCAAAGAATTAATTCGTGCAGCTATCAAAATCCATGGGACGCATACTCCAACAGAGCGTGAAAGATTGATCCCAGAACCCATGAAACGTGGCAATGTTACGAAGTGGGAAGATATTTCAGCTATAACCCTTGAGTTATCTAAGCCGTTGAGAATATGTATGCAGCACTTTGCTTTTCCCGCGCAGGACCGATTTACGATGCCCCACAAAAGAATTTGGTTTGGTTTATATCTAGCATGTACTGGACCCCAGACGGTAGATTTAGCAAGCTGGATCATTGATCAGCTTTACTTGGCACAACACCATTGGGAAAGAAAGAAGGTCATCAATGGATGTTGCACCCTCACGCGCATTGTGTACATGTGCCTAGCATATGACTTACCGATCGAATGTGCAATGACAAGCGAAGAGCTGAAGGCTTTCAAAGGGACATCAAAGAAAGCTAGGAAGCCTAGCAGAGGACGAGCAGGAAAAAGAATGAGAGGAACTATTCCCTGCCTTCAGGTCCTAGAATCACCCTCACCTCAACCATCTCCTGAACAGTCTCCAACAGAAGCCCCCGTTCAACCCATTCGCATAAGGTTATCAAGACCAGTTACACCGGAGGGCACTACCAGCACAGTTGCTCCTCAAGCAGCCACAGTCCCAGAACCCACCACCACTACAACAGAAGTTCCCACCACCATTGGTGCGGAAGCTTTCTCTTTCCCGATACCACATTCAGAAACAGAACAAGCAGGCAACACATTTGATTTTGAGATGCAGGACGTCTTTTCAAATGAATTTCAATTTTCAGAAGGCCAACTTTTCTCTCAAGTATACGAGCGGCCAAGCTACCCTACCACACCTCGAGATCAATCACAAGGACAAGTCGTGTCTAGCTCTGAAGAGGAAAGAACAGAGACAGATGAAGACGACGGCGACGATGAAGCCAGTCTGGGAACACATGAATCCCAAGAGCATGGACAGACAGATGAACATGGACGACAAATGGACACCTAGGGTGATACAAGCACACATGAAGAGGAAACCTTTGAAGCTGCAGCTTATACACTGGCCATCAAGAAGTTATACCGTACTATGGAAAAGGTTTGGGCGCGTAAGAAGTTGACTGACAAAGAGAGCCAAACCCTCATAGAACAAGAGCTTGTCTCGGGCGGATTCGAAGAAGTATATATCAGCGGTTTCAGAGAGCTTGTCAAATCAGTCGGACCTACTGAAGCCTTAAGGTATTTGCAGAGGAAACCGTTACCGCAGTATGACCCTCGTAGATTTCGCTTATTATCTAAACCTGGTGAATATATTCGAGTACCGACAAGTGCTCAGTCATCCCAGCAGGCCCGAGAAGCACGCCTGATTCCTGAAAGACCTGCGGCCGAAGTAGCTATCCTCGTCGACTCCCCACCCCACCCTACTAATGTATAGACCACCACTGTGATCGGAGTACCCGCCACCCCAACTACTCCTCCTTCACCTCTTGTCTCTCCCATTCATCCACTATCTCCTAGACTAGCCACATCTTTCGACAACGTCATAGCAGAAGCCTTTGTCGCATCCATTTCCATCCCCATGACCACACCTACTCAACCGGGTTTAACCCTTCAGACACCCACCCTTCCATCTACTCCCTTTTCCCCTCCATCTTTCCCATCGTTCCCCACACCTCCACGACACTTTTTCCCATATGTAACCCCATTAACTTTTTCCCCTGTCTCACCTCCCCGACCTACCATATTTCTGTTTCCCCCTTTCTCCCAAGGAGTACAAGAAAACCCCCCTGTAAATTACTCGTCAACATTTGTAAATCTAGTATTTACACCATTACAAGCACCCACAATCACACCATTATTCACAGTCACCGCACTTCACACGTCCAATGACATGGACATCTCACCGCCCACCGCACCACCACTCACTTCATTCACGGCACACCCATATTTAGGCACATCACAATTTTCCACACTCACCACCGCATCCACTATCCCACCCCCATTCCCCATCCCCATTGCATCTACATCCACTGCATCTTTACTAGGAACATCTGTAATATTATCTCCCACTATAGATACCGCATTTAGACAGATGTTCGCTTGCATGACTCAAGTACGAGAGGAGTTCACATCTCTAGGAAACAACTACCAGACGCTGCAGAACACGACGAATCAATTACAGTCGAAGCTTAATTCATTGTCGATTGAGAATGCCTCATTGAATACTCGGTACCAAGAATTACGAGAGGCATACCACAAACTGGAGAAAGTGAAGAGAAAGCCAAAGAGGCCACTGCTGATCTTGACAATTTGTTAAGGGCCCAGAAAGTTCGCAATGTGACGCTTACACGGAACATGGGCTTACTTAGAAGACACCTAGCAGTAGCAAAGGAAGAGAACCAGCAGCTATAAGAGCAGAACAGAGAAAATTTAGAAGCTGCTCTCGATCATCTAGATCAATTGTTAAGCCCTAGTAGGTTCAAAGCGGTTCCCTCAGAATCAATGAAGATGCCGCTAGAGGATCATGTTAGACTGCTCGATGAATATGATCGAATAAACGAAGAGTATCAGAAGCTAAAGGAAGATCATAAACTACTCCAGCTCAGAGCACCTGCAACACAAGGAGTACCAGTAGCACAAGGATTACCAGCTCCTGTGGACCCTTCTCCTGACATCTTAGAGGAACTCAATGCATTACGGGCCCAGGTATCAACTCTTGAATCACGAATCGCAGTCTATGAAGCACCACCCCGACCAGATTCCCCACCAAAGCTCCTAGCCGATGAAGAAAATGTAACCATCCCGGTGGAGGAGACATTTGAAGAAGCCTACGAACCACAACCCATCCCAGGCGGACGAGTCACGGCTGAAGGCCAGATGACGTATGAACTTCCAACCCCCGCATGGATGAAGACAGTGGAAGAGCTTGGAACCACCCACTCAGCAAGAGTAGAGGCGCAGCTGCACGCAATGGCAATGATTGAGGAAAGAATTTTACAGTCTCCCTACTTCACTCACTTGGCCCCTTGCAGATATATATCAGGGCATGAGTTACAGTACAAACCATACTTTATGTTAATGGCCGAGTATCAGTTGGCCATAGAGAAAGAAACAGGCAAGAAACCATCTCACGCTACTCAGTTTGAGCCTGATGATTTGCCACTAGATGCGCAGCAAGGCGAGATTTATCAACCAGAGTGGCGTAAAGATCTTTTATAGGAATATCCTGAGATGATGAGTACTTGGGTAAAGGCACCACTACATTTGAAATATAACCCGTGTTGGGGACCAGTGCCACGTCGCCGCTCCTGGACAGCATTTGCGATTAAAGTACAGAACAACAAGCAGTGCCAGGATTGGTTGAATTACCCATATTTGAGGCCACCCATAGAACTACCGACAGTGGGATACATGATGGCCACGATTCGTCACTGGCTTCCTCGCTTGAAACGTATGGATGATATCGCAGCGCACATGACTGTCAAAATATTTGACATGATGCAAATGGTTTTTAAAGTCTTCCGACGTGTCAAGGCACCTCATGTTAATACCCCGGGCTTCGAGCATGGCAATTTGGATCTTGCATATGACATGAGTACAATGCCATCGCTACGGGTGTGTTATGCCTGGCATTGCAGAATCAAATACTTACCGGCGTGCTACAAGCAGACTTTCGAAGAGATGTTCACAATCGGGTTTTGGGAATACCATTCAGAAGTGTTCATCAGTAGGCCCACCCACCTCTTACACTTATTCGCTTGTGAACAAATGGTATATTCCACACATTATCGACTCCCGCCACCTGATGAACCACAACCAATTGATTGGGAGAAACTCGAGGCAGATTTGGCCCGAGGCATTCGAATATCATAACACACCCTCGCTCAGGAACTACTACAGAACTACATCCGACAGACCGCACAACAAGGTTCTGTCGAGGACGATAGAAGCGAAAGGGAGGGGGGTGTTGGCAGTAGAGAGAGGCACAGAAGACGCGGAAGCATGTAACGACGGAGTAGGGAGTCAGTCGGATCTTTTCTCAAAGAATTATGTTCTCAAATACTTTTCAAAAACCTCCAACAGTGATTTTTATCACTATTGTAACATATGTAATATCGAAAAACCCTTTTCTTAATTTCTAGCTCCATTTTGTGCAAGCCAAGGAGTCCTCGAGCTTGAGGAGCTTAGGTAGAATGAGCGTATCAATTTTGGTTATTTTTAGACACCGTTTACCCCTTCAAATAGCATCTACGACCTATTTTTTAACTATGCCGGTCACTAGATGTGAAACCGGTCAAAACTAGTCTAAAAACTATAAAAAGAGCTAGAGAGCTCATTTTTGAGGTTGGTTAGTGTGAGCTTAGAGCTATTTTGAGCTTGTAAGAGTGTTCTTGAGTAATAGAGTTGATTTCTCACCTTCCATAGTGTGTGTGTATGTGCGTGTGCATCTCCATGCTTCTCACCTTCACTCTCACTTCATTTCACATTCACGATCTTCATATCACTCCTACCTCTTCCGCGGATTGACATTAAGGAGGTGGAGCTTCTTAACGTGGTTCTCACCATTGTGCTAGAGCAACACCATGTGAAAGGCCAAATGGCCACTGCAAACGTCTGTATATGTTCTTTATTAAATCATGTAGTGGCATGGTCAGCCATAGACTATAAGTTTGACTTCATCTATGCTTGTGCTCTCCGTGTAGCGGTGAGGTTTTCTTAATTGAGAGGCACTCAGATGTCAAGGTCTCTTCGATGATGCAGGTGGAAGACTTACCCAACCTTGCCATAAGAGATGTATGTTGGTTGTTCATGGTGCTCGATAGACCTATTTAGCTTCTTTTGGCTAATTGATTGTATGTAGTGGAGTCAATGATTCACTATGCAAGTTTACATGTCAATACCTTCAACTTTAGGAGATTTTGATGCTATTCATATGCTCATTTTGCAGAGGAGAATCTGGCAAACTTTTTTTTTAGTTTTTGTCTTATCAATTATATAGTGGTCGATTTACTCCTTGATAGAATTATTGGTGTGAGCACATAAATTCTCGCATAATCCTTTTGGTTGCTCATTATTGTTCATTAATCCATTTTTCTAGGGAGATTGCGTGGCAGTTTTCCCAAAATCTGACACGAGGTCCTCCTTTTTTTAGCCTTAAGGTTGCTTGGACTATTCTAGATCCATTTTCATTCTACTCAGTTTTTTATTATCATGGCATTAGATATCTCAGACACATCTGCTGGGTCTAGTTCTAGTGCTAGTATTCCCAGGAGTGTTGATATATTTAGGTAGTGATCTGTGTGAACAGACTAGGACCGTTGGGGCCTTTTTTCCTCTTTAGGAGGTTTTTTCCTGCGGCTTGTATATATGCCTATTGCCCTAATGGGCTACTTATCTTTGTACATTCTAGTGGTAATACATTCAATATTGTGTGTTGCGCTCCAAGCTTCTTCTTCTTCCTTGTGTTGTTCATGTGCTTCCGCAGACATCGAACTCCAATAAAAGGTATCAGAGTAGGTCGTCGCTTCATCTAGGGTGTCGTCTACACCTCTTTGTTTGCAGTCTCAGAATCGCATGAATTTTGGTGAGCATACTCAACATGTTTCTGAGATCAAAATAGCTTTACTATGTGGTGCCAAAATCGTGATTTGAGCTCGTTCTGGCCTCCAAACGCACTATTGTTGCGCTTGTGCAAGCTATTTTGTCTTTTTGTGCCAAAGGTATATAATAGTTTTGGTTTGCCAGTATAAGCATCTTGAAGTCGACTACAGGTCTAGCAAAATTCGTCTCGGCAGTTCTACTCAACTTTTTGAGATACAGTCAATTTTTTGCATCAAGGTATTTTAGTCACTGACCATGGCTGAAAGCATTGATGTATTCCGTATGTTGGTTGTTGAGGATAAGTTGGATGGTACCAACTACCCATTATGGGCTTATATGATGCGACATGTATTGGTTGCAAAAGGACTGTGGAACATTGTGTAGGGTGTTGAAAAACGTCCTATCACACTTGCAACTGTTACAACTGCATGTACTAAAGCTGATGCAAAAGGTGTCGAAGATGATGATATTCTACATATTCATGTTCGTGCTTTGGTTTCTGCTGCACCTACTACAGAGCAAATTCGTTGGGATGGCAGAGATGCTTAGGCACATGCATTGATAGCTTTGTCTATCAAACGTGCCATCATTCCTCACATACGCTCTTGCAGAACATCTAAGGATGCTTGGGATACACTTACCACATTGTATCTGTTGGAGAAACACTCACTAATTGGACATATATTTGAAGGTCAAATCTTAGGAAGAAAACCCCATGCCTATGTGAAGGGACAAATTCACAAGTGTATCATATTTGTAAAGTTAGTTCACTTTAGTTCTAGAAGTTTTTAAAAGTCACGGGAATGAGAAAATCCATATAAGTTAGTTTGTATTAACTGACGCGGCGAGAGAGAAGAAGTGGAAGAGAGTGATAGAAAGAGAGAAGGAGTTCATTTTATACGACTGAGTATAGTCGGGCTTCTCTGAGTGAGAAAGCATCTGTAAAACTTCTGAGTTTTCATAGCTATGAGAAAGAACTGAGTAAAGTTCTGTGTATGAGACTCTCTCCATCATCTCCATGCTTACCTACTGTGTGATGAATTCAAAAGTTCAAGTTTTCCAAGCAATTCGATGCCTGGCATCGAGTTTGTGCTGATAAGTCATTATTTCCATTCTCTGTGTGTTACATGTTGTTGAATCTTTTAAAAACATGAGATTTGTGGAGCAACTCGATGCCTGGCATCGAGTTTCAACATAAAGTTGATGCCTGGCATCGACTTCTAGCATACAAGTGGTCTTCTTCATGTGTGTGTAAAAGAGGGAATTTCTGGTGCAGAAAAAGAGGCTAAAAAAGCTCAAAGTCGATGCCCGGCATCGATCTTGGTTGAAATTCGATGCTAGGCATCGAATTTTTATTTTTAGACACTCAGAATTACTAAAGGAGGCAAAATTTCCAGTTTTGGAAGGTCATACAGGGTCATCTTGTGAGGGCCATAACTTGAGTTCTAGAGATTCGTTTCATGCATATGATAGCTTGTTGGAAAGCTCTACTCTTCTAGTTTGAGCCTATAAGGTTTCATGGAGAAATACTACTTGAGCTAGGAGAAATTAGCAAAATAATGAAGGTATGTCATTTTAGTGACTAGGAATTTCTGTAGAAGCAAAGTTCTCACTTTACGCTATCATTTCTCAAAGTTTGAAGTGGCAATGAGTTGATGGTGACCATAGAGGTGTTCTAGTGTCACATTAATTCATTTCTTGTGGTGTTTCATACATCAACAAGTGGTATCAGAGCAGAAAGGTCCTAAAGAGTAGAAGGCGACAAAGGTACAAGAAGTTTTTGGAAAGTTTTCCATTAAAGTTTCAAAGGTGAAGCATTTGAAGACAAAAGGCATCAAAAGGTTACTTCAAAAGTATTCTCATACACAAAGAACTTCAAAAGGTATTATCCTTTATTCTTTAAGCTCACAGGTTGCAACAGAAGGGAAGGAGTATGATAGATCATATCTCCATTGACAAACTGGACAGAGATAATTACCCCGCATGGGTAATGAGAATGGAAGCCTTACTTATGAGTAAGGATCTCATGATATATGTTACAGGTGAAGAAGAGAAGCCAGTATTTGAAGATGAAAGCCGACCAAAGAAAGAAGAACTAGATGCTTTAAAGCATTGGTAGAAGAAGGATGCAAGTGCAAAAGCCTACATCTACAATACAATCTCTGATCATTTGCTACCACACATCAGAGGATTGGAATCATCTGAAGATATATGGAATGCATTGGAGTATCATTGTCAAAGCACTACTAAAGCATGAAAAGCAAGTCTATGGTCAGAGTTTACAACATTCAAGAAGAAGCCAAGTCAAAGTATTAGTGACTATGTCACTAAGATGAAGGATCTAGCAGATAGTCTTGGATCCATAGATGAAGATATTGAGGATCACAAGTTGATTGCTCAATTACTTACAGGTTTGAGAGGGGATGAAAGGTGGAAACCTTTTGTCTTATCAACATAACTTTCATTAAATCATTATGTTCCAGATTTGAACCAGTTGCTTGGTTTGATGCTCACATTTGAGCAAGACTTGAAGGGAGATGGAGATAAAGGACAAAGTTATGCAATGTACATGAAGAACAAGAAGAAAGGAGATAAAGGTAAAGCAAAGGATGAAGAAGATTCAACTTCTCAAGTTTATTATGCAAGAGGTAAAGGCACTGCCAGAGGAACAGTAAGAGGTTTTGGAAGAGGAAGAGGTAATCAAAATAACAACAAGAAGGCTTGCTGGATCTGTGGATTGAGTAATCATTTGGCTCATGACTGTTGGCACAACCAACAAGGATCAAACCAGAATCAAAACAACAATAGCAGAGGCCGAGGTGGAAGATATCAAAGTAATTTCCAAAGAGGTAGACAAAATCAAAGAGGAGGCTATGGTAGAGGTGCAGGAAGAAGTTGGGGACAGAATCAATCCTACAACACCACCTACTACAACTATGCAAATGACACACAGAATGAAAGTCATACATCATTGATGATGAATTCAATCAGTACATCAGACAAAGAAGATCTAAAGGTATTTTACATTGACTCTGGATGTTCTAATCATTTGTCAGGAAACATAGAATTGATGTCAGAATTGGAAAAAGGCATTTCTAGTCATACAGTTCAAACAGGTGATAATACAAGGCATAGTGTACATTCAATTGGAAAAGTGAAATGCAAGAGTGGAGCAAATTTGCTAACCAATGTTTTGTATGTTCTTACAATACCTAAAAACTTGATTAGTGTGGGACAGATAGTTGAAAAAGGTTTTCAAGTCAGGTTTACAAATGAAGGAGTATTTGTGGAAGATCCAGAGAATGGATATAATCAGATTGTCTCTGGTAAGAAAGAAGGTAGACTCTTTACTTTAAGAGTGCAAGGGAACATTGGTCAAGCTTTGCTCACACATGGTGAAGGAGTGATTACAGAACTTGATCTCTGGCATAAGAGATTAGGTCATTTCAATGAAAGAGGAATTAAAGCTATGGTTGCTAATCAGTCTGTACTAGGATTACCAAATGTGCAAAGTCAACATATGGTTTATAAATGTGAAGCATGTCAAATGGGTAAAGCACACAGGTTACCATTTCAAAAGAAAGGATTCAAACATGATGGAGTACTTGAGCTCATTCATATAGATGTATGGGGACCAACAAAAGAAGGATCTATCAGTGGCTCAAGGTATTATGTTCTTTTCATTGATGATGCTACAAGATGGATAAATTTGTATGTTTTAAAGGAAAGATCAGAAGTGTTTGGAGCCTTCAAGCATTTTCATGCATATGTAGAGAGAGTCACAGGTCAAAAGCTTAAGAGACTGAGGTCTGATGGAGGGGGAGAATACTTCTCCTAAGAGTTCAATGATTATCTTTGGAATGCAGGTATTAAGAGAGAAATAACTTGCAGGTATACACCACAACAAAATGGTGTAGCAGAAAGAAGGAACAGGACTTTGGTTGAGTTTGCTAGAGCTATGCTAAAGGAGAAGAACTAACCAAATTATCTTTGGGCTGAGGCTGTAAATACAGCCACATCTCTTGTGAATAGATTACCATGTGCAGCTCTGAATGGAATGACTCCATATGAAGCTTGGTGGGGTAAGAAACCAACACTAGATCATTGTAGAGTGTTTGGATCAATTTTATATGCTTATGTGCCATCACAGCTTAGGCATAAACTTGAACCAAAGGCAAAAAAATATGTGTTCATTGGTTATGATGAAAAGCAGATGGGTTACAGGTTGTGGAATCCTTTAACCAAACAATTTCTTGTTTCTAGAGATGTTATATTTGATGAACAGAAAAGTTGGTATGCAGATCAAAGTAATACAGCTGAAGAATTTGAAGAAGAGGTAAGAAGATGTGAGAAAGGAAAATCAATTGTGTAGGTGAATATAGATGAAGACTATATGCAAGCAAGTACATCCAGAAGTGGATTAACAAGAAGGAATGAAGAAGCTCCTATATTTGATGAAGAGGTGTATCCAGACACTTATGAAGAATGTGAACCAAGAAGGTCAAGCAGGAATAGAAGACAACCAGAAAGGTATTCTTATGATACTTCTTACATAACTCAGAAGAACTATGCATATATGGTCAAAGATGATGAAGAACCTTAGAACTATGATGAAGCTAAAGGTAAAAAGCAATGGGAAGAAGCAATGAAGGAAGAGTTCAATGCACTGGAGGAGAACAAGACATGGGAACTTGTTCCTAAACCAAATGGTAAGAAAGTAATTGGAAATAAATGGGTTTATAAAGTGAAGAAGCTTGCAGATGGAAGTATAGCCAGATACAAAGCTAGACTGGTGGTGAAAGGCTATGCCCAAACCTATGGCATAGATTATGATGAGACATTTAGTCCTGTAGCTAAGATGTCAACTATAAGGACAATCATTGCTATTGAAGCTTCAAAAGGATGGACCCTAAGTCAATTGGATATAAAGAATGCATTCTTGAATGGATACATATCAGATGAGGTATACATGGAACAACCTCAAGGGTTTATAGATTCCAGGTATCCAAATTTTTTTTGCAGGTTGAGAAGAGCATTCTATGGATTGAAGCAAGCTCCAAGAGCTTGGAACTATAGACTGGTGAAGTATCTCAATGATCTTGGATATCAGAGTTCAAAAGCAGATTCAAGTCTACTTATCAAAAGAACAGAGGAAGGTACAATCTACATTTGTATTTATGTAGATGACATTATAATCACAGGTACTTCAGATGAAGGAATCAAGGAGGTAAAGAGATTACTTGAGAAAGAGTTCAAGATCAATGACCTAGGAAAGTTGTCATACTTTCTTGGAATGGAAGTCACTTATACATATCATGGCATATATGTATCACAAGAAAGGTATCTTCTGAATCTATTGAAGAAGTTTGATATGATAAATTGCAGAGAAGCTTCAACTCCACTTGAAGTTAATCACAAGCTCAGTAAATATGATGGTGCAGAATACAAAGATATGAGGAAGTATCAATCTCTTGTGGGTAGTTTGATTTATGCTACACTAACAAGACCTGATCTTAGTTATGCAGTGGGAGTTTTGTCACAATTCATGCATTGTCCAAAGGACCCACATTGGATTGCAGGTCAAAGAGTTCTCAGATATATCAAAGGAACTATAAAGGAAGGATTATATTATCCTTTTACATCAGATTTGAAGTTGAGAGCCTACAGTGACTCAGACTGGGCAGGTAACCAAGATGACAGAAGATCAACTCATGGTTACATGATATACATTGGTGATAAGCTTGTAAGTTGGTGTTCAAAGAAACAACATACAGTAGCATTATCATCAACTGAAGCTGAGTACAAAGGACTTGTGGAAGCAACTAAGGAGGTCATATGGATGCAGACATTGTTCAAAAGCTTGGGCATTGATCAAGGTACACCTACAATACATGGAGATAATATGAGTTCACTTTATCGTGCAGCAAATCTAGTTTTTCATGCAAGGACAAAGCACATAGAGATACAATATCACTTTCTCAGAGAAAAGGTAATGGAGAAGGAGATTGAAGTGGAGTACATTTCTACTAAAGATCATTTAGTAGACATAATGACAAAGAGCTTGGATGGTGTGAAGACCAGCAGATTCAAAAGCATGGCAGGAGTAAAAGAAAAGAAGATGATATGAAGAAATAGAGAACGTCAATTAGTGATTGAGGGGGAGCTGTTGGAGAAACACTCACTAATTGGACATATATTTGAAGGTCAAATCTTAGGAAGAAAACCCCATGCCTATGTGAAGGGACAAATTCACAAGTGTATCATATTTGTAAAGTTAGTTCACTTTAGTTCTACAAGTTTTTAAAAGTCACGGGAATGAGAAAACCTATATAAGTTAGTTTGTATTAACTGACGCGGCGAGAGAGAAGAAGTGCAAGAGAGTGATAGAAAGAGAGAAGGAGTTCATTTTATACGACTGAGTATAGTCGGGCTTCTCTGAGTGAGAAAGCATCTGTAAAACTTCTGAGTTTTCATAGCTATGAGAAAGAACTGAGTAAAGTTCTGTGTATGAGACTCTCTCCATCATCTCCATGCTTACCTACTGTGTGATGAATTCAAAAGTTCAAGTTTTCCAAGCAATTCGATGCCTGGCATCGAGTTTGTGCTGATAAGTCATTATTTCCATTCTCTGTGTGTTACATGTTGTTGAATCTTTTAAAAACATGAGATTTGTGGAGCAACTCGATGCCTGGCATCGAGTTTCAACATAAAGTTGATGCCTGGCATCGACTTCTAGCATACAAGTGGTCTTCTTCATGTGTGTGTAAAAGAGGGAATTTCTGGTGCAGAAAAAGAGGCTAAAAAAGCTCAAAGTCGATGCCCGGCATCGATCTTGGTTGAAATTCGATGCTAGGCATCGAATTTTTATTTTTAGACACTCAGAATTACTAAAGGAGGCAAAATTTCTAGTTTTGGAAGGTCATACAGGGTCATCTTGTGAGGGCCATAACTTGAGTTCTAGAGATTCGTTTCATGCATATGATAGCTTGTTGGAAAGCTCTACTCTTCTAGTTTGAGCCTATAAGGTTTCATGGAGAAATACTACTTGAGCTAGGAGAAATTAGCAAAATACTGAAGGTATGTCATTTTAGTGACTAGGAATTTCTGTAGAAGCAAAGTTCTCACTTTAGGCTATCATTTCTCAAAGTTTGAAGTGGCAATGAGTTAATGGTGACCATAGAGGTGTTCTAGTGTCACATTAGTTCATTTCTTGTGGTGTTTCATACATCAACAGTATCAAGCTAGGAATGAGGCTCACGCTGCTTACCTCCGAAAACAGTTGGAGACTGAGCATATGAATGAAGGTGATTCTATGGAAAGTTTTCTAACAAAGATCAAACACTTGAAGAAAGAATTGATTTCTGTTGATGAGGTTATACCAGATAGCTCACTTGTGTAGACCGTTCTGAATGGTCTTCTTGATTCATATTAGAGTTTTGATTCTACTCTTCTTTTGATGATGAAAGACAATCCAAATGCCTTGTCATTTAAGGAGCTAGTCTCTATTCTGTTGCAGGAAGATCAGTCCAAGCAGAACAGGACCATCATGGGTGTTGCAGATCAAGATTTCCTAGCTAGTCAGAAGGGCAAAGGAAAATGGAGCTCTTCAACTAGTAAGTAGAAATCTGCTAATTCTGCACAATCGAACATGGAAGACAAAGATGAAAAGAAATAAAAAAAGCAAAAATTGTTTTGCAAGTACTGTAAAGGAAATGATCATATGTTGAAGTTGAAGGTCAAGGACAAGGCACAGGAGCACATCAAAGAGGTGGACACACAAGAAGAAGGAGCAAGTAGGAAGCTTCAAAAAGTGTATGTCAAATTTTTAGAAGAAATCGCTACAAAAATAGTGATTTTCATCACTAAAAGCCATTGTAAATACCATTTCATATTTTTATAACTCCATTTTGTTCAAGCCAAGGATTCCTCGAGGTTGAGGAGTATTAAAAGTATCATCCTACCAACTTTCATAATTTTTGGACCTCATTTGAGCCCTCAAATAAGCCCTGGAACCTAATTTTTAATTATGCCAGACACTAGGTCTAAACAGGGCCAAAACTAGTCTCGAGTTAGCTTGTTGTAGATTTGAACTTGTATGAGACTTTTTGAGTAATCTAAAGAACTCCATTGTCTCTCTCTTTGTTCTTGCCTTGTATGCGTGTGTGTATGTGTATGTGTGTGCATGTTTGTGTGCTTCTCACTCACACACTTGTGCCATCACTTGTTCGAGGTCTTCATACCATCCTCATGTCTTCCCAGATTGACATTAAAGGAGGTGCTACACATCATTGAGCTACACCAAATTTTGGCACCGTTGCTGGGGACCGAGCTTTGAGGACGAGTGTGTAATGGTAAGACATAGAGTCGAGACATTGGAGTTATCAGTATTTTCTTCACTTTTATCTATTTACTTTTGTTCTCTTCACCATCTTCATCACCATCTCCCACCTCCATCTCCATCATCGCGACATTTTCAGTTTTTTGGTCATATCCCCACTCCCATACCATTTCACTTGTGAGAGAGAGTGAGAGAGTGTTTGCGTGCTGGTGCTTTTGTGTGTTTCTTGAGATTTTCTACAGGAATCAGCATCCCCAACAGCTGCACGAGCTCCAGCAGGTAAAATTTTTGCCTGTGGAGGTCCCGAGGTGTTGATCTCTGTTAATCGCGACCGACAAAAGAATTGATCAACTTGCTAAACTAAGTGCATAAATGTGATGTGTAGGCCTAGAGCATTCCAAAAGTGTGTTTAAAATTTTAAATTCCTTAGTTTTCTGTCAATCGCGACTGACACATCAATCACGATTGACAAACAACGATGGACACTTGCCGACCGACTTGTCCATCGCGATCGACACCTCGATCGTGACCGACAGAGTCAACGACCGACTGACCACGATCAACAGAACTATCACGTGCCACGTGTCAATGGCGATCGACCCATCAATTGCCACTGACAGCCCCGACGGACTTGTCAATCACGACCGACTGAGTCAACGATTGTTTGACCACGACTAATTGAAATTTTGGGCCACGTGTCAATCGTGATGGACTCATCAATCACGACTGATAGCCACGATGGACCTGTCAATCACGACCGACACATCAATCATGACTGACACATCAATCGCGATTGATAGACCACTCGATTGCGATTGACAGGAAAATTTGACATTTTTCTTAGGGCAAAAGATATTGGGTCTATTTTTAGCCAAAATTTGGGAAACATTAAGGGTCATTAGAACATAGCCAAGCCCTAGAACACATTGTGAGTTATTCCTGCTTGCATGTTAGCCTATTGATAAGGAAGGAACCATGTATGTGGTCACCAGCCTACCAGATAGGACTAATGAGTTTGGAAACATCATTCCTGAGAACGAGCAAGGATACCTAGGATGAGAACCCAAGACCCCTAGAGGTAAGTCGGTCTTGACTAGTGTAATCACTCCAGATTGGATCCCTCAAGATAACAAAAGCATAGAGCTATTCGTGAATAGAGAAACAGAGGAATCCTTTTGGAGGTTCAAGCCAGATCAACCTAGCCCAATAGTCACCATCGATGAATTCAAAGACCCTGAGACACCAAGCAAAGTTGTCTACCTAGATCACACATCAGAGAAATTGTTCTTGGTAACAGAGTAGGATAGGCATGCATACACTTGGCAAGGTGAATCAATTTTCCCTTCTGTTGAAGCTTAAGGTCAAGGACAAAGCATGGAAGCGCATCAAGGAAGTGGACACACAAGAAGAAGGAGCAAGTAGGGAGCTCCAAGAAGCACATGTCAAATTTTCAGAAGAAATCCCTACAAAAATAGTGATTTTTATCACTAAAAACCATTGTAAATACCATTTTCCATTTTTGTAACTCCATTTTGTTCAAGCCGAGGAGTCCTCGAGCTTGAGGAGTATTAGATCTACCATCCTACCAATTTTCATGATTTTTAGACTCCGTTTGAGCCCCCAAATAAGCCCTGGAACCTATTTTTTAACTAGGCTGGACACTAGGTCTGGACAGGGCCAAAACCACTCAAAAACTATAAAAAGGGCTGGAGAGCTCATTTTGGAGGTTAGCTTGTTGTAGATTTCAGTTTTGTAAGAGAGCTCTTTGGTAATCGAAGCTTTCCATTGTTCCACTCTTTGCTCTTACCTTGTGCGCGTGTGTGTGTATGTGTGTGCATGCTTGTGTGCTTTCACTCACGCACTTGTGCCATCACTTGCTCGCGGTCTTCATACCGGTCCTCACGTCTCCACGGATTGACATTTATGAGGTGTATCTCCTCACGTTGGTACCCACCATTGTGCTAGAGTGACACCAAATTTGGCGCCGTTGCCGGGGAGAGAGCTTGGAGGACGAGCGTGTGACGGTAAGACGTAGAGTAGCGACGTTGGAAGGTAAAAAAAAAAATCATCATTTTCAGTTCAGTTTTTGAATTTTCCATCTTCACCATCATCACCATCTCCACCCACCTTCATCTTCTCAGTTTTTTCCATTTTTTAGAGTACATTCACCTTGCTTTTTGCTTGTGGTTGTGAACAAGAGGCTTAGAGGGGGGTGCAGAACTGAATCGCTGAAGAAAAACTCGTGAAACACTCTCCAAACACCAAGAATCTGAGCGGCCATTTTCGGAAGTGCTAAAACCTGCGTCAAGTATCGTTTTTGAGAAACAAAGCTTTTGGGAGCTACGCGGAGCAAAATAGGGTGCTAGGAGAGTTGGAAGAGAGTATCAAAGGTAAGCAAACCCACTTCATACTCATGAACTCTCAGGAAATCCAAGTTTTTTCAGAAAAAAAGTCGACCTGCGTCAAGTATCGTTTGGGATTTACAGAGGTTAAATGTTGAGTTTTGGGTGATACAAAGAGTGAGGAGAGGGGAGAAGGACTAGGAAAACAAGGGCATCAAAACAAAACTTAAAAAATCTTGCAAAAATCTTGGCAAAGGGTGAAGTATCGTTTTGCTCCCGCGGTCGAGTATCGCGATACCTGACAAGTATCGTGAATCTCCTGTGGTTGAGTATCGCGATATTTCCCTCCGATCGTGTATCGTTTCATACCGATCGCGATACTTGGCAGCGATCGTTTTGTCCAGCGATCGTTTGTGAGAGATCGTTTGCCAAAGATCGTTTCATCAGCGATCGTTTCGCAAAGATCGTCGATCGAGTATCGTTTGGTTCAGCGATCGCGATACCTAGCAAGTATCGAGTATCGTTTTGAGTCAGCGATCGTTTGCCAGCGATCGTTTTGTCAAAGATCGTTTTGTCTAGCGATCGTTTGCTCAGATGTCGTGTTGTTCAGCGATCGTTTTGTGAGAGATCGTGGCGCCAGAGATCGTGTATCGTTCGGCTTAAAGGTCGAGTATCGCTGGCTCAGAGATCGCTCAATCCAGATATCGTTAGATCGTGTATCGTTTAGGGGAAGTATCAAGTATCGTTTTCCTTGAAATATTGTGTATCGTCTGTTCAAAGATCAAGTATCGTGTATCGAGTTCCTCAAGTATCAAGTATCGTGTCCTATGAATGTCATGTATCGCCTGATTTGAAGCATTTTCTGAGAGACCCTGTTTCCCTGTTTTAACCCCCAAAACCCTGAACTGGCATAACTTTCTCATACGAAATCCGTTTGCTGTGATTTTGGTTTTGTTGGAAAGCTCGTGGGGAATACAACCAAAACATCGACTGGTTATGTTAATATTAATACCAGGATTATTAGATAGGGTATTTTGAAGTTGACCCTCAGGGAAACTAGAAAATCAAGGTGTTCCAAAGGATTTTGAGCAATATAAGAGAACTTTTGGACTAGAAGCCAAGGTTTATGAACCTGAGATCTGGCAGACACTTAAGCAAGGATAGACAAAGCATTAGGTCATCTGAGGCTAGTGTCAACCATACATCCAAGTCTTGGGCTCAACAGCTTAGTGGTTATCCTTACACACGAAGTTCAGAAACCAGTGACTCGGAAATGTCTTTTAGCATGGAAAGACCCACACGTAGCTCAGGCATTGCCTATTTACAGACACCAGAAGGTCCCTATAAGACCCAATTGGAGTATATCCGAACCAACCAATTAGGTGCTCGCATCTATGAGGATGGTCTAAGACGATCAGTGGTTCAACTCAAAAATCCTGACCAACCCTTTGGACTTGAACACCCAGTGGTCAAGTTTGAAGAGGGGGCTTACATTGATAAGGAAGGAACCATGTATGTGGTTACCAACTTACCAGATAGGACAGATGAGTTTGGAAATATCATTCCTGAGAATGAGATAGGAGACCTAGAGAAAGGAGACCTAGGAGAAGAACCCAAGACCCCTAGAGGTAAGTCAGTCTTGACTAGAGTGATCACTCCAGATTGGATTCCTCAAGATAATAAAAGCATAGAACTATTCGTGAATAGAGAAACGGAGGAAGCCTTTTGGAGATTTAGGCCAGATCAACCCAGCCCAGTAGTCACCATCTATGAATTCAAGGATCCAGAGACACCAGGGAAAGTTGTCTATCTAGATCACACATCTCAAAAATTATTCTTGGTATCAGATCATGACAGACATGCTTACACGTGGCAAGGTGAATCAATTTTCCCTCCACCAAGATCTAATGTTTCCTAGGGCCTCCAAGGAGCCGGATCATCCAAGGCTCATGAAACCCAGAGAGAAAGAACTAGAGAGAGACTGGAGGTAAGCTTTGCAGACACTATAGGCAGAGACAGATCAGGATATGGAACGGAAAGACTTGAAAGGGAGAGACATAGAGTGTATAGGCATCAAAGAGACGATCATGATTTCCCATTGCCTAGACCACGAGAGCACTCAAGAACCCTTAGACCCTCTCAAGTGGTTAAGACAATGAAGAACTACTTTGATGGATTTGGAGATCCTTATGATCATGTGGCGGAGTTCAAACAAGTGCTAAGAGCTGAACAGGTTGAGGACTTATTCACTCAGTTCGAGGCATTTGGTTTGACTCTTAAGGGTACTGCCTTAGCTTGGTTTCAACCTCTAAACAGTCGCAACTATAGAGAGATAGGTCAGCTGCTAGAAGAATTCATTGTGGAATTTTCCAAAAGTGGCATCAGGCATAACACATCATCCTTGATCCACAGCTTCAAACAGACACCCCAAGAAACAGTGCGACTTGCAGGAAGAAGATTTAGGCAGTACTTGGAAAGATGCCCTGTACCAGAATTACCCACATCAGCCAAACAGGTGGCACTGTTTTTAGATGGCCTATTGAGCACAAAATTAAGGTCATATGTATACCTGAAAGATCCTAGATCCATAGAAGAGTGTATACGGATGTGCATTGACATAGAAGACAACTTGGGTGAGGAATTAGGACTATCCAAACTCTATAAGGATTCTGATAGTTCTACAAGTCATACCTCTAGAGCCTCCACTGAGATAGATGAGATAGCTGAGCAAGTGGCCAAAAAGCTAGGAGTTCAAAATAGACAAATGCCAAGGGTCACTTCAGTGAAGCGATGTTATACATGTGGAGGAGATCACATGGCTAATGTCTGCCCAATGATGACTCAACCCCAAGGAAACCCTAATGCTCTGTATTGCACCATTGAGAGAAAATACACAAATCATACGACCCAGGATTGTCCCTATAACAGGCAGGCTGTTAGACAAAATTATCAGCAACCTTACCAGCAGGGTAGGTATCAGAATCAGTACCAACAGCCATATTATAGGCCACAACAATATCAACCTCAATACCAGCAGCAATATTAAGCACCATATAGGCCACAACCTGTCCTAGGAAACCAACCGCCAGCTCCTGCCAATGTGATCCCAGTTAAATATACGATGGCGGAGGAGAACCATAATAGAGCATTGGTGCCACTAACCCCATTGGTCTCAGAAAATGATTCTCACGCTCATGGTTCAGACTACTTCCATGAAGATAGTCCACAGGCTTATTATATAGAGTCACCTGAGCAAAGTGAGACTTCTCAGTATCAATATGGGACACCACCTATAGAACAAAATTGGGAGCCAGAATACTCCAATGTCATGTATACGAATCCAAATCCTAGGCCCCAATTGAGACAGGGAAGACCACAAGCCCCCAGAGGACCATGCTTTAGATGTCAGGGCGACCATTTCATTCGTGAATGTCCCCACCAACCAGCTCTGGGACTAGGACAGAACATCACAATACAAGGCTTTTGTCCTGAGTGCGGCAAGGAACATCTTCCTAGAGAGTGTCCCAGGAATCCCTCTAGTGTACCCAAGGTTACACCCATCAATGTGGTAGGCTTAGTGGCAGATTCAAGTTCAAGTAGCAATAATGTGGCTCCTGTACAGGCAGTTACTAGGGCACAGGCTACACAACAAGCAAAACCATCTGAGCAGTCGGAGTCAAGTGAGGCTGGAGAGCCTAGTAAGAGGAAACCAAGAACATGGAAGGATACCAGAGAGAAGGCTAATCGCAAGTGGAACAAAAAGCTATCCGAGCTAGAAGAAAGTCTAAAAGATGCCAAAACAAAAATAGAAGACATTGCATCTCAAAGCCCCTCACATACCGAAGCTCCATCCACTCCACCTCATTCCACTCCACCGCCCATTGTAAATAACCCACAACCAGGGTCTGTTCTTGCAGATCCAACCCCAGAAGGCTTGGACATGATGTTCAAGGCCTACCAGGCTCGTCTTCAAGAAGGGCCAACAGCTGCAAACCTAGACAAGAGTTACCCTAGAGCAGATTTAGAGATTGAACGGATGAAAATGTGCATGAAAATGGTAGAACAAGCTCAAGCCATACTTGAGACTAGTCAAAAGTTCAATCAGACAAACTTTGTCAAACCGGATTTGCATTTCCAAGGCTTACTAGAAAGATTAGAGCAGTTGGTAAACAAACCACAAGTTTCTTTACCTCCACAGGCTCAACCAGTTATTGAAAGAGGAAGCTCACCACCAATGGGAGCTTATGTTCCTACTTCCACGGATGCTGGAATACCTCCTTCGATTCAGCAGTACTCTCAAGAGTTCTTGCGGGAAATACAAGAAGAGAAATGGGCCAAGGAGAGGGGTAACTCCCCTCCTATTCCTGAGATTGATGATCTTCATGATCAATTTCCCCAAGACATTCCGTCTATCTATGGAGACCAAGCAGAGCAACAAGGAGATGAAAGATTAGATTTTGAATCTAATTCTTTACAAGAGTTGCCTCATTACACAGGCCCATGGGAATCTGAATCTCTCCAGATCAGAGCTCCCACAATATTGGTAAGAAATGAAGACTCAGTGATTCCAAGAAACACTGATGTTGTGAAGAACACTAGGGTTCAATGTCATCTCACTGTGGAAGAGCTGCTCAAGGCAAAACCGGAGCTCTGGAATCATGTGAAGGATCAGGTTCCAGAACTTGAATCTAATATGCCAAAAGTAGGCTCTAAGCAAAAAGTTCCAGAGATACCTCTCGACAAGATAGGAGACATGAGCGAAGGTGAAGAAGGTAACACTTATCTTCCGATTACCTATCAAGGTTACACAACCAAAGCAATTGTAGATTCGGGTGCTGGTGTTGCTATTGCGACCACTTCCTTGTGGAAGCAATGGGGCAAACCCACATTAAGACCAACGAGAATGAAACTTCAAATGGCAGATGGTCATTTTGAAAGACCTCTAGGATTGCTTGAAGGGATAACTCTAACCACTTGTGGTGTAGAGTTTGAACATACATTTGCTATATGTGACTTTGAGAAAAATAATGTCTACGAGATGATCCTAGGAAGACCCTTCCTACGACAATTGCAAATAGTACAGGATTGGGGAACCAACTCCTTGTACTTACAGCACTTAGGGGTCACAACCAAGGTCAATTTGAAGGATTACACCTTTAGAGATGTACCACCCCTACAGTGGAATCCTATCCACAAAGCAAAAGAAGATTCTATCTCTGTGCATTCTGGAAGTTCACCTGATCCATCATGGCTGCATGAAGATACTCACTTGTGGATGTGCAAAGTCGCAGAGGAAGAGGAAAAGCGCCTAAAAGCGAGAGAAGAAGGAACTCCCCCAGGAGATAGACCAATAAAAGACCCAGCCTATACACCGATGATATTTCCAGATGAGGAATTTGAGCCTCATGGTTGGGCAGAAATCTTAGCTACCATGGACATAGCAGTCAATGAAGAACAGTGGACACCTCATTGTGATGAGGAGGGTTATGATATTTCAGTGTTCATGTGTCAGCCCCTGTTGGAAGAGTGTGATCCTAGTGAGTTCATAGAAGAAGAAGAGAATGACGATGATCTAGAATCCATTGTGATGGATACTTACTTTGACTCAGAGGAACACTATTTAGAAGACATAGGAGTGTTAACCCAAAAAGAAGAAGAACCCCTCACGAGTATTAAAACGATAAATTCAAAGGAAGGAAGTGAGGGAGGTCAAAAGAAAAAGAAAAGAAAAGCAATGAAACAAGAAGAGGAAGAATCATTGTTTGAAGTACCAGATAATTTCAAGAAATATGAAGTGGAAGACCGAAAAATTTTGGTACGAATGCCTAAGAGAGAAGCCATTATAGGAGAAGCATATGACAATAAAGAAAAGACCAAAAAAATTGTAGTGACCATTGAAGGGAACGAAGAACGATGTACGTACATAGGAGATGACCTAAGTGCAAAAGAAGAAGCAGAGCTTGTAGCTCTATTAAGGGAATATAGGGATGTGTTCGCATGGCACTATAGAGACTTGAAAGGAGTAGATCCAAAGATTTGCTCTCATACGATTCCGATGACCGCTGATGCCAAGCCCACCAAACAAAAGCCCTACACATATAATGACAATTATGCAGCCAAAATAAAGGAGGAAATTGACAGGCTGATTGAAGCTGGATTCATCTATGAGATTGAGCACACTGAATGGGTGTCCCCCATTGTGGTGGTGCCCAAGAAGAATGGGAAATTGCAAGTGTGCATTAACCTTAAAAAAGTTAATGCCGCAACGATAAGAGATAGTTATCCACTTCCAATCACCGAACATCTATTGGAGCGTGTTGCAGGCAAGGAAGTTTATAGCTTCCTTGATGGATTTTCAGGTTACAACCAAGTAGCCATTGCCCCCAAAGATCAACACAAAACGGCCTTTGCCACAGAATGGGGAATTTTTGCATTTCGTGTGATGCCATTTGGGCTCACCAATGCACCTGCAACATTCCAAAGGCTCATGTGTCATGTCTTCAAAGAGTTCTTGCGGAAGAGCTTGGAAGTATATGTGGATGACTTATGTGCTCATTCCCAACAAAGAAGATACCACATCCCTGAGCTCCGACAAATCTTCAACAAGTGTAGAGATTATCGAGTGTGTCTGAACCCAGAGAAGTGTGTGTTCATGGTGCGACAAGGTAAGATCTTAGGTCACATTGTTTCTAAGAATGGAATTTCAACAGATGAAGACAAGGTAAGAGCGATAGCAGAGTTGCCAAGACCAAGGAATGTTAAAGAGGTACAAGCCTTTATGGGTCATTGTGGATATTACCGTAGGTTTATCCACATGTATGCCATCATAGCTAAACCTCTTTATGGGTTGTTAACAAATTTTGAGTGGAACGAGGAATGCGAGAATTCCTTCAACGAGCTGAAAAGACGTTTGTGCACAGCACCAATATTGACTACTCCGGATTGGAGCAAACCCTTTCATGTCCATGTAGATGCCTCCAATCATGCAATAGGATGTGTGCTAGCAAAACCCACAGGTGAAGGAAACCTAGATTTGCTGATAGCATATGCTAGTAGGCAATTAAATGCAGCTGAACGAAATTATACCACAACGGAGAGAGAAGGTTTAGGTATGGTATATGCTGTGAAGAAGTTTAGACACTATCTATTGGCCAATAAGTTCAAGTTTTTCACTGATCATCAAGCTTTACTATATTTGGTCAATAAACCTTGCAATACAGGCCGCTTAGTAAGATGGTTCCTCTTACTAATGGAATACGACTTTGAAGTTGTTGTCAGGAAAGGTAGAACCCATCGTAGGGCAGACCATCTTTCTCGCATCACTTCAGGAGAGCCACCGCAAGGAGTGTCTGATGAATTGCCCGATGCTTATCTGTTCAATTTAGAAGTTGTTCCTAAATGGGCAAATAAGTTGGTACCAGTCCTAACCTTTGGGCCTGCAAATAAAAATGTGAAAACAAGCAAAGAAGAAATTGTAAAATCACAAAAGTATCAAATATTGGCCGGAAGTATGTACAAGCAAGATACCGAGGGCGTATTAGCTTGTTGTGTTGAGGACGACGAACATACTAGTTGGATGCAACAAGCCCATGAGGGACTGCTAGGAAATCACTACTCTAAACAACGAACATTGCAGAATCTAAAACGTTTAGGAGTGTATTGGCCTAGCATGGACAAAGAAATACAGGAGTGGATCCAAAATTGTCCAGTGTGCCAGAAGAGACCCCCAGTGGAGCATGCCACTCTTTATCATGTGTCATTAACCCCAGATTGGAGTGCTCCATTGGTTGCGTTCATGAGATCGGGAACATTACCCAATCAGGCTAGTCTGGCAAGAAAACGGAGCATGGAGCAAGAGGCTCAAGACTATGCCTTAGTAGGAGACAACCTATATCGAAGAGGCAAGGATGGTTACCTAAGACTGTGCGTTCATGAATCAGACTATTTGAAAGTCTTAGAAACTGCACATAGTAGTGTTGCAGGTGGACATTTTGGGCCTGACCGAGTAATTAAGACCATTTTATTCTCAGGACTTTGGTGGCCCACTCTTCATATGGATGCACATACTTATGTGAAGAAATGTGACACATGCCAACGTGCCCAATATCCGATAAAAAAAGACGAGATGCCTTTAAGGCCAATGATGGGAGGACGCGCATTCTCGAAGTGGGGCATAGACTTTGTTGGTCCTATTAACCCCCCAGCTAGAAACTCCCATGCAGAATACATTATTGTAGCCACAGATTACCTTACAAAGTGGGTGGAAGTAAAAGCCACGACAAAGAAACGACGGCTAAGTTCTTATTCGAAAATGTGTTCTCTAGATATGGGTTACCAATAGAGTTGGTTAGTGATAGAGGTACGCACTTCTTGAATGAGGTCATTGAACATCTCCTTCAAGAATTCATGGTGATACATAAGAAGTCTGCCCCCTATCACCCACAAGCTAACGGACAAGCTGAGAGCACGAATAAGATCCTATGTAACGTATTGACGAAACTTGTAAATAATAAACGCTCTGATTGGGACAAACAACTTCATCATGCTGTTTGGGCATACCGAGTGGCCTACAAAACGGTACTCAATGCTACCCCATTTCAGATGGTCTTTGGACAGAATGCCGTGCTACCATTGGACTTCCTAATCCCAGCCTTGAAAGTAGCACAAGAGTACGAGTGGAATGGACATGAGTTGTCTTCCAGGATCTTTGATCTAGAACGCTTAGGTGAGACGAGGCTACGGGCTGTTGGTGCATTTTGCCCAAGCCTACATGCTTGATATGCTTGATATTATCCTCATTTGTAAGTCACATGAGTAGTCATGTGAACACCTCTTGTAAAAGAGTACATTTTATCTCTTGTAAATGGAAAAAGAAAAAAGGAAAAGGATGGCTTACCTCATCCATGATGTAAAAGCAAATTCGTGGCTCCAACTACCAAAATCACGAATTTTTGAGCTGAGGGAATCTCTCCTAACTTTGGGGATCACTTTTAGGTGGAGCCATTCGAATTCGAATTCAAAACTCCCTCCAAGAATTGCTATAAAAGGAGCAAGAAGGAAGAGGCGATTAGCAAGCCTTGTACGTGACCACTTCATGTCATTTTGTAGAGATTGAAGAGCTTACTCCATAGCTCTATCATTCTACTCCCATTGTGCAAAGATTCATTGCCAATGTGGTTGTAATCATATGTGAATCTATACATTTATTATCATCTACCTCTCTGTTTTGTTCTCTGCTATACTCACTCAGAGCAGTAACTTCAGAAGGTCATATCTCGAGTTTTACTGAACCTTTTTCAGTGTTTTAAAGTGCGTTGGATAGCTCTCACTGTCTAGTTTCTACCTATACATTTTCAAGGTCATTGGATTTATAATTTTGGAGATATCTGCATTTTACTGCTTACTGGTCTATCTCTGCAGAGCCCCGAGAATTGTGGGAATGTTCCAGAACTTGATGAAACTTGTTCTCAGTGCTCAGTCCATCATTTGAAGTGTTTTAACTTGGAATAGGAAGCTTGCTAAGTCTATTTGCTATGCCCAAAAGGAATTTTTCTAATTCCTTCCAGGTTGAGAGCACTGTTCATTTTTTCCAGCAGGTGTATGTCCAAAAATAGCAAGTTTTGGGAGCTAGTCATTTCGCAACTAGCCTGTCTTGACTTAAACTTTTGGGATACATGTTCCAAAGTACTTGGCTGATATTTTGGTGGATTTAGGAAGCTCAAAGGGTCTACTAATCAACTCTGAAGTCTCAGTTGGCTGGTGTGAAGCTGGTTGTAGCGGCACCTACTCATCTTTGGATTGCATCCACCATCTCTCTTCACAGTGGTATCAGAGCATAGTCAAGCAACATGGGAGATGGATTTCCATCAACAATTGACAAATTGGATCGAAACAACTACCCGGCATGGTCTCTAAGGATGGAGGCTTACCTTCAAGGAAGGAATCTATATGGATTCATATCCGGAGATGAAGCAATGCCAACCATGAGGAACAAAGGGCAACCATCACATGAAGAAGTGGAAGGACTTTCGAATTGGTGTTCGAAGGATGCACTTGCAAGGTCCTATATTCTAAACTCAATCTCTGATTTTCTTTTACCTCATGTCAAGGGATGCAAGACATCAAGAGAAACCTGGAATGCACTTGCTTCTTTCTTCTCTTCCAACACTCGAGCAAGGAAGAACCAATTGTGGATGGAGTTCACAACAATGAAGAAAAGCCCGAAGCAAAATGTGACTGATTATGTCACAAAGATGAAGGAGATTTCCGACCAACTTGGAAGCATTGGAGAGGTAATTGAAGAGGAGCAAATCATAAGACAAATCATGAATGGAATCAAAGCAGACGACAAGTGGGAGTCATTCACAACAGCCATGGATTTATACATGGATATGCATGTACCCGACCTCAACACACTCATGGGCCAACTCTTCACTCATGAAGCAAAGATTAGCAAAGGTGGTGAGTCCTCAAGAGGTAATCAAACTTCTGCCTTATATTCTGATAAAGCTAAGGTCAAGGACAAGTCAAAGAATAGGAAGAATGAAGATGAAGGAAGCTCTTTCCAAGCAAACTTTGCAGGTAGAGGAAGAGCTAGAGGAAGAGGCAGAGGTGGAAAGCAAGGCAGGGGGAGATTCCAATCATCTCAACCTTGCAACATATGTGGCTTATCTAACCATACTACTGAAGAATGTTTCAGGAATCCAAGGAACTCAAGAGGAAGAGGATTCAATAGAGGTGGCTATGGATCAAATAGAGGTAGGTACAATGGAGGCTACAACAACAACAACTACTACAACAACAATTACAACAACAACAACAACTATCAAAGTGGCCATAGAGGAAGAAGAGATTACAATAACTATGCAGAGGACCAAAGTCAAGAAGATTCATTATTGATTATGAATCTATCAACAAAGAAGGGTAAGGATGATGATCACATATTTTACATTGATTCGGGATGCTCGAACCATGTAGCAGGAAATGTGGCTTTACTTTCTGATTTGGAAGATCCTCATAACAAGCATGAAGTGCAGACAGGAGATGACACAAAGCACTCAGTGGAGAAGATAGGTAATGTGAAGACATCGGATGGGAATATGAACCTCTTAAGCAAAGTCTTGTATGTCCCTACAATTACCAAAAATTTAATAAGTGTTGGACAGATTGTTGAAAAAGGATTGCAGGTTAGATTCAATCGATTTGGAGCATATGTTGAAGACCCAAGGCAAGGCTTTCGAAGGATTGCCAAAGGAGAAAAGACAGGAAGGCTTTTCACTTTTGAAGTGGAAGATACAAAGAACATAGCTTTGTTTAGCTATGGATCTCAAACTCTAACAGAGTTGGAGATATGGCACAAAAGGCTTGCTCACATTGGTGAGAGGACACTCAAACAGATTTGCAGGGACCAAAGTGTACTTGGTTTGCCTAATATCACAAGGCAACACATGATTTATAAGTGTGAAGCTTGTCAACTCGGCAAGGCTCATAGACAACCTTTCAATAAGAAAGGATATATGTATCAAAATCCTTTGGATCTAGTGCACACGGATGTGTGGGGTCCAAGTAAGGAGCCATCTATATCAGGCTCAAGATATTATGTGTCTTTCATAGATGATTGTAGCAGGTGGACCATTCTGTTTTTCATGAAGCACAAGGATGAAGTGTTTAATTGCTTTAAGAAGTATATTGCTCTTGTTGAAAATCAAACAGGTAGGACTTTGAAAAGACTCAGATCAGATGGTGGAGGAGAATACTTCTCTTCTGAATTTGATGCCTTCTTGCATGAAAGAGGCATTAAAAGGGAAGTCACTACAAGGTATACACCTGAACTCAATGGTGTAGCAGAGAGGAGGAATAGAGCTATCGTCGAAGCTGCAAGGTCCATGCTCAACGAAAAGGGATTGCCGAACTACCTATGGGCAGAGGCTGTGTCGACAGCCACATATCTCATAAATAGACTTCCATCTAAGTCACTAGATGGAACCACTCCATATGAAGTGTGGAATGGAAGAAGACCTAGTCTAGAGCATTGTAAAATCTTTGGATGCTTAGCCTATGCTCACATTCCTTCTCAAGTAAGAGGGAAATTGGATCCCAAGGCAGAGAAGTGTGTATTCATTGGTTATGATCAAAACCAAAAAGGATATAGATTGTACAATCCAACCAATAAAGGATTTTCTGTGAGTAGAGATGTAATTTTTGATGAAAACAAATCATGGTTTGATGATGACAGGAAAGTGAAGCTGCCATATGACTTGGATGAAGATTTTCCATCACTTCAACCAAAGGAGCCAAAGCAGATTGAAGAAAGTGATTCGGAGATTGACCTAGAAGACTTGGAAAGACTAAAGCTATGGAAGAACAAAGGTAAAGCAAAGATGCAGGATGCTACATATGGACCCGAGAGCTCACATCAACCACTTAGAAGGTCTTCGAGGGAGAAGAAGAAACCAGAGAGGTTTGGTTATGATACTTCTTTGGTCACCAAGCACTCAATCTACATTGCAAAGGATTCAACCAATGAAGAACCTACCACATTTGAAGAAGCACAAAGCAAGAAAGCTTGGAGAGATGCAATGGATGAAGAAATGGAAGCCTTGAAGGAGAATGACACTTGGGAGCTTGTACCTAACAAGCCATCTATGAAGATAATCGGATCTCGATGGATATACAAAATCAAGAAGAATCCAGATGGAAGTATAAATAGACACAAAGCAAGGTTAGTTGCTAAAGGGTTTGCTCAAACCCTTGGTATTGATTATGAGGAGACTTTCTCTCCTGTTGCAAAAATGCCTACAATTAGGGTTCTCATTAGTCTTGCTGCATCTAGAAATTGGAATCTTTATCAACTTGATGTAAAGAATGCTTTCTTGAATGGATGGATTTCTGAGGAAGTGTATATGGCACAACCTCCTGGATATGAGGATGCACATCATCCTAACTATGTATGCAAACTAAAGAAAGCTTTGTATGGATTGAAGCAAGCTCCAAGAGCTTGGAATTTCAGATTGGTTACTTATTTGCAGGACCAAGGATTCAAAGCTAGCAAGGCGGATACCTCTTTGTTCATAAAGAGGAATGGATCTGAAGTGATCTATTTATGTGTGTATGTTGATGATATTATTATCACAGGCAATGATCTTGAAGGAATCAAACAGGTAAAGAGTCAAATGAAGGAGGAGTTCAAAATAAGTGACCTCGGACCACTCACTTATTTTCTTGGATTGGAGTTGATCTACACAGATTCAGGTATATACATCACACAAAGGAAGTATGTCCATGACATGCTCGTCAAGTTCAAGATGGAAAATACAAAGTGTGCAGGTACACCTATGGAGCAAAATCATAAGCTTAGTGCTTATGAAGGAGAGCCAATTGAAGACATCACAAGCTATCAAAGCTTGGTTGGAAGTTTGAACTATGCAACACTCACAAGGGTGGATATATGCTATAGTGTTAGCATATTGAGTCAGTTTATGCATAAGCCGAGAAGACCACATATGGAAGCGGCCAAGCGAGTCCTCAAGTACCTAAAGGGGACCATGAATGAAGGTTTGTTTTATTCATATACTTCAGATATTGAGCTAAAGGTCTACTCAGATGCAGATTGGGCAGGATCTAAAGATGATAGAAGAAGCACATCAGGGTATATATCATTTGCAGGTTCAAAAATCATTTCTTGGTCATCGAAGAAGCAACCAACCATGGCATTATCTTCTACTGAAGCAGAATATAGAGGTTTGGCTAATGCAACTCAAGAAATCATGTGGTTAAAATCTTTGTACACAGATCTTGGACTTCATTCTTCAACACCTCACATTTTTGGTGACAACACAAGCTCACTACATCTAGCAGCTAATCCGGTATACCATGCTAGAACCAAGCATATTGAAGTCCACTACCATTATGTAAGGGAGAAGCTATTGAGCAAGGATATTCAACTATCCTATGTCTCTACAGATATGCAATGTGCAGACATGTTGACGAAAGCTCTTGATGGTACGAAGTTAAGTAGATTCAAGTTGATGATTGGCTTGCAGGAAATCAAGGACAATTGAAGACTTATTTGGAGGCCAAGCATGTTAGGCTTGAGGGGGAGCTGTTGGTGCATTTTGCCCAAGCCTACATGCTTGATATGCTTGATATTATCCTCATTTGTAAGTCACATGAGTAGTCATGTGAACACCTCTTGTAAAAGAGTACATTTTATCTCTTGTAAATGGAAAAAGAAAAAAGGAAAAGGATGGCTTACCTCATCCATGATGTAAAAGCAAATTCGTGGCTCCAACTACCAAAATCACGAATTTTTGAGCTGAGGGAATCTCTCCTAACTTTGGGGATCACTTTTAGGTGGAGCCATTCGAATTCGAATTCAAAACTCCCTCCAAGAATTGCTATAAAAGGAGCAAGAAGGAAGAGGCGATTAGCAAGCCTTGTACGTGACCACTTCATGTCATTTTGTAGAGATTGAAGAGCTTACTCCATAGCTCTATCATTTTACTCCCATTGTGCAAAGATTCATTGCCAATGTGGTTGTAATCATATGTGAATCTATACATTTATTATCATCTACCTCTCTGTTTTGTTCTCTGCTATACTCACTCAGAGCAGTAACTTCAGAAGGTCATATCTCGAGTTTTACTGAACCTTTTTCAGTGTTTTAAAGTGCGTTGGATAGCTCTCACTGTCTAGTTTCTACCTATAAATTTTCAAGGTCATTGGATTTATACTTTTGGAGATATCTGCATTTTACTGCTTACTGGTCTATCTCTGCAGAGCCCCGAGAATTGTGGGAATGTTCCAGAACTTGATGAAACTTGTTCTCAGTGCTCAGTCCATCATTTGAAGTGTTTTAACTTGGAATAGGAAGCTTGCTAAGTCTATTTGCTATGCCGAAAAGGAATGTTTCTAATTCCTTCCAGGTTGAGAGCACTGTTCATTTTTTCCAGCAGGTGTATGTCCAAAAATAGCAAGTTTTGGGAGCTAGTCATTTCGCAACTAGCCTGTCTTGACTTAAACTTTTGGGATACATGTTCCAAAGTACTTGGCTGATATTTTGGTGGATTTAGGAAGCTCAAAGGGTCTACTAATCAACTCTGAAGTCTCAGTTGGCTGGTGTGAAGCTGGTTGTAGCGGCACCTACTCATCTTTGGATTGCATCCACCATCTCTCTTCACACGGGCAGCAGCAGGCATTTATGCTGCAAAGAAAAGGCAAAAGGCATACTTTGATGCCCATGTAAAGGATAAAGGATTGAAGGAAGGAGATCTAGTGCTGGTTTATACGCTAAAGCAACATGCCCGCAAATTGGAGAAACGAGGATATGGACCCATGATCATTAATAGACTCTCCACTAGCGGTGCAGTTCAATTGGCCACTTTAGAAGGTGATATCTTACCAAACTATATTAGTGGATGCCGAGTCAAATTATATCAAGAACCTCTTACAGAGGAAATGCTCATAAGACTCAACACTGCTAAGAAGCGAAAAGAAGAAGAGTTAAGGGTTAGAGAAGAAGCACAAGCAGAGGCTAGAGAGCGCATCAGAAGAAATAAGTTACGGCGGCTAGGCCTAGATGTCAACACAAAAGCTCCAAAATATCACATGGACATGTGCCAAAAATCGGGCATAACTACTTCTCGAATAATTGATCGACGGCCCTTTGTGACTATAGAGGTAGGACAAGGAAAGAGTGTAAGGACTGTGAGAGCATTGGTTGACTCAGGAGCAGCAACTAGTGCAGTTCGATTTTCATACTGCCAAGACCTGCAATTGGACATCAAGCCCATAGAAGCCTATCTCATAGGATTAGGAGGCGTGGAAACACCTTGTTTGGGAGAGGTGGAACTTCCCATCTACCTTCAAGATGTTCCAATAAAAGTCAAAATGCTAGTGTGTCATGATGAGGACCTCACAGAACCACTTGTCTTGGGTCAAGACTGGATTTATGACCATGCTGTCAACTTGAACCTAAGAAGTCAACTTCTTCAAGTGTGGGTATATAATCAATGCATTACATTAGAATTGGAGAATCACATGCCCACTGAAACTGACACCACACACTCTCTTTGTTCCTCTAAGGCTAATCTTCTTGAACAAGATGTTGTAGATGTCAAAAGCTCTATGATCCAGACGGACGCAATCACGGAAGGACAGTCGCAAAGTCAAGATGAACCTTCTTCTTGTCTTCTAAAGAGCAAAGCATCCACAGGAGCTCAACCTCAGAAGCAAGCAAAACAGTGCAAGACAGCCAATCTATCAAATAGACAAAGAGCCTTCAAGAGCAAAGAAGCGTTGGGCATGACACAGATCTGGGTAAAGAAAGGAGTACAACCATCGATGCTGCCTCAAAGACTCCCACCCAACCAGATCGACTATGGCAACAGAAGGACCAAACACCCACGACAGGCTCAAGCTCGAAGACTCCAACAAATTTGGGTACCGAAGCTATCAACGAAAGCCGACCACAATCAGGTACAAATTTGGATGCCTAAAAAATTAGCTACTGCTCAACAAGGGCGATTACAGATGTGGGTACCCAAGAAGGTCTTACACGTACAAAGGCCTATGCTCCCCACCATGCAAAAGGCCTCAACAAAGAAGCCAAGGAAAGCCAAGGGTAAGGACAGAGCACAAAGACCAAAAGAAGATAAACTCAACCCTTCTACAAAACTAAGCAGGCACTCACCCAGGATATGGGTTTGGAAGCCAAAATCACAAGCAACATCCACAGAACCAAGGGGCCAACCACACTGGATACCAAAGTTTGGACAGCATCCAAAGAAGAACTGGCCTGAGGTGATCTCTACAGGGCCAAATACTATTCTGAAATGGGTTCCAATCCGGAGGATTACATCATTTCGAGATCCGATAGACACCTCCAATCAAAGAATTCATCAAGTATACAAGTAACATCAAAAGCCTCGACCAGCAGCAACCATGTGCCTTTGGCATAACCTTGTCGTTTGCACCATTCAGGTCATGCATTTCCAAAGTATGCATCAATATAGGGCCACCTTACAGGGCCGTGCATAGACACAATTGAGAAATCCCAGGCACATGAGACACAATTTTCACAGGCAAAATATGTTATTGATACTAACCTCTTTCTTCTTGTTTGCGGCCACCATTGTTCCAAAAAAAAAAAAAAAAAAAAAAAGAGAGAAGACTATGTGCTTGAAAATACTCATCAGCGAACTTCCAGCAAGGACATCCCTCAACAAAAAGGACAAGCCGACGGTCAAACACCATGAGGGAACCACAACACGAAGAGATGAAGATCAACGGACCCTTCACCATGGTAAGACGTGTATGTTTCAACAACACTATAACCATGATAGATTAGGAAACCTCTTCGTCAGCATACCCTTGAGCACTTAGCTCAAGACCCAATCTCTTGCACCATACTTCTTGCCATGCATTATCCAAGTACGCATATGTAGGGCCACATTACAAGGCCATGCACAAGGCACATATTTTGTTCAACCCATGCACTAATGCACTTACCCACCACTCATTATGGGTTACAAGTACTGGGCATGAAAACTATGAAAAGCCATCTTGGGAAGAACCAGACGACATCAAGATGACAACAACAAGAGCAAGGATGCCATCCACCACCGAGAGTTGCTCCCAATCAACATTGACCACCTCCTTTGAGCAGCTAGCAGTTTTGGAAAACTTACAAATGCACCACCCAGATGGAGTATAAGGCAGAAGTACGTACAAAGGGACTACAAACTGCAAGAGATACCAGTGGCAAAGTGAAGACCCAGACAAATGACCAGGATATATTGGGGAGAGGGATCGCCCCTGTTGAACGTAACGGACACTACCTCTCAATGTACTACATGGAACAACCACGACAACAAGGGTCTGTCAGGGACGACAGACTCCAGAGGGGGGGGAAGTGTTGAAGCTTAAGGTCAAGGACAAAGCATGGAAGCGCATCAAGGAAGTGGACACACAAGAAGAAGGAGCAAGTAGGGAGCTCCAAGAAGCACATGTCAAATTTTCAGAAGAAATCCCTACAAAAATAGTGATTTTTATCACTAAAAACCATTGTAAATACCATTTTCCATTTTTGTAACTCCATTTTGTTCAAGCCGAGGAGTCCTCGAGCTTGAGGAGTATTAGATCTACCATCCTACCAATTTTCATGATTTTTAGACTCCGTTTGAGCCCCCAAATAAGCCCTGGAACCTATTTTTTAACTAGGCCGGACACTAGGTCTGGACAGGGCCAAAACCACTCAAAAACTATAAAAAGGGCTGGAGAGCTCATTTTGGAGGTTAGCTTGTTGTAGATTTCAGTTTTGTAAGAGAGCTCTTTGGTAATCGAAGCTTTCCATTGTTCCACTCTTTGCTCTTACCTTGTGCGCGTGTGTGTGTATGTGTGTGCATGCTTGTGTGCTTTCACTCACGCACTTGTGCCATCACTTGCTCGCGGTCTTCATACCGGTCCTCACGTCTCCATGGATTGACATTTATGAGGTGTATCTCCTCACGTTGGTACCCACCATTGTGCTAGAGTGACACCTTCACCAAGACCTAGTGCTTCCCATGGTCTCCAAGGAGCAGGATCATCCAAGGCATAACACCTCATCCCTGATCCACAGCTTCAAGCAGACACCCCAAGAAACAGTACGACTTGTAGGAAGACGATTCAGACAGTACTTAGAAAGGTGCCCCATTCCCGAGTTACCCACACCAGCCAAACAAGTGGCCTTGTTCTTAGATGGCTTATTGAACACAAAGTTAAGATCACATGTGTACTTGAAAGAGCCTAGATCCATAGGAGAGCGTGTGCAGATGTGCATAGACATAGAAGACAACTTGGGTGAGGAGTTAGGACGATCCAAACCCTATAAGGATTCTGACAGTTCTACTAGTCATACCTCAAGAACCTCTACTGAGATAGATGAGATAGTTAAGCAGGTTGCCAAAAAGTTGGGAGTCCAAAATAAACAAATGCCAGGGGTCACTCCATTGAAGCGATGTTATACATGCGGAGGATATCACATGGCTAATGTCTGCCCAATGATGGCTCAACCTCAAGGGAACCCTAATGCTCTGTATTGCACCATTGAGAGAAAATACACAAATCATACGGCTCAAGATTGTCCATACAATAGGCAGGCTGTCAGACAAAATTTTCAGCAAGCTTACCAGCAAGTAGGTATCAGAATCAATACCAACTGCCATATTATAAACCACAACAACAATACCATTCACCATACATGCCACAACCAGTCGTAGGAAACACCACCAGCTCCTGCCAATGTGATCCTAGTTAAGTATGCAGTGGCAAAGGAGAACCTTAATAGAGCATTGGTGCCAATAAATGTGTTGGTCTCAGAAAATGACCCTCATGCTCATATTTCAGACTACTTCCAGGAAGGTAGTCCACATGGTTATTACATAGAGTCACCTGGGCATAGTGAGACTTATTCGTATCAATATGAGCACCACCTATGGAACAAAATTGGGATCCATAATACTCCAATGTCATGTATATGAATCCAAATCCTAGGCCCCAATTGAGACAAGTAAGACCACAAGCCCCTAAAGGACCATGTTTTAGATGTCAGGGTGACCATTTTATTCGTGAATGTCCCCATTCACCCACTCTGGGACAAGGACAAAACATCACAATACAAGGCTTTTGTCCCGAGTGTGGCAAGGAACACCTCCCGAGAGAGTGTCCGAGAAACCCCTCTAGTGCACCCAAGGTTACACCCATCAATGTGGTAGGCTTAGTGGGGGATTCAAGTTCAAGTAATAGTAATATGGCTCCGGTACAGGCACTTACTAGGGCACAAGCATTAAAACAAGATAAACCAGTGGAGCAGTCAGAGCCAAGTGGCTCAAGAGAGCATGGTAAAAGGAAAACAAGAACATGGAAGGATACCAGAGAGAAAGCTAATTGCAAGTGGAATAAAAAGTTATCTAAATTAGACGAAAGCCTAAAAGACGCAAAAACAAAAATAGAAGACATTGCATCTCAAAGCCCCTCGCATGCTGAAACTCCATCCACACCACCTCATTCCATCCCACCAGCCATTGTAAATAGATCTCAACCAGGGTCTGTTCTTGCAGATCCAACCCCAGAAGGCTTGGACATGATGTTTACCAAGTTGTAGCTCAAGTGTAAGCACAACCTCCTTTACTTGTCAATTCGTGGAGACGTGAGGACTGGTATGAAGACCACAAGCAAGTGAAGGCACAAGTGTGTGAGTGAAAGCACACAACATGCAACACATACACACACACACACACACGCACAAGGTAAGATCAAAGAGAGGAACAATGGAAAGCTTCGATTGCAAAAGAGTTCTCTTACAAAAGCTCTATTCTCTAACAAGCTAACCTCAAAAATGAGCTCTTTAGCTCTTTTTATAGTTTTTGGACTAGTTTTGGCCCTGTCTAGACCTAGTGTCCGGCCTAGTTAAAAATTATGTTCCAGGGCTTATTTGAGGGCTCAAACAAAGTCTAAAAATTATGAAAATCGGTAGGATGATAGTTCTAATACTCCTCAAGCTCAAGGACTCCTCGGCTTGAAGAAAATGGAGTTACAAAAATAGAAAATGGTATTTACAATGGTTTTTAGTGATGAAAATCACTATTTTTGTAGGGGATTCTTCTGAAAATTTAACATACACTTCTTGGAGCTCCCTACTTGCTCTCTCTTCTTCTATGTCCACTTCTTTGATGTGCTTCCATGCTTTATGCTTGACCTTGAGTTACAACACTCCCCCCCCATCTCGAGTCTGTCGTCCTTGACAGAACCTTGTTGTAATGGTTATTCTAGGTTGCTTTGAGAGGGAGTGTCCATTCGGATGAACCAGAGCTGTCTCTCTTCCAAATGTGGCAAGGTTGGTTGTCCGGTTCTTCATTTGTCATTGCGAGCCTTTGCAAGTTGTAGTCCCTTGGTAGGTGCTTCTGCCTTGGATTCCAGCATGACTGTGTCGTTGTGAGTCTCCATTGATGACCTTGGATCGTCCAAAGATGATATTCATAGTAGTCATGCCAAGTACTCATAACCCATAATGGATGATGGGTAAGTGTGTTCGTGCATGGGTTGAGGAAAATATGTGCCTTGTGCATGGCCTTGTAATGTAGCCCTATGCATGCTTACTTGGAAAATGCATCGGAAGAAGTATGGTGCAAAAATTGGGGGTCTTGAGCTAAGTGCTCAAGGGTATGCCGACGAAGAGGTTTCCTAAGCTATCATGGTTATGATGTTTCCAAAGTAAAGATACTTACCATGGAGAAGGTTGATCGATGTTCATCTCTTCGTGTTGTACACTCGGCCTTTGGGATGGAACATTGTTGATGAATGTCCGTGTTGATGGTCCACTAATGAGATCTTTTGAGTGGCTAATTCTATCTCCTCTTTTCAAAGCATTATTTGCCAAATATTGAGAATTGAATTTCTTTATATTCCTTGACAAACAACATTCGATAACTACACCAAGCTTAGTTTCACATATTCTCTTTAGCTCACCATAAGCAGGAGTCTTCTCATCCAATATACATACAAAGATTTGTAGGGTACCAGAACTACTCCTTGTGGATATCTCCCTGGATGCTCTTCACTCCTACCATGGTAAGAGGAAACCATACTTGTGGATGCCGTGTTCATGCCAAGTTCTTGACATCTACCAGATAAGGCAGCAATTATATCATCTGCTAGCCGAGACACACTTCTATCCAAACTGATAAATGCCTAGTAATCAATAGTTCCACCTTCAACTAAGCATGACTCATTCATGTTTCATGAGCCAAACCTGGGAACAAGTGCTTCCTCTCCTCTTTTTTTTTTTTTTTGAAGGAACAATGTCACCAAACAAGAAGACAGATATTAGTATAAAAAAAAATAGTTGACATATGTCAATGTGCTCTTGTGCATGGGACTCTCAAATGTGTCTATGCACAGCCATGTAATGTGGCCCTATATTAATGCATACTTTGGAAATGCATGACCTAAATGGTGCAAAAGACTGGGTTGTGCAAGGAGCACATGGTTGTTGCTCGTCGATGTTATTTGTGGATGTTGATGCCATCTATTGTGGAGGTATCTATTGGATTTCAAGATGACAACTGATCCTTCCTCCTTACAGGGATCCATTTGAGAACGATCTACGACTGTGTAGTGAGCACCTTTGGCCTATTCATCCTTGGCTAGTTTCTTGACTGTTGTGTCCATTGTGGTTGGCGCGTTGGTCTTGTAGGGGCCACCGATGCTTTTGGCTTCCAAACCCATACCTTTGTGGCTGGTCCCCTGACTCGTGTTGGAGAGGTTAGTTGGTCTCCTTTTGTTCTTGGTGTTTGGTTTTGACCTTTGCCTCGCCGTGGCTTCTTTGTTGAGACTTTTCGCGTATGGGAGAGCATAGGTTGTTGCGGACATAAGAGCTTCCTGGGTACCCACATGTGTAATCAAGGCCGATTCATGAATTTGGAGAATTATTCAGGTCCCATTGATAATACTTAATATGATAACTTCTTAGTTTTGAGCCTAGACTTGATACTGCACTTATAATACAATGAGGCTTAATGTTAAAGAGTCAAGTTAATCATCCAATCAAGAGATAATAACAAGTTCTAGTGTGTGAAATGACTCAAAAAGAATAAAAAAAGGAACGAAAGAATTGTCTCAAAATCATGAATAATTCCCACTTTTCTTGAATAGGCCTTAATCGCCCTTGTTGAGCTGAAATTAATTTCTTAGGCACCCAAATTTGCCGGATACCTTGTGGTTGAGCTTATACAAGCTTCTTCCTTTGTCTTCTGGCCTGGTGGGCTTGCTTGGATGGGGTTTGTGGGGGCAAGGGTGGTGGTTGCTCTCCTTTGCGTACCCAGATCTGCCTCATGTCCGGAACTACTTTCTTGTTGAATGGTGTCTTTCTATTTGCTATAGCACTTGACTTGAATTGTTGTGTGTGCTTCTAAGGTTGAACTACTATGGATGCTTTACTCTTTGAAAAAGAAGGAGGGTTTGCTTGCCTTTGCGATTGTCCTTCCATGATTGAGTCCTTCTGAATCATAGAGATTTTGACACATATAACATCTTGCTCGTGAAGATTAGTCTAAGAGGAGCTAAGAGAGTGTGTGGTGCCATGACCTGTGAGCATGCAGTCTTCTAATTCTAATGTAATGCATTGTTCATGTACCCAAACTTGAAGAAGTTAACTTCTGAGGTTCAGGTTGACTGCATGGTCATAAATCCAATCTTGACCCAAGACAAGTGGTTCCATAAGGTCCTCATCTCGACACACTAGCATTTTGACTTTCATTGGAACATCTTGAGGTAGATGGGAAATTTCACCTCGCGCAAACAAGGGGTTTCCACACCTCCCAATCTATGAGATAGGTTCTATGGGATTGATGTTCAACTGCAAGTCTTGGCAGTAGGAAAGTCTAACTGCACTAGTTGCTGCACCTGAGTCAACCAATGCTTTCACAGTTCTTACACTCTTCCCTCGTCCTATCTCTATGGTCACAAAGGGGCGTCGGTAAATGCTTTGAGAGGTAATTATGCCTGATTTTCGGCACATATCCATGTGATATTTTGGGGCTTTTGAGTTGACATCTAGGCCTAGTCGCCTTAACTTATTTCGCCTAATAGGCTCTCTAGCCTCTGCTTGTGCTTCTTCTTTAACCCTTAACTCCTCTTCTTTTCGCTTCTTAGCAGTGTTGAGTCTCATTAGCATATCCTCTGTAAGAGGTCCTTGGTATAACTTGACTCGACAACCACTTATATAATTTGGCAAGATATCACCTTCTAAAGTGGCCAATTGAACAACACCGCTAGTGGAAATTCTATTAATGATCATGGGTCCATATCCTCGCTTTTCCAATTTACGGGCATGTTGCTTTAGCATATACACCAACACTAAGTCTCCTTCTTTCAATCCTTTATCCTTGATGTGTGCATCGAAGTATGCCTTTTGTCTTTTCTTTGCAGCATAGATGCCCGCTGCCGCTCGTAGCCTCGTCTCACCTAAATGTTCTAGATCAAAGATCCTAGAGGACAACTCATGTCCATTCCACTCATGCTCTTGTGCTACTTTTAAAGCCAGAATTAAGAAATCTAATGGTAGCACAACATTCTGTCCAAAGATCATCTGAAATGGGATGGCATTCAGTACCATCTTATAGGCAACTCGATAAGCCCAAATAGCATGATATAGCTGTTGGTCCCAATCAGAGCATTTACTATTTACTAGTTTTGTCAATACGTTACATAGGATCTTGTTTGTGCTCTCAGCTTGTCCGTTAGCTTGTGGATGATAGGGGGCAGACTTCTTATGTACTACCAAGAGTTCTTGGAGCAGATTTTCAATGTTCATTCAAGAAGTGCGTACCTCTATCACTCACTAACTTTATTGGTAGTCCATACCTTGTGAACACGTTCTCAAATAAGAACTTAGCCGTAGTCTGAGCATCATTCTTTGTGCTGGCTTTCACTTCTACCCACTTGGTCAGATAGTCTGTGGCTACAATAATGTACTCTGCATGGGAGTTTCTAACTGGGGGGTTAATAGGACCGACAAAGTATATTCCCCACTTCGAGAATGCACGTCCTCCCATCATTGGCCTCAAAGGCATCTCATCTTTTCTAACTGGATATTGTGCACGTTGGCATGTGTTGCATTTCTTCACATAGGTATGTGCATCCATCTGAAGAGTGGGTCACCAAAGTCCTAAGAATAGAATGGTCTTGATTACTCGATCAGGACCAAAATGTCCACCTGCAACACCACTGTGTGCAGTTTCTAAGACTTTCAAATAGTCTGATTCATGAACGCACAGTCTTAGGGAACCATCTTTGCCTCTTCGGTATAGGTTGTCTCCTACCAAGGCATAGTCCTGAGCCTCTTGCTCCATACTTCTTCTTCGTGCTAGGCTAGCCTCTTTGGGTAAGGTCCCTGATCTCATGAATTCTACCAATGGAGCACTCCAATCTGGAACTAACGACACGTGATAAAGAGTTGCATGCTCAACTGGGGGTTTTTCCTGGCACACTTGACAATTCTTTATCCACTCATGTACTTCTTTGTCCATGCTAGGCCAATACACTCCTAAACATTTCAAATTCTGCAATGTTCATTGTTTTGAATAGTGATTTCCTAGCAATCCTTCATGGGCTTGTTGCAACCAACTGCTATGTTCGTCATCCTCAACACAACAAGCTAGTACACCTTCTGTATCTTGTTTGTGCATGCTTCTTGCCAATATGTGATATTTTTGTGATTTTACAATTTCTTCTGGTGATGTTTTCACATTCTTATTTGCAAGGCCGAAGGTTAGGACTGGTACCAACTTATTTGCCCATTTAGGAACAATTTCTAAATTGAACAGATAAGCATCGGGTAATTCATCAGACACCCCTTGCGGTGACTCTCCTGAAGTGATGCGAGAAAGGTGATCTGCTCGAAGGTGGGTCCTATCTTTCCTGACAACAACTTCAAAGTCATATTCCATTAGTAAGAGGAACCATCTTACTAAGCGTCCAGTATTGCAAGGTTTATTGACCAAATATAACAAATCTTGATGATCAGTGAAAAACTTGAACTTTTTGGCCAATAAATTGTGTCTAAACTTCTTCATAGCATATACCATGCCTAAGTCCTCTCGGTCGGTGGTGGTATAGTTTCGTTCAGCTACAGTTAGCTGTCTGCTAGTGTATGCTATGGGTAAATCCAAATTTCCTTCACCTGTCGGTTGTGCTAGCATACATCCTATGGCATGATTGGATGCATCCACATGGGCATGGAATGGTTTATTCCAATCCAGAGTGATCAGTATTGGTGTTGTGCACAAACATCTTTTTAGCTCCTGGAAGGAGTTCTCGCATTTGTTGTTCCACTCAAAATTTGTCAACAACCCATAAAGAGGTTTATCTATGATTGCATACATGTGGATAAACCTACGGTAATATCCACAATGGCCCATAAAAGCTTGTACCTCTTTAATGTTCCTTGGCCTTGGAAGCTCCGCTATGGCTCTTACTTTGTCCTCATCTGTTGAGATTCCGTTCTTAGAAACAATATGACCTAAGATTTTACCTTGATGCACCATGAACACACACTTTTCTGGGTTCAGACACACTCGATATTCTCTACACTTGTTGAAGATCAGTCTGAGCTCAGGAATGTGGTATCTTCTTTCTTGGGAATGAGCACATAAATCGTCCACATATACTTCTAAGCTCTTTCACAAGAACTCTTTGAAGACATGACACATGAGCCTTTGGAATGTTGCAGGTGCATTGGTGAGGCCAAATGGCATCACACGAAATGCAAAGACTCCCCACTCTGTAGCAAATGCTGTTTTGTGTTGATCTTCTCGGGCAATGGCTACTTGGTCGTAACCAGAAAATCCATCAAGAAAGCTATAAACTTCCTTGCGTGCAACACGCTCCAATAAATTTTTAGCGATTGGAAGCGGATAGCTATCTCTAATTGTAGCGGCATTAACTTTTTTAAGGTTACTACACACTCGTAACTTTCCATTCTTATTGGGCACCACTACAATGGGGGACACCCACTTAGTATGCTCAATCTCATAGATAAACCCAGCTTCAATTAATCTATCGATTTCTTCTTTTATTTTAGCTGCATAAGTGTCATTATATGTGTAGGGCTTCTGTTTGGTGGGCTTGGCGTCGGCAGTCATGGGGATCGTATGAGAGCATATTCTTGGATCTACCCCTTTCAAGTCTCTATAGTGCCACGCAAACACGTCCCTATATTCCCTTAATAGAGCTACAAGCTCCATTTCTTCTTTTGTACTTAGGTCATCTCCTATGTACGTACAACGTTCTTCGTTCTCTTCAATGGTTACCACAATTTTTTTGGTCTTTTCTTTATTATCGTACGCTTCTCCTATAATGGCTTCTCTCTTAGGCATTCGCACCAAAATTTTTTGGTCATTAACTTCATATTTCTTGAAATTTTCTGGTACTTCAAACAATGATTCCTCCTCTTCTTGTTTCACTGCTTTTCTTTTCTTTTTCTTTTGACTACTCTCACTTTCCTCCTCTGAATTTACCATTTTAATGCTTGTGAGAGGTTCTTCTTCTTTCTGGTTAAACACTCCTACATCTTCTAAATAGTGTTTCTCTGAGTTAGAGCAACTATCCATCACAATGGACTCTAGATCATCGTCATTCTCTTCTTCTTTTATGACCTCACTAGGGTCACATTCTTCTAGCAAGGGCTGACACATGAACACTGAAATATCATAACCCTCCTCATCACAATGAGGTGTCCATTGTTCTTCATTGACTCCAATGTCCATGGTAGCTAAGATTTGTGGCCAGCCATGAGGTTCAAATTCCTCATCTGAAAAGATCATCAGTGTGTAGGCTGGATCTTTAACTGGTTTATCTCCTGGCGAAGTTCCTTCTTCTCTCGCCTTTAAACATTTTTCCTCTTCCTCTGCGACCTTGCACATCCACAAATGAGTATCTTCATGCAGCCATGATGGATCAGGTGAACCTTTCAGAATGCATAGAGATGGAATCTTCTTTCGCTTTGTGGATAGGATTCCACTGTAGGGGTGGTACATCTCTGAAGGACTAATCCTTCAAATCGACCTTGGTGGTGACCCCTAAGTGTTGTAAGTACACGGAGTTGGTTCCCCAATCCCATACTATTTGCAATTGTCGTAGGAAGGGTCTTCCTAGGATCATCTCATAAACATTATTTTTCTCAAAGTCACATATTGCAAATGTGTGCTCAAACTCTACACCACAAGTGGTTAGAGTTATCCCTTTGAGCAATCCTAGAGGTCTTTCAAAATGACCGTCAGCCATTTGCAGCTTCATTCTAGTTGGTCTTAATGTGGGTTTGCCCCATTGCTTCCACAAGGAGGTGGTCGCAATAGCAACACCAGCACCTGAATCTATGATTGCTTTGGTTGTGTAACCTTGGTAGGTGATTGGAAGATAAGTGTTACCTTCTTCACCCTCACACACGTCCCCTATTTCGTCTAGAGGTATCTGTGGTACTTTCTAGTTAGAGCCTACTTTTGGCATATTCGACTCAAGTTCTGAGACCTGATCCTTCACATGATTCCATAGCTCAGGTTTTGCTTTGAGCAGCTCTTCTACAGTGAGATGACATTGAACCTTAGTGCTCTTCACGACATCGGTGTTCCTTGGGACCACTGAGTCTTCATGTCTTACCAGTATTGTGGGAGCTCTGATCTGAAGAGATTCAGATTCCCATGGGCCTGGAAATTGAGGCAGTTCTTCTAAGTTATTAGATTCAAAATCTAATCTTTCGTCTTCTTGTTGATCTACTTGATCTCCGTAAATAGATGGAATGTCTTGGGGAAATTGATCATGAAGGTCATCAATCTCACGAATAGGAGGGGAATCACCCTTCTCCTTGGCCCATTTCTCCTCTTGTATTTCCCGCAAGAACTCTTGAGAGTAAGGTGTTCCAACATTTGTAGAATTAGGAACATAAGCTCCCATTGGTGGTGAGCTTCCTCTCTTAATAACTGGTTGAGCCTGTGGAGGTAAAGAAACTTGTCGTTTGTTTACCAACTGCTCTAATCTTTCTAGTAAGCCCTCGAAATGCAAATCTTATTTGACAAAGTTTGTCTGATTGAATCTTTGACTAATCTCTGGTATAGCTTGAGCCTGTTCTACCATTTTCATGCACATTTTCATCCGCTCAATCTCTAAATCCGCTCTAGGGTAACTCTTGTCTAGGTTTTCAGTTGTTGGCCCTTCTTGAAGTCGAGCCTGGTAGGCCTTGAATATCATGTCCAAGCCTTCTAGGGTTGGATCTGCAAGAACAGACCCTGGTTGCGGCCTATTTACAATGGGTGGTGAGGTGGGATGAACTGGAGTAGATGGAGTTTAGTATCCGAGGGGCTTTGAGAAGCAATGACATCTATTTTTGTTTCCGCTTCTTTCAGGCTTTCTTCTAGTTCTGATAACTTTTTATTCCACTTGCGATTGGCCTTCTCTCTCGTATCTTTCCATGTTCTAATTTTTTGCTTGCTAGGCTCTCCTAATTCACTTGACTCTGATTGTTCAGCTGGCTTATCCTGTTTTAAGGCTTGTGCCCTAGTGACTGCTTGTACAGGAGCCACATTACTGCTACTAGCACTTGAATCCACCACTAAGCCTACCACATTAATGGGTGTGACCTTGGGCGCACTCGAGGGGTGTAGCTCAGTGATGAGTAGCACCTCCTTTAATGTCAATCCGGGAAGACGTGAGGATGGTATGATGACCTCGAGCAAGTGAAGGCACAAGTGCGTGAGTGAGAAGCACACAAACATGCACACACATACACACACGCGCACACAAGGTAAGACAAAGAGAGAGAAGCAATGGAGATCTTTAGATTACTTTCAACAAGCTCATACAAGTTCAAATCAATTACAAGCTAACCTCAAAAATGAGCTCTCTAGCTCTATTTATAGTTTTTGACTAGGTTTTGGCCTTGTCCAGACCTAGTGTCCGACATAGTTAAAAATTAGGTTCTCGGCAGAGGTTCAAACGGAGTCTAAAAAATGTGAAAATTGATAGGTAGGTACTTCTAAAGCTCCTCAAGTTCAAGGACTCCTTGGCTTGCACAAAATGGAGCTACAAAAATATGAAATGGTATTTACAATGGTTTTTAGTGATGAAAATCACTATTTTTGTAGGGATTTCTTCTAACATTTTGACATACATTTCCTGGAGCTCCCTACTTGCTCCTTCTTCTTGTGTGCCCAACTCTTTGATGCCTGAAAAATTTAAATGGCCTACTTGCCAGATCTTCTTTGACTATTGTGTCTGCTTGTGCTTTCTCTTCGCTCCGACTCCCTTTGTAGGCTTCCTTGTCTTGTGAATCCTTTCAGTTCCTTGACTACTGCCAACACCCCCCCCTCTCTCGCGTCTGTTGTCTCTGACAGACCCTTGTCTAGCTGTGCATTGGACATAATATTGAACAACATCGGAAGCAAGGTGGTGTTGTTCTAATCGTAGCCCCCGTGCTAGGTCTGTTAACAATGCATCCCAATTCACTGGTCCTGGGACGTCTAAATGTGGCACCCGCAATTGTTCTGAATGGATGGTTCTTTCCACAACGAATAAGTTGGAGGAGATGTGAGGGCCTGGGTACAAATATTTCTGAGTGATATTCCCAGAATCCTGTTACGAACATCTCCTCGAATGTCTGTTTAAAGCAAGCTGGGAGGTACTTGATTTTGGCGTGCCAAGCATATACTACCTCTATTGATGGGGTGGTGCTCATGTCGTATACCAGATCTTGGTTGCCTGTAAGGAAGCCAATTCCTGAGAAGTGGGGGTCTTTAATGTTCTTGAATGTCCTGAATGTGATCAGCATTAATTCAAAGATTTTCATGCACATTTCGGCCATCACATCGGGGGTATTCCGTAGTCGAATGCTCGAGTGACGGATGGTAGAAATCATATAATTCATAGTGGGAGGTCCTTGTGGAGGTGCTAGATAAACATAGTTTAACCACTTTGCACAGCCTTTGATGTTCTTGACAGCAATGGTAAACTCGGGCCAAGTGCATCTGCGGAAGACTGGAACATAACAGGGATTGTATTTAATAAAGAGTGGCATGTTAGTCCAAGTACAAACCATCTCTGGGTAGGTCTCGAGAAGACAGATCCTCCAGGTGGGTTGATGAATGGATCCTTTTTTAGCACTCTTTGGGATATCATCGGGCCCAAATTGTGTGGCGAAAGCTGGAGCCTTGCCACATCATCGTTGGATCTCTGCGTTGTAATCTGCCAGGAGTACGCAGTATGGCACATATTGATCGTCGTTGGTGCCGATCCATCTATGATGAGACATACTGCGGAAATACTCTGACTTTATGATGGTGTCTTCTAATTTGGCCATTGATTGGATTTGGACTGCCACTCGATCTTCATGGGTTGTAGCTGTTTTTTCTAATGTATGGAGCCATTCGGGTACTTTGACTTCCAAGGTGTCCATTCCTTCTGAGGTTTGCTGACCACCTGGCATCGGCATAGGAACATATGGTTCCTCATACGTTTCGTCCACCTCAATGGGTACCAATTCATCTGGCTCTGGTTCTACAACTGGAGAGGGCTGTCTTTCATATTCCAGTAACTTCTTCTGCAGTTCCACCACCTGCTCTGTTAATGCCTTTACTTCCGCTGAAGTCGAGGTCGTTTGTATGACTTTGGGTTGTGCCTTCTGTTCCCTGAGCTGGCGACGTAGCTCATCCCGTTCCTTTTCCAAATCGTCATGTGCTTCTAATACATCGGCATAGCTTTCCAAGATTGTTTTCATTGTTTCTGAGGGAACTGCTTTGAATTGTTCTGGGTCGATTTCATGGGGAGAGCCTTCCATGGCAGCTTCCAGGTTTTCTTCGTTTTGCTTTTGCAGATGCTTGTTTTCTTCAAGGGCTGTAGCCATGTGTTTTCTGAGTAGAGTCAAATTTTGCCGGACTCTCAGATTATCTGTTTGGTAGACCTCCAGTAAGGCTTCGAGTTGTTTGACACCTGGCTCTTGTGATGGTTGGGGTGTCTCCAGGAGGGTTTGATGAGCTTGCTCAAGTGTGGTGTAACATTGATTGAGGTCTGCATTTTCTTCTTCTATAATTGTAAGCCGTCTCTGTAGTTGTTGATGATTCATAGTCAGTTGATGATGACGGTCTTCGAGAGCCTGATACTCACTCTGAAGTTGATACACACATTGATGTAATGCCATGAATATACTATTTACATTAAACGATGTAGGGAAAGATGAAGATGCAGGGGGAATGGGGAAGGGGAAGGGAGTTGTGAATGCTGTGGAGTCAAGTGGTGAGGTAGGTGGAGGGGGTATGGGAGATTGAGGCTGCGTGGGGGGTGGGAGTGGTGCTGTGGCTGGTGATCTTTCCATTGTGTCGAACGTGTGTGTGACTGTGTAGGTGGGAACAGTGGGTGGGGTGGATGTGATATTGGTGAAGAGTGTTGTGAAAGTGGGCATGGTAACTCCTCCGAATTGGATGCCGGGAGAGAGAGGAATTCCCATGACGACTATGGTAATGGTAGAAATAGGCGTGGTAGTGCCAGGTGGTGAGGTGACTTGTGTAGTGAGAGGTGAGGTGGGGGGTGAGAGTGGTTCCGCCTGATGTGCTTCTGTTTGTGTGTTACCTCCTGGTTTTGATACATTGATGTGGATTTGTTTGCCGGATCGCATGGGACGAGTAGGCACCCATTTCTCAACTCGATGAATATAAGTCATGGATGCATGAACAGCCTCATCTAAGCCTACTGCGTCTGCGTGCAGGTTCATCGATTCAATAAACATGTCATCCACGCCTTCCTCGGCTAACATTTGGCTCATGATCATCTTTCCTGTCTCGAGCGACAGTTTGTGCTGTTCTTGGACTCGCTTCATAGTTTCGTATAATCTTTTTATTTGGGGCCGAGTATGCTGGGGCACTTGCTAGTTGTGAAAGTTTGTCATATTCCTTATCATACTCCTCGTTTGCCTCTTCTTCTTCTGTCTCTTCTTCATCCTCTTCTACTTCGACTACTCCCGGTTGGGTTGGGGCTGAAGTTGTAGTAGTAGGTTGTGGTCCTTACGTCTGCTCTGCTTCTGTCTCCAGATTAAACTCATTGATCAAACGGGCAATTTCTTCATCTATCAAATCAGCAAGGGTGTAACCCTGTGGGAACTCCAAGTCCGATGGAATCGGAGGGAACACCAGGTTGGGTCCTTCTGCACTTGGTCTGGGTAGGCAAATGGTAAATGGTCAGACATGCCTCCTTTGGGGAGGGGTAACTTCTGGGGTGGTGGTGGCTCCCCTGGCTTGAGCACATGGTAATTGAACTCCCCCTCTCATTTTCTTTGATGGAGGACCCGCCGTTGATAGCCGTCTTTGGAACTCTTGGGCCCTGGACCATACTAGTGCTCTTTGAAAGGGCACGTCGTACGCTAAGCACCTATAAATTATTCTTGTGAGAGCACAACATCCATGAAGTACATTTTTCTGTTTCTTATTCCATCGTTGATGGGCTAGGTGTATTTGATTGATGATCCAGTGTGGTATATTGATGGTGAGATTCTCTGTCTCCGCTAGGTACAAGCTAAACCATATCTTTTTTGGTGGCATAGTGAAGCGTTCTTGGGCGGGAAAAGCAAAATGCTGCATGATCGTTCGTAGGTGGAGAGCAATGGTAGGTGTCATTGCTACCATGTCCTTCAATTTATTGAGATCTTTATGCTTCATCCTACCTGGAACCAACGTCTCTTTCTCAGTGGGAATATGCATACCTTGCATGTTCAATGCTTCCCGTACCAAATTGAGGGTCAGTTTGAATCTCTTGAGTTCGTGGCCTGGCAATAGTGAGGGTAGCACAAAAGTACTATCGCCTCCCTTGGCCCTGCTAGGAGTGATGGTACTGATAAAATAGGAGTAGCGTAGCAAATCTGGCTTAGGCAAATGTGCCCTGAAATAGCTATCCAAGCCCGCTTTGGTCCATACTGATCGCATTACTTCTGCATTCTAATAGTTCTCAAATTTACGAGTGAAGAAATGGTAGCACCCCCATTTGCCATTGAACTCAATTTCTGCTTCCCAGAAGTAGGTGCCATCACCTAATGGCCCTGCGACATCACTAAACCAATGAGCGTGTTTCCCCACTTGAGAAGTGTGTCCCTGAGGAGGGTCCTGAATAGGGAGCACATGCACCGCTTGAAGTTCTTGAGGCCTCTCGGTGAGTGGTGGTTCAAGGAGGAGGGTTTCAATGTCCACAATTTGTGCGCTAGACCCTGCTTGGGAACTGGTGCCTCCTGCTTCTGCCATTGTTATTGCTTGCTTGCTGGTTCTGTGAGAATATAGAATCATGCGTTAATATTGTAATGGACAAGATAGAACACTTTTTGTCCCCATTACAACATTATCATGAGGTGAGTAATGGGTTAGTGGGTCAGTGAGTGCTCGATGATTGTGTGTGTAGTTAATGAATGGATAGTTCTACGAGCTAGATGGAAAGATGCAGTGTATGAGTGATGTAGTTAGCAAGTGAGGATGAATTTACACATGGGGTTCGGGGGTTTTATTACAAGTTTTAGGCTGCCAAACACAATGGATGGCTTTCGGTTTTGGTTTAGTGAAGACTCTGGAGGGCTTTATGAGTATGTCTGCTTGGGAATGAGGCGTTTTTGGGACCCATTTACAAGTGAGTCTGTTCGTGCTTCTAGGCGACTGTGCGTTCGTGTGTATTAAACAAGAGTGGGTAACGGCTCTTTGAGTGAGTGAACCCTGGCGTGTATGATGTGATTCGTGCGTGACTAGTTGAGCCCGCAAGCAAGCCTTAGACACCCAAATTTGTCTTGATTGTGGGCCAGCCTTCAGCGACTTCTTGGGTACCTAGATAGATTTCACTTTCTCAAAAGAAGTTTTGGAAGTCTTCTCATTAGTATCATGTCATTGATTACTAATAGGAATTTGAGATGGTTGTTGTCGCTTGACTGGAATAGGCCGCTCGCCTTTTTGCACCCACAATTGTTTCAATGGCTGAGTCATTCTGCTTCGCATGTTGTTTTGGCCTCCAGCATAGGTAGTCTTCAGTAATTGATTTGCCTTTGGTTGCTGCCTCCCTCTGGCTTTTGGAAAAGAAGGGAGTTCCGTTGAGTCCTTGACTTCTTTATTGAGATCACCATTCCTCTGCATCACATAGCTTTGGAAAAGAATAGCATGGTCAACTTCATGTGTACCCCTAGAAGGACCAGGAGTCTGTGCCTTTCCTAGTTCCTTGAGTGTTCCATTATCTAACTCAATTGTAATTCGACTCTGATTTACCCATACCTGAAGAAGTGCACTTCTTAGGTTTAAGTTGACTGCATGGGCATAGATCCAGTCTTGACCCAAGACCAGAGGCTCCGTGAGATCCTCATCTTGACACACTAGTACTTTAACTGTCATTAGAACATCTTGAATGGAGAGGGGAAGTTCCATCTCGCCCATGCAAGGGGTTTCCACACCTCCCAATCCTATGAGATATTCTTCTATAGGATTGACTTTTAACTTCAATTCTTGACAGTAAGAGAGTTTAGTGGCACTAGTGGTTGCACCTGAGTCAATCAAGGCCCGTGCAGTCTTTGCACCCTTTCCTTGTTCTATCTCCAAGGTTACAAAAGGACGTCGGTCAACTATTCTATGGGGGCTTACACTTGAGACTTTACACATAGCCATATGATATCGTGGGTTCGCATAGTCATCTATCCTTGGCTGATCTCGTCCTTGTCTTCTCATCTTCATTTTTCGGATGCGTTCCAAGGCTTCTGCCTGAGCTTCTTCTCGAACTCGTTTTTCCTCTTCTTTACATTTCTTGGCAGTGTTGAGTCGATTGACCATTTCCTCCGTGAGAGGTTCTTGATATAACTTGACTCTGCATTCGCTTATGTAGTTAGGGAGAATATTGCCTTCTAAAGTGGCTAGTTGTACTGCTCCACTAGTTGAAATCCTGTTGATGATCATAGATCCGTAACCACGCTTTTCTAGCTTTCTCGCATGTTGTTTCAGAGTATATACCAAAACTAAGTCTCCGGCCTTTAATCCTTTATCCTTAACATGGGCATCAAAGTACGCCTTGTGTCGTTTCTTAGCTGCATATATTCCTGCTGCAGCTCTTAGTCTGGTTTCACCTAATCGTTCAAGGTCAAAAATTCTCAAAGAGAGTTCATGACCCATCCACTCATGCTCATGTGCTACTCTCAATATGGGAATCAAGAAGTCCAAAGGTAGCACCGCATTTTGGCCAAATACCATCTGAAAGGGTGTGGCTTGGAGTACCGTTTTATAGGCCACTTGGTATGCCCAAACAACATGGTGTAGCTGTTTGTCCCAATCAGAGCGTTTATTATTCACCAATTTGGTAAGCACATTGCATAGAATCTTGTTTGTGCTTTCGGCTTGCCCATTAGCCTGTGGGTGATAGGGAGCAGACTTCTTGTGTAGTACCAAGAATTCTTGGAGGAGATTTTCAATAACTTCATTCAAGAAGTGAGTGTTTCTATCACTTACTAGCTCTATGGGTAGCCCGTATCTTGTGAACACATTCTCAAATAGGAACTTAGCAGTTGTCTGAGCATCATTCTTTGTCGTAGCTTTTACCTCTACCCACTTTGTTAGATAGTCGGTGGCAACAATGATGTATTCAGCATGTGAACCCTTAGCCGGGGGATTAATAGGACCTACGAAGTCTATTCCCCACTTAGAGAATGCACGTCCACCCATCATGGGTTTCAGTGGCATCTCATCCTTGCGTATAGGGTACTGAGTTCTCTGACAGACATCACACCGTTTCACATAGGTATGTGCATCCATGTGAAGGGTCGGCCACCAGAAGCCCGCAAATAGTATTGCCTTGATCACCCGATGTGGTCCAAAATGTCCTCCTACTACACCTTGGTGAGCTGCTTCCAAGATCTTGAGATATTCGCTCTCATGGACACATAGTCTCAGGTAACCATCTTTACCACGCTTGTATAGATTATCACTAATGAGTGAGTAATCTAGGGCTTCTTGTTCTAGACTTCTTTGTCTGGCCAGTGTCATATCTTGAGGGGATGTTCCCGTCCTCAAGAAATCTACTAATGGTTCACTCCAATCTGGCACTATGGACACTTGATATAGAGTGGCATGTTCCACAGGTGGTTTAGTGCAACAGATTGGGCATTCCTTGCACGACTTTTGGACATCGGCTTCCATAGTAGGCCAATGCACTCTGAATCTCCTAAGTGTCTGTAAAGTTCTTTGCTTTGAGTAGTGTTGCTCTAATGCACCTACATGTGCTAATTGTAGCCATTTTGTGTACTCGTCCTCTTCCACACAACAAGCCAATATCCCTTGATCTGTCTGTTTGTACATGCTTCCTGCCATGATATGGTACTTCTGGGCTTTTACTACCTCTCTATCTTAAGTGTTTATGACTGGGTGATTAGGCCCGTAGGTCAGTACTGGCACTAATGGCTTAGCCCATTGAGGTACAACTTCCAGATTAAACAAGTAAGCATCAGGAAGGTCGTCTGATACTCCTTGTAGGGCTTCTCCAGATGTGAGCCTAGAGAGATGGTCTGCTCTCAAGTGAGTCTTCCCTTTCCTCACCACAACTTCAAAGTCGTATTCCATTAGTAGGAGAAACCATCTTACTAATCTACTTGTATTGCATGGTTTGTTTACCAAGTACAATAATGCCTGATGATCAGTAAAAAATTTAAACTTATTTGCAAGCAAATAGTGTCTAAACTTTTTAACTGCATATACCATGTCTAATCCCTCTCGTTCAGTGGTTGTATAGTTTCATTCAGCTGCATTCAATTGTCTATTGGCATAGGCAATTGGAAGATCCATATTACCTTCACCTGTAGGTTGTGCAAGCACACATCCAATAGCATAATTGGATGCGTCCACGTGAACATGAAATGGCTTATTCCAATCTGGTGTGGTCAAGATTGGTGCTGAACACAATCTTCTTTTGAGCTCATTGAAGGAGTCCTCACACTCATTAGTCCACTCAAAGTTGGTCAAAAGTCCATACAGAGGCTTGGCAATGATGGCGTACGTGTGTATGAAGCGTCGGTAATAGCCACAATGCCCCATGAAAGCTTGTACTTCCTTGACATTCTTTGGCCTAGGTAACTCGGCTATGGCTCTTACTTTCTCTTCATCGGTGGATATGCCATTCTTTGACACTATGTGTCCTAGAATCTTGCCTTGCCTGACCATGAAAACACACTTTTTTGGGTTCAGGCAGACTTGATACTCTCTACACTTGTCAAAGATTTGTCTGAGTTCAGGTATATGTGTCTGTCTAATGTTGGAATGAGCACAGAGATCATCAACATAGACCTCCAAATTCTTCCTCAAGAACTCTTTAAACACATGACACATCAATCTTTGGAAGGTTGCAAGAGCATTGGTAAGCCCAACTGGCATTACTCTAAAAGCAAATATGCCCCATTCTGTGGCAAAAGCTGTCTTATGCTGATCTTTTGGAGCTATGGCTACTTGATTGTAGCCCGAAAATCCATCAAGGAAGCTGTACACTTCCTTGCCTGCTACCCTTTCTAGTAGATGCTCTGTGATAGGAAGTGGATAATTATCTCGGATAGTGGCTGCATTGACCTTTTTCAAGTTAATGCATACTCGTAGCTTTCCATTCTTCTTGGGCACCACTACAATGGGGGATACCCACTCAATGTGCTCAATTTCATAGATGAATCCAGCTTCTACCAGTCTATCTATCTCCTCTTTGATCTTGGCAGCATAGTTATCATTATATGTGTATGGCTTTTGCTTAGAGGGTTTCGCGTCTGAGGTCATGGGAATTGTGTGTGAGCATATGTCTGGGTCAACACCCTTCAAATCCTTGTAGCTCCAAGTGAATACATCTCTGTATTCTCTTAGCAAGGCTATCAATCCGTGCTCTTCTTCTTCCGTCAGGTCATGTCCTATATAAGTACATCTCTCCTCTCCTTCTTCTAGGGCTACCACTATTTTCTTGGTGGTTTCTTTGTTATCATAGGCTTCTCCTGATTGTGCCTCTCGTTTAGGCATCCTTATCATGACTCTTCTATCATCTATCTCATACTTCTTAAAATTTTCCGGGACCTCAAACAAAGATTCTTCCTCTTCTTGTGTGACTTCTTTCTTCTTCCTTCTCTTTCCTTCTTCCTTAGGGGTCACATGTGTGGCTAGCCTTACATCATTTGCAAGCTCTCCGTGTCTCTGGGGTTGAATTTCTACTTCATAGAAGTATTCTTCATCTGATGCAAAGGGTGGGTCCATAATGATTGACTCTAGATCGGAGTCACTTGCATCCTCAAATGCATCAGGGCTAGGTTCGCACTCTTCTAAAACTGCATCTCCCATGATTGGCTCTATGGAGAAAACTGATATGTCATAGCCATCCTCATCACAGTGTGGTGTCCATTGGCTACGTCCATGGTTGCTGGGATCTCTGCCCAGCCGTGGGGTTCAAATTCTTCATCAGGAAATACTACAGGTGCATAGGCTGGGTCTTGAATGGATCTATGGGTTTCTTTTGCACCTATCTCTCTGGCCTTTTCTCTCTTCTCTTCTTCCACTACCACTTTACACATCCATAAGTGAGTGTCTTCATGCATCCATGAGGATCCTGATCCTATGGAGTGCACAGACTCTGTATCATCTTTGGCCCTATGAATATGATTCCATTGGATAGGAGGGAAATCTCTATGAGAGTAATCTTTGAGATTGACTTTGGTTGTAACACCTAAGTGTTGCAAGTATAAGAAATTGGTTCCCCAATCCTGTACCAATTGCAATTGTCGCATAAATGGTCTTCCCAAAATCATCTCATAGGCATGGTTCTTGCTAAAATCACAGATAGCAAATGTGTGCTCAAACTCTACACCACAGTCCAACCAAATGGTTCGTATTGGGTAAACAAATCCTCAACATGTTCAGCTCTTAACACTTGTTTGAACTCGACCACATGATCATAAGGATCTCCTGTCCCGTCAAAATAATTCTTCATTGGCTTGATCACTTGAGTGGGTCTAAGGGTTCTTGGGTGCTCTCGGGGTCTAGGCAATGGAAAATCATGTTCATCTCTTTGTTGCCTATGTGCTTGATGTCTCTCTCTTTCAGGTCTTTCATTTTCAAATCCTGGTCTATTTCTGCCCATAGTGTGTGCAAAACTTACCTCAGGTCTCTCTCTATTTCTTTCTCTTTGGGCTTCATGAGCTTGGGATGATCCTACTCCTTGGAGGCCGTGGGAAACATTGGATCTTGGTGGAGGGAAAATCAATTCACTCTTCCAAGTATATGCATGTCTATCATGCTCCGCTACCAAGAACATTTTCTCTGATGTGTTATCCAGGTAGACAACTTTGCGTGGTATCTCTAGATCCTTGAACTCGTAGATGATGACTATGCCTAATTGGCTAGGTTGGTCTGGCTTGAATCTCCAAAAGGCTTCCTTTGTTTCTCTATTCAAGAATAGTTCTATGCTTTTGTTGTCTTGAGGGATCCAATCTGAGTGATCACTCTGGTCAAAACTGACTTACCTCTAGGAGTCTGGGGTCCTTGTCCTACATTTCCTTGTTCTAGGTCTCCTATCTCATTCTTATGAATGATATTTCCAAACTCATCGGTCCTATCTGGTAGGTTGGTGACCACATACATGGTTCCTTCGTTATCAATGTATGAACCCTCTTCGAATTTGACCACCAGGTGTTCAAGTCCAAAGGGTTTATTTGGATTTTTGAGTTGGACCACTGATCGCCTCAGGCCATCCTCATAGATGTGAGCACCTAATCGGTTGGCCCGATTATATTCCAATTGTGTCTTATAGGGACCTTCTGGTGTTTGCAGATGGGCAGTTCCTGAGCCACCTGCAGGTTTCCCAATGCTAAAAGACATTTCTGAGTCACTTGTGTCAGAGTTTAGTACGTACGAACAGCCACTTCGTTGTTGTGCCCAAGACTTAGCTGTATGGTTGACACTACACTGAGAAGATCTAATGCTTTTTCTATCCCTGCCTAGGTGTCTACCAGATCTCAGGTTCATAAGCTTTGGTTAAGAGTCCAAAATTTCCCCTTGTCATGGTTCAAAATCCTTTGGAGTCCTCTTGGTTCCCTAGTCCCACCTGAGCTCAAAAAATGGACTTTGGATGAAAAAGTTATGTCAAATCAAGCTCCTGGGGGTCAAAACAGGACCTTTTGGAAAAAATCACGATTTTGTGTGAAAATCGTGATTTTGTGAAATCAAGAGAATCACGATGCTGTGAAATCAAGAGAATCGCAATGCTGTGAAATCAAGAGAATCGCGATGCTGTGAAATCAAGAGAATCCTGATGCTGTGAAATCAAGAGAATCGCGATGCTGTGAAATCAAGAGAATCGCGATGCTGTGAACTCAAGAGAATCGCGATGCTGTGAAATCAAGAGAATTGTGATGCTATGAAATCAAGAGAATTGCGATGCTGTGAAATCAAGAGAATCACTCTTGCAGGAGGGTTACACTACAAGCAAAGAAGACGGCTTTACTACTAGCAACGAAGATAACATGGATAGTGAAAGCTCCATCATCGGATCGACTATTCCGGAAACGGAGCTGAAAACGGTGCCCAGTTCTTCCCAGCAGGAGGCATCCCGCAAAGGAAAACAACCTATGGAGTTACCGTGGAAAAGCCCCCACAAGAACCTAATGCTAACTCGGGATCCGATCCGAGCGAAAAAGAAAGACGAATCCAAGAAAAGAAAGGACAAAGCTCCCTCCCGCAAAGAGGGATCACTACGACAATGATCATCATCTCGTTAAATGCTAGAGGGCTCACCGACCCCTCAAGAGCGATCATCATTGGTCAATGGCTTCGCGACATTAGCCTAAACCCAGATTTTATATGTATCCAAGAGATTAAAATTGACGGAGAAGACCTCCAGAAACGGCTTAGACATGTCTCCTCGACCCATGTTTGGATTTCAACGGCGCATCAGCGGGGGTCCGGTGGAACGGTAATCGGTATTAATCAACTCTGGTTTGAAAAGCTTGAGCGCTCCATTGAAGATGAAGGCCATCGATGGATTGTTGTTTCTTTCAGTGCTCCCCTTTGTTTTACTTTAGTTTCCTTGTATGCCCCTAATGGGGAGTTAGAGAGACTCAACACTTGGGCCTCCTTGGACTCGCTCCCCCACAACGTGCTTATTTGTGGTGACTTCAACATGGTTGAGGACCCTATGGACAGATGGTTGGGCAAGGGTAGGGTCATCGATGGTCGGGAGAAAGAAACGTGGGACAAAACTAAACTACACTTGGATCTGGTCGAATTCAAAGACTCGAAGGGCTTTTCTTGGTCAAATCTCCAAGCAGGCGAGGACCTGAGGAAAGCTAGACTTGATAGATGCTACATTTCTCAGAGCTTTACTCATCAGTGGGGCCACCCTTCCCTCTCGCAACGCACCGACCTCACCATCTCTGATCACTACCCGATCGTCATCACTTTTCAACCCCCCACCAAGATCCGTAAGGCTCCGTGGTTCCATGCCAGTGTGCCCTCCTTCTCTCTCCCCTCCGTCCATCAAGAAATTTCTGATGTGTGGAAGGAGGCATTCGCCTCTAGCTTGTCCCCAGCCAAGTGTTGGAGAAGTGCGGTCGATAAGTCACGACAGATCATGATTAGATCCAGGAAGATGCTCGAGACTGTGCGGCGGGCTCGTAGAGAAGCTCTATATCATAGACTCTGGCGGCTCGAGGAGGAAGTGAACAAAGGAAAATCTCAAGCCCAGAAAGGACTTCGAAAAATCAGAGCGTTGCTGAGATACGAGGAAGAGATACAAAGGAAAAATTTGCAAATTTTCTTCAAGGAGTGGTGGGCTGGCAAAGCCGACAAACCCACCAAAGAGATGTGCCGTATCCTCAAAAGGAAACACAACAGAGAATCGATCCCCTTATTGCTAGATGCAAATGGCAATGTATGCAATACGAAAGAAGATAATTTTGGGATCATTGAAGGGCACTTCACGAGACTCTTGGGGACCTCAAACCCCCTCTCCCACCATAGAAGGGACTGTATGGCAGCCATATCTAGGGTTTCCCCCCACAGGATACCACCCAACCTTCTCCCTCTGCTCCATGCCTCTATCTCTGAAGCCGAAATCATTGAGGTCATTGATGCCCTCCCCTCAGGTAAAAGCCCGGGACCCGACGGGCTCACTAACGAGTTCTTTAAATCCTTCAAGTTGGTGGTTGCCACCCCTCTTCGTTTGGTTTGGCAAGAGGCACTCAAGTTTGGCGCGCTTCCTTCTTGTCTCAACAATGGCATTATCAAGTTAGTTCACAAAAAAGGGGAAAAGAACAGAATCGAGAACTGGCGTCCCATTACAATGCTCCAAACAGGATACAAGATCATCGCCAAAGTCATTGCCAACAGAATCTCTTGCCACTTGAGAGCGTGGCTAAGCGAGGACCAAAAAGGTTTCATCAAAGGCAGGTCAATTTTGGAAACCATCATAGATATCTGGGAAGGTCTTGAATTTGCAAATGAGTCTAAACAAGACGTAGTTTTCCTCAAGATCGACCTTGACAAAGCCTACGACAGGCTAGAATGGGACTATATTCTACAGTCGCTACATGATCTTGGTTGTAGTCAGAAATTCACCAAGATGATCGCGACCCTTCTCGGAAACGCATCGACCCAAATTAACATTAATGGAAATCTTTCAAAGGTGATCAAACTTAGAAGATCTATCAGACAAGGGTGCCCATTGGCTCCCCTTCTCTTTGCCATTGCCACGGAAGGGCTTAGCAGGCTGGTGGAGCATCAGGTGGAAGCTGGTAACATTAAAGGCCTTCGTTTGCCACATGACCACAGTCAGATCACCATGAGACTTTTTGCCGATGATATGAACGCTTTTGTGCACAATGATAGCACCAGCCTTGAGACGTTCTGGAAGTGTCTTGCTACCTTTTATGAAGCCTCTGGTTCCATAATCAACCACTCCAAGACCGCCTTTGGAGCTATTGGTGGGCCTCAGCCCGGCCTTCTCATTGATCATGGCTGCCAAATCATTCCGCAAGGCCAAATTTTTCGGCTTCTTGGGATTCCCTTGGGGTTCGGCGTCTCTATGGAACAGCGGTGGAACTGGGTGCTTGCCAAACTTGAAAACAAGCTTAACTATTGTAGAGGTATGCAAATCAATCTTGCTGGTTGCGCTATGGTTATCAACACGTTCCTCTTATCATCTACCATTTATTTCCTTTCTTGTTGGAGACCGAAAGAGCATGATCTGTCCAAACTGGATAGTATTTGTAGAAACTTCCTTTGGACGGGCGACCACAATAGGAGGGGGGTGCCTAAAATCAAATGGTCCATCTGCACCAGCCATAGAGATAGTGGGGGACTCGGTATCTTGGACATTGGGTGCATGGCTAACAAACTGTCGGCCAAATGGATGATTAAGGCTTGGTGCAACGGGGAGGCCTCGTGGGCCAAGCTGATATTCAGAAACAAGCATGAGTTGGCGCTCACGGGTTTCCCAAATTGGAAGAATCTTGACATCTTGACCTTGCTGTTTTCCCCGATCCCCGTCTTCCCGAAAGGCTCCAATCTGGTGTGCTCCCTTTGGAAGAGTTGGAATAAAGTCAAAAGCTTCACAAGAATAAGTGAAGACTGGAAGTGGGCTGCTGGTATCAGACAAAACGATTGTATCTGGTTTCCAATCCATGGCATCCGGAGAGTGGAATCTTGGAACATTCAAAATGCCAAGAAGCTATGGAACAAAGGCTTCAAAAAATGGAAACATCTCTGGAAACAAGACACCAACCGCTGGATCAACTTTGAGGATATTGATCCTAGCATCAACATTTCGCATGAAGAATGGAACACTTTGCAAAGCAGATGTCTCGCCTGGGACCGACATAAGGTTCGCCTTCTCATGGGACACGACATGTCGAGCTCGCTTGGTCTCAAATGGCACAATGGGAATAGCCTATCAAAAATCCCGAACATCAAAGAAACGATCGACTATCAGTTTAACCTCAACAAAAAGTGGTGCCAGTCATGGACGCGGCTTCGGTGGGACATGAAGTTCATGGCTATCTGGCACCCCCTCATAGAAATCAAAAAATCTGTCCTCTTATGGCAAATTCTTCATCATGGAATCTGGACCAACCTTAAGGCTAGCAAAATTTGTGGGATCCCTCCCTGGTGCAAACGCTGCCACCGGTCTATCGAAGATGTTTCACACATCTTCTTTAACTGCCCCAACTCCAACAGACTCTGGCAGGTGGTTGGAAAGAGAATTAGACTTCAAAAACGTCTCAGTTGGCAGCAAGCCCTGCTGGGAGAAGCGATCGGCTGCTCCGCGACTCTCTGGAACGCCATCAGAGGGGAGGTGCTATGGAAAATATGGCGGGAAAGATGTGCTTTCAACTTCGGTGACTCCCCCAAGGAGTGGTCACTTGAGAAATCGCTGTTCCTCCTTGGCAAAAGGATTGTCAACTGTAAAAAATCCCCCCCCTTTAGGCATCATCAAGTACTCCTTTTGATCGATAACAAGCTTAAACCCAAGTGGGCCCCACATGAGGGTGATGAGAGGGTAATTAACCTTCTTTGTAATGCCATCTAAGCTCTGTAAAAGCTTCCCCTGCTTTGTGGGATTTGGGGGGTCCCGTGGGCACTAGTCCCCTTCTCTTGTACTCTTCTTTATCTAATTCAAGTCCGGGAGAGTAGGCTATTGCCGAACTTCCTTTATATTAAAAAAAAGAGAATCGCGATGCTATGAAATCAAGAGAATCGCGATTCTGAGCAATCCCCAAGAAATGCAATTTTTGAGAGAGAATCGTGAAAAACGTGATTCTGATAGAAAATCGTGTTTTTGACCTGAAAATCGCGATTTTGAGAATGACCAAAAAATCACGATTTTGATTGAAAATCGTGTTTCCTCAAAATCGTGTTTTGAAAATCGCGACTTTGTACCTTAGTGAAAATCGTGTTTTTTGAAAATCGCGATTGCCAATAGAGAATCGTGTTTGATCACAATCTTGTTTTTGGCTGAAAATCATGATTTTTGCTCAGAATCGTATTCTTTGAGAATCCCCAAAAAAATCACGCTTCTGAGGGTGACAAGAGAATTGTGTTTTTGAAAAACTTAGAGAATCGCGATTCTGAGCACAACTAGAGAATCGCGATTCTGAGAATGACCTCATAATCGTGTTTCCTTCAAAGGGCTTTTAGGCGAGAAATAAAAAATTTTAATTTAAAAAAAGAATTGAATTTTTCACAGAATCGCAATTTTCATCACAGAATCGTGTTTTTTGGCAGGAACTTCGCACTTTCTAACTCCTTCCCACACAATAATGCATGAAAAATGGTATGAAAATGGTGAAAATGCACTAAAAAACAAGAAATTTCTATGAAGAAGAAGATGGAAGAAGATGGAAGAAGATGGAAGAAGATGGAGATGGTGATGATGATGAAGATGAAGAGGAAAAATCAGAAAATGAACAAAAATAACAGTTTTTTTTACCTTCCAACGTCGCAAATCTACGATCTTACCATCAGAACGCTTGTCCTCGAAGCTCTCTCCCCGGCAACGGCGCCAAAATTTGGTGTAGCTCAAGCGTAAGCACCACCTCCTTTACTTGTCAATCCGCAGAGACGTGAGGACTGGTATGAAGACCACGAGTAAGTGAAGGAACAAGTGCGTGAGTGAAAGCACACAACATGCACACACATACACACACGCGTGCACAAGGTAAGATCAAAGAGAGGAACAATGGAAAGCTTCAATTGCAAAAGAGTTCTCTTACAAAAGCTCTATTCTCTAACAAGCGAACCTCAAAAATGAGCCCTTTAGCTCTTTTTATAGTTTTTGCACTAGTTTTGGCCCTGTCCAGACCTAGTGTCCGGCCTAGTTAAAAATTAGGTTCCATGGCTTATTTGAGGGCTCAAACAAAGTCTAAAAATTATGAAAATTGGTAGGATGATAGCTCTAATACTCCTCAAGCTCAAGGACTCCTCGGCTTGAACAAAATGGAGTTACAATAATAGAAAATGGTATTTACAATGGTTTTTAGTGATGAAAATCACTATTTTTGTAGGGGATTCTTCTGAAAATTTGACATACACTTCTTGGAGCTCCCTACTTGCTCTCTCTTCTTCTATGTCCACTTCTTTGATGTGCTTCCATGTTTTATGCTTGACCTTGAGTTCCAACACAAGCTTAACTTCAAGAAGGGCCTACAGCTGCAAACCTAGACAAGAGCTACCCTAGAGCAGATTTAGAGATTGAACGGAAAAAAATGTGCATGAAAATGGTAGAACTAGCTCAAGCTATGCTCGAGACTAGTCAAAAGTTCAATCAGACAAACTCTACTAAACCAGATTGGCATTTCCAAGGCTTACTAGAAAGATTAGAGCAGTTGGTAAACAAGCCCCAAGTTTCTTTACCCCCACAGGCTCAACCAATTGTTGAAAGAGAGATTTCACCACAAATAAAAACTTATGTTCCTGATTCCATGGATGAGGGAGCACCTCTTTCAATTCAACGGTAATCTCAAGAGTTCTTGCGGGAAACACAGGAACATAAATGGGCCAAGGAGGAAGGTAATCCCCCTCCTATTCCTAAAATTGATGATCTTCATGATCAATTTCCCCAAGACATTCCGTCAATGTATGGAGATCAAACAGAGCAACAAGAAGATGGAAGACTAGATTTTGAATCTAATTCTTTACAATAGTTGCCACAATTCACAGGCCCATGAGATTGTGAATCTCTTCAGATCAGAGTCTTCATATCAGAGCTCCCACCAAATGAAGACTCAATGGTTCCAAGAAACATTGACGTCGTAAAGAACACTAAGGTTCAGTGTCCTCTCACTGTAGAAGAGTTGCTCAAAGCAAAACCTGAGCTATGGAATCATGTGAAAGATCAAGTTCCAAAACTTGATTCCAATATGCCAAAAGTAGGATCTAAGCAAAAAGTTCCAGAGATAACTCTCGATAAAATAAGGGACATGAGTGAAGGTGAAGAAGGTAATACTTATCTTCCAATTACCTATCAAGGTTACACAACCAAAGCAATCGTAGATTCGGGTGCTGGTGTTGCTATTGCTACCACCTCCTTGTGGAAGCGATGGGGCAAACCCACCTTAAGATCAACTAGGATGAAGCTTCAAATGGCCGACAGTCATTTTGAAAGACCTCTAGCATTGCTCGAAGGGATAACTGTAACCACTTGTGGTGTAGAGTTTGAACATACATTTGCTATATGTGACTTTGAGAAAAATAATGTCTATGAGATGATCCCAGGAAAACCCTTCCTACGACAATTGCAAATAGTACAGGATTGGGGAACCAACTCCTTGTACTTAGAGCACTTAGGGGTCACCACCAAGGTCAATTTGAAGGATTACACCTTCATAGATGTACCACCCCTACAGTGGAATCCTATCCACAAAGCGAAAGAAGATTCTATCTCTGTGCATTCTCGAAGTTCACCTGATCCATCATGGCTACATGAAGATACTCACTTGTGGATGTGCAAGGTCGCAGAGGAGGAAAAGCGCCTAAAAGCAAGAGAAGAAGGAACTCCCCCAGAAGATAGAACAGTTAAAGACCCAGCCTATACACTGATGATATTTCCAGATGAGGAATTCGAGCCTCATGGTTGGGCAGAAATCTTAGCTACCATGGACATTGAAGTCAATGAAGAACAATGGAAACCTCATTGTGATGAGGAGGGTTATGATATTTCAGTGTTCATGTGCCAGCCTCTGTTAGAAGAATGTGACCCTAGTGATGTCATAGAAGACGAAGATAACGACGATGATCTAGAGTCCATTGTGATGGATAGTTGCTTTAACTCAGAGAAGCACTATCTGGAAGATGTCAGAGTATTTACTCAAAAAGAAGAAGAACCTCTCATAAGCATTAAAACTATAAATTCAAAGAGAGGAAGTGAAGGAGGTCAAAAGAAAAAGAAACGAAAAACAATGAAACAAGAAGAGGGGGAATCATTGTTTGAAGTACCAAAAAACTTCAAGAAATACGAAGTGGAAGAACAAAAAATTTTGGTACGAATGCCTAAGAGAGAGGCCATCATAGGAGAGGCATATGACAACAAAGAAAAGACCAAGAAAATTGTAGTAACCATTGAGGAGAACGAAGAACAATGTACGTACATAGGAGACGACCTAAGTGCAGAAGAAGAAGCAGATCTTGTAGCTCTGTTAAGGGAATACATGGATGTGTTTGCATGGCATTATAGAGATTTGAAGGGAGTAGATCCAAAAATTTTCTCTCATATGATCCCAATGACCGCTGATGCCAAGCCCACCAAACAAAAGCCCTACACATACAATGACAGTTATAGAGCTAAAATAAAAGAAGAAATCGACAGGCTGATTGAAGCGGGATTTATCTATGAGATTGAGCATACTGAGTGGGTGTCCCCCATTGTAGTGGTGCCCAAGAAGAACAGAAAGTTGCGAGTGTGCATTAACCTTAAAAAAGTTAATGCTGCTACGATTCGAGATAGTTATCCACTTCCAATTACTGAACATCTATTGGAGCGTGTTGCTAGCAAGGAAGTTTATAGTTTCCTTGATGGGTTTTCTGGCTACAATCAGGTAGCCATTTCCATAGAAGATCAGCATAAAACGGCTTTTGCCATAGAATGGGGAAGCTTTGCATTCCGTGTGATGCCATTTGGTCTCACTAATGCACCTGCAACATTTCAAAGGCTCATGTGTCATGTCTTCAAAGAGTTCTTGCGAAAGAACTTAGAAGTATATGTGGACAATTTATGTGCTCACTCCCAAGCAAGAAGGTACCACATCCCTGAGCTCAGACAAATCTTCAACAAGTGCAGAGAATATCGAGTTTGTCTGAACCCAGAGAAGTGTGTGTTCATGGTACTTCAAGGTAAAATCTTAGGTCATATTGTTTCTAAGAACGGAATATCAACAGATGAGGACAAGGTAAGAGCCATAGCAGAGCTGCCGAGGCCAAGGAACGTTAAAGAGGTACAAGCCTTTATGGGCCATTGTGGATATTACCACAGGTTTATCCACATGTATGCCATCATAGCCAAACCTCTTTATGGGTTGTTGACAAACTTTGAGTGGAACGAGGAATGCAAGAATTCCTTCAGTGAGTTGAAGAGACGTTTGTGCTCAACGCCAATACTAAGCACTCCTGATTGGAATAAACCATTCCATGTCCATGTGGATGCATCCAATCATGCTATAGGATGTGTGCTAGCACAACCCACAGGTGAAGGAAACCTAGATTTGCCGATAGCATATGCTAGTATGCAATTAAATGCAACTGAACAAAACTATATGACAACCGAGAGAGAAGGCTTAGGCATGGTATATGCTGTGAAAAAGTTTAGACACTACTTACTGGCCAACAAGTTCAAGTTTTTTACTGATCATCAAGCCTTATTGTATTTGGTCAATAAACCTTGCAATACAGGACGCTAAGTAAGATGGTTCCTCTTACTAATGGAATATGATTTTGAAGTGGTTGTCAGGAAAGGTAGGACCCACCTCAGGGCAGATCACCTTTCTTGCATTACTTCAGGAGAGTTACTGCAAGGAGTGTCTGATGAATTGACCGATGCTTATCTATTCAATTTAAAAGTTGTTCCTAAATGGGCAAATAAGTCGGTACCAGTCCCAACCTTTGGACCTGCTAATAAGAACGTAAAAACAAATAAAGAGGAAATCGTAAGATCACAACAATATCAAATATTGGCAGGAAGCATGTACAAACAATATACAGAGGGTGTATTAGCTTGTTGTGTCGAGGATGATAAACATAGGAGCTGGTTGCAACAAGCCCATGAAGGAGTGCTAGGAGGTCACTATTCTAAACAACGAACATTGCAAAATCTCAAACGTTTAGGAGTGTATTGGCCTAGCATGGACAAAGAAATACATGAGTGGATTAAAAATTGTCCAATGTGCCATAAGAGACCCCCAATGGAGCATGTGACGCTTTATCACGTATCATTAATCCCATGTTGGAGTGCTCCATTGGTAGAATTTATGAAATCAGGAACTCTACCGAACGAGGCTAGTTTAGCAAGAAGAAGCATGGATCAAGAGGCTCAACACTATGCCTTAGTTGGAGAGAACCTATACCGAAGAGGCAAAGATGGATACTTAAGATTGTGCGTTCATGAATCAGATTATTTGAAAGTCTTAAAAATTGTTCCCCACTTAGAGAATGCACATCCACCCATCATAGGTTTCAAAGGCATCTCATCTTTGCGTATAGGATACTGAGTTTGCTGACAGACATCACACCTCTTCACATAGGTATGTGCATCCATGTGAAGGGTCGGCCACCAAAGACCTGCAAATAGTATAGCCTTGATCACCCTATCTGGTCCAAAATGTCCTCCTGCTACACCCTGGTGAGCAGTTTCCAAGATCTTCAGATTTTTGCTCTCATGGACACATAGCCGTAGATATCCATCCTTTCCTCGCTTGTACAGATTATCACCAATAAGTGAGTAGTCTAGGGCTTCTTGTTCTGAACTTCTTTTCCTCGTCAAGGTCATATCTTGAGGGAATGTTGTCGTCCTCAAGAAGGCTACAAATAATTCACTCCAATCTGGTATTAGAGACACTTGGTACAAGGTAGCGTGCTCCACAGGTGGTCTAGTTCGACAGACTAGCATTCCTTACACAACTTATGTACATCGGTGTCCATAGTCGGCCAATGCACTCCGACTCTCTCTAGTGTCCGTAAAGTTCTCTGCCTTGAGTGTTGTTGCTCTAATGCACATGCGTGTGCTAATTGCAACCACTTGGCGTACTCATCTTCTTCCACACAACAAGCTAATATCCCTTGATCAGTATGCTTGTACATACTTCCTGCCATGATGTGGTACTTTTGAGCCTTTACTACCTCTCTATCTTGAGTGTTTATAACCGGGTGATTAGGCCCGTATGTTAATACTGGCGCTAATGTCTTATCCCACTCTGGCACAACTTCCAAATTAAACAAGTAAGCATCAAGAAGGTCATCCGATACTCCTTGTGGGGCTTCTCCAGATGTGAGCCTAGAGAGATGGTCTGCTCTCAAGTGAGTCTTCCCTTTCCTCACTACAACCTCAAAGTCGTATTCCATTAGCAAGAGAAACCATCTTACTAATCTACCTGTATTGCATGGCTTGTTCACAAGATATAACAATGCTTGATGGTCAGTTAAAAAGTTAAACTTATTTGCAAGAAAATAGTGTCTTAACTTCTTAACCGCATATACCATGCCTAATCCTTCTCTCTCAGTAGTGGTATAATTCCATTCAGCTGCATTTAGCTGTCTACTAGCATAGGCGATTGGAAGATCCATATTACCTTCACCCGTAGGTTGTGCTAGCACACATCCGATTGCATAGTTGGATGCATCCACATGCACATGGAAAGGTTTGTTCCAATCTGGTGTTGTTAAGATTGGTGTTGAGCATAATCGGCATTTAAACTCATTGAAGGAGTTTTCACAGTCTTCAGTCCACTCAAAGTTAGTCAAAAGTCCGTATAGAGGCTTTGCAATGATGGCATACATGTGTATAAAACGTCAGTAATAACCACAATGCCCCATGAAAGCTTGCACGTCCTTGACATTCTTTGGCCTAGGTAACTCTCCAATAGCTCTAACTTTTTCCTCGTACGTAGAGATGCCATTCTTTGACACTATGTGTCCTAGAATCTTGCCTTGCCTGACCATAAAAACACACTTTTCTGGGTTTCGGCATACTTGATATTCTCTACATTTGTCAAAGATTTGCCTGAGTTCAGGTATATGTGTTCGTCTAATGTTGGAATGAGCACAAAGATCATCAACATAGACCTCTAAATTCTTCCTCAAGAACCCTTTAAATACATGACACATCAGTCTTTGAAATGTAGCGGGTGCATTGGTGAGACCAAATGGCATTACTCGAAAGGCAAATATGCGCCACCCTATGGCAAAAGCCATCTTATGTTGATCTTCTGGAGCTATGGCTACCTGATTGTAGCCAGAAACTCCATCAAGGAAGCTGTACACTTCCTTGCCTGCTACTCTTTCTAGTAGATGCTCAGTGATAGGAAGTGGATAGTTATCTTGAATGGTGGCTGCATTAACTTTCCTCAAATTAATGCGCACATGTAGCTTTCCATTCTTTTTGGGCACCACTACAATGGGAGATACCCACTCAGTGTGCTCAATTTCATAGATGAATCCAGCTTCAACCAAACAATTATCTCTTCTTTGATCTTGGCAGCATAGTTATCATTATAAGTGTATGGCTTTTGCTTAGAGGGTTTTGCATCTGAGGTCATGGGGATAGTGTGTGAGCATATGTCAGGGTCTACACCCTTCAAATCCTTATAGCTCCAAGCAAATATATCTCTGTATTCTCTTAGCAAGGCTATTAGCTCATGATCTTCTTCCTCCGTCAGGTCATGTCCTATGTATGTGCATCTTTCTTCTCCTTCTTCCATGGCTACAACTATTTTCTTGGTGGTTTCTTTGTTATCATAGGCCTCTCATGCTTTTGCATCGCGTTTAGGCATTCTTACCATGACTCTCCTATCATCTATCTCATACTTCTTAAAATTCTCAGGGACCTCAAACAAGGATTCTTCCTGTTGTGATGTGACTTCTCTCTTCTTCCTCTTCTTGCCTTCATTTTTGGCAGTCACTTGTGTGGTTAACCTCACATCATTTGTAAGCTCTTCGTGTCTTTGAGGATGAGCTTCTACTTCATAGAAGTATTCTTCATCTGATGCAAAGAGTGGGTCCATAATGATTGACTCTAGATCCGAGTCACTTGCATCTTCGAATGCATCAGTGCTAGGTTCACACTCTTCCAGAACCGAATCTCCCATGATTGGCTCTATTGAGAAGACTGAAAGGTCATAACCATCCTCATCAGAGTGGGGTGTCCATTGTTCTTCATTGATGGCTACATCCATTGTTGTTAAAATTTCTACCCAGCCGTGAGGTTCAAATTCTTTGTTAGGAAATACTATAGGTGCATAGGCTGGGTCTTGAATTGATCTATGAGTTTCTTTCGCACCTATCTCTCTGGATTTGTCTCTCTTCTCCTATGAGGATCCTGATCCTATGGAATGCACCGACTCCGTATCATATTTGGCTCTATGGACGGGATTCCATTGGATGGGAGGTACGTCTCTATGAGAATAGTCCTTGAGGTTGATTGGTTGTAACACCTAGGTGTTGCAAATACAAGGAATTGGTTCCCCAATCTTGTACCACTTGCAACTGCCGCATAAATGGTCTTCCCAGAATCATCTCATAGGCATGATTCTTGCTAAAGTCACATATAGCAAAAGTACGCTCGAACACCACACCACATGTAGTGAGAGTTATTCCTTCTAGCAATCCTAAGGGTCTCTCAATGTGACCATCGGCCATCTACAATTTCATTCTCGTGGGCCTGAGTGTTGGCTTGCCCCAACGCTTCCATAAGGAAATGGTAGCAATTGCCACTCCTGCACTTGAGTCCAGAATCGCCTTGGTTGTGTACCCCTGATGGGTAATGGGAAGATAAGTGTTTCCTTCTTCTCCTTCACTCATGTCTCCTATCTTGTCCAAGGGTATCTCTAGCACTGTTCTATGAGATCCTACCTGGGAGCAAGGTTTTGCTACCTCTGGCACTTGATCGGCTACATGTTTCCATAGTTTTGGCCTAACCTTGAGTAGCTCTTCTAAAGTGAGATTGCACTGCACTTTAGTGTTCTTTACGACCTCTGTGTTCCTAGGTATGACTGTGGGTGCCCTCATACAAGTAGACTTTGCTTACCATGACTGTGGGTGCCCTCATACAAGTAGACTTTGCTTCCCACGAGCCTGTGAAATGGGGTGATTCCTCTAAGGAGTTAGACTCAAAGTCTAATCTCTCCTGAGATTGGGTACTCTCTTGGTCCTCATAAATGGAAGGAATATCTTGTGGGAATTGATCATGCGCATCATCCACAAGTTCAATGGGAGGAGGGACTTCACTTTCTTTAGCCCATTTCTCTTCTTGAATCTCTCGTAGGAACTCTGGTGAATACCTATTCATAGAAGAAGAGGTGTCTGGTTCAGTGGAATTAGGCACACAAGCTCCCTGGGGGGGAATGCTTATTATTTCTCTTGCCTTGTCCTTACTTCGAGAGACGGGTTTCTTTTCTGATTGTGTTATTAGCCTCTCCAATCTTTCTAGCAGTCCATCAAAGTGCAATTGCGTCCTAGCTGAACTAGAGAAGTTAAAGAGGTGTCTGGCTTCAAACATGGTTTGAGCCAATTCCACCATCTTAGCACAAATTTTAGTTCATTCAAGCTCTAGTTCCGCTCTAGGGTAACATTTTTCATGATCCGTTACGTTTGGCCCTTCTTGGATTCTGGCGTGATATGCCTTGAGGATCATGTTTAAGTCCTCGGGAGTGGGATCTGCTAGGACTGACCCTACTCTAGGGGGTGGTGGGATTGTATGAGGTGGGTTCGAAGGTGGTGGATTGGATGGAGATGGGAATGGGAATGGTGGTGGGGTAGTGTGAGAGTGAGGTTGACAAGTGAGTTCAATCATCTTGGCTCTCATTTCTCTGAGACTTTCCTCGAGTTCACTCATCTTCTTTGCCCATTGTCTTTTCATTCTCTCGCGGCTATCTTTCCAGGCTCTCATCCGTTTCTTGGTTATGCTCTCAGTTTCACTAACTTCGGCACTCTTTTCTTGGCATAAACCTTGGTTCTGTTGCAAAGCCTGAGCTCTGGTGACCACTTGCACAGGTGCAGTGGAGGTTACACTTCCTGTAGAGTCTACTACTTATCCAATAGCATTGATAGGAGTGATTTTTGGCATATTATTGGGGTTCTTTGGGCAATCTCGTAAGACATGCTCCTTTCTGCAACCTTGACAAAAGCCTTGGATTGTTACTAACCGGGGTTGTGCGGGTGCAGGCATGGGGCAATCACGAATGAGGTTATCTCCCTGACACCTGTAGCATGGTCCTCTAGGGAATGGGGGTCTTACTTGCCTAGGTTGAGGTCTAGGGTTGGGATTTGTGTACATGATATTTGCAACTCGGTTCTTCACTATAGTAGGACTCACCATGTTCAGGAGACTGCCTGTAGTAAGCCTGGGGGCTATCAATATGTGTAGAATCAAAGCTATGGTCATTGGGATCACTTTTTGAAAGTAATGGAGTTACTGGGGCTATAGCTCTATTCAAATTTTCTTCTACAGCTGCATACTTTACGGGAATCACATTGGCTAGAGTAGGAGGTTGTTGGGCTAGCACTAGTTGAGGTCTTTGTTGGGCATGATATTGTGGTTGGTAGGTTTGTTGAGGCCTAGCATACTATTGTGGTGGGTACTGGTTCTAGTATCTTCCTTGTTGAGGGTATGGTTGTGGGTACGTTTGCCTAACTGCTTGCTTAGTGTAGGGGCAATCTTGCACGGTGTGATTGGTGTACCTCCATTCTATGGTGCAGTACAGGCTACTAGGATTCACTTGGGGTTGAGCCATAATGGGACATACATTCGCCATATGGTCACCACCGCAAGTATAGAATCTCTTTAGTGGGGCAAATCTTGGGATTTGTTTGCTAGAGACACCTAGTTTTTGAGCTACTTTCTCAGTGAGTTCCTCAATAGATGTGGATTGCGAGGAAGAGAGGCTAGTAGAACTATCTAAATCTTTGTAGATTTTTGAAACTTCCGATTCCTCCCCTCAGTTATCCTCACTGTTGATGCACATAAATACACACTCTTCTATGGTCCTAGGGTCCTTCAAGTACACATATCATCTCAATTTGGTACTCAGCAGTCCATCTAGGAATAAAGCCACTTGTTTGGCTGGTGTGGGTAACTCAGGAATAGGGCATCTCTCTAGGTATTGCCTAAACCTTCTTCCTGCAAGTCTAACCATCTCTTGAGGGGTCTGCTTGAAGCTATGGTTCAATGAGGAAGTATTATGCCTTATGCCACTTTTAGAGAATTCAGTGATGAAAGCCTCTAGAAGTTGGTCTATGTTCCTGAAGTGTCTCTCATTTAGTGGTTGAAACCACCTAAGAGCGGTGTCCCTAAGGGTTAGACCAAAGGCATTGTACTGCATGAATAGGCCCTCATCTTGTTCAACCCTCAAGACTTGCCTAAACTCGGCCACATGATCATATGGGTCTCCTGTGCCATCGAAGTAGTTCTTCATGCATTTAACTAGTTGTGTAGGTCTCAAAGTCCTCGGGTACTCTCTAGGTCTTGGTAGAGGGAATTCATCCGCATTTCTTTGATTTCTTGGGGCTCTAGGTCTCTCAGTTTCCACTCTATCCGTCTCTCTTCTCATCCTTTCTCGACCCAAGGGGTTGGCAAAACTTACCTCTAGCCTGTCTCTACTTCTATCCCTTTGAGCTCCATGAGCTTGGGATGTTCCAGCTCCTTGGTGGCCAAATGAGACATTAGATCTTGGTTGGGGAATGGTCTTCCTGATTCATATCAGAGTTTTGCTTCTACTCTTCAGTTGATGATGAAAGGCAATCCAAATGCCTTGTCATCTGAGGAGTTAGTCTCTGTTCTGTTGCAGAGAGATCAATCTAGACAGAATAGGTCAATTATATGTGTTGCGGATCAAGCTTTCCTGGCTAGTCAAAAGGGCAAAGGAAAATGGAGCTCTTCAACTAGTAAGCAAAAATCTGCTAATTCTGCACAATCAAAGAGGGAAGACAAAGATGAAAAGAAATAAAAAAAGCAGAAATTGTTTTGCAAGTACTGTAAAGGAAATGATCATATCATAAAGAACTCTCCAAAACTGGATGCTAAAGAGGCAAAGAAGAAAGAGGTTGGAATGGTTGTTGTAGAGGCCTCTATACCAAAAACAGAGTCTGCAAATCTTGTGCAGGAAGAAGAATGGGCATTTACTATTGTATGCAGTTTTGACCTATCTTCTCATGAGTAGTGCATGTCTGCAATAGACTCAGATGTTTGGTATTTTGACAATGGGACGACCGAACATATTACCTCGCAGCACAGTTTCTTCTCTTCACTCAAGCCTGCCCCTACAAGGAATATTGTTACATGCACCAACAACTCCTCTTATCCTGTTATGGGAGTTGGTAATATCATTTTGACTACTGTTGATGCTAGTTCTTTCACTTTGTTAGATGCTTTATTTGTGCTAAGGATCGAGAAGAACATGTTATCAGTTTTTGCATTAGCCAAGATTGGCTTGGTTGTGAAATTTGTTGATGACAAGTGTACAGTCCATGATCTATCAAATGGCGATGTGATTATTGCTTCTGGCATTTTATGTCGTGGGCTGTATAAGCTCATAGACTATGAAAGATCTATGAATGATTTGACATGTGTAGTACATGATTCTCAGGCTATGTCAGATGCAAAGCTCTGGCATGAACGCTTTGGTCATCTAAATTTTGCTAGTTTGCTATGCATGCAGAAATCTGAAATGGTGTCCTCTTTGCCCAAACTTGAGGCACCTGGAAAACATGTTTGTGAAGGCTGTATTTTGGGAAAAATGCAACGTTCCTCATTTCCAAAAGATGGTTTAGTTCGGGCTACTCAGAAATTGCAGCTTGTACATAGTGATGTCTGTGGTCCTATGTAGATACCTTTTTTTTGGATTTTTACTTCGTGACTTTCATTGATGATTTTTCCAAGCATGCATGGGTATATCCATTGAAGGAAAAGTCTGAAGTCTTCATGTGATTCAAAAAGTTTTTGGTTTTGGTTGAAAATCTGTGAGCATGTAAAATGGGCACCCTCCGTTCAGATCGAGGGGGGGAATATATGTCTTCTGATTTTAATGCATTTTTGGCTGAGCGTGGGATAAAACACCAATGTACAGTGCCATATACACCTCAACAAAATGGAGTTGTTGAATGAAAGAACAGGTCATTCATGGAGATGGCAAGGTGCATGGTCAAGAGTCAGGCCTTACCACATAGTTTCTGGCTTGAGGCTGTCATGTGTGCAGCATATGTACTTAACAGGTGTCCCACTAAAGCGCTACAGTCTATCACTCCATATGAGTCTTGGCATGATCACAAGCCAATTGTTGCTCATCTGCATGTTTTTGGTTATCTTGCATATGCATTAGTGCCTGAAAAACATCATAGAAAATTGGATGATAAAGGAGTAAAATGTATTTTTGTTGGCTACAGTTCTGAAAGTAAAGGATATCGTCTGTATCATCCATAGACTAAATGCATTCTGGTTAGCCGTGATGTTGTTTTTGTGGAAGATGCTATTCAGCCATTGCTTTCATGTACTAAGGAGACATCTGTTAGCTCCAAAGACATGTATGATACTTTGGTGCCTCTTTTTATAGGTGGACAGTCTATGCTGGTCCCAAAGAGGCAACTTCTCAGCCTTTGCAGGTTTCATGTGATGATGTAGATCATTCCATTTCTGATGCAGATTTACATGATGCATTAGTTGATGAGAGAGCTGATATTGAGCAGGCAAAAACTATGTCAAAATGGCTGGTGCAAACATTGCGTGACAGCAAATTAGATGCACCTCTATCATATCGTACTCGTTCAGGCTCTCATAGTGCCTCTTTTGCATCAGATTGCTATGCTATGGCTACATCTAGTCTCTGTGATGAGAATGAGCCTGTTTTCTTTGATGAAGCACAAAATTCAAAAAATTGGATGGCTATTATGCAATCTGAATATGATGCTATAATGAAGAATGGTACTTGTTCTTTATGTGACTTTCCTCCTCGCAAGAAGGCCGTTGGGACTAAGTGAGTATACAAGCTGAAGTGTAAGCATGATGGTACAATTGACAGGTATAAGGCTAGACTTGTTGCAAGGGGTTATGCACACGAAAGAGGCATTGATTTTGATGAGAACTTTGCACCTACATGACGTATGACTACTGTTCGGAGCATCTGTGCACTTGCAGCTGATCATGGTTGGAATGTACATCAGTTGGACATTAAAACTGCATTTCTGAATGGTGACTTATATGAAGAAGTGTATGTTTTTCAGCCCTGTGGCTTTAAGCAGAAAGGGCATGAAAACCAGGTGTGCAGGTTAAAGAAGGCATTATATGGTTTAAAGCAAGCACCACCTGCTTGGTATGACAAGATACATGCCTATCTGATTGCACATGGTTTTGAGAATAGTCCAACTGAAAGAACCTTATATGTTAAGCATGCTAATGATGTGCTTCTGATCATTGTTGTCTATGTTGATGACATGTTGCTCACTGGTCCTATTGAGAAACATATTGTTGATTTTAAGGCTAATTTGCATGCCTCATTTGAGATGTCTGATTTGGGGCATTTGCATCACTATTTGGGCATTCAGTTTATGCAAGTTGATGGTGGAATGGCTTTGTGTAAAATGAAATATATTGACACATTATTGTAGTGTTTTGGCCTTGAAGACTGTAAGCCTATTGCCACTCCTATGGAGACAGGTTTACGATTGAGTCTTCATCATGCTAGGTATGCATTTGATGTTGTTCTCTATCAGCAGGCTGTTGGATGCTTGATTTATTTATGCATTACTCGACCAGATATTCAGTTTGTTGTCTCATAGATGAGCAAGTTTATGCATTGCCCAGGAGTCAAGAATTGGCACGCGGTTAAGTGCATCTTTCGCTACTTGAGTGGTACTCGGCTACTTGGGTTGTTTTATCCCAAGGGGGGATCACTACTGCCAGATTTGCATGCTTTTTTTTACTCTGACTGGGCTGGTTGCTATGACACCGTGTGTCCACTAGTGGCTTTTGCTTCATGCTTGGTAGCTCATGTATATCGTGGTTGGGCAACAAGCAGCCTACTATGGCCACTTCTAGTTGTGAGGCTGAGTATAGGGTAGCTTTCACAGTGACTATTGAGTGTGTGTTGGCTCAGACACCTTATGGCTGATTTGGGTGTTGGTCAGTCTTTTGCCAACACCATTTTCACTAACAATTAGAGCGCATTCGCATTTGCGAGGAACCCTATGTTCCATGCTCGCACTAAGCTCATTGAGGTGCATTATCACTATGTCAGGGAGAGGTTCTCTGCTGGGGAGATCAACTTGGCATATGTGCCCACACAGGAGAACATTGCAGACCTTTTCACGAAGGCTCTGCCTAGGGAGAAGTTTGAAGCTTTCCACAAAGCTTTGGGCTTACTTCCTTTTGGAGTCATTTCCACATAGCTTGGAACTTCCTTATACATGAGTGCCAGCTCCTTGTTCACCGCATCACTCCCAAGGGGGATTTGTTGATATATTTAGGTACTGATGTGTGTGAACACTCTAGGACCGCCGAGGCACTTTTTTCCCTCTTTAGGAGGTTTTTTCCCCCGGCTTGTATATATCCCTATTTCCCTAATGGGCTACTTATCTTTGTACATTCTCTAGTAATACATTCAGTATTGTGTGTTGTGCTCCAAGCTTCTTCTTCTTCCTTGTGTTGTTCCTGTGCTTTCGTAGACATCTAACTCCAACATCTTGTACATAGTGAGGTCTCTGGTCCTATGCAGACACCTTCTTTTGGAAATTATCTTTACTTCGTGACTTTCATTGATGATTTTTCCAAGCATCCATGGGTACATCCATTGAAAGCAAAGTTCGAAGTGTTCATGTGCTTCAAATCGTTTTTGGTTTTGGCTGAAAATCTATCAGCATGTAAAATGAGCACCCTTCATTCTGATCGAGGGGGGGAATATATGTCTTCTGATTTTAATGAATTTCTGGCTGAACGTGGGATAAAACACCAGTGTATAGTTCCATATACACCTCAACAAAATGGAGTTGTTGAACGGAAGAATAGGTCACTCATGGTGATGGCGAGGTGTATGGTCAAGAGTCAGGCTTTATCGCATAGTTTTTGGCATGAGGTTGTCATGTGTGCAGCATGTACTTAATAGGTGTCCCATTAAAGCACTACAGTATATCACTCCATATGAGGCTTGGCATGATCGCAAGCCATCTGTTGCTCATCTACATGTTTTTGGCTGTCTGGCATATGCATTAGTGCTTGAACAACATCATAGAAAATTGAATGATAAAGCAGTAAAATGTATTCTTGTTGGGTATAGCTTTGAAAGTAAAGGATATCATTTGTATCATCCACAGACTAAATGCATTCTGGTTAGTCGTGATGTTGTTTTTGTGGAAGATGCTATTCAGCCATTGCTTTCATGTACCAAGGAGACATTTGTTAGCTCCAAACACATGTATGATACTTTGCTGCCTCTTTTTACAGGTGGATAGTCTAGTGTTGGTCCTAATGAGGCAACTTCTCAACCTTTGCAGGTTTCATGTGATGATGCAGATCATCCCATTTCTGATGCAAATTTACATGATGCACTTGTTGATGAGAGAACTGATATTGAGGAGGCAAAAACTATGCCAAAATGGTTGGTGCATACTTTGCATGACATCAAATTAGATGCACCTCTGTCATATCATACTCGTTCATGCTCTCATAGTGCCTCTTTTGCATGAGATTTCTACGCTATGGCTGCATCTAATCTCTGTGATGAGAATGAGCATGTTTCATTTGATGAAGCACAAAATTCAGAAACTTGGATGGCTATTATGCAATCTGAATATGATGTTATAATGAAGAATGGTACTTGGTCTTTATGTGACATGCTTCCTGGCAAGAAGGCCATTGGTACTAAGTGGGTATACAAGCTGAAGCATAAGCCTGATGGTAGAATTGATAGGTATAAGGCTAGGCTTGTTGCAAAGGGTTATGTGCAGGAAAAAGGCATTGATTTTGATGAAACATTTGCACCTACTTGTCATATGACTACTGTTCATAGCATTTGTGCACTTGGAACTCATCATTGTTGGAATGTGCATTAGCTGGACATTAAAACAACATTTTTGAAAGTGTATGTTTTTGCCTATCTGATTGCACATGTTTTTGAGAACAGTCCAACTAAAAGAACCTTATATGTCAAGTGTGCTAATGATGTACTTCTGATCATTGTGGTGTATGTTGATGACATGCTGCTCACTGGTCCTCATGAGACACATATTTATGATTTCAAGGCTGATTCACATGCCTCATTTGAGATGTTTGATTTGGGGCATTTGCATCATTGTTTGGGCATTCAGTTTATGCACCTTGATGGTGGAATGGCTTTGTGTCAAACAAAATATAGTGACACATTATTGCAACACTTTGGCCTTGAAGATTGTAAAACGATTACCACTCCTATGGAGACACATTTACGATTGAGTCTTCATGATGCTTGAGATGCATTTGATGATGTTCTCTATCAGCAGGCTGTTGGATGCTTGATTTACCTATGCATTACTCGGCCATATATTCAATTTGTTGTCTCATAGATGAGCAAGTTTATGAATTGCTGAGGAGTCAAGCATTGGCAGACGGTTAAGTGCATCTTTCGCTACTTGAGTGGTACTCGGATACTTGGGTTGTTTTATCCCAAGGGTGATCACTACCGCTAGATTTGCATGCTTTTTCTGACTCTGATTGGGCTGGTTTCTATGACACTCATGTGTCCACTAGTGGCTTTTGCTTTATGCTTGGTAGTTCATGTATATCTTGGTTGAGCAAGAAGCAGCCTACTGTGGCCACTTCCAATTGTGAGGCTGAGTATAGGGCAGCTTTCACAACGACTGTTGAGTGTGTGTGGCTCAGACGCCTTATGACTGATTTGGGTGTTGGTCAGTCTTCTGCCACCACCATCTTCACTAATAGTCAGAGTGCATTGGGAGTTGCGAGGAACCATGTGTTCCATGCTCGCACTAAGCACATTGAGGTGTATTATCATTATGTCAGGGAGAGTTTCTCTACTGGGAGATCAGCTTGGCATATATGCCCACGCAGGAGAACATTGCAAACCTTTTCATGAAGGCTTTGAATAGGGAGAAGTTTGGAGCTTTTTGCAAAGCTTTGGGCTTACATCCTTTTATGGAGTGATTTCCACATAGCTTGGCACTTCCTTATACATGAGTGCCAGCTCGTTGTTCACTGCATCACTCCTAGTGGGGATTTGTTGATATATTTAGGTAGTGATGTGTGTGAACACACTAGGACCACCGAGGCACTTTTTTCCCTCTTTAGGAGGTTTTTTTTCCCCCGGCTTTTACATATGCCTATTGCCCTAACGGGCTACTTATCTTTGTACATTCTAGTGGTAATACAGTCAATATTGTGTGTTGTGCTCCAAGCTTCTTCTTCTTCTTCCTTGTGTTGTTTGCGTGCTTCCGCAGACGTCCAACGCCGTCATTCGCCTTTCTATTAGGCATTCATACCATGATTCTTCTATCTTCGATTTCATATTTCTTGAAGTTCTCGGGTACTTCAAATAAGGATTCTTCTTCTTCTGGCATGGTTTTTTTCTTCTTTCTTTTCTTGCCTTCACTTTTGCTAGTCACTTGAGTGGCTATTCTCACATCATTCATAACTTCTTCATGGTTCTGAGGATGAGTTTCTACTTTGTAAAAATATTCTTCCTCTGATGCAAATGGTGGGTCCATGATAATTGATTCTAAATCGAAATCACTTGCATCCTCAAAGGCATCAGTGTTAGGTTCACATTCTTCTAAAATTGAATCACTCATGATTGGTTTTATCGTAAAAACTGAAATGTCATAGCCATCCTCGTCACAGTGGAGTGTCCATTGTTCCTCATTGATGGCTTCGTCCATGGTTGCTAGGATTTCTGCCCAACCATGGGGTTCGAATTCTTCGTCTGGAAATACTATAGGTGCGTATGCTGGGTCTTGAAGGGTTCATGGATGTTGTTCTACACCTAAGGTCCTGGCTTCTAATCGTTTTTCCTCTTGTTTTGCAACTTTACACATCCATAGATGAGTGTCCTCGTGCAACCATGAGGGGTCTGACTCCAAAGAGTGTACTGATTCTGTTTCTACTGGTGTCTTATGGATGGTATTCCATTGTATTGGGGGTACATCTCGATGTGAATAGTCTTTAAGATTGACTTTGGTAGTCACTCCTAAATGTTGCAAGTACAAAGAATTAGTTCCCCAATCTTTTACAATTTGCAACTGACGCATGAATGGTCGTCCCAATATCATCTCGTAAGCGTGATTTTTCGTAAAGTCACAAATGGCGAAGGTATGCTCAAACTCCACACCACAAGTGGTGAGAGATATGCCTTCTAGTAAGCCTAATGGTTTTTCTATGTGTCCATCAGCCATTTGTAGCTTCATCCTGGTAGGTCTGAGTGCTGGCTTACCCCAACGTTTCCATAAAGCGGTGGTAGCGATGGCTACTCCAGCTCCTGAGTCTAAGATGGGTTTCGTGGTGTAGCCCTGATGGGTTATTAGAAGATAAGTATTACCTTCCTCTCCTTCACTTACATCTCCAATCTTTTCTACGGGTATCTCCGGTACCTTCTTATGTGATCCTCTCTGTGAGGGAGTAGTAGCAATCTCAGGGAATTGATTTGCTACATGTTTCCACAGTTCTGGTTTTACCTTTAACAATTCCTCCAGAGTGAGATTACACTGTACTTTAGTGTTCTTGATCACTTCCGTGTTTCTAGGGATTACTGATTCTTCATTCCTCACTATTATCGTGGGTGCTCTCATACTAATAAACTTTGCTTCCCAAGGTCCTGTGAACTGAGGTAATTCTTGTAAAGAATTGGATTCAAATCCTGTGTGTTCACTCAGTTGCTCTTCCTCTACATCATCATAAATAGAGGGAATGTCTTGGGGAAATTGTTCATGCAAGTCGTCTATTTCTTG